>JARQOD010000003.1:155460662-155624311 GCA_033576555.1 Oophaga sylvatica
CCAATAGTGACCTCAAATATTAAGGCTCATTGATAGTAGAGGTCTTCTCAGATGGGCCAAAGGGACATTTAGGGCCCCTCTAGGCACCAGTGACAAGGAGCAACTGGAACCTCTGCGCCCTCCATATGCCCCTAGGTGGGAGAAAAAAAAACTAACACTGTTGACCTGAAATGTCAGATAGTCAGGATTCCCACCTCTGAGACCCTCAATCTTTGAGAATTATCAGTTCCATTTTACAGAAGATGGTTGCAAAAAGGACTAAATGCAGGCGAGAGCCACCAGTCCATGGGCTTCTATCAGCGTTATAGTAGATAGTATTCGTTTCTACCAAGCTCGTGAGTAATAAATGCTTTAATCCATGAGAAAAAAAAGCCGAGAGCCGTTATATACGGTGACCCCAGGAGATGCAGACAACAAGTATTCCAACAGGTCTACTGACCTTATTGTTTTACGGTATGTTCAGAAATACACATAAAAAGGGCGCCAGGCCCTAATTCGTAACCGACCTCCTAGGAGCCTCTCTTGTTCAACAATCTTTGTAATTGCAGCAATGGTGAATATCATAAAACTTAACTTTTAATATTTATTGATAAAAAAAATATTAACACATACCAAACTTAAAATACCCTTATGTTTCCATATAACTGGTATCAACTCTAGAACCTCGATGGTGGACACGGAGTCAAATGAAGTCTCAATCACTTAAGGCCAGAACTAATATTCATACATCGCCTATATGACAGAAGTCATCAAAACAATCATGGGCAAAATACATATAAAAGATTTTTTATGGCTGTACTATAATACCAAATATGCATGTTGGTAAGCAAATCAACAAAGGTTCTAGAGTTGATACCCTTTATATGGGATCATAAGGGTATTTTAAATTTGGTATGTTACACTATGTTTTGTTTTTTTATCCATGAATATTAAAAGTTAGGTTTTATGATACTCACCATTGCTACAATTACATGTTATGTTAAGAACACAACATCTCAGACTTTATAGATTTAAACTCTCATTTGTGAGTTGACAACGCGTTTCAGGATGCAGATGATCACTTTGTCAGGACAGTACTGCCTGGAAACAAGTCTTCATTTTCCTATGATCCTTTCTCTACAAAAATTAGCATGCACACAGCTTTCCCAATGTACAGCATATTCGATTTAATAGAGAAGCATTTATAAAGGCACCTTGATGCCGCTTAACTCACAGGATTAGACAACCGTCCAATGCTTCGGTACTCCAAAGGCAACATGGACGAGTGAGCAATATCAAATAAGCAAAATATTCAGTCAAATATGGAATCGGGTGGATCGCTCTGACCACTTACATGCAGTGACTATCACTGCAAACAGGCACAATAATCCCCATGTGTAAACTCAGCCTAATATGAACTGAGAGATCAGCTGCCAGTAAATGCAGCTTGTGCTTTGTGAACCACTGCAGGTATTTATAGGGAAGTCGTGGCTATAAAAGTTTACCTTGTATTTTATAAATGGGACGGAAATTGTGTCAAGTGGTTCCCAGATTTCATGAACGCAACACAATACAGCCTCCGAGTGTAAGAAACACAAGGAAGAATGCAAGAGCACACATCAAAGAATAGAGGGAAAGAAACTATGCATTGGGGAAAGGTAATCAGCGAGAACATATACAATCGCTGAGAAAACAAGTAAAACAAACAGGAACAAACTGCAGATTTACATAGCGGTGGAAATGGTTTGCATATGTTGTGCTGTATCGTAGACGGCCGTGGCTGCAGTGATCACTAGATGCAGGGTCCATGGTGAGTTTTCTTTCCAGTATGGATCTATAAGGTTGGTCATTCATGGGAGAAGGTCTGATCTATAAGAACCATCTCTAATAGACCTTCTACAATGCAAGATAAATTACTAAAAATCAGAACGATTGGCGATATAGCAAGGTGTTAAACAGGTTTTCTAGGCAGAAATTAAGCCTGCAATCACCCTGACTGTAGAATCGTGACAGTGTGACTTGTATGCTCCGAGCGAGTTAGTGGTCATGCAACTGCTTTTAGGAAATTCGCAAACTTGAGGTCAATTGCCGACTAGTCTTATCCAGCTTCTATCAATACAAGACAATTGAGAGAAGTTAGATAAGACAAGTATGATTGCAAAAATGAAAAATCACATATATATATATACACATATATATATATATAGCCATGTGACCACACTCTTTCTCGGGACATACAGGGCATACAGTTATGATTAGACAGTCTGCAGTCACAAAAGGTGACTGCAGTCTTTTCATTTCTTCCAGGAAGCATGGCGGCACAGTGCTTAGCACTGTTACATTGCAGCACTGGGGATCTGGGTTCAAATCCCACCAAGGACAATATCTTTTTAAATCAAATAATTTTTATTGATAAACTCCAAAATACAACATTTTCCATCTTTCAAATAACATAAATAACATAATTCCATAGTATAAAACATAGACAAAGTATCTCAACTTCAATTCCCTTACCCACCCTCAACTCAAATCCCAACATTCCAGAGAGGACCATTTTCATTTTCAGAGCAGTTCTAGAATAACGGAGTATAAAATTCGTAGAAGGGGGGAGAAGAAGGAAAAAAAGAGGACTAACAATTAAGGGATTACATCTTAAATAGTCTATCTCTAATTAGAAGATTTGTGGGCAGCCCTGGAGTACCCAACCAAGGACTCCATATCTTTTTCAAGTTTGCAAATAAGTTACGTTTATGATCTAATTTGGTTGGAAAGAGGAGTCTTTTATTGATCCTTCGTTGTAGTTCTCCCATAGATGGAGGTTATGTGTCTAACCAATAAAATGCAAGAAGTTTACATGCTTTAAATAACATACGAGAGATACCTAGGGATAAATCATGATCCACTCCATCTTCAAATAATCCCAATTTGCATATACGAAGATCTGTTAACAATTTCACTCCATACACCCTTTCCATCAAGATGACCTCCTTCCAATATGGGCCTATCTGTCTACATTCCCACATCATATGCATCAAATGTGGCTCATCAATCCCATGATACAGAATGCCCTATCTTGTGTAAAAAGCTTGACGCTTTATATACTTTGAGAATTAAATATAGTTGAGAGAGCTTTTGGGCCACACACGGAGATAATTTGGGAACAGTTTCTTGTATCTCTCTCCATTGCTCCACTGATATAGGGCCTACATCCGCCTCCCATTTAACGTTAAGTGTCAGGGGGTGATCCAGCTGGGATGATGACAATAGGCACTTATACTGTATATGGTGGAAATTAAACCCTTTGAATAACCCGTAGAAGCAATAGTATCTATTAGGGGATGATGTTGTATGCTATGATCCATCAGACCCGATTGAGCATGTCGGATTCGTAAGTATTGGTAAAAAGTGTTACACGATAAATTGAATTCCTCTTGGAGCTGTTGAAAATGTTTAACGACAGAGTTTGTAAATAATTGTTCCATCGACCAGATCCCTTTTTGCTCCCAATCAAAAAACCCAAGAACAACATCTGCAAGGAGTTTGTATGTTCTCCCCGTGTTTGCGTGGGTTTCCTCCATGTTCTCCGGTTTCCTCCCACACTACAAAGACATACTGATAGGGAATCTAGATTGTGAGTCCCAATGGGAGCATTGATCATAATGTCTGTAAAGCGCTGTGGAATATGTTGGCGCTATATAAGTAAAGCATAATAAATAAAATAAATAATTTCACCCTGAAAAATCCCTGTAATGCAGAGAATGCATGTGTTCTTCTCAAGACGGAGAGGGGACGGCTGCCAGCTAACTTTGGTAGCATTTACCTCCCTTATAGAGGTTATCCATGGAATGCACATTATTATTTAAAGGGAATCTGTCACCTCATTTTTAGTATATACGATACAGCCACCGCCAAAAGGGGCTTATTTACAGCATTATATAATGCTGTAGATAAGCCCTCAATGTAACCTGAAAGATAAGAAAAACAAGTTAAATTATACTCACCCGGGGGGCGGTCAGGTCCGATGGGTGTCGCAGGTCCGGATCCTGCGCCTCCCATCTTCATGCGATGACCTTTCCGGCGCCTGCGCACTGCAGTACTTGAATTACGCAGGAGCGCGCCCGAAGCAAGGAAGAGGACATCATCACATGAAGATGGGAGGCGCCGGACCCGGACCTGCGACACCCATCGGACCCGGACCACACCGGACCGCCCCTGTGTGAGTATACTATAACTTGTTTTTCTTCTCTTTCAGGTTACATTGGGGCTTATCTACAGCATTGTAGAATGCTGTAGATAAGCCCCTAATGGCGGTGGCTGCAGCTTATATACGAAAAATGAGGTGACAGATTCCCTTTAAGAGCCTCAGACCAGTCAGTTCATGTTCAAAGGGAATTTTGTGACATGGATTTATCTGGCTGAAAAACACATGTAAAAACCCAAGGAAAAAATCAAACACATGCATGTACACCAACTTTTGTTCCGGCTCATTTCTTTGGTTTTGCTGTAGTTTCTTATACTCTGTACTAACAGGGGTGTGGCTCCCCTTTTTTGAGCTAGGCATTTCATCTTCCCATGGGCAGGTGTTTGAACAGTCAGGTCTTATCTACATTAAGGTCGGCTGACACAAGGAGAGGTTAATACTAGATACAGGATAGGACCGTCACAGTGGGATGGCTTTTGCGCTGTCCTGATCAAAATAGTATTAACCAAGTACCCTGTTATTTACATATACTATTTACTTACAACAGGGTATATGCAAATTTTGTTTTGTCTGAAATGGCCACAGTATGAACGTGCTTCTACACATTGTACGTTTATAATTTTTATGGTGTACTTAGTAATGCCATTTTTGTGGGGCTCAAAAGATAAATTCCCTATCAGTTAGTCTTTATTTTTCATTAGCTAAAAGCACTCAAACAATAATATAGATTACCTGGACAACCCCTTAACAACATGCCAAATTTATATTCCTCTGACATGCAGAACGATCCTTGACACAACATCACAACAATTAGGTCAGCTAGTTCTACAGACATCAGTGGATGACTTTAGACTAATTTATAAGTCCAAAAAATCTCATGGATTCCTCCTCTTCCCCACACTTACAGTGTTTGTATGCTTATGGAAGAGAGTGGTCCCGGCACTCTTGGGTAGGGACAATCTTCTTCCTTTCAATGTTCATAATGTGAACTGCCTCAAAACACTACTGAACATAGGGCAGCCCAGGTACATTTATCCAAGAAATAAAATATGTTGCAACCACATGAACTGGCGCATCGAGTGTCTTTTTATTGAATTTATATCAATGCATACATTTTAAATGGATTATATCAGTATAATAAACCCTATTTCTTAGATAAGTGTACCTGGCTGTGCTGCTCTTTGTTCAGTTGTGTTTTGAGGTGGTTCACATCATGAACGTTGAGAGGACCAAGATGTTCACTACCTAAAAACGCTGGTACTGTTTTTTTTTGCCATCTGCACACCAGCACTTTAAGTATGATGAAGAGGTGGAGTACAGGAGAATTTTTGGATGTGCCTTAACCCCTTCCCGACCCATGACGCCACGTAGGCGTCATGAAAATCAGTGCCAATCCGACCCATGACGCCTATGTGGCGTCATGAAAGGATCGCGTCCCTGCGGGTCGGGTGACCGGGGTCACTGAAAGGTCACCCGACCCGCCGGCACAGGACCCTTTGTGCTTCACCACAGGGGGGTTGGCTTAACCCCCCCGTGGCCACGATCGCTCTGATTGGCTGTTAAAAGTGAAACAGCCAATCGGAGCAATCTGTAATATTTCACCAATATAATTGGTGAAATATTACAATCCAGCCATGGCCGATGCTGCAATAGCATCTGCCATGGCTGGACACTGAGCCCTGACCCCCCCACACGGATTCACGGCGGCGATCGGCCGCCGCCACCGAAAGATGGCAGCGGTCGGTCACCGCCGTCACTAAAAGCACCCCTCGTCCTGGCCTATGCTGCCCCCACCTTCCGATCCCCCCCCCTCACTTCCGACCCCCATACTCACCTCTCCCGGTCCACCGATGTCCCTGGATCCTTCCCGGCGGCTGCCCGGGATTCTTCATGGGCGCCGCCATCTTGGAAAATGGCGGGCGCATGCTCAGTGCGCCCGCCGGCCGGCGCATGCGCAGTGCGCCCTGCATAGTCAAAAAATTTATTTTGATCACTGTGATAAACTGTTACAGTGATCAAAATAAAAAAAAGTAAGTGAACCCCCCTGTCATAGGTAGGGAAAAATAATAAAGAATTTTTTTTTTTTCCTATTAGGTCCTGTGCACACGTTGCGGATTTTGCCGCGGATCCGCAGCTGATTTCTCTGCTGATCCGCAGCTGATTTCTCTGCTGATCCGCAGCTGATTTCGCTGCTGATCCGCAGCGGATTCGCTGCTGATCCGCAGCGGATTTCGCTGCTGATCCGCAGCTGATTTCGCTGCTGATCCTCAGCTGATTTCGCTGCTGATCCGCTGCTGATTTCGCTGCGGATCAGCAGCGAAATCAGCAGCGAAATCAGCTGCGGATCAGCAGCGAAATCAGCTGCGGATCAGTAGCGGATTTCGCTGCTGATCCGCAGCTGATTTCGCTGCTGATCCGCAGCTGATTTCGCTGCTGATCCGCAGCGGATTTCGCAGCTGATTTCGCTGCTGATCCGCAGCTGATTTCGCTGCTGATCTGCAGCGGATTTCGCTGCTAATCCGCAGCGCGGATTTTGCTGCGGATCCGCAGCGGATTTGGCGCTGCGGATCCACAGCAGATCCAGAAACCATGTACAGTACAATGCAAATAAATGGTAAAAAAAAAAACGCTGTGCACATGCTGCAGATTTTTCAGTGCGGATTTGCTGCGGTTTTAAATCCGCAGCATGTCAATTCTTTGTGCGGATTCCGCAGCGATTTTACACCTATTCCATTATAGGCGTAAAACCGCAGAGAAAAAACGCAGCAAATCCGCGCTAAATACGCAGGTAAAAGGCAGGTCGTTTTACCTGCGGATTTTAGAAAAATCCGCAAGTGAATCCGCAATGTGTGCACGGGGCCTTAGGGTCAGGCTGGGTTCATATTGCATTATGGCAGTCCGTTAGATGGACTGCGTTTCACCGCGGTATAACGCGGTTTAATGCAGTCCGTTAACGCTGCCATTCACCCCATTTGTGTGCGCATCGCAACGCATGCCATGAAGCGGCATGCGTTCGCGACGTGTCGTCATTCAGTGACGGAGCCTTGGACGCAGGCTGCAGCATCTGGGCTCCATCACCGCTAGCACAGATGAATCATCGCTGATTCCTCTGCACTAGCGGGTATAGCATAACACGATCGCGTTATGCTATACCGTTACCAGCCCGTCAACGCTACGTGTTGAACGGACTGGTAAAACGCAATATGAACCCAGCCTTAGGGTTAGAACTAGGGTTAGGGTTAGAACTAGGGTAAGGGTTAGAACTAGGGTAAGGGTTAGAACTAGGGTTAGGGTTGGAATTAGGGTTAGGGTTGGAATTAGGGTTAAGGTTGGGATTAGGGTTAGGGTTGGGATAAGCGTTAGGGGTGTTTTGGGGTTAGGGTTGGGATTAGGGTTAGGCTTGTGGTTAGGTTTATGGTTAGAGTTGGGATTAGGGTTAGGGGTGTGTTGGGGTTAGGGTTATGGTTAGGGTTTGTATTAGGGTTAGGGGTGTGTAGGGGTTAGGGTTGGGGTTAGGAGTGTGTTGGGGTTAGGGTTGGAGTTAGAATTGAGGGGTTTCCACTATTTAGGTACATCAGGGGATCTCCATACGCGACATGGCGCCACCATTGATTCCTGCAAATTTTGCGTTCAAAAAGTCAAACAGTGCTCCCTTTATTCCAAGCCCCGACGTGTGCCCAAACAGTGGTTTACCCCCACATATGGGGTATCAGCGTACTCGGGAAAAATTGCACAACAACTTTGGGGGTCTAATTTCTCCTGTTACTGTTGGGAAAAAAAATTGGGGACTAAAAAAGTTATTTTTGTGGAAAAAAAATGATTTTTTATTTTCACGGCTCTGCGTTATAAACTTCTGTGAAGAACTTGGGGGTTCAAAGTGCTCACCACACATCTAGATAAGTTCCTTGCGGGGTCTAGTTTCCAAAATGGGGTCACTTGTGGGGAGTTTATACTGTTTAGGCACATCAGGGACTCTGCAAACGTAACATGACGCCCGCAGACCATTCCATCAAGTCGGTAATTCAAAACGTCACTACTTCCCTTCCGAGCCGCGAAGTGTGCCCATACAGTAGTTTTCTCCCACATATGGGATATCAGCGTACTCAGGACAAATTGGACAACAACTTTTGAGGTCTAATTTCTCCTGTTACCCTTGGGAAAATAAAAATATTGGGGACTAAAAGATCATGTTTGTGGAAAAAATATGATTTTTTTATTTTCATGGCCCGGCGTTATAAACTTCTGTGTAGCCCTTGGGGTTCAAAGTGCTCACTACACATCTAGATAAGCTGCTTGGGGGTCTAGTTTCCAAAATGGGGTCACTTGTGGGGGGTTTCTACTGTTTAGGCACATCAGGGGCTCTGCAAAGGCAACATGACGCCCACAGAACATTCCATCAAGTCTGCATTCCAAAATGGCGCTCCTTCCCTTCTGTGCTCTCCCATGCGCCAAAACAGTGGTTCCCCCCCACATATGGGGTACCAGTGTACTCAGGACAAACTGTACAACAACTTTTGTGGTCCAATTTCTCCTGTTACCCTTGTGAAAATAAAAAATTGCGGGTTAAAAAAATCAGTTTTTGAGGAAAAAAATGATTTTTTATTTTCACGGCTCTGCATTACAAACTTCTGTGAAGCACGTGGGGGTTCAAGGTGCTCACCACACATCTAGTTAAGTTCCTTGAGGGGTCTAGTTTACAAAATGTGGTCACTTGTGGGGGGTTTCTACTGTTTAGGCACATCAGGGCCTCTGCCCGCCCGCAGACCATTCCATCAAGTCGGCATTTCAAAGCGTCACTACATCCCTTCCAAGCCCTGACGTGTGCCCAAACAGTGGTTCTCCCCCACATGTGAGGTACTAGCGTACTTAGGACAAATTAGACAACTTTTGGGGTCCAATTTCTCCTGTAACCATTGTGAAAATAAAAAATATGGGGCTAAATAATAATTTTTTGAGAAAAAAAAATTATTTTTTATTTTCACGGCTCTGCGTTATAAACTTTTGTGAAGCACCTGGGGGTTCAAAGTGCTCACTGTGCATCTGCATAAGTTTCTTAGGGGGTCTAGTTTCCAAAATGGGGTCATTTGTGGGGGAGCTCCAAAGTTTAGGCATACAGGGGCTCTCCAAACATGACATGGTGTCCGCTAACGACTGGAGCTAATTTTCCATTCAAAAAGTCAAATGGCGCTCCTTCCCTTCTGAGCCCTGCCGTGCGCCCAAACAGTGGTTTATGACCACATATGAGGTATCTGTGTACTCAGGAGAAATTGCCCAACAAATTTTAGGATCCAATTTATACTGTTGCCCATGTGAAAATGAAAAAACTGAGGCTAAAAGAAAATTTTTGTGAAAAAAAAAGTACTTTCTTTTTTTTACGGATCAATTTGTGAAGCACTTGGGGGTTCAAAGTGCTCACTCTGCATCTAGATAAGTTCCTTGGGGGGTCTAGTTTCCAAAATGGGGTCACTTGTGGGGAGCTCCAATGTTTAGGCACACAGGGACTCTCCAAATGCGACATGGCAACCGCTAAATATTCCAGCATATTTTCCATTCAAAAAGTCAAATGGCGCTCCTTCCCTTCTGAGCCCTGCCGTGCGCCCAAACAGTGGTTTATGACCACATATGAGGTATCGGTGTACTCAGGAGAAATTGCCCAACAAATTTTAGGATCCATTTTATCTGTTGCCCATGTGAAAATGAAAAAACTGAGGCTAAAAGAAAATTTTGTGAAAAAAAAAGTACTTTCTTTTTTTTACGGATCAATTTGTGAAGCACCTGGGGGTTCAAAGTGCTCACTCTGCATCTAGATAAGTTCCTTAGGGCGTCTAGTTTCCAAAATGGGGTCACTTGTGGGGGAGCTCCAATGTTTAGGCACACAGGGACTCTCCAAATGCGACATGGCAACCGCTAAATATTCCAGCATATTTTCCATTCAAAAAGTCAAATGGCGCTCCTTCCCTTCTGAGCCCTGCCGTGCGCCCAAACAGTGGTTTATGACCACATATGAGGTATCTGTATACTCAGGAGAAATTGCCAACACATTTTAGGGTCCATTTTATCCTGATGCCCATGCAAAAATGAAAAAATTGATGCTAAAAGAAAAATTTTGTTGGAAAAATTAAAATGTCCATTTTTTCCTTCCACGTTGCTTTAGTTCCTGTGAAGCACCTGAAGGGTTAATAACCTTCTTGAATGTAGTTTTGAGTAGCTTGAGGGGTGCAGTTTTTATAATGGTGTCACTTTTGGGTATTTTCTGCCATATAGACCCCTCAAAGTGACTTCAAATGTGAGGTGGTCCCTAAAAAAAATGGTTTTGTAAATTTTGCTGTAAAAATGAGAAATCGCTGGTCAATTTTTAACCCTTATAACTTCCTAACAAAAAAAAATGTTGTTCCCAAAATTGTGCTGATGTAAAGTAGACATGTGGGAAATGTTATTTATTAACTATTTTGTGTCACATAACTCTCTGGTTTAACAGAATAAAAATTCAAAATTTGAAAATTGCGAAATTTTCTAAATTTTGGACAAAGTTCCATTTTTTTCACAAATAAACGCAAAAATTATCGACCTAAATTTACCACTAACATGAAGCCCAATATGTCATGAAAAAACAATCTCAGAATCGCTAGGATCCGTTGAAGCGTTCCTGAGTTATTACCTCATAAAGGGACACTGGTCAGAATTGCAAAAAATGGCCAGGTCATTTAGGTCAAAATAGGCTGGGTCATGAAGGGGTTAAAGATCATGGACCTGGTAAAGTTTATTTGCCCTTTTGGTTGTTGAAGGGATTGGGCCGTTTTCCTGAACTTCGCCCTGCATCGATCTTTACAATTTTACATATTGGGGAGTGTTTTACATTACTATATATTTTATTTTGTATGCTCACCTTCATCACTTTTCTATGCAAAAAAGTAACGTACTTATAAGGCGTTTCCCGAAACATTTATAGCATATGCATGTGTCCTCCATTTCACCAGAGTGTAGACTGAATAGTGAGATGGCCGTGCATGTGCCTGGATATAGCTACTTATTATTACTATTTAACAGCCTTCAGCTCAACCTCGAGCCATGGCGACTTGATGAACGATCTGTAGGAAGATCGATCTTGTGCAAGTCTAGATAGGTCCACCAGGGTCTTCTCCACCGTTATCTTGATTGTATCAAGACACTGGCTTGCTGGTCTTTCTCTTCGCTTTATTCCTTCTATTCTTCCGACCATGGTGTCCTTCTCCAGTGACAGCTTTCTATGTATGATGTGTCCAAAGTAAGCAAGTCGTAGCTTTGTGATCCTTGCTTCGAGTAACAAGTCGGGCTTGATTTGTTCCAAGATTGATTTGTTTGTTCTTCTTGCCATCCATGGTATTGATACCATCCTTTTCCAGCATATTTCAAAGCCACTGATTCTTCTTCTGCCTTGGTTTTCTTTATTGTCCAGGTTTCGCATCCATATGTTACTACTGAAAAAAACAGACTCTGAACGAGCCGTGTCTTCGTTGCCAGTGACATTTTTTTTTAAGATCTTGTCCAGTGACTTCTATGTTGCTATTCTCCTATCAACACCTTAAAGCTCAGGTCATAATCACTCAACATAAAAGTAACCAACTGAAAGACAGTATAAAGGGGCTTGAATGTAAGGAACTGAGGAACGTACTCTGTGGTTCCCTTTACCAGTGTTTTCAGCATTTTTAGCAATGAGAATGTACAAGTGTTAGCTTATACCAACTTTGAAGATTCATTAGAAGCAGACTGTCCTTACAGCGAAAGAATTTGAACCTGGAAAAAAAGCTGACACATCTGGCACAACTGCGTCCACGTATACAAATTTCACATATACTGAAGCCAGACCTAGCGAAATGCTTTGTCTTGAAGCAGTCAATATAGATGAGGGCGTGTAGTCAGAGAAAAACAAATACATCCAGAAATCAATAGAGCTGAGGACATAGGGTAAGATGTTTCACTGCCACCCATGGGTGGGCAATATGGACATAATAGAGTGAGGTCACTGAGCATGGCCACTGCCGACCCACACAAATCTGTCAAGATGGTATGTTGTATTGGAAATTTTTACTGTTTGGCAAGTAGTGTCATTGAAAAGTTTTTGTGCCGAAAGACAGATCTGTAACCCATCAATAGAAAACTGGACCCTAGATGACAACTTTCACAGACCCAACATGAAAGAGAAATTAGACAGAAAACAGCCAAAAAAAATCCCTAATATGTGACCTAAATGCTCTCAAATCCAAAACGCTCTAAAAATACCTAAACTAACAGAGCAGGTACATTCCCTTCCCGGGGTCCAGCGCCGGCTCCACGACACTCCTCGGGTCTCATTGCTTTGGCCACAGTGGTGACATCATGTTGAAAGCACAAAGCTCCACTTTAGCCAATCACTGAGCTCAGCAGCTCTGCCGAGGCAGACGGCACGAGCAGCGGCGGGGAACATTAGAGAATAAACATCCACACTTGTTATAAAAAGACATCCCTAACTTTAATCATAACGAACAATAGTCTGTTTTCTTGGTGAAAAGTTTGTTTTGACTGATAAACAAACATTCAATACACTGATCAGGCGTGTTCTATTTCTCTATCGATAATAAGCACTGTCTGATTCATAAGCTGAAAAAATCTAAACATGGCCACAACGGTCTGAATTTTTTTTTTCCACCGACGAACAACTGTTCGAGGGCCAATTTTTGTCAAATGTGTATAGGGGCCGTAAGCAAAAGGTTGTCGACTATCTAATGAACCATTTCAAAAACTGCAGCTCACTACGCAACACACAAAATAGATAAGACCTCAGCACTAGTGTTGAGCGATACGATACTGCAAATATCGGGTATCGGCCGATATTGGCTGTATCGGAATTCCGATTCCGAGTACCGATATTTTCGTCATATCGGATACCGGAATCGGAATTGTCACTGTCACTGTCAGTGTCCGTCGGTCGGGTCTGTCAGGAGTCAGCGGCACTTACCTGGCAGAAGATCTCCGGCGGTCACATCCCGGACTGCTTAATGGCCGCCATACTCTTCTCCCCGGCGGTCACATGCAGTTTCTCGCGATAACTGCAGTGACTGCTGGGTAATCGCGGCCGTAAAGCAGTCCGATGACGTCACCGCCGGGGAAGCTGGTAAGCAGCTGTGCTGCGCCGGGATGTCAGGCTCTGCCTGTCATTCCGATGTAGCAGACCTGGATCGTCGTGGGACTGTCGTTATGGACTGCGTCGGACAGGTGGTATACTGTTGGTTTGTTTTTTTTATTTTTTTACAGGAGATCGATGGCGTCGCAGGAATGAGAGAGTAATAAAAAAAATGAAAACTGTGTTGTCTCTTTTATTTCATTAAAAGACTTTTTTCTTGCTGTGTCTTGTTTTTACACATTTAAAAACTTTGGGATTAATAATGGATCGGTGTCTTATTGACACCTCTCCATTATTAACCAAGCTTATTCTCACCGTGCAATAACGGTGACATTAACCCCTTATTACCCCGCTTGCCACCGCTACAGGGCAAGTGGGAAGAGTCGGGTAAAGTGCCACAATTGGCACATCTTTTGATGCGCCAAATGTGGGGCTGCTGTAGCCTGGTATTATCAGGCTGTTGAGGGCCAAAATCCATGGGCCTTGACAGTCTTTTAATACCAGGCCGCAGCAGTCTGCATTTTACTTGGCTGGTTAACAAAAATAGGGGGACCCCTACGCCGTTTTTTTTTCGAGGGGATCCCCTATTTTTGTTAATCAGCCAAGATATGCAGACTGCTGTGGCCTGGTATTATCAGGCTTGCAAGGTCCATGGATATTGGATCCTTACCAGCCTGAAAAACCAGGCCTCAGCGGTCTGCTTCATCTGGCTGGTTAACAAAAATAGGGGGGACCCCACGCCAATTTTTTCGAGGGGATCCCCTATTTTTGTTAATCAGCCAAGATATGCAGACTGCTGTGGCCTGGTATTATCAGGCTGGCAAGGTCCATGGATCTTGGCTCCTTAACAGCCTGAAAATCCAGGCCTCAGCGGTCTGCTTCATCTGGCTGGTTAACAAAAATAGGGGGGACCCCACGCCAATTTTTTTTCGAGGGGATCCCCTATTTTTGTTAATCAGCCAAGATATGCAGACTGCTGTGGCCTGGTATTATCAGGCTGGCAAGGTCCATGGATCTTGGCTCCTTAACAGCCTGAAAATCCAGGCCTCAGCGGTCTGCTTCATCTGGCTGGTTAACAAAAATAGGGGGGACCCCATGCCATTTTTTTTTCGAAGGGAACCCCTATTTTTGTTAATCAGTTCCCTCTGACGTCACTGATGGTGTCCCTGGCTGACCTGAAGTGAAAGTGGAAAGCAATCAATTAAGCTTTCCACTTCCTCTCCTGTCAGCCAGGAGAGGAGCTCATTCATTTGGGGGTTTACTGTGAGGCTGCAGCATTAGCTGCGGTCCCTGCAGTAAACATAAACCCTTTCTGAAGGATTACACCGTGGGACCTGACTGTGCATCGGATTGGTAAGAATAATTTTGCTTTATTATTTTATTTTTATTACAGGAAATGGTTTTAGCAGGTAAATAAAATATGGTCAAAAACTGTGTGATTATTTCATTAAACTTCTTTTTTATTAAAGTGTGTGTGTTTGATTTTTCTTTCATACAATAGGATTAATAATTGATAGTTGTCTAATTGACAGCTCTCAATTATTAACCTGGCTTAAAGTGACCTTTCAATTGCAAGGTCATTTTAACCCCTTATTAACCCATTCGCCACCGCTACAGGGCAATGGGAATAGACGGGCAAAGTGCCAGAAAGGGCAAATCTAATTAGAGATTTGCCCTTTCTGGGGTGTCTGGGGGCAGATGTTAAGTAGCCGGGGGGGGGCAAAAAAAATGGTCCCTCTCTGGGCTATTATTATCTGCCCCCACTCACTGGCTTTGTCTGTCTGGTTGCGAAAATAGGGCGGGAGCCCACGCATTTTTTTTTCAGCAATTTTACACCTCATATATATATATATATATATATATAATACATGTCATTGAATTTGTGACACATATATATATATATATATATATTTATATTTATAGTTCATACACTTCTACATAGTATAATAGCCGCTAATTCAATTGCCGGCTTTTGTGAAAATGCAGAACCCGACATGAAATGACACTTGGTGTACATAGGGTTAACCATGTCTTTTCATGTAGTTTGATATCTGATTTGCACAAACAATTACATGAGTGTAAGTGTGCAAAATTTCACACCTGTAGGGGTTAATTAAAGGTGTAAATTCGTAGCAAAAAAGTCCGGTTTTTTTACAACGAATTTACACCTTTAATTAACCCCTACAGGTGTGAAATTTTGCACACATAGACTGATGTAATTGTTTGTGCAAATCAGATAGCAAAGGACATGGTTAACCCTATGTACACCAAGTGTCATTTCATGTCGGGTGCTTCTGTCTTTTCACAGAAGCCGGCTTTACCCGGCAATTGAATCAGAGAATATTTTACTATGTAGAAGTGTATAAACTATACATATATGTATATATATATATGTCACAATGACATGTATATATATATATATATATATAATATATATATATATATATGTATTCTATGTGTGTATATTTAGTGTTTACAAGGAAAGAAAGAGGTTTTTTTAGTTGCGATATTTTGTTCCCATAGACTTACATGGGACTTCCGGTATCGGTATCGGGTATCGCCGATATTTTAATGGTATCGGCGATACCATTCCGATTCCGATACTTTTGGATATCGGAAAGTATCGCTCAA
This sequence comes from Oophaga sylvatica, assembly GCA_033576555.1. Lineage (NCBI taxonomy): Eukaryota > Metazoa > Chordata > Amphibia > Anura > Dendrobatidae > Oophaga > Oophaga sylvatica. The sequence continues at coordinate 155,476,613 of JARQOD010000003.1, forward strand.
CACTACTCAGCACTACTTGTGCATTAGATTGTTCATAGACATTTACATAATCAGGGGATGAGGGTTGTAGTGTCAGCTCAGAAAAGGGAGATAACAGTACGCTCCTCCCCAGGAGGCAGAAATCGCCATACAATGTAGTAAAGGTGCAAATGAGAAGAATTTAAAAAAGCCGCTAAATAAGAATACACCATTCCTCTCTTCTCCCAATTTTCCCTTCTTCCCTTTCTTTTCTATAGCATCATCTAATGCTCATTACAGGCTATTTTACTATAATTCAATGGAAAACTATGTACCACTATTGTTACTTTTTAACTCTAGCTTTGTGATTACACGTTTTTTAAAAATGTACAAAGTAAGTCAAAAACAACAATCTGTTAATGTAAAGACAAGACATGCAAATAAGACTGGGTTCTAAAGGGCTAAAAAGACCCTAAAACACAGGACCAAAATCTCCTAAACGATCTAGCCTGGTATTTGGCACACCCTTCGGCATGCTGTACATAGGCTGGGTGCCAGCGTCAATGATCAAGCCTGTATACAGAGACTCTAGAGAAGGTTTTTTTTGGGGGGGAGCTCTCTTTTGAAGGGTTTATACTTTTATGGCAGATCCAATTATTCCATCACTTTCCAGTTGGAGGAAAACATTAAGCCCCTCAGTATCATATGTGCTCAAAATAACCATGGCTGCTTAAACCCTGAGGCAAATGGCGTCTCTGTACTAGAAGTTAGGCATAGTGATGAGGGTCAATCGTGCCTGGAGGCAAGAACTCTGGGGTCATATGTGAGGGGAAAAGGTCTTTTTCCATTTTCATATGGTTATAGTGATCAATTTGGTGACCAGGAACGTTAGTTTGCAGAGCCAAGTAAGGAAAGCGGAGTGACAACCACTATGGACATATTGCTGGCTCAGTGCAGCAGTTGTCACTCTGCCAGCACAAGACTATGCTGAAGCTGGAAAACTTCTGGCAGGAGCGCTATATTACAGCAATCTATGACCCATGTAGTCAAATTCATAAAACCACATGCAATTAAAAAAATAAGCCCTAAAGTCAAATGCTAACGGCCATTTTCTAGTAACTGGGGATACTTCTAGTTTGCCGCAGGGCGCACGAGTGTCATCAGATGGTATGAAGCCTCAGAACAATATACAATAGCACAGGGCTGTATACTGCACGGCCCCCGCTCAGTAAGGGCATGTCTGAGAGCCATGGTGTGCAGATGACATTCCACCTCGGCATACTTGCATGTATATACATGTACACATGCCTGGCGCTGGCTGCCACATGGGGATTAGCCTGGGTTTATAAATATTATCAGGAACAAGTCACAAGAACAACAGAAACTCGCAGCTTTTCATATCAATTCCAATTCTATGTAACAAATTGTGAAATGGAAAGTAAAGCAAATATCCTCCTGTATATACAGATCTGCAAGCACTAACCCCCCACTGCTAAAGTCACTGCCATGTACTGTACCCATTTCATACCCTACATGCAGATCACACAGGATAGAAATATTTAGGCCTCAAATTATCATAATTCCAAAAATCCCAAGACTACAAAACATAAGGCTAAAGTGACAGGAGTAGTAACAAGAAACGTGTCTAATAGAGGCTTTAGCAATGTTCATACTAAAATTCATGAATTTTGCCCTATCATTCTGTCAAAACTATGGGAATGGGAACTGTAACAGAACCCTACTAGACGGCATTCTATAAAGCCCCCTTCTCACATAGCGAGATTGCTGAAGTGTCACCGATTTTGTGACGCAACAGCGACCTATCCAGCGATCTCGCTACATGTGACACGCAGCGGAGACCGGCACCCCTGCTGGATATCGCTGATCGTCCTCAAATGTCCTGGACCATTTTTTCATCGTTAGTGTCCCGCTGGCCAGCGCGTTTTTCATCGTTAGTGTCCCGCTGGCCAGCGCGCATCGCTGTGTTTGACCCCGACGAGCAACCTCCTTGGTGACGCAGAACTCAGGTGGGAATCGTCAGAAAAGCTGCTGTGTACAAGGTACCAACAACCACCGAGGTCGTTATACGGATCGCCGCATCGTTGCTGCGTCGCCAAAGAGATCTGCCTGTTTGGCAGTTTACTAAAGACCATTTAGCGACGCACCAGCGATCCTTACCAGGTCGTATCATTGTCGTCATCGCTGGTCCGTCGCTAAGTGAAACGGGCCCTAAGTCACCATATGACAGATTCAACATAGGGTCAAGACTTACACATAACATACAATGCTGATGTGAACACTATCCTACACTGTCCTCTATCTGTTACAGTAACCCCCGACACAAGGCCACCTCCACTTCATCTCCTTCTACACCTGCATGTGGCCACCACTGGACACCGTCGTTTGCCGGACAGGGGATTCATATTCTGTGGTTACATCATAAATGTATGAAGTAGTAATGTCCGTCTAATGCAGGGGTCTCAAACATGCGGGCAGTGGGCCGCTTCATGCGACTGCAGGCCCTGAAGACGCACATTTAGCGCTGCAATCGGCGGAGCCCTGGACCAGGCTGCGATCGTCAAGGGGTCTACAGTGCCTGCTGGCCGCCTGTGCATAAAAGAGGACGCCATATTGTAGTAGCGTCCCCTATTGAGAAGAAAGGCACAATAGGGGACACTACTACAATATGGGAACCAGGGTGGAGCATCACTACAAGATGAGGACTAGGATGGGCACATTACTACAAGATGTTTGCCAGAATTACTATATGGTGCTAATTGTAAGACAATATTACTCCAATTGGAGGAAAAATTGTAAAAAAAATAAAAAAATAAAGCATTAAAAAATATTTTGCCATTAAAAATGCTGGTTTATATATAAACTAAAGTAAACCAAAAAAGTGCATGCTTGTTATCGCCACATCCGTAACGACCCAAGCTATAAAACTGTACCATAACCAATGATGAATGAATTAAAAAAATTTAAAAAAACACGGCAAAAATGTTAAAAAAAAATGGTATCACTAAAAATGTCATCTTGTCCTGCAAAGAATGCGGCACACAAAATTCAATTTTTTTCTATGTGCAGCCCATATACTCAGCCAAGTTTGAGACCCCTGGTCTAATGCTTTCTACAGATATAGCAATCCACAGAGTGGAAATACACTTTCACAAGACAAAACTTTTGGCATGTCATAGAGATGGTGGGGTTCCAGGTGCTGGGACCCTCCCCAACCGCTTACTGACCGTGTGCACCTACCCTCATTCTTCGAGGAAAGCAGAGCTAAGTTCAGAGCTTCGTTTTAGCGACCGACGTGTCTCTAGCACATGTTAGGCTGTGTTTCCACCATCAGGAAACACAGCGCTTTGGACGAAGCGGAAAGTCAGCTCCGCCCAAAGCCCCGCCCCCTTGTGAACGCGCGGTGAATCCGGATGTGCTCATTGAACACATCCGGAATGACCGCAGCGCTACACAGACCTGTGTTATTTCCCTTGCGGCGACGGAGCGTAGCCGCAAGGGAATAGGACATGATGCGATCTGAAAAGACGCGCCGCATGTCCGTTAACGCAGGTCTGCCGCCTGCGTGTTTTTACGCATAGTGGAGACAGGATTTCTTGAAATCCCCTCCACTATGCTGTAACATCTGGACACTGCGTGTTTGACGCTGCGGATGTACACAGCGTCAAACACGCAGCATTTACTGAAGAAATCCTGATGGTGGAAACACACCCTTAAACGTTTGGTGAAAGTGCAGTTACATTTTAAATGGAACCTGTCGCCTTATTCATGTTGCCCAAACCACAGGCAGCATGAATTGCTATACGACTACGAATTTACCACCTAATCTCAGAGCAGCATTAAGAGACAGAGATCCTGATGCCAGTGATGTTTACATAGAAAGCTGACACACAGTGGTGTGGGCGGGGATATACAGAGCTCAGCATTCAGAGCACTGCTAGATCTGCAGCAGAGAAACCAGGAATTTTTCCAAAGCTGCAAGAAGCAACTCCGTAAGTGAGACACCAGAGGAATCAGGGTCTCTGCCCCTACACAATGCTGCTATCAGATGGGGTAGCAAATTAGCTGGTGATAAAAGCTTCAAAATGTCTATATTATAGGGGGAAGGGATCCAACTGATCACACTTTTTTATATTTTTTGCGTTATCAGCACAAGATACAAAATCAGAATGAAAATATAGAAATTAAAATATTAAATATATTATTGTATAAATCATGAATTAATGCCATAGCTTGCTGCATATTAGGAATGATGATAATGATGACAACTGGCAGCACCAATTTGGAATTTTGATTTGTGTGAATTTTTCTGGTTTCCAACCTCTCAGCTGTCTACCTGCACGTAGATGTCAAATCACACTCACTGAAAGAATGTCAACCCTCCCCCACTCCGGAAAGCCTCACACCCAATAAACACTGGCTTTCAGAGGAGGCATGTCATTTCTGAGACACACATGTCATTTTTGAAAAGGACTCCACAAAAATGCACTATAACACTTCGAAAGCCGGCTGGGGCACATTTTTCGCACAGCGCCATACAGTGCTGGACACGAACAGACAGAAAGATTACTATACTGGTGCATTCTCATTATTGTAAAATAAATTAGAGGCTCAACATGACCGCCAATGCCCTGACATTGTTTCATTAGTACTTGGCCTGATTAATTGGGACTTTTCCAAAATTAATACAAATTACAGAATAGAAAACTTTTCAATTGAATGTCTGACCATAGAATAGGAGCCCAGGCCGGTCCACCGGAGCAAGAGTAACTCTGTAAGTAGACCTGGCAAATCGACTGGGGTCCTGATATGGCTAGCCGAATTTACACACCATTCACGCTCTCTAATAAGATATAAGAAAGATTATTGTCCTCCTAACAAAGCAAATATACAGAGTGGATTTTAGTTTTATAGTTTTACCTCCCAGAAATCTATTCCCATTTTTAATAAAAACAAAAACACATTTTATCAGAATTGTGCTGCCAATGTGGCCAGTACAGGTATGATGCAAAGGCTCAGAAATATTCACAAGAAGACGAAGATGGCGGAAAGGCTATGTACCCAACTATACCAAAAGTAACCACCACAGACCTGTATCCCGTGACGTCATCAAATCGAATTAATATATATAAATCTGTTGCAGGACCGAAGTAACAGAAGTAATTTCTAATAAATATGTAATACCACACACAGGATATAGAAAGATATACACAGATGCAGCAGAGCTGAGCTGGTAGTGTAACTCCACATGATAAGAGCAGAGAAGATGAAATCTGGGAAACAGCCCATCAAGGATCAACTCTGACTCACATCAAATCAGGGAGAAGTTGAGGGGCTGAAGTAGGGGGTCCCATCTATGAGATGACCTCGTCCGGCATCATTGGTCAATAGAAGACCTGAATTCCAGGGTCCAAGAGTCGATTAGAAGTCACAGTGTTAAAGAAAGCTTTTACCATTCTTCCCAGCTCTATAAGGATTGATTTATGAGCCCTGTCTAGTATTACAGGACCCATGATAATTCAGTGTCACACGGGCGCTGCCAGTAACAGAGTGCATTACATGGGGATGTTAGAACATGGATATATGTCCACACAGAATGGTGCTGTACTCTCAGCAGCGGGCAGACAATACCACTGCATGAAGCTCTGCCACATGCACAATAGTGCAATACCCATCTCTTGGATTTTAGAGTATGTGCACACACAGTGAGGTTGTTTGACTGAGTCTTCCCAATTGAAGTCATCTGTGTCCATAACTCGAGCCCGAAGCAATTATAACACTTGTCACATTGGCTCATTGTATCATCTGAATCAGGACTCTCACTGACAAAACTCGGGCTTGTTGCTAATAGGAACCATATGTTCAATTACTACAATGCACTTCAGGTTGCTATGGGCAACAAGGAATTTTAACTGATACAGTAAGACTATCCTGATTCTCCAGCTACCCCCTGTGAGGTGACCTCCACCCCATATATGAATACATATATCCTTACAGTTGGGGGGTCACGTAGCATGAAAGGGTGGCCGTACATCATAGATATTAGATCCTGACCCCCTCATACATACACGATCGGCTTGGCTGTGTGCTCACCAGGAAGAGTTGGACAAGCAGATTCCTCAGCGACAGCTTATAACCCCTCGAGAACAAATGTTGAAATCCCACACGACCTATCCGTTTTTTTTATCCATCCAATACACCAATGAGCATTGTAGCACGGCAACGAGTTCACGTACACAAGTGTATTATGATAGTAAAAAGCAGTAATACAGCCACCATAGACGTTTATAGGGAAAGACAACGGTTTCTCTATATATAGTACAGACTAAAAGTTTGGACACACCTTCTCAAAGATTTTTCTGTATTTTCATGACTATGAAAATTGTACATTCACACTGAAGGCATCAAAACTATGAATTAACGCATGTGGAATTATATACTTAACAAAAAGAGAAACAACTGAAAATATGTCTTATATTCTAGGTTATTCAAAGTAGCCACCTTTTGCTTTGATTACTGCTTTGCACTCTCTTGGCATTCTCTTGATGAGCTTCAAGAGGTAGTCACGGAAATGGTCTTCCAACAGTCTTGAAGGAGTTCCCAGAGATGCTTAGCACTTGTTGGCCCTTTTGCCTTCACTCTGCGGTCCAGCTCACCCCAAACCATCTCGATTGGGTTCAGGTCTGGTGACTGTGGAGGCCAGGTCATCTGGTGTAGCTCCCTATCACTCTCCTTCTTGGTCAAATAGCCCTTACACAGCCTGGAGGTTGTTTGGGGTCATTGTCCTGTTGAAAAATAAATGATGGTCCAACTAAACGCAAACCAGATGGAATAGCATGCTGCTGCAAGATGCTGTGGTAGCCATGCTGGTTCAGTATGCCTTCAATTTTCAATTATGCTCATCCCTCTGCCATAATGACTATTCTGCTTCACGTCACTTGTCTTACCTATTGCATTTTTTCTGTGTTTTTGTGTATAAATATGTGATTCTTCAGATTTTGTATTAGTTCAGCCTGATGAAGAGACCTGAGTAGTCTCGAAAGCTTGCAATTTGTTACCATCTTTTCAGTTAGCCATTAAAAGGTATCAACCACTGAGGACTCTCAACTCTAAATATTTTTCAATTTTGAATAAATTCCCAACAGAGTCACCTGCAAAGCACCCCTACACCATCACACCTCCTCCTCCATGCTTCACGGTGGAACCAGGCATGAAGAGTCCATTAGTTCACCTTTTCTGCGTCGCACAAAGACACGGTGGTTGGAACCAAAGATCTCAAATTTGGACTCATCAGACCAAAGCACAGATTTCCACTGGTCTAATGTCCATTCCTTGTGTTCTTTAGCACAAACAAGTCTCTTCTGCTTGTTGCCTGTCCTTAGCAGTGGTTTCCTAGCAGCTATTTTACCATGAAGGCCTGCTGCACAAAGTCTCCTCTTAACCGTTGTAGAGATGAGTCTGCTGCTAGAACTCTGTGTGGCATTGACCTGGTCTCTAATCTGAGCTGCTGTAAACCTGCGATTTCTGAGGCTGGTGACTCGGATAAACTTATCCTCAGAAGCAGAGGTGACTCTTGGTCTTCCTTTCCTGGGGTGGTCCTCATGTGAGCCAGTTTCTTTGTAGCGCTTGATGGTTTTTGAAATTGCACTTGAGGACACTTTCAAAGTTTTCCCAATTTTTCAGACTGACTGACCTTCATTTCTTAAAGTAATGATGGCCACTCGTTTTTCTTTACTTAGCTGCTTTTTTCTTGCCAAAATACAAATTCTAACAGTCTATTCAGTAGGACTATCAGCTGTGTATCCACCAGACTTCTGCACAACACAACTGATGGTCCCAACCACATTTATAAGGCCAGAAATCCCACTTATTAAACCTGACAGGGCACATCTGTGAAGTGAAAACCGTTTTCGGTGACTACCTCTTGAAGCCCATCAAGAGAATGCCAAGAGTGTGCAAAGCAGTCATCAAAGCAAAAGGTGGCTACTTTGAAGAACCTAGAATATAAGACATATTTTCTGTTGTTTCACACTTTTTTGTTAAGTATATAATTCCACATGTGTTAATTCATAGTTTTGATGCCTTCAGTGTGACTGTACAATTTTCATAGTCATGAAAATACAGAAAAATCTTTGAATGAGAAGGTGTGTCCAAACTTTTGGTCTGTATTGTACCTCCGGTTTCTCATGGAGATGTACAAATAAAAAAAAAAAAACCTTTGCTTGTTTAATCAGAAGCCATAGTTCGGAGGGATTCTGCGACAGTAGTATTTGCTTGATTTGGAAGTGTAAGAATACAAAGGTAGAACGTATTTGCCTTCTTAGGCCCTGTGCACACGTTGCGTTTTTAGATGCGTTTCCGCTGCGTTTTTCAACCTGCGGAAACGCATCCAACCCGCAGCACAGTGCACATGCAATGTAATCCAATGGGAACCGCATGTCCGCATGTCGGTTTCGCAGCACTTTATTTTCCGCAGCATGTCAATTCTTTGTGCGGAACTGCAGCGGTTCGGCGCCCATTGACTTGCATTGAGTCGGGCACTTCTGCAGCAAAACCGAAGGTCTAAAAAAGATCTGCGGTTTTGCTGCGGGTGAAACCGCTGCAGTTCGGGAGGAGGGAAGTGTGTGGGCTGAGTGTGAGCGTGTATAGTGTGCAGCGCTGTGTGGGCGGTGCGTGGGCGTGTATAGTGTGCAGCGCTATGTGTGTGGGCGGTGATTGTGTGCCAGTGTCTGCGTGATCGGTGCGGGGCTGTGTGCGGGATCGGTGTATGTGCGGGGCTGTGTGCGTGATCTGTGTATGTGCAGCGGTGTGCGGGGCTGTGTGCGTGATCTGTGTATGCAGGCATCGTCGGATGGGACTACAAGTCCCATCCGGCTATGCCTGCTACAGTGACAGTGACCGACACATTAGCCAATGATGGGACAGCAGTAGTCCCATCATCCGGCTAATGTGCCGAATGTAAAAAAAACACATACATTACATACACAACATATAACATACACATGACATACAGAACATACACATGACATACAACACATAACATTGAGCACATACTCACCTATTGCCCGACGCCATCCATCTGTGTACCGCTCTGCCGCCGGGAGAGAATGACGTCACTACAGTTCATTCTCTCACGGCAATGCTGTGTGAGAAAATTCCCACGCAGCATTGCCATAAAGTGAGACAATGAACTCAGGTAACCTCAGTGATGCACTGCAGGAGCCATTGTCTCCTGTCAGTGCATCACTGGGAGGCACTATAGAGCAGTGACATCACATGATGTCACCGTTCTATAGGGAGACCGTCGTGGGACACTCGTTATTAATTGGACTGCGTCGGACAGGGAGTATACGGTTGTTTTATTTTTTTACGTTTTATTACAGGAGATCGAGGGCGTCGCATGGATCTGAGAGTATAATAAAGATATAAAAACCGTGTTGTGTTTTATTTCATTAAAATAATTTATTCTTATGCGTGTGTTGTTTTTTTAACCCTTTATTAATATAAGATTAATAATGGATAGGCGTCTTATTGACGCCTCTCTATTATTAACCGAGCTTAATATCACCTTACAATAGCAAGGTGATATTAACCCCTTATTACCCCATATCCCACCGCTACAGGGGAGTGGGAAGAGAGGGGCTAAGTGCCGGAATTGGCGCATCGTACAGATGCGCCAATTCTGGGGCGGCTGGGTGCTGGTATTTTTAGCCAGGGGGGGCGCCAATATCCATGGCACCTTCCTAGGCTATGAATATCAGCCCGCAGCTGTCTGCGTAGCTTTTTAATAGCCAGTGAAGGTTAGCTGCGGGCTGATATTCATAGCCTGGGAAGATCCATGGGTGTTAACGCCTTCCCAGGCTAGAAATAATGGCCCCGGCTGTCGGCTTTCCCCCTCTGGCGCAGAAAATTGCGCGGGAGCCCACGCCATTTTTTTTCCTATTTTTTTTTTTATTAACTATTGCGTTAAGATTTTGTGTGTGTACGCGTGTGTCTTTAACTATTTATGTACCATTTTATCTATCTACCTATATATCTTTCTGTCTATCTATATATCTATCTTTCTATATATATATTTCTAACTATCTATTATCCATCTATCTATGTATTTTCTATCTAACTACTGGTATCTATTATCTATCTATGGCCGGCGTCACACTTGCGAGTGTGATGCGAGTAAGTCGCACGACTTTCTCGCATCAACACCCGGCACGGCCGCCCGCTCTCGGACCCGGGTCCGAGAGCGGGCGGCCGTGCCGGGTGTTGATGCGAGAAAGTCATGCGACTTACTCGCATCACACTCGCAAGTGTGACACCGGCCTATCTCTATCTGTGTGTGTGTAATGGAGTGTGGGTTGGACAAATGTAAAAGAGGAGGTTGGACAAGAAATGATATCACAAATCTTTTTTTTTTTTGTTAAACAATATATCTTTATTTAGCTGTCAAAAACGCATACAAAAACGCATGAGAAAAAGCATGAAAAACCATGTCAAAAAAGGACATGCGTTTTCTGCCAAGAGGTGCGGATTCGGCGCGGAAAAATCCGCAGGCAAATCCGCAACGTGTGCGCAGGCCCTTAGGGGTGAATATAGCTTTTTCCTACAGGATAGATAAAAGTCACGACATAATCCCCATGGTAGTAATGGCGACTGGGTATCACTCAGACTGTTCCAGCATGGCATTAGAATAAGCGAGAACTGGAGCCAGGTATTCGTGATTTATTTTTATCTCATTCATGTACAATATTGCAGCTTGTTGCACCAAAAATATCAGCTAAGTCTAAACATGAAACAATTGGGATAAGTGACTTGAGTTGCTGTGGAACCACAACTCTCAGCTTGCTCTGCAGGAACCCCCAAAGACTACATGTGATGGGGCAGATTACATCTTCAACAAGTGTAGCTCTGGCTCATCCAGTAAAATCTTTACGACACCTGTCAAGTCTTCATCTCTAATCTCTTGGATGTGACATGCCTGCTCAAAAACTTCTGGACAAAAAGCAGCATCCATCCATGTACCCTGCAAATACGTGAATGGAATTATCCATACTGTAAAATAGTGCCACCCACAGGCCACATTATCATGAAATATTGCATAATGCTCAGAACACATTCCAAGACCAGCGACCTTTGAATAAAATCCAGACGCAGCACATGGGACTCACAAAGACTATATTGTATGAGGAAAAATAATTGTTCTCATTAATACCCTATTCAGTGGGACTGACATATATTTTGTGCAAATTGCACATTGTCATGAGGCATCATAATGCTCCTGGCTGGTGATTATGTGAGATACCATTGTAAGACAGGGCAGGGAACGGCAGCGTGCAGGAAGCCGATCTGCACTGGGTCCCAATGGTCTGGCAGGAATCAGGCCACATTATTGTAACCACTTGGGGGAGGGTGGTGCACACTACTACTCCACTTATGCCGTACTACAACCGCCTATACCTGGAAAGGAGGGAGCCGTAACCATGACAACCACAGACTGTGCAAGCCAATGATGACATCTTTAATGCAAACCACAAAAATGCACAAGAAACCATAGGAATGATAGAGGCCGGGAACACACATGTTACAGCAAGCAGATCAAAACATGATCTTTATATGTCAGCGTTCCAGCCACTACAGGGAAGTGTAACAGGCCTACTCATCGCTCACTATGAATGGAGTCATTTACTCACAGACACATCCTGGGAAAATACTGATCCAGTGCAAAAAAAAGTATATATTTGTATATATATATATATATATATATATATATATATATAAAAAAAAATCACATGTCGAGTTTAGTAAGATTGGCAGAAAATTCATTGTGTATTGGATTTATGTCTGTTGAATTTCATCCTGTCCAATCCAATTTAGATAAGTGGTGCCAGATGTATCTGGCAGCTGCTGATCCCCCTCCCTCTATGTAAATTACATACCAAACAGATGTTTATGTGGGAGTCTGGGAAGACAGAATTCAACCAAACTGCCCTGTCTATGGACAATTAATGACAGTAGAAATATGGCCAGAGTTACTATTCTCTGACTAATAACAATTGAAAAAGTACTCCTATAAAGGCCAGTGAATCTAGACTTGTGGCTAGCATAACTGGGGGACACAGTGGTCTGTTGTTCCAGCTCTAAAATCGTGTACTCTATTGATGGCGTGAACAAGACAAGTCTACAGCAGACCACAATAAATTCTACACTAGTACTTCCACCCATTGTAAAGATAGTGACCGCCTGTGAGTACAGTAAATAAAGGGCATAAGGACTGGTATTTTAATGTTTTAATGAAGAGAATGTAGTGGGTACATTTGCCTCACCCCTCCCCCACAGAGGGGCTTGCTGATCGGGCAAAGGATTTCTCATCCTCCACATAAGTAAAAAAAAAAAGGGTGTTTCATGTGTTTCTGCTGATGCCAGTGATTGGCTGCAGCGTTCACATGAAGTATATGGTACATTATAACTGTAGATTGGCAAGGAGGATTCATAGATATATGAGGCAAAAAAACAACTTTTAACAAGGCTGTCCTGGATTTCCAATAGGCATCTCCAGGACTGATGGTGCCGGAATCTCTGTTTACTCCCTTGCAGTGATGCCATGTTGTACATGCACGTAACCGCTGCAGCCAACCACTAGTCTCAGTGGTTAGCACTTTGCAGCGCTAGGATCCTGAATTCTAATCCCACCAAGGACAACATCTGCAAGGGGTTTGTATGCTCTCCCCGTGTTTGTGTGTTCTCCCCGTGTTTGTGTGGGTTTCCTCAGGGTACAGCGGTTTCCTCCCACACTCCAAAGACAGATAGAGAATTAGATTGTAAGCCCCAATGGGGACAGCAATGATGGGGTCTATAAAGCATTGTGGAATTAATGCCGCTATATAAGAGGGTAAAAAATAAATGTACAGTAAGGTTACGTTCCCACAATCCAGAACTAGCAGCGCTTTGGAAGCAGCGTATTTTTGCTGAGTCCAAAGCGCTGCTGTCTAATAAATGCATGTGAATCGCGCATGTGAATCAGTTCAGTCTCTGAACTGTGCAGATTCACCACATTCAATACATTTCTATTGGTGAAATTTTTGTTGCGGAGACTAACGTCTCCATAAGAGAAATTGACATGCTGCGGTCTTAAAAGACGCGTCGCATGTCCGTCTCCGTGGGTGATCCACAGACGCAGATGCACGCATGGTGGACATTGGATTTCTAAAAATCCCATCCACTATGCTGTAAAATTTGGCCACTGTGAGTTTGACCCAGCATAAATATGCAGCGTCAAACCTGCAGCAGTTTCTGATCGTGGGCACGTACCCTACATGTCCACTGATTCATACATGTGACATCATCGCTACAGGGAATAAAAACAAAACTGACGGGACACTGGGAGCATTAGAATTGGAACTGAAGAAATTGAAATGGTAATTACTGTTTTTTTTTGTCAGTTTTCCAGTTGTTATCCAAAAATGATTTTACATTCCGGATATCTTCATTAATGTCCCTTAGCCAAACATCAGTCATTTCTTTCTGACTGTGCAGACTTATTAAGTCTAAGGGCCCCGTCACACATAGCGACACACCAGCGATCCTGACAACGATATGCACTTGTCAAGATCGCTGGTGTGTCGCTACATGATCGCTGGTGAGCTGCCAAAGAGGAAGCTCAGGCAGCGATCAGGACAGCGACACTGCGGGTAACGTCGCTTAGTTACCCGCAGTGTACGTTGGATACCAGCCCGCTGATGCAGGGAGCTAGTAACCAAGGTACACATCGGGTTTCCAGGTGCTGCGCGGCGCCTGGAAACCCGATGTGTACCTTGGTTACCAGCTCCCCTGCAGCAGCGCGCTGGTATCCAACGTACACATCGGGTTTCCAGGCGCTGATCCAGGGAGCTGGTAACCAAGGTACACATCGGGTTTCCAGGCGCCTGGAAACACGATGTGTACCTTGGTTACCAGCTGATCGCTGGTCTTCTGCCTGCCACACGCAGCGATGCGTGCTGGCCAGCGGGAGACCAACGATCAAAAAAATGTCCTGGCCTTTGGAAAACGATCATATCATACACAGCGATATCGCAGGGGAGATCGCTGTTGCGTCACAAAACTAGTGACTCAGCAGCGATCTTGCTAGTGAGATCACTGTGTGTGACGGGGCTTAAGCAGCTGCAGGGGGTGGGGGGGCATATATGTCGTCTTCTGATGGGTTGAGATGTCTATGGGACATCCGTTCACATAGAATGTGGACTTGGACTGGAGTTGGAGATTTCCATGTGTACACACTCACACACAAGGCTCCTTAATATGGAGAACTTGCTAATAACCCCATGCAGAAGTCATAGAAGGCTAATACATATATTATATCCATCCATAAAAAAATATAAAGCAACCACCCATCCGTTATGTGGTATCTCCATATGTAATAAATAGGTCCTGATCTGTGAACCAGAGAGAGGTACCCAATGTATACGCCTCCCGTATGTCCATACTGCCCTCTATGTATTGTATATAGATTAGTGAGTTCGGAGAGAGGTACCCAATGTATACGCCTCCCGTATGCCCATACTGCCCTCTATGTATTGTATATAGATTAGTGAGTTCGGAGAGAGGTACCCAATGTTTACGCCTCCTGTAAAACCTGAGGCAAAAAAATTGTATTGCAACTAGAAGTTTATTCAAAAAATCAGTCACACAGTATCACTGACGTTTCGGCCTAAATGGCCTTTGTCAAGGTAATTTATCTGTGTGGCTTTTTCTGTAGAAGTCAGATTTCTGATAATGTAGATAAAGGAGCGTCAGGGACCAAGCCGCTGTGTGGAGAGGTGTGTCAATATAATTTTCTTCTAGTTGCAATACAATTTTTTTGCCTCAGGTTTTGCATGATTTACTTACCTTCCTGACGGCATTGGCTGGCTCTCCCCATTATCTAATTACTTTTTTACACCTCCTGTAAGTCCATACTGTCCTCTATGCACTGTATATAGATGAGTGAGGACGGAGACCAGTACCCAATGTATACGCCTCAAGTAAGTTCATACTGCCCTCTATGCACTGTATATAGATGAGTGAGGACGGAGACCGGTACCCAATGTATACGCCTCAAGTAAGTTCATACTGCCCTATGTGTATTATATATAGATGAGTGAGTTCGGAGAGATGTACACATATTTATACGCCTCCTGTAAGTCCATTCTGTCCTCTATGTACTGTATATAGATGAGTGAGGACGGAGACCGGTACCCAATGTATACGCCTCATGTAAGTTTATACTGCCATCTGTATACTGTATATAGATGAGAGAGGACAGAGAGGGAACCCAATGTATACGCCTACTCTAAGTCCATACCGCCCTTAACATACTGTATATAGATGAGTACAGAGAGCGGTACCCAATATACACCTCCTGTAAGTCCATAATGCTCTCTATGTACTGTACAGTGGGTACGGAAAGTATTCAGACCCCTTTAAAAATTTCACTCTTTGTTTCAGTGTAGCCATTTGGTAAATTCAAAGAAGTTCATTTTTTTCTCATTAATGTTCACTCTGCACCCCATCTTGACTGTAAAACAACAGAAATGTAGAAATTTTTGCAAATTTATTAAAAAAGAAAAACTGAAATATCGCATGGTCATAAGTATTCAGACCCTTTGCTCAGACACTCATATTTATGTCACATGCTGTCCATTTCCTTGTGATCCTCCTTGAGATGGTTCTACTCCTTCATTGGAGTCCAGCTGTGTTTAATTAAACTGATAGGACTTGATTTGTAAAAGGCACACACCTGTCTATATAAGACCTCACAGCTCACAGTGCATGTCAGACCAAATGAGAATCATGAGCTCAAAGGAACTGGCCATGGAGCTCAGAGACAGAATTGTGGCAAGGCACACATCTGGCCAAGGTTACAAAAAAATTTCTGCAGTACTCAAGGTTGCTAAGAGCACAGTGGCCGACATAATGCTTACATGGAAGAAGTTTGGGACCACCAGAAGTCTTCCTAGACCTGGCCGTCCACCCAAACTGAGCTATCGTGGGAGAAGAGCCTTGGTGAGATAGGCAAAGAACCCCAAGCTCACTGTGGCTGAGCTCCACAGATGCAGTAGGGAGATGGGAGAAAATTCCACAAAGTCAACTATCACTGCAGCCCTCCACCAGTCGGGCCATTATGGCTGAGTGACCCGACGGAAGCCTCTCCTCAGTGCAAGACATATGAAAGCCCACATAGTTTGCTAAAAAACACATGAAGGACTCCCAAACTATGAGAAATAAGATTCTCTGGTCTGATGAGACGAAGATAGAACTTTTTGGTGATAATTCTAAGCGGTATGTGTGGAGAAAACCAGGCACTGCTCATCACCTGCCCAATACAATCCCAACAGTGAAACGTGGTGGCAGCATAATGCTATGGGGGTGTTTTTCAGCTGAAGGGACAGGACGACTGGTTGAGATTGAAGGAAACATGAATGCGGCCAAGTACAGAGATATCCTGGATGAAAACCTCTTCCAGAGTGTTCTGGACCTCAGACTTGACCGAAGGTTCACCTTCCAACAAGACAATGACCCCAAGCACACAGCTAAAATAACAAAGGAGTGGCTTCAGAACAACCTGTGACCATTCTTGACTGGCCCAGACAGAGCCCTGACCTAAACCCAATTGAGCATCTCTGGAGAGACCTGAAAATGGCTGTCCACCAACATTCACCATCCAACCTGACGGAACTGGAGAGGATCTGCAAGTAAGAATGGCAGAGAATCCCCAAATCCAGGTGTGAAAAACTTGTTGCATCATTCCCAAGAAGACTCATGGCTGTACTAGCCCAAAAGGGTGCTTCTACTCAATACTGAGCAAAGGGTCTGAATACTTATGACCATGTGATATTTCAGTTTTTCTTTTTTAATAAATTTGCAAAAATTTCTACATTTCTGGTTATTTTTAGTCAAGATGGGGTGCAGAGTGCACATTGAGAAAAAATGAACTTTTTTGAATGTACTAAATGGCTGCAATGAACCAAAGAGTGAAAAATTTAAAGGGGTCTGAATACTTTCCGTACCCACTGTATATAGATGAGTGAATGTGGAGAGCGGTACCCAATGTATATACCTCCTGTAAGTCCATACTGCCCTTTGTATACTGTATATAGCTGAGTGCGGAGAGCGGTACCCAATATATACACCTCCTGTATGTCCATACTGCCCTCTGTATACAGATGAGTGCGGAGAGCGGTACCCAATGTATACGCCTCCTGTAAGTCCATACTGCCCTCTGTATACTGCATATAGATGAGTGCGGAGAGCGGTACCCAATGTATACGCCTCCTGTAAGTCCATACTGCCCTCTGTATACAGATGAGTGCGGAGAGCAGTACCCAATGTTTACGCCTCATGTAAGTCCATACTGCCCTCTGTATACTGTATATAGATGAGTGCGGAGAGCGGTACCCAATGTATACGCCTCCTGTAAGTCCATACTGCCCTCTGTATACAGATGAGTGCGGAGAGCAGTACCCAATGTATACACCTCCTGTAAGTCCATACTGCCCTCTGTATACAGATGAGTGCGGAGAGCGGTACCCAATGTATACGCCTCCTGTAAGTCCATACTGCCCTCTGTATATAGATGAGTGCGGAGAGCGGTACCCAATGTATACGCCTCCTGTAAGTCCATACTGCCCTCTGTATACAGATGAGTGCGGAGAGCGGTACCCAATGTATACGCCTCCTGTAAGTCCATACTGCCCTCTGTATACTGTATATAGATGAGTGCGGAGAGCGGTACCCAATGTATACGCCTCCTGTAAGTCCATACTGCCCTCTGTATACTGTATATAGATGAGTGCGGAGAGGGGTACCCAATGTATACGCCTCCTGTAAGTCCATACTGCCCTCTGTATACTGTATATAGATGAGTGCGGAGAGGGTACGCAATGTATACGCCTCCTGTAAGTCCATACTGCCCTCTGTATACTGTATATAGATGAGTGCGGAGAGCGGTACCAATGTATGTAAGTCAACTGCCCCTATGTATATAGATGATCGAAGCAGTACTGTTAGCCCCTGTGTATACTGCTTGTATGATAGATGAGTGCGGAGAGCAGTACCCAATGTATACACCTCCTGTAAGTCCATACTGCCCTCTGTATACAGATGAGTGCGGAGAGCGGTACCCAATGTATACACTTCCTGTAAGTCCATACTGCCCTCTGTATATAGATGAGTGCGGAGAGGGGTACCCAATGTATACGCCTCCTGTAAGTCCATACTGCCCTCTGTATATAGATGAGTGCGGAGAGCGGTACCCAATGTATACACCTCCTGTAAGTCCATACTGCCCTCTGTATATAGATGAGTGCGGAGAGCGGTACCCAATGTATACACCTCCTGTAAGTCCATACTGCCCTCTGTATATAGATGAGTGCGGAGAGGGGTACCCAATGTATACGCCTCCTGTAAGTCCATACTGCCCTCTGTATACTGTATATAGATGAGTGCGGAGAGGGGTACGCAATGTATACGCCTCCTGTAAGTCCATACTGCCCTCTGTATACTGTATATAGATGAGTGCGGAGAGCAGTAGCCAATGTATACGCCTCCTGTAAGTCCATACTGCCCTCTGTATACTGTATATAGATGAGTGCGGAGAGCAGTACCCAATGTATACACCTCCTGTAAGTCCATACTGCCCTCTGTATACAGATGAGTGCGGAGAGCGGTACCCAATGTATACACTTCCTGTAAGTCCATACTGCCCTCTGTATATAGATGAGTGCGGAGAGGGGTACCCAATGTATACGCCTCCTGTAAGTCCATACTGCCCTCTGTATACTGTATGTACAGGGCAATGGGGGGACACGGAGTGGGATAGCACAGATGGACGTACACTATATACAGATCTAGCAGAGGAGGCCCCTCACACAGCACGGGCTCCATCTACTTGTGGGATCTGCTGCCACCCCAGCCGCACCCAGTCCCTGCCCGTCCGGGCGCAGAGCAGGGTCCCTCGGTACCAGGCGTCTCTTACCTGCGCGGCGGGGGAAGACGGGGATCCCACCAGGCAGAAAGCCACGCCATTCATTTAGGTGGAGGGGCCGGGAATCCCTGGCAATGGCCGGAGCCTTCCTCCTGTGTCTCTCGCCGACTCGCACTGTGTATAAGTCTCTCCCTCCTCACAGGATGACAGAGGAGCTCCCCTCCCCCTCCTCCTGCTGCTGGAGGCGAGGGGGAGATACAGGGCAGAGCCGCTGCTGGGAGGGGGCGCCGAGCTGTCACACTGGGGGCACTGACGGAGAGAAGACATGGGGAAGAGGAAGGAGACGGAGAGATACACTACAAGAATGGCTGCTGATAACCAGACCCGGCCGGGAGACAAGGAGGCGCGGAGCGATACACGGACGTGTGCACACACCGCCACAGACGAGGAGATCTCGTCTCAGTAGCAACCAATAAGAATCCAGCTTCTATTTTCTGACCTGCACTGGAAAACTAACAAGCAGCAATCTGATTGGTTGCTATGTGATATACATCAGTTTGCAGCAACCATTAAGAATCCTGCTTCTGTTTTCTAACGTGTTCTAAAAAAAAAAAGCTGTAATCTGATTGGCTGCTATGCCGTACACAGTGTGGGAAGAAAGTAGCAGCGAATGAGACTGCAGCTTTTATTTTGTAAAGAAGAAAGTAAAACAACAACTGGTTGGTTCAGTGCAACAGTCCAGTGCTTAGGGGGAAGAAGACCCCAGGAACGTCCAGGGCTGACCCCTGTGGTCCGGCTTCCAGGTCCAAATAACTACATCAGGTCCGAATAGGGTTTTCTCCAGCTCTGATAGAAAGGGGGTCAAACGTTAGCTTGTAATAACGGGATTAAAGAAGGAGCACGACGTGCACACAGGGGAAAGCAAACTTTTGCGTAAAAATATTGGACCCTATTCAGACGTCAGTTTTTCTCACGAGAAAAATGGACGATTATTTTGACCCCACTGAGTTGATGATTTCGATCAAAGTCGGACATGTCTCTCGATCTAATCAATAAGGGGCCTGTGACCGCCCCATAGACTCTGACTGGTGCGAGCTTTTCCGGGATCGCTCTCGTACCTGTGACATTCTATGGGGCGGTCACATGTCCATGATGTTTCATGGAAAATTGCAGTGATGTCCAGTTCTGATCTGAGGGTCAGACGCAAGTCTATGGGTCTATGAAAAAATTGGACCGCATTCGGATGACCGACATTTTCACGGACTGACAATAGAGAAGGTGGAGAAACTTTTTTTTTTTTTTCAAGATGTATAAGAAAAAGAGATGGGAAAATTCAAGGGAAAGGCATTGGAACTTGTAGGAGAGATAAGAAACAGGATTTTCTTCATATCTTCTTCAAAACTCACATGTGCAGCTCCATGTTAACCCTCCGACGCGTTTCAAGCATATCGCACTCCCTTATTAGCTATGACTAGGGGCATTCGTGTCTCCAGAAACACGTCAGAGGGTTAACATGGAACTGCACATGTTAATTTTTAAGATGTCAATTAAGAAAATCCTGTTTTTTATCTCTCCTGTGAGTGCCGATTCCTATCCCTTGAATTTACCAGTCCATACTACAGGCCAGCAGTGAAGTGACTCCCACATAAATACATAATACATGGGGAGAGAACAGGATACACATGCAGTGAGTCCAGAAAACTTCTTTTTTCTTGTTGCATATGAGTAAAACTGATGACATCTGGGCCCTACTCTGATCAAAGTCTGTTCAAAATAATTGATCAGGTTTTCCCTCATGTCTGACTTAGGCCTTAAGCATAGCTGACAGTAAGGCCCCATTCACACGTGCACATAAAACCACTTCCATGTGACCGCATGAGACATTCCATTTTAAAGGGAATCTGTCACCCCAAAAATACCATATCAAGTAAAGATATGGCTGAATAGAGCGTCCCATAACTAAGCTAACGGTGGGTATCATATATCATGATACCCCCGTTTTCATAGCAAAATACCTTTGTAAAGTTGGTGATTGTAGGTGTCAATCACTGCAGTCAGGTCAGGAGGGCGGCGGTTTTCATGTCCTCCCCCGCCCCGCTCCTCGTCATCTCTTTCGTATCGCCGTCTGTGAATACCACAGACGGCGTTAGTTTCCCGCAATTGCGCAATTCAAAATTCTGCC
This sequence comes from Oophaga sylvatica, assembly GCA_033576555.1. Taxonomy (NCBI): domain Eukaryota; kingdom Metazoa; phylum Chordata; class Amphibia; order Anura; family Dendrobatidae; genus Oophaga; species Oophaga sylvatica. The sequence goes on from JARQOD010000003.1 coordinate 155,497,726, forward strand.
GGCGCATGCGCAGTATGCTTTGCCCAGCAGTGGGCAAAGCATAAAATTACTACAGCGCATGCGCTAGTCTTTCCTTGCCCCGGAAGTCGTCCAAGGCAAGCAGGATTCAATCACCAACTTTACAAAGGTATTTTGCTATGAAAACGGGGGTATCATGATATGATACCCACCGTTAGCTTAGTTATGGGACGCACTATTCAGCCATATCTTTACTTGATATGGCATTTTTGGAGTGACAGATTCCCTTTAAGCATCCGTGTGCTGTCCGTGTGTACTTGTGTGTCATCATCCGTGTGCCATCAATATGACACGTACCGGAATATAATGCACTCAAGAAATTACTGATTTTTAAGTGTTAAAGATGTGCAAAGCTAATAGATTGATAGCTTGTAGTGCTTTCTATTAAGCCAAATACATAAATAACTAGCTTGGCCCATGCAAAATTTTCGCACATTGGTCGTCGGGGGCGCAGGCAATTTCAGAAAAATCAAGCTGGTCAAATGTAAATGTATTTCATGAGATGATGAACACAGACAGGTATTTATATATGTAGCTTGGTAATGCAATAAATTGGTTTGATAAGTAGAGGCCAAAAGATGTCTTCTGGTTGAGGTGCCACCTGCAGGTCATTGTGTCTTTCTGCAGGTTTATGAAAATAAATGTTTAAACTGTATTTAGTGATAAAATCGTGAATATGTGGTTTGTTTGGCTCTTTTCTTGCTGAAGGGAGCAAGTTTACCTTTCAAATGGTGTATCATTTGTGCGTGTGGGGCGAAGTAATCAGCGAAAAACTGTTTGCATATGTGACTCACCATTTGTGTGTGGGGGGTGAAGTAATCACTGAAAAAGCAGTGCATGTATACAAATGTGTTTGCATATGTGACTCACCTGCAGTGAAGTGTACAATCCTTCAATGTGCCTTAAATAGGCTGGGCAAGCACTTGAGCAAGCTGGAAAGACCCCAAGGCTAATGTTTGGATTTGTTTGTGATGTATGTAAGCAGCTTTGTGGTAGTGTGCTTTGGGGTAGTGTGCTGCCACCTGCAGGTCATTTGACCTTTCAAATGGTGTATCATTTGTTTGTGTGGGTGGAGTATGAACGGAGCAAGTGTGCAATTCAATAGGCAGTGCATGTTTACAAATGTGTTTGCATATGTAACTTACTTGCAGTGAGGCCGGGATCACACATGCGACGAAGTCGTCCGACACTCGCATGTGAAATCCCAACTCTGGCGCCGGCACTCGGGAGTGGAGCGAGCGGCTGCATAGAACTACATGCAGCCGCGCACTCCACTCCCGAGTGCCGGTGCCAGAGCTGGGATTTCACATGCGAGTGTCGAACGACTTCGTCGCATGTGTGATCCCAGCCTGAAGTGTGCAATCCTCCAATTTGGCTGAAATAGGCTGGGCAAGCAGTTGGCAAGCTGGAAAGCCCCCAAGGCATATGTTTGGATTTGTTTGTGATGTCTGTAAGCAGCTTTGTGGTAGTGTGCTTTGTGGTAGTGTGGTGCCACCTGCAGGTCATTTTTCCTTACTGCAGGTTTATGAAAATTAATGTTTAAACTGTATTTTGTGATCAAATCGTGGATGTGTGGTTTGTTTGGCTATTTTCTTGCTGAAGGGGGAAAGTTTACCTTTCAAATGGTGTATTATTTGTGTGTGTGGGTGCAGTATGAACGGAGATACAAAGTAATCACTGAAAAACAGTGTTTAGAAATAATAGAATAGATTAAATTAAAAAAATGATGCGGGGTCCCCCCTATTTTTTTGGGAAGAAGACAGCTGTGAGCTTATCAGGCTGGGAAGGTCCATGGATATTGGCCCCGTCTCGGACTAAAAACATGAGCTCTCAGCTGCCCCAGAAATGGGGCATCCATAAGATGCTCTAATTCTAGCACTTATCCTCGCTCTTCCCACTTGCCCTGGTGCGGTGCCAAATGGGGTAATAGTATTGGGGTTGGTTTCAGCTTTGTATTGACAGCTGACATCAAGCCCAGGGGTTAGTAATGGAGAGGCGTCTATAAGACGCCCCCATTACTAACACCATAATCAAATTGTGAAAAAAAGTAATACTTAGAATAAAGTCCTTTATTTGAAATAATGACACAGACTCTTTTAATGATTCTAAATTTGCTCATCTCAACACCCAATCCACTGAAGCCAATGTCCCCAGTAAAAGATTTAAAATAATAAGCAACCATATACCTCACCTGTCTGACGAGAAGATAATAATCCAATTGTCTTGCGATGCGTCTAACGTATGCTTGCTCAGCTCAGTGCCTCGCAGTGACTTGCTAAAGTTGAATGAATTTCATACCCAATGAACTCTTTTCATCTCACTGACTTCACCACAAGAGTAAGAAAGTTCCTCAAGACAAGGAAATGATGCTCAGTAGTGTGTGTGGTCTCCATGTGCCTGTATGATCTCCCTACAACATCTGGGCATGTTCCTGATAATGCGGTGGATATTCTCCTGAGGGATGTCCTCCCAGACCTGGATTAAAGCATCAGTCAACTTCTGAACAGTCTGTGGTGCAACGTGATGTTGGTGGATGGAACGAGACATGATGTCTCAGATGGGCTTGACTGGATTCAGGTCTGGGGAATAGGCAGGCCATAGCATCAATACCGTCATCATGAAGGAACTGCTGTCACACCTCAGGCACGAGTCCTAGCATTGTCATGAAATAGAAGGAACCCAGAGCCCAGTGCACCTGCATATGGTCTCACAGTGGGTCTGAGGATCTCATTCAAGTACCTACTGGCAGACAGGGTACCTCTGGCTAGCACATGGAGAGCTGTGCATCCCTCCAAAGAAATGCCTCCCCACTCCCTACCTCATTACTGACCTACTGCCAAACTGCTCATGCTGGAGGATGTTGCAGGCAGCAGTACGTTCTCCACTGCGTTTCCATACTCTGTCACATGTGTTCAGTGTGAACCTGCTCTCATCAGTCAAGAGCACAGGGCGCCAATGTTGAATCTGCCAATCTTGGTGTTCTCTAGCAAATGCCAATCACCCTGTATGGTGTTGGGCTGTAAGCGCAACACCCTCTTGTGGACTTCGGGCCCTCATACCACCCTCATGGAGTCTGTTTCTGAAAGTTTGAGCAGACACTTAGATGTTAGTAGCCTGTTGGAGGTCATTTTGCAGGGCTCTCGCACTGCTCCTTGCAGAAAGGAGGTAGCGGTCCTGCTGCTAGGTTGTTGCCCTCCTATTGCCCTCCTCCACGTCTCCTGGTATACTGGCCTGTCTCCTGGTATCTGCTCCATGCTCTGGCCACTGTGCTGACAGACACAGTTAAGGTACTGCCACACTAAACAATCCCGCTAGCGATCACAATAACGACGCATACTAATGCGATCGCTAGCGGGATTGTTTCTATATCGCTAAGTGCGGCCACATTTAGCGATATAGTTAACGACGCTATCGCCGTTAGCGATCTTCTTAACGACTTTAGCGGTACAAAAGTACCGCTAAATCGCTAAGAAAAGGTGCCACACTAGCGATATATACTTACCAGCGGGAGCGCCGACGAGAAAATAGGGTCCGGAGCGATTCCAGCGACGAGCGAGATCACAGCAGGAAGCTCGTCGCTGGCAGCTGCCGCACTGAACAACATCGCTAACGGGATCGCTAAATAGTGACGTTTTTTAGCGATCCCGTTAGCGATATTGTTCAGTGTGGCATACCCTTTACCCTTGTTGCCACAGCTCGCATAGATGTGCCATCCTGGATAAGCTGCACTACCTGAGCAACTTCTGTGGGTTGTAGACACCGCCTCATGCTACTGTACCTGTAGGGGTGAGAGCAATTAAAAAATGCAAAAGTGACCAAAACAACAGCCAAAAAGGATGAGAGCAGATAAATGGTCTGTGGTCACCCTCTGCAGCTCCTAAAAAACAGGCAATCCCTGCATGTGTTGTATGTGTTGTGGCTGTCTAACAACTGCGAGACGTAGCCGCGGGGACTCAAACATATTTTTCGAGCATGCCGAAGACACTCGGTTAGCACGCGAGCATACTTGGATAATTCCTTATTCGAGCACGTTCGCTCATCACTAGTTGCAACCTAAAAGCTGTGATAATGCACTAGGGGAGAAGTGTGGGAATTCCACAGTAGTGAGTGCGCGCTCACCACTACAGGATCCTGCTCTTCTCCTATAGCGCGTTATAACAGCTTGATCCACATCTCACTGTACAAGCCACCTTAAACTGATAAAGGATGAAGTTCAGATCAATGACCGAAAGGTTCACTTAATTTTAGATTGCAAATACTTTTCCTACTATCTGATCGCTGTATGATTGCTTAGTTCTTTGGATTTACAGTATACAAGGGCTGTGCCCCTACTGCGCATCATCCCATCTGGCTTGCTGTGGTTTACAAGGGAACAGAGATGTCGGCAACAAATCTGTGTTAGGTCCTCGTAGTAATTTTCTCACAGCATAAATGCAACAAAATTAGGTAAAAATGGTGCATAAATAATTTACACAGATGAGTGATGTAGAAGTAAGGTCTCTTTCACACTTCAGTCGTGCAACGTCAGTCAAAATCCGCCAAAGTGTGAAAAAAGCGGATATGCCATTTTTTTTTGGCGGATCCGCTTTTTTCCCATTGACTTGCATTAGTGACGGATTTTGACGGATGGTTGTCAGTTAGGTCCGTTTTTTGACGGATCCGCCAAAAATTTGGCGTCCACCTTTTTTGGAAAACGTCCAATGCAACTTTTTTGGTCCGCCAAAATGGTGGACTATGGCGGATCCGCCGCATCCACCATTTTGTATAATGGGGGCCTATGAGTGGCAGATCCGCTGCCATCCGTCTTTGACGGAATCCGCCAGCGGATCCGTCGCTTCCATAGAAAGCCATACAAAATGCTGACAAAACTGTCCGGGGTTTCTCTCTCTCTCTCTCTCCGTGCCAGGCATGCGTACCTGCATTTTCCGGGTTGAAAAGTTCATGACGGATCCGTCAAAAAACGGATCTGTTTGCATCCGTTTTTGCACTTTTCTGGCGGATCCGCTATTTTCACTCTTTGGCGGATTTTAACTGACTTCGCATGACTGAAGTGTGAAAGAGGCCTTAGGCTTCATTCAGATGTAAGGGTTTTTTTTTCTCAAAAAGACTAATTTTCATCAGTGTTTGGTCAGTGTGTCCATTCTTACTATCAGACCATGTTCCCACATAGCGTAATACTTTTATACTTTTTTTTTTTTACGGAAAACTCATGGTCATTGTGTATCTAAAGATACTGTTGATTTGAGTGTGTTTTTTGGGAGTTTTATTTTATAAAGGCTTCTATTCTATAGGGAGGCTGGAAAAACACTTATAATAAACACAGTTACATTTTTATGTGCAGAATCAAATCTTTTCCCTATTAAAAAAAAACGGCTTCAAATTGGCACCAAAAATCACATCAAATAAAGGGGAAAATGCATAAGAAAAACAAAGCAGCACAATCTCAATAATCAGAGGAAATTGTTATTGCTTATCATGGTGCGGACCTTGCAATTAGTGGCTAAAAAGCAGCAGAAAAAAAGGAGCATTTACACTAAATGTGAACACGGCCTCAGTGTTTCACTAATGATTTTCTCGTAAGTACTATTATTTTCCCACCTATTACAATGTTGAAAAATGTACCGCACATAGATGTCATCTGTGTTCTGGCCACGATTTTCATAAACAGATATGTAACCATATGGAAGTTAAGTTAAACGTTAAACCCTCATTAACAATAGTTTTTAATTTGAACAATTACACGTTATATAAGTGTGATTAGTGGGCTACATGCTGTTGGGTTTGCTTCACAAACTTACCGTAAGCCTTATTCAGACGGCCGTGTTGTATCTGGGTTTTTTTATGGATATAACACAAAGTGATTCTAATCACATGACCGTGATTTTCAGGCAGCACGGATGACACGGGCCAATATGTCTATGGGTCCTTGTAAAACACGTACAGTACACACAGATCCAAGTGCCGTCCGTGTTTAACATGGCAAAGTATAGGAGAAACGTTGTCATTTATTTTTCTTTATCCATCCGTGAAAAACATTCATGGCTGATGGTAAAAAGGGACACACGGACCAAACATTGATGGCAAAAATGAACACACGGACCAAACACTGCTGGTAAAAACGGACACACAGACCAAACACTGCTGGTAAAAACGGACACACAGACCAAACACTTCTGGTAAAAACGGACACACGGACCAAACACTGATGGTAAAAACGGACACATGGACAAAACACTGATGGTAAAAAACGGACACACGGACCAAACACTGCTGGCAAAAACGGACACACGGACCAAACACTGCTGGTAAAAACGGACACACAGACCAAACACTGCTGGTAAAAACGGACACACGGACAAAACACTGATAGTAAAATACGGACAAAACACTGATGGCAAAAACGAACACACGGACCAAACACTGATGGTAAAAACGGACACACAGACCAAACACTGCTGGTAAAAACGGACACACGGACCAAACACTGCTGGCAAAAACGGACACACGGACCAAACACTGCTGGTAAAAACGGACACACAGACCAAACACTGCTGGTGAAAACAGACACACGGACCAAACACTGATGATAAAAACGGACACACAGACCAAACAATGCTGGTAAAAACGGACACACGGACAAAACACTGATGGCAAAAACGGACACACGGACAAAACACTGATGGCAAAAACGAACACACGGACCAAACACTGATGGTAAAAACGGACACATAGACCAAACACTGCTGGTAAAAACGGACACACAACCAAACACTGCTGGCAAAAACGGACACACGGACCAAACACTGCTGGTAAAAATGGACACACAGACCAAACACTGCTGGTGAAAACGGACACACGGACCAAACACTGATGATAAAAACGGACACACAGACAAAACACTGATGGCAAAAACGGACACACGGACAAAACACTGATGGCAAAAACGAACACACGGACCAAACACTGATGGTAAAAACGGACACACGGACCTAACACTGATGGTAAAAACGGGCACACAGACAAAACACTGATGGCAAAAACGAACACACGAACCAAACACTGATGGTAAAAATGGACACACAGACTTAGCACTGAAAGTAAAAATGGACACACAAACAAAACACTGATGGTAAAAAACGGACACACGGACAAAACACTGATGGTAAAAAACGGACACACGGACCAAACACTGCTGGTAAAAACGGACACACAGACCAAACACTGCTGGTAAAAACGGACACACGGACAAAACACTGATGGCAAAAACGAACACACGGACCAAACACTGATGGTAAAAATGGACACACAGACTTAGCACTGATGGTAAAAATGGATACACAGACAAAACACTGATGGTAAAAAACGGACACACGGACTAAACACTGCTGGTAAAAACAGACACACAGACCAAACACTGCTGGTAAAAACGGACTCACGGACAAAACACTAATGGCAAAAACGAACACACGGACCAAACACTGATGGTAAAAATGGACACACAGACTTAGCACTGATGGTAAAAATGGACACACAGACAAAACACTGATGGTAAAAAACGGACACAAGGACAAAACACTGATGGTAAAAAACGGACACACGGACCAAACACCTATGGTAGAAATGGACACACGTTTGACATATTGATGATAAAAATGGACCCTGACATTGTGGCTGATTCATTAAGGGCTCGCTCTCATTTGCGTTAAAAAAAATCGCTCCGAAGTTGATACATTTTCACAAAGTATGGAAACACGGCTCGCTCAATCATACAGGTATACTTTTATTTTGACTGTATTTTTTAAAAAAGATTGTCCAAAAATACAAAGACAATGACATGCATGAAATCATTATTCAATGCAATAATAATCAGGAATAAACATTGTCATGTCAATACCTTATACTTACATGATTATCTCCTGTACGTTCGTACAATTTGAACAAAACCAACAAAGCAACTGAATGAAACAATGTGAAAGCAGAAATGTGCTCCATGACTCTTTTTTTCCACTTAATGAGATACAGTTCTGCTAGAAACAAACATTTAGAACAAAACAGAAACGGACTTGGACAAGACGAGAGGACGAAGCTTATATTCCATATTGACGGGAAATCGACTCTCGTGAGGGGCCTCTTATGTAGTCATCTAGAGATCAAATGTATCAAAAATCAATCTCCCTGCAAAATCTAATAGGTATCCCATGATGTCTATACAGCCTGAAACATCTCGTCTTCATTATTCGATAACGCCATTAGATATTCCATATTTGAACCTCTTTGATTCGGACGTATAATTCCAGGAACAAAAGTTGCCTTCAGTCCCTGGCAATTAGACATCTTTCCGTTGCCAATATATATATAAGGCTGGGGTCACACAACAGTATAAAAAAATCTGTTGGATTTTCATCCAGAAATGTGGGAAGATTTTTTTCTTACTTGTCATCCATGCGCTGTTTTTTTTTTTTACAGGAGCTATACAGGACAATTTACAGTTTCCTATAATACAGAAGTGCAATGTTTCCATAAAAATTGGATGCCATACTGTGACATCCGATTTTTTTCTCACACCCATAGACTTGAATGGATGAGTCTTATCAGATTTCAGAGTAAGGCCGGAGTCACACACAACTACAAAAAATCGGTCCGTTTTAGTCGGTCGATTGTCGGATCAAAATAAAAACATCACACATCCTTCTGGCATCCGATTTTCCTTCAAAGATGCGATTTAGTCGCATGTGTGTGTACCTTGTAACATCCGATTTTCATCCGACCACCGTTTTTTTGTCGCAGCTTACCAAAAAGGACCAATAATGGTTTTGAGGCCTGATACTAATTTAAATCATCAGGCAGAGCTATATTTAAGTGATCTGCTACAGCTGTGACTCTCCCACCTTTGCACTGGTGTCATTTTGTTCCTTGTGCTTAGTGCTTGCTAGCTGCTTTATCCAAACATGAGCGACACACTCAGATTTACTTCCACTGAGCGTGTGCTGTTCCATTGGGTTATATCCAGACGTTTTGGGGAGCCATATCCTGTCATATCAGATCCCAGAAGATGCAGAAGGATGTGGGTACATCCACTTTTGACAAGAAGGCTAACTAAAGGCCATTTTCACCGGCTATATTTGTCACTGCGTAGCCATGGAGACAAGTTTTTCCTATATTGTCGAATGAGCATAGCTACCTTTGATACTTGCTTGACATTGTGCGCCCTGGGATCACATTTCATGACACCAGGATGAGAAAAGCAATTTCTGCAGAGGAACGCCTTCTCCTAACAATAAGGTATGTGTGTCAACGATATGTTGATGATGTTTTCCTCCACATACTCACTTTGCAAGTGTTGGAGCACACTTCTTGTAAACTTATAATGTGTGTAATGTATTTCTCAACCTTAGCTATCTCAATTATTGACTATGGTGTATTCTACAGAAGCCATGGCTTGTAATCTAATTTCCACCATGTGTGCTGTAACAAACTCAAGCATTGTAAGTGTTGTGAATGCTGTTTTTTTTTTTTTTTAACTGATTTGTCCATGTTCTATGTGTGTTACAGGTTCCTTTCTACTGGCATGTCCTACGCTGCTCTGCACCTAGAGTTCCTAATAGGCAGATCAACAATTTCTGGCATTGTTCGGTCAACTTGTGTGGAAATTTGGAACAGACTACATGAAGAAGTCATGCCTGAACCCAAAATGAGTGACTGGTTGAGGATAGCACAGGGTTTTGCAGAAAATTGCCAGTTTCCACACTGTATAGGAGCCCTGGACGGCAAGCACATACGTGTTCGTAAACCTCATAACTCAGGCTCCCAATTCTTCAATTACAAACAATATTTTTCTGTTGTTTTGTTGGCCTTGGTCGACACAAACTACATGTTTATAATTGTAGACATTGGGGCCTATGGAAGGACTGGAGACTCAAGAGTCTTCAATACTTCCATAATGGGTAGGCGGATACGCAATAACCAACTGGACCTACCTCCAGCAAGTCAACTTACTGACTCCATTCCAGAACATGTGCCTTATGTTATAGTAGCGGATGAGGCCTTTCAATTAACCCGTAATGTAATGAGGCCATATCCCCGTCGCTATCTCACCCATCGCCGTAGAATATTTAATTGTCGGCTGTCACGTGCTCGGCGTCTGGTGGAGTGCACATTTGGAATTCTTTGTGCTAAATGGCGGGTACTTCAATCTGCAATTCAACTCAGTGAAGATAATGTTAATGTGGTCCTCAAAGCATGTGTGGTCCTACATAATTTTTGTAGAATCCATGAATGCTCCTCTCAACATGTGGGTGAATTAGCCTCTGTGAATGTGTCTTTGCCTATGTCACCACCCATCCATCCCCGTCGTCCACCTTCAGGCATAAAAGTACGTGATGTCTTCACTCAATATTTTGTGTCCCCTGAGGGTGCTACTGCCTGGCAAGAGGAGGCATTATTAGACATGTAGTGTGGCTATGTTGCTCTGTCATAAAGATATTTCTTCTCACTTTATTGTATATGTTGTGATGTTTTTGTTGTCATGTTGTGTGTAAGTTACGCAGCCCATCACCTTTTGAAATAATCACATACAATCAATGCCACTTCAATATTTTTTTATGTCTGCTGTTATGTTTAGTGGCTTTAAACATAATGGTAAAGGACTAATGTGTCCCTAGGTTTTTTCAACATATTTGCTGATAACTTCTCAGCAGTAAAACAAAGGTAAATTTGATAACTTAAAACATAAACATTATAAATACATTTAACACCTATAACTGCTGGTAGGTGTGTGGTGGTGAAGGTGGAAGTCCAGCTTGTGAGGGCTGCCTAGACTGTTCTCCAGACACTGTGTCACCATGAGTGGTGGCTGACTGAGCAGTTTGCTGCATGCTTCTGGCTTGCTCTGGATGTGGGTTTGGGTATGGTAAGTTTGGGAACTGTTGTGGGTAGTCATAATATGACTGCCCACTTACACTATAGCCCCCAAAATGCCCATGTCGACCATACCCATGTTGTGGCCAGCATTGAACATTGGGTATGGTCGAGTGGGCATCTTGCGACTGTGCACTCTGTGCCATGGCTTGGATCTGGTTAGCTCCGTATAGAGAAGAAGCTGCAGTAGGATGAGGAGGAGGAGTTGGGTTCTGTTGGACACAAGAAGGAGGTGGAGGAGGAGGATGATGATGAGGAGGAGGATCAGAGGCTGATGCAGATTGTGAGGGATTTGGACCCAACAATCTAAATACATTTTCTGGACCAACCACCCATCTATCAAGATAATTGAGTAGGTTGGTTGGATCATTAGGCGGTGTTCCAGCATCCAACACAATATGCAGTGCACTTCTGATCCGCAGTATGTGCTGTCTTGGAATCGCCCGGAGGTAACGGGCCAGACTGCGGCAAAATCCCTCCTCACCATCATCATTAGCTACAGTGGACAAATAGTCCAGCACTCCTCGGTCCACCTGCCTCCTTGTGACAGAACCAACTCCTTCTCTTCTACGCCTGGGTCGCCGTGCAACATCTGCTGTAGGCGAAGTCACATCCAGGGGCCTACCAGGGCTGCTGCTCAGGGGAGGGTCTTGCGACTGTAGAGCCAATCTCTCAGACTCCACTGCTGGTGGTGGTGGTGGTGGTGATGATGCTGCTGCTGCACTTGCTGCTGATGATGGGCCAGCCTCCTCAACATCCCCCACAGGGTCGATAACTGCCTCCGAGTCCGAAGCTGGCTCTCTGTCTGTAAGGTTTGACTCGGTGCTAGAGAATATGAAAAATTTATTACAATTTATTCATTAAAAATCATAGAAAATTTGTACAGACATGAACTTACGGTCGCAAATCCAGAGCTGGAGCAAGAAAATTAAGTCGATGAAAATACACATATTTGCGCTTAGTGCTTGCTGCTGCCCCACTGCGCCCCCTCAGCTGTCTCTCTCTCCTGTAGCAGTCTCTACAGCTGCGCCAACGTCTTGTAACATCTGAGGCTGAAAAATTAACAGATACAATAACATTTTTAAATTATGTGCCCTTGTAATGTATTTTACAAAAAAATAAAGGAAAACAGCAATATATTACTTTTTTAACCTGTTATAGGGGTATAGAACAGCAATACAAATTGTATGTAGGTAAAATAACAATTTAATATTACAAGGGGTCATACATAGAAAGCTGTATGACATATGTGTCACAATAATTAGCATTTATTTGGCACACAGCAATGGAATTAACTAAAGGGACACATATTAAGTAGTTCACCTACGCATTTATTGTGTCCGGCAAAATGTGAAACTTTAATTTGGCGACCATTGCAGTAGGACCTAAATATCACACCAACACAGACGGCACCTGAACATTCATCATACCAGGACCTTCAGTTGGCCCCTGCCCTGTGTGATTCCCGTATATATGGGATGGAGCGTTTGGAAATTATCATATCCCACAGTGCCCTCCTCTGTTCCTTTTGAGTTATGTTCCTTAAGGTTTGAGAAACACCCATTGCAGGCTCGAAACGTTACCTCTACATGTTTTTAGTCTGTGGACTTTTTAAGTTACAGTTTTTGAACTTTTTTTTTTTTTTTTTTTTTGTTTTTGGCCCCTGTTTTGACAATTATACAGGAGCTAAATATTACATGTGCTTGAATTTCTCACATAGCATTGGGGGTTCAACAGGAATAACTGATTAATTCAACACATTTCGGGTTCACATATAAGGGTACAGGGACATTATAACACATTGTTGTTGGTACATACTGAGTAATCAAACAGTATTGTAAGCGGTTTCAAGTCGTTACTTACTAATGCGTTCTTGCTCCTCCCTAGACCTGTCGCCAAAATCCGGGAACATCTGTCCACATATTATCCTCCAAGCCGCGTCCTTCCGCGACCGGTTCGAATAATTTGGATCCCGCTGGTCCCAAAGTTCTGGCCTCTCCTGGACCAGAACGATCAACATCTCCACATTGATGTGACTGGCCATGGTTCTGGACTCCGTGGAGGCGGTTTCCTGTTTTGGTTTGAATTTTCGTAGCCTAATTAGCATGTCAGCCCTTCCTGGCAATTATCCTGATGCAAATTCCTGACACCTGGGATAGTGGTGCGATTTAATCGCAAGTCACACGTGCGGTCCGTTTGTAATCCGATTTTTCATCGCTCCATAGACTTGCATTGGCGATAGTCGACCCACAATCGGTGACAATCGCAGCATGCTGCGATTGCACACGGACGATTAAAACGGACCACAAAAAATCTGATACTGGGAGCTGCTCCATAGATTAACATACGGCAGACTGCAATACGATATTTCATCGCATTGCAGTCGTCCGATTCTGTCGCCAGTGTGACGCCGGCCTAATAAGTGCAGCAGAGAACCATCAAGTGCTATCCATCTCCAGCAATAATCTGGAATCTTCTGGTTTCGTGTGGGGGTATTGTACCAGAACATTCATCAGGTATACCGTTAATAGCTGTGTATCCAGATTATGTTATTTTAACATCACAAATGGAAACAAATGGGATACACTTTTTTCATCTTGGCACAACGCTTTACACCACCAATTTAAAATGCTACCTGGGCAACATCATTGTGGGCTTCCTATAGACTTGTTACCCTCCCGAAAAACCAATAGGAAACCAAGAAATTCCTTGGAAGTGAGTGATCATGAGTAGAACATTTGTCTACGGCACCAGGCGACACCTTCGCACTATATAAATATATCCATCTCCATATGAATAGTACGTAGAAATAATTTCCCCTTATCCTTAGAGAAGAATTCTCAGTGCCACACATAGGAACACGTCACAGGCTGAGGAATTTCTGGTTTCCTTGAGCCAAAAAAATCATTTGTAAAACAGGAAAAGGGCGTCACTCTCCATATTAACTCTTCCTGAACCTCCATCTCCCTTCTCCGGACAGAAGGCTTCCTGTGTCACACAAAATATGTGTGAATAACAAGGGTCAAGGTTAGACAGTTAGTAAAACATCATGGCAAAAAAAAAAGAGGCAAAATACTTAGCATGGGTGGGGCGGACAGAGCCTGGCCTGGTTCTGGATGTAACCATGGCTGGTTCTTTGTGAAATAGAGGGGGTAGATGGCAAAGCAGTCTTCATGTGGTCGGATACTGCAGCCTTGTTGAGGCTTTCCGATGACTAAAGGGAGAACAAGAAAACACTGAATACATGAGGTCTGAATTGTATTATTGCTAAAAAAAAATGTACTTACAGAAAATGAACTTACAAAAATTAAGGTTCTTAGCACATAAATTGGCCATTTCATGTGTGCTCATCAACCATGGCAAGGTGACACTTCTCTGATGGGTACCTACTCTAATCAAACATTCCTCTTCTGAGCTGTAAGCCCAGGAGAGGCATGTTTGATAAGTATTAGCATAGGTACTAGTGATAAGTGAGTATGCTCGTTGCTCGGGTTTTCCCGAACATGCTCTGGTGTCCTCCGAGTATTTTGGCGTGCTCGGAGATTTAGTTTATGTTGCCGCAGCTGCATGATTTGCGACTGCTAAACAGCCTGAATACATGTGGGGATTCCCTAACAAACAGGCATTCCACACATGTATTCAGGCTGTCTAGTAGCCGCAAATCATGCAGCTGCGGCGACAGAAACTAAATCTCTGAACACTTCCAAATACTCGGAGACCACCCGAAGCATGCTCTGGAAAACCCGAGCAATGAGCATAAGCGCTCATCACTAGTAGGTACCCATCAGAGAAATGTCACTTTGCCGTGGTTGATGAGCACACATGAATTGGCCAATTTATGCGCTAAGAGTGGCTATGCTTTCTTTGTTTTGCATATTGTGCAGTCATTGCAGCTTGCACCTATTCACATTATATGGAGGTGCTGGTCAGGTTTTTGTCTTTTGTGGTTTTTGTCTTTTAAAGGGAGAACACAGTCAAGAAAACGATAATTCTACTATGAAAATATAACACTTTAAGGCTATGTTCATTTCGTTTTTGCTGCTTTTTTCTTGCAGGCAAAACCTACTCTCTTGACTGTAAAGAAGCTGCTTAAAAAAGCAGATTTTGCTGAGCTTTTTTTTAATGTGTTTTTATCAGGTACATTTGTCTCTTGTGCATGCTGATTAAGTTTAGTGCATAAAACATGATGCAAGTTCCTGAACACGGCAAAACCTTATTTCTGTATTTTTGCACTTACTCATTGCTTTCTATAATAATAATAATAATAATAATCTTTATTTATATAGCGCCAACATATTCCGCAGTGCTTTACAGTTTAACAGTTTCAAACACAAGTCATAGGTAACAACGTTAACAATACAATAATTAAAGCAAAATAAGCCGACCCTGCTCGTGAGAGCTTACAATCTACAATGAGGTGGGGGAGATACAAAGTACAGGTGTGTATATACAATGGTGCATTTACAATGATGGTCCAGTCATCTTGAGGGAGTGAGGCATGGATGGAGATAGTGAATGGGCTACACATACACACTTAAACATAGGACTTTGGTTAGTGAATGTGATAGGCCACTCTGAACAAATGTGTTTTGAGGGAGCGCCTGAAACCATGCAAATTGTGGATAGTCCTAATTTCTTGGGGTAGAGCATTCCAGAGGATTGGCGCAGTGCGGGAGAAGTCTTGGAGTCGGGAGTGGGAGGTACGGATTAGTGCAGAGGTTAGTCGAAAGTCGTTTGCAGAGCGCAGCAGTCGGTTAGGCCGATAGATAGAAATGAGGGAGGAGATGTAGGGGGGTGCTGCACTGTGGAGAGCTTTGTGGGTGAGAACCAGTACTTTGAATTGGATCCTATAATGAATGGGCAGCCAGTGTAAGGACTGGCGAAGAGCGGACGCGTCCGAGTACCGATTAGCCAGATGGATGACCCTGGCTGCTGCATTAAGGATGGACTGGAGAGGGGATAGTCGAGTAATGGGGAGGCCAAGTAATAGAGCGTTGCAGTAGTCCAGGCGGGAGTGGATCAATGCTACAGTGAGGGTTTTTGTTGTTTCCATGGTGAGAAAAGGGCGGATTCTAGAGATGTTCTTTAGGTGTAGACGGCAAGAGCGGGCAAGAGATTGTATATGGGAGGTGAAGGAGAGATTGGTGTCAAACATAACACCCAGACAGCGAGCCTGCTGCCGGGGTGTTATTATGGTGCCGCCCACAGAGAGGGAAATGTCAGATTTAGGGAGGTTAGTAGACGGCGGGAGCAGAAGGAGTTCAGTCTTGGAGAGGTTAAGTTTAAGATAGAGAGCGGACGTGATGTTGGAGACTGCGGACAGACAGTCGGTGGTGTTCTGTAGAACAGCGGGGGTAAGGTCGGGGGATGACGTGTATAGTTGTGTGTCATCGGCATAAAGATGGTACTGAAAGCCAAATCTGCTGATGGTCTGTCCAGTTGGGGCCGTGTAGAGAGAGAAGAGAAGGGGGCCAAGGACTGAGCCCTGGGGTACACCGACAGTGAGAGGAAGAGGAGATGACGTGGAGCCAGAGAACGAAACACTGAAGGAGCGGTCAGAAAGATAGGAGGAGAACCAGGAGAGAACAGTGTCCTTAATACCTAGTGACTGGAGCCTAGACAGTAGGAGACAGTGGTCAACAGTGTCGAAAGCTGCAGAAAGGTCGAGTAGAATGAGCAGAGAGTGGTCGCCGTTACGTTTTGCTGTAAGAAGGTCATTGGTCACTTTGATGAGTGCAGTTTCAGTCGAATGTAGGGGGCGGAAGCCGGACTGTGAAGGGTCTAGGAGGGAGTAAGTGGAGATGTAACGGGTGAGGCGGGAGTAGACTAGGCGCTCCAAAAGTTTAGAGATGAAGGGGAGATTGGAGACCGGTCTGTAGTTGTTTGTGCAGGAAGGGTCAAGAGCGGGTTTCTTTAGTAATGGAGTAATGATGGAGTGTTTGAAGGAGGATGGGAAAATGCCAGAGGAGAGTGAGAGATTAAAGATTGTAGTTAGGTGAGTTGTGACAACTGGAGAGAGAGACTGGAGGAGATGTGAGGGGATGGGGTCGGTAGTGCATGTAGTCGGACGAGAGGAAGTGAGGAGTCTGGAGACTTCTTCTTCTGTGATGGGATCAAATGTGGAAAGTGAGCCAGGGGAAATGCAGGGTGGGATGGGAGTCACAGCACTTGGTGGTTGAGAGCAGATTTCCTGACGGATAGTATCTATTTTTTCTGTAAAGTGGGAGGCCAGGTCGTCAGCACAAATGTCTGTGATAGGGGCTTGTGCTTTTGGCCTGAGGAGGGAGTGAAAAGTGTCAAAAAGTTTCTTGGGGTTGTTGGCTAGTGAGGAGATCAGTGTGGTGAAGTAGGTCTGTTTGGCGAGGTGAAGGGCAGCATTATAAGTTCTTAACATGAATTTAAAGTGGATGAAGTCTTCTGGTGTGCGGGTTTTTCTCCAGAGGCGTTCAGCACTCCTAGAGCATCGCTGAAGAAGTCGAGTTTGCAATGTGAGCCAGGGCTGTTTTACTGTGTGTTTGGAGGTTCTGAGGGTGAGCGGTGCTACTTGGTCAAGGGTGCTTTTAAGAATGTCATTGTAGTGATGAACAGCCAGATCAGGACAGGAAAAAGAGGAGATTGGGGACAGCGATGAGTGTAGGGAGTCTGAAAGTGTCTGAGGGTTAATGGCTTGTAGATTTCTGAATGTGTGGTAGGTAGGAGTGCGCTGGGGTGGTGGAGGATTTGTGAGCGTGAAGGAGAGAATGTTGTGGTCAGAGAGTGGAAGCGGTGAGTTATTTAGGTGGGAGATTGAACAGAGGCGGACAAAGACCAGGTCAAGGGTGTTGCCATCCTTGTGTGTCTCAGAGGTTGAAAGCTGTGAGAGGCCTAGAGAAGTGGTTAGTGATAGAAGCTGAGATGCAGATGTGGAAGTAGGGCTGTTAATGGGGATGTTGAAGTCTCCAAGGATAAGGGTTGGTAGTTCTGAGAACATGAAGTGCGGCAGCCAGGCTGAGAAGTGGTCAAGGAACTGGGTGGGTGAGCCTGGGGGCCGATATATGACCGCTACTCTGAGGGAGAGGGGATGGAAGAGCCTGATGGTGTGGACCTCAAAAGAAGGGAATGAGAGTGATGGAATTGGGGGATGACCTGGAAAGTGCATTGTGGGGACAGGAGTATGCCAACTCCACCACCATGTCTGTTTGTGGGTCTCGGGGAATGGGAGAACTGTAAACCACCATAGGAAATGGCAGCAGGGGAGACAGTGTCAGAATCCTGAATCCAGGTTTCAGTGAGGGCCAACAGATAGAGAGTGGTTCAGAAAGTAGTTGTGCAGGAAGGATAGCTTGTTGCATGCAGACCGTGGATTCCAGAGGGCACAATTGAAAGAAGGAGATGAGGGAGTGCAAGTAATATTAATAAGATTATTATGGTTTCGGTATGAGGTAGGGTAGGGATTGAGGTTCGGGGATGGTGGACCAGGGTTGGGGGAGATGTCCCCTGAAATCAGTAGGAGTAGGAAGATAAAGAGCAGGTAGTTGTTGGAATTGTAAGTAGGTTTTTTATGTGATGTGTTTGGGCAAGATGGGCTGAGGTTTTTCAGGAAGGTAAGGAGTGCATGGGAGCTGTACATGGGAGAGGGAAGGATAGAGAAGCTGATGTGTATGAGTCGTGATGGAGGGGGGACGGGGCAGTGAATGTGGATGGCAAGGGAACACAGGAGGAAATAGATAAAGTACATAATGAAAAATAAGGCAAAGTGTGGGGTACCTGATTCCAGCCCTGATTAACTGCCATGAATAACTGCCGTTTTCAAGATTCTTTTCTTCTGTGATGCTTAACTTCTGGGATGCATGCGCCCCCACAATGCATGCGCCCCTTAGACTACTCCTAAATATATAGTCCACACTACAGGGTCAGGAAAGTGGGATTGTGGGAGCTGCTTTGGGATAATTTGCCAGCTGGGGCCAGCACACCAGGGGTGGTTAGATCATCAAAGGCACTAGACCTGGCAACATCTATATGTTATAGCACTTTCCACCTGATAGCATCTACAGAGGCCGCAGTCACAGGAATACACAGCAGTAAGTATTAAGCACAGTGCAAAAAATGAATTATACTAAAGTTTTACCAGGCACATTAAACTATGTTGCAAGATGGTACAGCAGTGGTTGGCAGCAATCAGAAGTATGGAGTGCATACTATTGCTATATATTTCCACATGCAAGACAGAAGGGGCTTGTGTCATTCAGCTGCTTGCTGACAATGAATGGAGTGCATACATGCAGAGAGGATCAATTCAGAGGATGAATGATTTGGTTACCAGGCACATTAAACTATGTTGCAAGATGGTACAGCAGTGGTTGGCAGCAATCAGAAGTATGGAGTGCATACTATTGCTATATATTTCCACATGCAAGACAGAAGGGGCTTGTGTCATTCAGCTGCTTGCTGACAATGAATGGAGTGCATACATGCAGAGAGGATCAATTCAGAGGATGAATGATTTGGTTACCATTGCTATATATTTCCACATGCAAGACAGAAGGGGCTTGTGTCATTCAGCTGCTTGCTGACAATGAATGGAGTGCATACATGCAGAGAGGATCAATTCAGAGGATGAATGATTTGGTTACCAGGCACATTAAACTATGTTGCAAGATGGTACAGCAGTGGTTGGCAGCAGGTTTCTATGGTTTTGTTCACAGGTTGCATTTTTGCTGTTTTTTTTTTCTGCAAGCAAAACCTGCTGCTTACAAAAAGCAGGTTTTGCTGCATTTTTTGCTGCATTTTTCAGGATCCCAAAGTTCAGCTTTCCTTCCACCACAGAAGCATGAACACTGTTCACCAATGCAAGACATATGTGAAACCATAAAACCATTTTTGGAAAAAGGGCAATTTGATCAAATTATTTAGTGGAAAAAGATTTTTATGTCTGAAAAAATAGTGAATATTCTGAACAAAAAAAGTTCACATGAGTTCATGACAAAATACACAATTACAAATGTAACAGCGGGGGAGGTTACTTGGTTGGGAATAGTTTACACAAGACATGGACAGAGCATTGAGTTTGTAGGACATACTTTACTTTCACACTTTGGTCGGCCACAGGCATTGTTCAATTTCACACCTTGGTCAGCCAATGTTTGCATTGTACACGTAACTAATTTAATTAAACTATACTAATCCTAACTGCCATCAAAGGTGAGCACACCAAGACATTATGGTTTAAACTTGGGAAAATCACAAAACAAATGGGTTTCACATCCTGCTGTACCTGCTTATTTCACTAAAAACAGAGCAAAACCTCATACTTGCATTTTTTGCTGCATTTTTGCACTTACTCATTGCTTTCTATGGGTGAAAAAAGTTGCAAAAACGCTGAAAGAAGTGACATGCTGCAGTTTTCAAAAACAGAAATGTTCCAATTGAGTCAGGAATAAAAAACAATATGTGTGCATGAGATTTCTGACATCGCATAGCTTTTGCTGGTACTGGTAAACGCAGCTTAAAATTTACATTAAAAAAAAAACGCAGCAAAAACGCAATTTGTGAACATAACCTAAAAATTCTTAGAGTTGTTTCAGTTCTTCAGGTTTGCGATTTCAGAGTTCCTGAAAGATATGAGTATTTTGGAGCGTGAAGCATTATATCAAGTATTCGTGTATATACAGTGCCTACAAGTAGTATTCAACCCTCTGCAGATTTAGTTGGTTGACACATGCGGAATTAACTTGGCATTGTGACATTTGTACTGTAGATCAGCCTGGAAGTGGGAATTGCACTGCAGCAAAAAAATTTTTTTACATTTTTTTTTTTTAAAAAAAAACGTTAAAAGTTAATTCAGAGTGTCATTTATTATTCAACCCCTCAAACCACAAGACTTCTGTTTGGTCCCCCTAAAGTTTTAAGAAGTAGTTCAGGCACCAAGAATAATGAGCTTCACATGTGTGGATTAATGATCTCTTTTGCCAGCCTTTTCTGACTATTTAAGACCCTCCCCAAACTTGTGAACAGCACTCATACATGGTCAACATGGGAAAGACAAAGGAGCATTCCAAGGCCATCAGAGACAAGATCGTGGAGGGTCACAAGGCTGGCAAGGGGTACAAAACCCTTTCCAAGGAGTTGGGCCTACCTGTCTCCACTGTTGGGAGCATCATACGTAAGTGGAAGGCTTATGGAACTACTGTTAGCCTTCCACAGCCTGGACAGCCTTTGAAAGTTTCCTCCCGTGCCGAGGCCAGGCTTGTCCGAAGAGTCAAGGCTAACCCAAGGACAACAAGGAAGGAGCTCCGGGAAGATCTCATGGCAGTGGGGACATTGGTTTCAGTCAATACCATAAGTAACGTACTCCACCGCAATGGTCTCCATTCCAGACGAGCCCGTAAGGTACCTTTACTTTCAAAGCGTCATGTCAAGGCTCGTCTACAGTTTGCTCATGATCACTTGGAGGACTCTGAGACAGACTGGTTCAAGGTTCTATGGTCTGATGAGACCAAGATCGAGATCTTTGGTGCCAACCACACACGTGACGTTTGGAGACTGGATGGCACTGCATACGACCCCAAGAATACCATCCCTACAGTCAAGCATGGTGGTGGCAGCATCATGCTGTGAGGCTGTTTCTCAGCCAAGGGGCCTGGCCATCTGGTCCGCATCCATGGGAGGATGGATAGCACGGCATACCTGGAGATTTTGGCCAAGAACCTACGCTCCTCCATCAAGGATCTTAAGATGGGTCGTAATTTCATCTTCCAACAAGACAACGACCCAAAGCACACAGCCAAGAAAACCAAGGCCTGGTTCAAGAGGGAAAAAGTCAAGGTGTTGGAGTGGCCTAGTCAGTCTCCTGACCTTAACCCAATTGAAAACTTGTGGAACGAGCTCAAGATTAAAGTCCACATGAGACACCCAAAGAACCTAGATAACTTGGAGAAGATCTGCATGGAGGAGTGGGCCAAGATAACTCCACAGACCTGTGCCGGCCTGATCAGGTTTTATAAAAGACGATTATTAGCTGTAATTGCAAACAAGGGTTATTCCACGAAATATTAAACATAGGGGTTGTATAATAATTGACCCACACTTTTATGTTTAAAATTTATTAAAATTCAACTGAGCAACATAACTTTTTGGTTTGTAAGATTTATGCCTCTGTTAATAAATCCTACTCTCGTTTGCAGTTTGAAGGCTGTAACTTATTTGCATCTTATCAAACCAGCTAAATCTGCAGGGGGTTGAATACTACTTGTAGGCACTGTATATCAGACACCATTACAGTCATGGCCAAAAGTTTTGAGAATGACACAAATATTATATTTTCACATGATCTGCTGCCCTCTGGTTTTTATGTGTGTTTGACAGATGTTTTTTTTATCACAGACAGAAATATAATAATTGCAAACATATGAGTAACAAAAGCTTATATTGACCGTTAGAATGAGTTAATGCAGCAAGTCAATATTTGCAGTGTTGGCCCTTCTTCTTCAGGACCTCTGCAATTCTCCCTGGCATGCTCTCAATCAACTTCTGGACCAAATCCTGACTGATAGCAGTCCATTCTTGCACAATCGATGCTTTCATTTTGTCAGAATTTTTAGGTTTTTGCTTGTCCACCTGTCTCTTGATGATTGACCACAAGTTCTCAATGGGATTAAGATCTAGGGAGTTTCCAGGCCATGGACCCAAAATCTCTATGTTTTGTTCCCTGAGCCATTTAGTTATCACCTTTGCTTTATGGCAAGGTGCTCCATCATGCTGGAAAAGGCATTGTTGATCGCCAAACTGCTCTTGGAGGGTTGGGAGAAGTTGCTCATGGAGGACATTCTGGTACCATTCTTTATTCATGGCTGTGTTTTTAGGCAAGACTGTGAGAGAGTCGATTCCCTTGGCTGAGAAGCAACCCCACACATGAATGGTTTCAGGATGCTTAACAGTTGACATGAGACAAGACTGGTGGTAGCGCTCACCTTGTCTTCTCCGAATGAGGCGTTTTCCTGATGTCCCAAACAATCGAAAAGGGGATTCATCAGAGAAAATAACTTTACCCCAGTCCTCAGTAGTCCACTGCCTGTACCTTTTGCAGAATATCAGTCTGTCCATGATGTTTTTTCTGGAGAGAAGTGGCTTCTTTGCTGCCCTCCTTGAGACCAGGCCTTGCTCCAAGAGTCTCCGGCTCACAGTGCGTGCAGATGCACTCACACCTGCCTGCTGCCATTCCTGAGCAAGCTCTGCACTGCTGGTAGCCCGATCCCGCAGCTGAAACACTTTTAAGAGATGGTCCTGGCGCTTGCTGGTCTTTCTTGGGCGCCCTGGAGCCTTTTTGGCAACTATGGAACCTCTCTCCTTGAAGTTCTTGATGATGCGATAGATTGTTGACTGAGGTGCAATCTTTCTAGCTGCGATACTCTTCCCTGTTAGGCCATTTTTGTGCATTGCAATGATGACTGCACGTGTTTCTTTAGAGATAACCATGGTTAAACAGAAGAGAAACAATGATGCCAAGCACCAGCCTCCTTTTAAAGTGTCCAGTGGTGTCATTCTTACTTAATCATGACAGATTGATCTCCAGCCATGTCCTCATCAACACCCACACCTGTGTTAATGGAGCAATCACTGAAAAGAGGTTATCTGGTCCTTTTAAGGAATGGCTGCAATGATGTTGAAATGTGTTTTGGGGGATAAAGTTCATTTTCTAGCCAAATATTGACTTTGCAAGTAATTGCTGTTAAGCTGATCACTCTTTATAACATTCTGGAGTATATGCAAATTGCCATTAGAAAAAGTGAAGCAGTAGACTTTGTAAAAATTAATATTTGTGTCATTCTCAAAACTTTTGCCCATGACTGTACATTCTGCATTGTGACTTACTGCCAAACCGCAGACTAGACCAGGAGTTTTAGGTCCACAGAACCTAAATAAAGGAAATAAGGGATACTCTCTGTTCACACTGGAGTGAGGGTCCATCCAGTCACTGATTGCCAGAATGATGCGATTTGTTGTCCCTGTCATTAATGGATGAAAATGTGAACAGTGACAACAACCTCTGACTTGTAATATGAAGTCGCACCCGTAGAAGTCCATGCCACCCTGCTGTACGTCTGTCAGGTATATTCATTTATTTGGGGGGAGGGGCTTTTATAGGAACCTGAAAAAAACAATTATTGCAAACTCCATTGGCTGTCTTATGAAATTGCTACTAGGAAGGAATATTTCCACATTACAGTGCCATACAGAGCCACTATGCTGCATCATACACAATGCCCAGGTTCTTTATTATGATGCTTTAGGCCTTATTCACATGTACATTTTGCATATGGTCTGTTTTTACCATGCATGTCTCATCAGGTTTTTCTCAAAAGTAAAAAAAAATAAATAAAAAAAATCAGATGTTTTTTCAAACTTCTAGCAACCAGTGAAAAGCGGACAGTACAACCATGTCATCCATATGCTGTACTTTTTTTTATTCACAAATTCACTTAAATGAGTGAGTTCTGTCCACAATGCAGACTACAGTAGGACGTAACTATTTTTACGCTGACCATTAGTCATCCAAAAAACTGACCGAACATAAAATATGGACATCTCTGACATAGAAAAAAAATATATTTACATGTTAGTCGTTACTTTTAATAAAATTACACTTGTTTTTGGTCTGCAATCTTCATTGATTCACTAAATTTCAGATATGCAGGTTTCAGATTTTTCTCTTGCGGGAGTGTCCCTCGCTGTAATACATGCTGGTTATATCATCATGTGAGTCCTAGGTACTGTTGTCTTCACTTCTCATATCAGCAGAGCTTCTATCCTGCACTTATTTCCGCTTCATGTGCTTTCCTCATTTTTATATATGCTCTTTTCACTGCCCTCCCTAAAATATTTCTCCTCTTTACATGCAGCAGAAATCAGTGTACAAACCTTTCCCCTTCTTTCTTGCTATTTCTAAGGCCACGTTCACACATTCAGCATTTGGTCAGTATTTTACATCAGTATTTGTAAGACAAAATCAGAAGTGGAACAAGAGGAAAAGTGTAGTAGAAACACATGCACCACTTTTGGTTTACAAATATTGATGTAAAATACTGACCAAATACTGAAGGTGTGAACGTGGCCACAGACTGAGGTAAAGGGTATGCCACACTAAACAACATCGCTAACGGGATCGCTAAAAAACGTCACTTTAGCGATCCCGTTAGCGATGTTGTTGTGCGCGGCATCTACCAGCGACGAGGCCCCTGCTATGATCTCGTTCATCACAGCGATCGTTCCGGACCCTATTTTCGTCGCTGGCGCCCCGCTGGTAAGTATATATCGCTGAGTGTAGCACCTTTTCTTAGCGATTTAGCGGTACTTTTGTACCGCTAAAGTCGTTAAGGAGATCGCTAACCGCGATAGCGTCCTAACGACATCGCTAAAATAGGTAGCTACTAGCGATATAGAAACAATCCCGCTAGCGATCACATTAGTATGCGACGCTAACGAGATCGCTAGCGAGATTGTGTAGTGTGGCAGTACCTTAAGAGAGTAGTAAGCAAAGAGCCATTAGGAGCAGGAGCTTGGATGGAGTTGTAACATTTGTAAAGCTCTCAGCTGGTAACAGGATTTAGACCATTTGCATCAACAAAATCGTATAATAATTTTAATGATTATACTTAGAAAGGCAGGAAGCAAATGAACCAATACAAAAATTCCGTGTAATTGCATTACATAGTCTTTAAATCGAAAGAGCCTTCAATACCAGGGTCCATGAATTATGAGACAACTACAATTCATAAAACCCGAATTTTACTTGTTCTAAACAATCACCTTAAAACCTGCTACCAGATACATACAAAAAAGTGGGGCGGTCTCTAGCAAGTACACACCATAAATCACTCCCCTTCAGGTACACTCATTGCTTGTATATCCTGCTCCATTCCATAGAAGACAGTGTGACCCTCAGGACCATAGGTGGACATATCATTGGTGTGACACGTACAGCCAAACAGGGGTCCATTATCACCTGCAAAGAAGCAAGCAGATTATCTCAGTCAGAACTATTGTTCAGCACAGTGCCCTTAGGCAGGTTTACACACGTAAGTGTTTCCGGTACGTGTGGTGACAGTTTTCTCACGAACCGGAGACACTGACACACGTAGATCCATTTAAATGACAGCATGTTTTCACGGCCCGTGTGTCTGTGTGCAAAACACGCAGACATGTCCGTTTTCACCGGGACACACGGGCTGCAAAACGTGCCGTACACGTGCACACGGAGAATAGTGCACACGGTCCTCCATGTGCACGGACGGCCGCCGTGAAAGAAGCGCTACTGTAAGCGCTCTTCCCTGGTGGCAGGTGATGAAGACGGCTGCCATTCTCCCCTGCTCTGCTGCCGGGAGATTTCCTCTAGGAATTCCCGGCACAGAACTCAGCGAGTCAGTGCCCAGCTCTGCCCCGTCTGCCAGACACCAGCCCTGTCCTCCAGCCCCGGGCGCCCACACTCACCCGGGGACTCCCGATGCCCGCTCCCCTCTCAGACGGCCGCCGGCAGGGCAGGGGAGAATGACGGGGAGAATGACAGCTGGCTTCAGCACCAGCCACCAATGATGCACATACGGACACTGATATCTCCGGTACCGGAAATATCAGGACGTGTGAAACTGGCCTTATACTGTTTTCTTGTTTAGGCCGGCGTCACACTTGCGAGTTTGATGCGAGTAAGTCGCACGACTTTCTCGCATCAACACCCGGCACGGCCGTCCGCTCTCGGACCCGAGTGTGCGGCTGCATAGAAATACATGCAGCCGTACACTCGGTGTCCGAGAGCGGGCGGCCGTGCCGGGTGTTGATGCGAGAAAGTCGTGCGACTTACTCGCATCAAACTCGCAAGTGTGACGCCGGCCTTAGGGACCCTTTTCTGTCTCTGTCCACCTGTGCTTAAGAGACTTTTCCATGGACAGTGCAACTTGCCCTCTGCAGTTGGGAGAAGAAGCAAATTAAGCTATGCCTGAGTATAGAGTAGCTGGATGTCAGCTACCCTAAATATACTTGATTACTTATTTCAAAAGAAGGTCAGTGCATTCTATGTCTGTAGCCAACCCTTTAGATCCATCCTCACAAACAAAATGTACACTAGTAGTCATGGCCAAACGTTTTGAGGCTGACACAGATTTTGATTGTTACAAAGTTTGCTGCTTCAGTTGTTATAGATGCAATTTACAAAACTCTCTAGATTGTTACAAAGAATGATCAGATAAAAAAATTGCAAAAGTAATTTCTTGCCATGAAATGTAAGTTAATCACAAAACCCACATTGATATAGAGTTGTTCAATTGCTGTCAGGAAGGATTCAGGGCACCCTAGAAAGTCCAGCAAGGGCCAGGGCCATTTGCTATGGAGGATTCAGCTACAGATCCGTTCAACACAAGTGCAGAGCTTGCTCAGGAATGGCAGCAGGCAGGCATCAGTTAGGTGAAGCCGTTTAACCCTTTTCTGACATTGGACGTACTATCATGTCCATGTTACCTGCGCCCGTATGACCATGGACGGGATAGTACGTCACATGCGATCGGATGCGCTCCCGATCGCGGCCGGGTGTCAGCTCATTATCCCAGCTGACACTCGGCACTATGTGCCAGGAGCGGTCACGGACCGCTCCCGGCATATTAACCCCAGGAACACTGCGATCAAACATGATCACAGTGTTTTGGCGGTATAGGGAAGCATCGAGCAGGGAGGGGCTCCCTGCATGCTTCCCTGAGACCCTCAGAGCAGCGCGATGTCATCGCGCTGTTCCGAGGGCCTCTTCCCTGCAGGATCCCGGATCCAAGATGGCCGTGGGGGGCTTCCGGGTCCTGCAGGGAGGCGGCGCTGAGAAATTCTCCTGCAGTGCCTGTCAGATCGCAGTGATGTCTCTCTCTGGGACAATGTAAAAATGTGAAAAAAATAAAATACACATGTGTATAAATAATTTAAAAAAATCTCTAAATAAAGAGAAAAAAAATATTCCCCAATAAATAAATTCATTTCTGTATGTAAATAAAAAAAAGAAAAAACACTAAAAGTGCACATATTTAGCATTGCCGCGTCCGTAACGACCCGCCCTATAAAACTGTCCCACTAGTTAACCCCTTTAGTGAACCCCTTAAACAAAAAAAAAAGGCAAAAAAAACAATGCTTTATCATCATACCGCCGAAAAAAAAGTAGAATAACACGCGATCAAAAAGACTGATATAAATAAACATGGAACCGCTGAAAATGTCATCTTGTCACGCAAAAAACAAGCCGCCATACAGCATCATCAGCGAAAAAATGAAAGAGTTATACCTCGCAGAATAAAGCGATGCAAAAATAATTATTTTTTTATTTAAAATAGTTTTTATTGTATAAAAGCGCCAAAACATTAAAAAATGATATAAATGAGGTATCGCTGTAATCGTATTGAAACGAAAACTAAAACTGAATTATCAATGTTACCACACGCAGAACGGTATAAAACGCCCACTCCCCCAAAAGAAATTCATGAATTGCTGATTTTTGTTAATTCTAACCTCCCAAAAATCGTAATAAAAAGCGATCAAAAAATGTCACGTGCCCAAAAATGGTACCAATAAAAACGTCAACTCGTCCCACAAAAAATAAGACCTCACATGACTCTGTGGGCCAAAATATGGAAAAATTATAGCTCTCAAAATGTGGTGATGCAAAAACTATTTTTGCAATAAAAAGCATCTTTTAGCATGTGACAGCTGCCAAACATAAAAACCCGCTATAAATAGTAAATCAAACCACCCTTTATCACCCCTTTAGTTAGGGAAAAATAATAAAATTAAAAAAATGTATTTATTTCCATTTTCCCATTAGGGTTAGGGTTGGGGCTAAAGTTAGGATTAGGGTTAGGGTTGGGATTAGGGTTAGGGGTGTGTTAGGGTTAGGTTTGTGGTTAGGGTTATGGTTAGGGTTGGGACTAGGGTTAGAGTTGTGTTGGGGTTAAGGTTGGAGTTAGAATTGGGGGGTTTCCACTGTTTAGGCACATCAGGGGCTCTCCAAATGTGACATGGCGTCTGATCTCAATTCCAGCCAATTTTGCGTTGAGAAAGTCAAAAGGTGCTCCTTCCCTTCTGAGCTCTGCCATGCGCCCAAACAGTAGTTTACCCCCACATATGGGGTATCAGCGCACTCAGGACAAACTGCACAATAACTCTTAGGGTCTAATTTCTTCTGTTATCCTTGGGAAAATAAAAAATTGGGGGCGAAAATATCATTTTTGTGGAAAACAATTATGATTTTTTTATTTTTATGGCTCTACGTTATAAACTTCTGTGAAGCACTTGGGGGTTCAAAGTTCTCCTCACACATCTAGATAAGTTCCTTGGGTGGTCTAGTTTCCAAAATAGGGTCAATTGTGGGGGGTTTCCACTGTTTAGGCACATCAGGGGCTCTCCTAATGCGATATGATGCCCGCAGACCATTCCATCAAAGTCTTCCCTTCCAAGCCCTGACGTGTGCCCATACAGTAATTTTCTCCCACATATGGAGTATCAGCGTACTCAGGACAGATTGCACAATAACTGTTGGGGTCTAATTTCTCCTGTTACCCTTGTGAAAATAAAAAATTGGGGACTAAAAGCTCATGTTTGTGGAAAAAATATGATTTTTTTATTTTCATGCTCGGGCATTATAAACTTTAGTGAAACACCTGGGGGTTCAAAGTTCTCACCACACATCTAGATAAGTTCCTTGAGGGGTCTAGTTTCCAAAATGGTGTCATTTGTGGGGGGTTTCCACTGTTTAGGCACATCAGGGGCTCTCCAAATGCGACATGGCGTCCAGTCAATTCTGCGTTGAAAAGTCAGACGGCGCTCCTTCCCTTCCGAGCTCTGCCATGCACCCAAACAGTGGTTTACCCCCACATATAGGGTATCAGCGTACTCAGGACAAATTGGTCAACAACTTTTGTGGTCCAATTTCTCCTGTTACCCCTGGGAGAATAAAAAATTGGTGACTGAAAGATCATTTTTGTGGGAAAAAAATAGGATTTTTTATTTTCATGCCCGGGCATTATAAACTTGTGTGAAGCACTTGGGGGTTCAAAGTGCTCACCACAGATCTAGATAAGTTCCTTAGGGGTTTAGTTTCCAAAATGGGGTCACTTGTGGGGGTTTCCACTGTTTAGGCACATCTGGGGGTCTGCAAACGGAACATAAACCCATCAACGTCTGCATTCCAAAACGTTGTTACTTCCTTTCCAAGCCTTGCCGTGCGCCCTAACAGTTTCCCCCCCCCCCACATGTGGGGTATTAGCGTACTCAGGACAAATTGGACAACAACTTTTGGGGTCCAATTTCCTTGGGAAAACTCAAAAATTGGGGACTAAAAAATAATTTTTGTGGAAACATTTTTTTTTCACACCCAGGCATTATAAACTTTTCTGAAACACTTGGGGGTTCAAAGTGTTAAAAACAGATCTAGATAAGTTCCTTAGGGGGTCTAGTTTCCAAAATGGTGTCACTTGTGGGGGATTTCCACTGTTTAGGCACACAGGGTCTCTCCAAACGCGACACGGCGTCCAATCTCAATTCCACCCAGTTTTGGTTTGAAAAAGTCAAATGACGCTCCTTCCCTTACGAGCGTTGCCGTGCGCCCAAACAGTGGTTTTCCCTATGGGAACCTGAAGGGTTAATAAACTTCTTGAATGTGGTTTTGAGTACCTTGAGGGGTGAAGTTTTAAGAATGGTGTCACTTTTCAATATTTTCTGCCATATAGACCTCTCAAAGTGACTTCAAATGTGAGGTGGTCCCTAAAAAAATGGCTTTGTAAATTTTGTTGTAAAAATGAGAAATCGCTGGTCAACTTTTAACCCTTATAACTTCCTAACAAAAAAAAATTTTGGTTCCAAAATTGTGCTGATGTAAAGTAGACATGTGGGAAATGTTATTTATTAACTATTTTGTGTGACATATTTCTCTGTTTTAAGGGAATAAAAATTCAAAGTTTGAAAATTTCAAAATTTTCGCCATATTTCTGTTTTTTTTCAAAAATAAACGCAAGTTACAGTACAGACCTAAAGTTTGGACACACCTCATTTAGAGATATTTCTGTATTTTCATGACTATGAAAATTGTAAAATCACACTGAAGGCATCAAAACTATGAATTAACACATGTGGAATTATATACTTAACAAAAAAAGTGTGTAACAACTGAAATTATGTCTTATATTCTAGGTTCTTCAAAGTAGCCAACTTTTGTTTTGATGACTGCTTTGCACACTCTTGGCATTCTCTTGATGAGCTTCAAGAGGTAGTCACCAGAAATGGTTTTCACTTCACAGGTGTGCCCTGTCAGGTTTAATAAGTGGGATTTCTGGCCTTATACCATATTTTTCGGACTATAAGACGCACCGGACCAAAAGACGCACCCCAAATTTTCAGAAGGAAAATTGGGGAAAAAAAATAATGTGTCAAATGGGGGTCCGTCTTACAGTCCGAATTTAGGTTAGCAGCAAAGAGATCAGCACAGGTAGAGGAGTGGTCACAGGGGTCGTTCGGTGGTCCAGGCTGGTGCGGTGGTGGTGCTCTGTGTTGCAGGGGTGCTCTGTGGGGTGGCTGTGTCTGTGGGGTGGCTGTGGTCTGTGGGGTGGCTGTGTCTATGGGTTGACTGTGTCTGTGGGGTGGCTGTGTCTGTGGGGTGGCTGTGTCTGTGGGGTGGCTGTGGTCTGTGGGGTGGCTGTGTCTGTGGGGTGGCTGTGTCTGTTGGGTGGCTGTGTCTGTGGGGTGGCTGTGGTCTGTGGGGTGGCTGTGCAATATATGGTACTCACAAATCCCATAGCTGTGGTCCCAATGCAGCCTCCTGTGCTCTGTGGTGTTGGGGCAGCAGCGGGGCTCTGTGCTGCATGGGGGGCTCTGCCGGCATTTCCCTCTAAGCCGGAAAAGTGGCCAGACACCACCGCACCACAGGGAGGCTGCCGCCGCCACCACCGGGACCGCCGCCACCGGATTTTTAGGTATGTTGGGACCATAAGACGCACCTCCATTTTCCCCCAAATTTTTTTGGGGAAAAAGTGCGTCTTATGGTCCGAAAAATACGGTAAATGGGGTTGGGACCATCAGTTGTGTTTTGCAGAAGTCTGGTGGATACACAGCTGATAGTCCTACTGAATAGACTGTTAGAATTTGTATTATGGCAAGAAAAAAGCAGCTAAGTAAAGAAAAACGAGTGGCCATCATTACTTTAAGAAATGAAGGTCAGTCAGTCCAAAAAATTGGGAAAACTTTGAACGTGTCCCCAAGTGCAGTTGCAAAAACCATCAAGCGCTACAAAGAAACTGGCTCACATGAGGACCACCCCAGGAAAGGAAGACCAAGAGTCACCTCTTCTTCTGAGGATAAGTTTATCCGAGTCACCAGCCTCAGAAAACGCAGGTTTACAGCAGCTCAGATTAGAGACCAGGTCAATGCCACACAGAGTTCCAGCAGCAGACACATCTCTACAACAACTGTTCAGAGGAGACTTTGTGCAGCAGGCCTTCATGGTAAAATAGCTGCTAGGAAACCACTGCTAAGGACATGCAACAAGCAGAAGAGACTTGTTTGGGCTAAAGAACACAATGAATGGACATTAGACCAGTGGAAATCTGTGCTTTGGTGTGATGAGTCCAAATTTGAGATCTTTGGTTGACTTTGTGCGACGCAAAAAAGGTGAACGGATGGACTCTACATGCCTGGTTCCCACCGTGAAGCATGGAGGAGGAGGTGTGATGGTGTGGGGGTGCTTTGCTGGTGACACTGTTGGGGATTTATTCAAAATTGAAGGCATACTGAACCAGCATAGCTACCACAGCATCTTGCAGTGGCATGCTATTCCAACCGGTTTGCGTTTAGTTGGACCATCATTTATTTTTCAACAGGACAATGACCCCAAACACACCTCCAGGCTGTGTAAGGGCTATTTGACCAAGAAGGAGAGTGATGGGGTGCTACGCCAGATGACCTGGTCTCCACAGTCACCAGACCTGAACCTAATCGAGATGGTTTGGGGTGAGCTGGACCGCAGAGTGAAGGCAAAAGGACCAACAAGTGCTAAGCATCTCTGGGAACTCCTTCAAGATTGTTGGAAGACCATTTCCAGTGACTACCTCTTGAAGCTCATCAAGAGAATGCCAAGAGTGTGCAAAGCAGTCATCAAAGCAAAAGGTGGCTACTTTGAAGAACCTAGAATATAAGACATAATTTCAGTTGTTACACACTTTTTCTGTTAAGTATATAATTCCACATGTGTTAGTTCATAGTTTTGATGCCTTCAGTGTGAATTTACAATTTTCATAGTCATGAAAATACAGAAAAATCTTTAAATGAGAAGGTGTGTCCAAACTTTTGGTCTGTACTGTATATCGAAGAAATGTTACCACTAACGTGAAGTACAATATGTCACGAGAAAAAAATCTCAGAATGGCAAACATCCGTTGAAGCGTTCCAGAGTTATAACCTCATAAAGAGACAGTGGTCACAATTGTAAAAATTGTCCCGGTCATTAACACGCAAACCACCCTCAGGTGTAAAGGGGTTAAAGGCTAATCTGGTGTCAAGAAGCAAGGAAGCAAAGAAGTCATCGTTTCAAAAAGCATCATGGACAAACTGGCTTCTACTGAGGACTGGGCTATAGTGATTTTCTGTGATGAAGACCCTTTCATACAGCCTGGGACATCTGAAAGACTGATTTTCAGAAGAAGAAAAGGTGAGCGCTATAACAAGTCTTGTGTCATGCCAACAATAAAGCGTCCTGGGGCCATTCAAGTGTGTGGTTACTTTTCATCCAAGGGAGGGGGTTCACTTACAATTTTGCCTAAGAACACTACCATGAAGAATAGTATCTAACCATCCTCTAAGAGAAAACTTCTCCCAACAATCCAGGAGCAATTTGGTGATGAACAATGTTTTTTCCAGCATGATGGAGGCCATGTCACAAGACAAAAGTGATAACTAAATGGCTCTGTGAACAAAACATTGAAATTTTGGGTCCATGATCGTAATCTAAGTAAACTCTCCATTGAGAACTTGTGGTGAATCCTCAAAAAGTGGGTGGCAAACAAAATCACAAAAATTGTGATAAACTCCAGACAACATAAAGCACCAGAGCTGTATCAGTAATGCATGTTCCCTGCCCCTAGTAATATATTTACCAGTCGCCGTCTTCTGTTATTCCCGGTGCCACTCCAGTCCCATTCCACCATATTGTAAGGGTGAGTGCACATGTTGCGGATTCACTTGCTGATTTTTCTGCGCGGATTTTGCTAAATCTGCATGTAAAACATCCTGCGTTTTACCTGCGGATTTAGTGCGGATTTGTTGCGGAGTTGCTGCGTTTTTTGTGCGGATTTCCCCTGCGGTTTACACCTGCGGATTTCTATAATAGAGCAGGTGTAAAACCGCTGCCGATTCCGCAAAGAATTGACATGCTGCGGATTCAAATCCCAGCAAATCCGTGTGGAAAAAATCTACAGCATGTTTACAGCGGTTTTTTTTTTTTATAATGGTACTGTACAACCAGTCAGGGCCAAATCCGCAACGTGTGCACAGACCCTTACCATAGCTTCTGACTGATAGTAAATCAGAGGTAATGGCCACAAGCTCTCAATGTAAGTCTATGAAAAAGTCATTCGGTTTCTCATAGACTTACAATTAGAAGTGACTTCTGGCTCACCTAGCAAACACTGGAGCAATCCAACAGGTCACAAATTGCAGAAGACGACCGAAATGGCACAGACAACAAAAGAAAAAGGCGGCTGGTAAGTATATTTCTAGGGGCAGGAATTCGATTAGTGATACAACTCCGGCGGTCAAATTTAAAAAAAAACAAAACGCTGGCGTGGTGTTGTGAATGTGTTAGAAATGAATTCTGAGCAGAAGCTCCCTCTAGTGGTTACAAACAGTACTGAACCATTCAATGAGGATTGGCAATCAGGAGTTACAGACTGGTCTTATATAAGGGAGGTTCCCTCCCATCATGGTTGCCGGTGATCAATTGTTCTTGTCTCAACTGTGGTTCCTGGTTCACTTGGAAGCTTGCTGAGTCTTGCCTGCATCTTCTGCTATCAGATAAGATATTTTCTGCTTTTATTTTTGTGCTTGCTTTTTGCATTGTTCCCTGCACTTCAGTGGAGGTCAGCCAGGTCCCCTCTGGGGGCTTGTGCTCCTCTCAGTTTATCTGAGCCACTGTTATTTGTTCATTTGCCTTTTCCAGTTTTTTCAGTGGCTGCGGCTTAGTTTTGTGACACCAGAGAACTAATTTAGGTGGTAGAGGTCGTGTGATCTCAGGTGTTTTTGCAATTAGTAGAGTTGGTATTTTTTAGGGTTTTTTGTATTGCAGTAAGTGTCCTTCCTATCCTTTTCTGTCCAGGTAGATTGGGCCCCAACGTTTGCTCATACTATTTTCTGTCTGTGTCTGTATTTCCTCTTGTCTAACCACCATTACATGATTGGGGGCTTCCTATGTTCTTTGGGGATCTGCTCCAGGGCAAACAGCTTTCCTCTTTCTATCTTTAGGTGTAGTTAACCTCTCAGGCTGTGACGAGGCATCTAGGACCAACGTAGGAATGCTCCACGGCTGCCTTTAGTTGTGGTGGTTAGTCAGGGTACTGCAATCCAGTAGATTCCAACCTCTCTGGTGTATTGCCGTTTTTGCCTGCTCTCCTCAGCTACCAAATCATAACAGTATCACCGGCCAAACTGAAAATTATATGGTACTCAACAGAAGGGAAAAAAAGTAAAAGAAAAAAGGAAGTTGTCAGAATTTTTTTTTTTTCTCTGTTTGTTGCATTTTTTTCCCTCTTTTTCTCTGGGTGCTGAGGAGGATTTTTTTTTTTCTCTCAATAGAGTTTGCACAGTTGTCTGGCCGTGTGGATCAGCTTGCCACTGAAGTTCGGAGTATTGCTACCTATCTTGCTAGGTTGCCGGTTGTGGAACCTAGGATCCCCATGCCAGATTTATTTTTGGGGGATCGAGCTAAATTTCTGAATCTCAAAAATAACTGTAAGTTGTTTTTTGCCTTAAAACCTAAGTCCTCAGGGAACGCAGCACAGCAGGTTCAAATTGTCATCTCTCTCCTGCGCGGCGATCCTCAGGATTGGGCTTTTTCCCTGACACCTGGGGACCCTGTTTTGAGTAATGTTGATGCATTTTTTCTGGCTCTGGGGTTATTGTACGATGAACCTAATGTCACTGATCAAGCTGAAAAAACCTTGTAGGCATTAAATCAGGAGCTTGAGGACGCTGAGTTGTACTGTCAGAAATTCCGAAAGTGGGCAGTCCTGACCAAATGGAATGATGATGCTTTGGCAGCCCTTTTTCGGAAGGGTCTGTCAGAGAATGTAAAAGATGTTATAGTGGGTTTCCCTGCTCCCTCTGGTCTCAATGATTCTATGTCATTAGCGATTCAAATTGACAGACGTTTGCGTGAGCGTAGAGGTATGCATGGAATAGTGTGTAAGGTTCTTTGTCTCTGTTGACATGTTCCTTGAAACTCAGTTTTCCGTCGGCCATTTGGAGATTTGGTCTGGCTGTCAACCAGAAATCTTAAATTAAAGATTCCATCGTCTAAATTGGGACATAAGTACATTGGACCTTATAAGATCAATAAGATTATAAGTGATGTTGCTTGTCGTCTTCAACTGCCCAGAACTATGAGAATCCACCCTGTCTTTCATGTATCCCTACTAAAGGCTGCAACACCCAATACGTTTCCTGGACGTTCTTCTCCTTGCCCTGACCCAGTGCTGGTCGATGGTCAGGAAGAATTTATGGTGGAAAGGATTCTAGATTCCAGGTTGTACAGAAATCAGTTGCAATATTTGATTAAATGGCAGGGCTACCCAGTGGAGGACAACTCATGGGAACCAGTCAATAATGTAAATGCTCCTCGCCTGCTCCGCCAGTTTCATCAGAGGTACCCTGACAAGCCTGGTCTGAGGTCATCCGGAGGTTGTCCCTAAGGGGGGAGTAATGTAAGGTTCTTTGTCTCTGTTGACATGTTCCTTGAAACTCAGTTTTCCGTCGGCCATTTTGCTTTCTGTCTTTCTGCAGCTCTTGCCCTCAGTTAATATGGAGTTTCCAGTTTTCATGTTCCCGCCCTGATTCTTCCCTCTTGCTTCTTAAAGCAGCCTCAGCTGAACAATCAGTGCTCCTGAATCAAGCCTCAGTCAGTCTGTGACCTGACTCCTGGAAGCCTTGGACTTGTACTCCAGCTATTCCCTACTGAGGAACCTTGGAACACTTTTGGACTCTGGAAACCTGCTGTTTGGTGAATCCATGTTTGCAGAGGAATTACGGTACAGAGAAGAGATCCTGAACCTGCTTTGGAGATTTATTGTAGTGCTTGAAGTTACTCTGGCCTGCTGTGTCTCCTGTCGCTGTTCCTGCAAACTGTGTGAACTTTTCAGCATGCTTGTATGAAGTAATACAAGTCATTTCATTTCAACCTATGTCTCCTGTGTTTTCCTCGCACCCAAGCACAAGACGCTATAGGAACTGTACACTATACATGACAAGATTCAGGAGCCAATGTTTAGTGTCTGCTGGGTCTGGGAAAGCCGTGTCTGCTGTGACTGTGGATATCAGATGTCCGTTTAATACCTTATGTGATGACAGTGGTTGTGACTTCTCACAACCATTCCAGGTGAGCGCATTCCCTTAAAATTTTACTCTGGAGTGTTACCACAGGTAAACACTATTGTTTTTTTTTTTTTTTCCTTTCCTCTTCTCCTTCCAGCACTTCTGCCTTAAAAGATCTGGAAGATGGAGGCCCGCATAAAGGAACTTTGCGGAGTGACTGATACAATCCTTTCAGATGTACAGACTTTAAAAACCCGTTTTGCAAGCCTACAGGACCTCACTAATCATAATTTGCAAGTGTTTGGACAGACTACCCAGGAATTGCGAGCCAGGATTGAGGCTCTAGAGGAACGAGCCCAGGCTCCTGCCATAACCCCAAATTCTGGGATCCCCAAATTACCTCCTTTTCGTTTTGGCGGTGAACGTGAGAAATTCAGGGGATTTATTAATCAATGCAATTTATTTTTCTCTGCACATGCTTCACAATTTCCCACTGAACGATCCAAAGTGCTTACTATAATCATGTTACTTACCAATAAGGCTTTGATGTGGGCAAACCCTCTGATTGAGACTGAGGATGATTGTTTGAATCACCTTGATGCTTTTATTTCAGCCATGGGGCAGGTGTTTGATGACCCCAATCGAGGTGCAACAGCTGAAGCAGCCATGTTAACTTTGCGCCAAGGTAAGCGTTCAGTAGCCGAATATGCCCTGGATTTCAGGAGATGGGCTCTTGATACCACTTGGGACACTTCCGCTAAAAAATCTATTTTTCGGAAAGGGTTGTCTCCACTGATTAAGGATGAACTTGCTCGTGCCGACCCTCCCACTGCGTTAGGTGACTTTATTAACTATTGTATCCGTATTGATGCTCGTCTGACTGAACGCAGACAAGAGAGATGATTCGAAAATAATCGCACTAACCTTTTACTACCTCCCTCCTCAGCTAAGGAACCTTTGAGTAGGATCACAAGGGAACCAGAACCTGAACCCATGCAGGTGGACTCTTTACAAAGACGGGTTAGTGATGCACGCAAAGAACATCGTATAAAGGAAAATCTATGTTTCTACTGTGGTAAGTCAGGGCACTTCATTATAAACTGCCCCAGCCGTTCTCGTAAGACTACTGCAGCAGTCATTCACTGTGAGTGTTGCGAGAGGAGCTCTGTCATGTCCGAGCCTCAGGCTCCAGAGAGATCTGCTGCAAGAGATCTTGATTTCTCGGACTTAAACTCTGTTAGTTCTGGGGACGATGACGGTATAAACGCTGCAATTTTTCAAGTTTCCTCAGCGGTGTCCCAGCTGAGTTGTAAAAGAAACAATTCTCATTGCTTCCTTTCCATCAAACTCTGGGTTGACTCAGTCTGGGTGTCTAGCTCTGCTATGATCGACTCAGGAGCAAGTGGAAATTTTATGGATATCTCCTTTGCTCTGAAACAGGGGATACGTTCAGTGAAGAAGGCTACTCCAGTACAGATGGAGACTGTGGATGGCTCTCTACTGACTTCTGGACCAGTGGATCAAGAAACAGAGCCTTTGAGGGTCCTTATGGGTAAAGATCATCAGGAGAAAATGTCTTTTTTGCTTATCTCTTCTCCCCACTTTCCCATTATTCTAGGGCTACCATGGCTGCAGGCGCAGAATCCTACGA
The DNA here is from genome assembly GCA_033576555.1 of Oophaga sylvatica. Lineage (NCBI taxonomy): Eukaryota > Metazoa > Chordata > Amphibia > Anura > Dendrobatidae > Oophaga > Oophaga sylvatica. The sequence continues at coordinate 155,536,880 of JARQOD010000003.1, forward strand.
TTAACTGGGAGACCAAGGAATTACACTTTCCGGAGAAACAGATGAGTCAAGGAGTTTCAGCTTGCTCTGTTCCTAAAGGAACCATGTCAGTCCCTGAACTACCAGCTGTATACCAGGACTATGTGGATTTATGTGACAAGAAGAACGCTGATCAGCTTCCTCCTCACCGTCCATATGATTGTCCAATTGAATTATTGCCTGGAGCCCTAGCGGGGCCCGAGCTAAAAGCTTTGAAGGATTATATAGACGAAAATTTAGCCAAAGGCTTCATACGCCCCTCTTCATCTCCCGCAGGTGCACCCATCTTCTTTGTGAAGAAGAAAGATGGATCTCTGAGACCCTGCATAGACTATAGGGAACTCAATAAGGTTACTATTAGAAACCGTTATCCATTGCCTTTAATCCCTGAATTGTTGGAGAGAGTGCGGCATGCCAAAATTTTCTCTAAACTGGATCTCCGTGGGGCCTATAACTTGGTCCGTATTAGACCTGGGGATGAATGGAAGACTGCTTTCAGGTCACGCTATGGACACTTTGAATATCTAGTTATGCCTTTTGCTCTGAGTACTGCCCCAGCCACTTTCCAACACTTCGTGAATGATATCTTCAGGGATCTCCTAGATACATTTGTGGTGATTTATCTGGATGATATTCTAATTTTTTCTAACTCCACAGAGGAACATCATGGACATGTGAGAATGGTCTTAGAACGCCTAAGACAAAACCATCTCTACATCAAACTTGAAAAATGTGAATTCCATAGGACCGAAATTCAATTTCTGGGGTATGTACTATCTACGCAAGGGATTAGTATGGATGGAAGCAAGACCCAAGCCATCAAGGATTGGCCAATTCCTAGAAATGTGAAGGAGGTGCAGCGTTTCATCGGGTTTGCCAACTTCTATAGACGTTTCATTAAGAATTTTTCTGAGGTAGTGTCACCTATCACCCAACTTACCCGGAAACAGTCTAGGTTCTCCTGGACCCCGCAAGCTCAGGAAGCATTTTCCTGTTTAAACGATAAATTTACCACCGCACCTATCTTAGTACATCCCAACCCCGAGCTTGCCTTCATAATAGAGATGGATGCTTCAGACTGTGCCGTTGGAGCTATACTCTCTCAGAGAACAGGTGAGAAGAATGTCTTGCATCCCTGTGCCTTCTTTTCCCAGCAGTTGTCTTCGGCTGAGAGGAACTACGATGTGGGCAATAGAGAATTGTTGGCCATTATTGCCGCCTTCAAGGAATGGAGACACCTTCTTCAGGGTGCTGCACAGCAAATAGTCGTCCTGACAGACCATCGTAACCTTGAATTTATCAGGTCGGCTAAGTGCCTGACTCCTCGCCAGGCTCGCTGGAATCTTTTCCTAAACCAATTTAATTTTGTCATTTCTTATAGACCAGGATCGCGCAATGGAAAGGCTGATGCACTCTCTAGGATTCATTCAGCAGAGACACGTCCACTTACTCCTCCTAAGACTATTCTTCCTGACTCTAGATTCCTGGGAGTGATTCATAATCAAGACCTACTTAAGGACATCAAGGAAGCATACCATGCGGATTCTTTGTTGGCTCAACCCCCAAGGGACGTAAGTCTTGTCTTTAAGAATGGTGTGTGGATTCAGGGACAAGGTCTGTATATACCTGAAACAGTCAGATTGAGAGTATTGCAACTCATCCACGATTCCAAGATAGCCGGGGCATAGGGGAATTCTAAAGACACAAGAATTTCTTTCTCGTTTCTTTTGGTGGCCCACTTACAGGAAAGATGTTTTAAACTATGTCACTTCATGTGAAGTCTGTGCAAGATGCAAAACACCTCGCTCCTCACCAACTGGTCTGTTGCAACCTCTTCCCACCCCGTCCCGCCCGTGGGGATCCATTTCTATGGACTTCATTGTGGAGTTACCAACCTCTCAAGGGAAGAACACCATTCTAGTGGTGGTTGACCGTCTAACAAAGGCAGCTCATTTTATCCCTTGTGTCGGCTTACCCACTGCAAAACAGACATCAGACTTGATGATTAAGAATGTGTTTCGCTTACATGGAGTACCGGATGAGGTCATTTCGGATCGAGGGGTGCAATTCACTTCAAGGTTTTGGCAAAATTTCTGTGCAGCATTGGACATTAAAGTAAACCTTTCTTCTGCTTTTCATCCCCAGACTAATGGACAGACAGAACGAACCAATCAGACCCTGGAGCAGTATCTCCGCTGTTTTATCTGCCACCTACAGGATGATTGGGTGGATCTACTTCCACTGGCTGAGTTCTCTTATAACAACTCTCAGAGCGCCTCCACTAAGCAGTCTCCTTTTTACTCCAATCTAGGTTATCATCCTAACATTCTTCCTCGATTTCCCATAGATACGCCCTTGCCGGCAGTGGCTGAAAGAATCACTTCTTTACAAAAGAATATGGATCTTCTAAAGGAAAATCTAGAATTGGCTCAGGAAAGGTACAAGAAAGCAGCAGATAAATTTCGTAAACCTGCACCAGCTTTCAAGGTAGGAGATTTGGTCTGGCTGTCAACCAGAAATCTTAAATTAAAGATTCCATCGTCTAAATTGGGACATAAGTACATTGGACCTTATAAGATCAATAAGATTATAAGTGATGTTGCTTGTCGTCTTCAACTGCCCAGAACTATGAGAATCCACCCTGTCTTTCATGTATCCCTACTAAAGGCTGCAACACCCAATACGTTTCCTGGACGTTCTTCTCCTTGCCCTGACCCAGTGCTGGTCGATGGTCAGGAAGAATTTATGGTGGAAAGGATTCTAGATTCCAGGTTGTACAGAAATCAGTTGCAATATTTGATTAAATGGCAGGGCTACCCAGTGGAGGACAACTCATGGGAACCAGTCAATAATGTAAATGCTCCTCGCCTGCTCCGCCAGTTTCATCAGAGGTACCCTGACAAGCCTGGTCTGAGGTCATCCGGAGGTTGTCCCTAAGGGGGGAGTAATGTAAGGTTCTTTGTCTCTGTTGACATGTTCCTTGAAACTCAGTTTTCCGTCGGCCATTTTGCTTTCTGTCTTTCTGCAGCTCTTGCCCTCAGTTAATATGGAGTTTCCAGTTTTCATGTTCCCGCCCTGATTCTTCCCTCTTGCTTCTTAAAGCAGCCTCAGCTGAACAATCAGTGCTCCTGAATCAAGCCTCAGTCAGTCTGTGACCTGACTCCTGGAAGCCTTGGACTTGTACTCCAGCTATTCCCTACTGAGGAACCTTGGAACACTTTTGGACTCTGGAAACCTGCTGTTTGGTGAATCCATGTTTGCAGAGGAATTACGGTACAGAGAAGAGATCCTGAACCTGCTTTGGAGATTTATTGTAGTGCTTGAAGTTACTCTGGCCTGCTGTGTCTCCTGTCGCTGTTCCTGCAAACTGTGTGAACTTTTCAGCATGCTTGTATGAAGTAATACAAGTCATTTCATTTCAACCTATGTCTCCTGTGTTTTCCTCGCACCCAAGCACAAGACGCTATAGGAACTGTACACTATACATGACATAGTGTTGCCTTGTGAACCAGCTTCTGAGTCCATGCAGTGTGATAGAGTGGCTTCTGGGGCACAGCGTCATGAGTTTCGAAAACGCAATGGGTTATGTTTCTACTGTGGTGACGCCTCTCATGCTATTTCAGTCTGCCCTAAGCGGGGAAGACGTTTTGCACGCTCAGTTGTCTTGGGTAGTGTTCAGACTAAATTTCTGTTGACTGTTACCCTGATTTGCTCCCTGTCCACATTTTCTGCTCAGGCTTTTGTTGATTCGGGAGCAGCTATTAACCTGATGGATTTTGATTTTGCTAAACGTTGTGGGTTTCCCTTGATACCCCTACGGAAGTCTATTCCCCTACTGGGGATTGATTCTACCCCTTTGGCTGAGAATAAACCCCAGTTCTCTACTCAGGTGATAATGAGGGTTGAACCTGATCATCAGGAGAGTTGCAAATTTTTGGTGCTGTATAATCTGCATGATATTATTGTACTGGGTTTCCCTTGGTTACAGTCTCATAATCCTGTTTTGGATTGGAAATCTGTGTCTGTGACCAGTTGGGGCTGCCAATGTGTTAAAGCCAACACTCCTGTTTTTTCTGCCTCTCCCCAGGCTCAGGATGTTCCTGACTTTTTGACTGATTTTTCTGATGTGTTTAGCGAAAGTAAATCTGCATCCTTGCCCTCCCATAGGAGCTATGACTGCGCTATTGAATTAGTGCCTGGTAGTAAATTCCCTAAAGGTCGCCTTTTTAACTTGTCTGTACCTGAACATGACGCTATGCGGTCTTATATCAAAGAGTCATTGGAGAAGGGTCATATCAGACCATCCTCTTCACCCTTGGTTGCCGGTTTTTTCTTTGTGGCCAAAAAGGATGGTTCATTAAGGCCGTGTATTGATTATCGTCTCTTGAACAATATCACTGTGAAATATCAATATCCGTTACCCTTGATTTCTGACCTGTTTTCCAGGGTGAAAAGTGCTACTTGGTTTACCAAGCTTGACCTCAGGGGGGCGTATAACCTTATTCGCATTAAGCATGGGGATGAATGGAAGACGGCGTTTAATACCCCAGAGGGGCATTTTGAGTACCTAGTGATGCCCTTTGGGCTCACTAATGCTCCTTCCGTCTTCCAGTCCTTCATGAATGACATTTTCAGGGATTTTGTGGATAAATTTCTGATTGTTTATTTGGATGATATCTTGATTTTTTCCAATGACTGGGACTCTCATGTGAAACATGTTCGGACTGTGTTCCAGATTTTGAGAGAGAATGCTCTGTATGTGAAGGGATCAAAGTGTCTTTTTGGCGTACAGAGGATCTCATTTCTGGGATTCATTTTGTCTCCGTCTGTTATTGAAATGGACCCGGTCAAGGTTCAGGCCATCTGTGATTGGGTCCAACCTACTTCATTAAAGGCTCTTCAGAGATTCTTGGGTTTTGCCAATTTTTATCGTAAATTTATTGGTAATTTCTCTGTTATTGTTAAACCATTGACTGATTTGACCAAAAAGGGTTCTGATGTGGTGAATTGGCCTCCTGAGGCAGTCTCTGCGTTTCAGGAACTTAAGCAGAGATTCACTTCTGCTCCTGTTCTACGGCAGCCTGATGTTTCTCTGCCATTTCAGGTGGAGGTTGATGCCTCTGAAATTGGGGCAGGTGCCGTTTTGTCCCAAAGAGATCCAGAGACCTCTAAAAGTAACCCTTGTGCCTTTTTCTCTCGAAAATTTTCTCCAACTGAACGTAATTATGACGTGGGTAATCGGGAGTTATTGGCCATGAAGTGGGCTTTTGAAGAGTGGAGACATTGGCTGGAGGGAGCCAAACATCAGGTGGTGGTCCTCACGGACCATAAGAATCTGGTTTATCTGGAATCAGCCAAGCTACTTAATCCTAGACAGGCCAGGTGGGCCTTGTTTTTCACACTTTTTAATTTTGTGGTTTCCTTTCTTCCTGGCACTAAGAATGTTAAGGCGGATGCCCTCTCGAGAAGTTTCCTTGCGGACTCTCCTGAGTTATCTGATCCTGCTGTTATTTTGAAAGAGGGTGTAGTTCTTTCCGCCATCTCGCCCAATTTGAGACTGGCTCTGGAAGGGTGTCAGGAGGATAAACCCGAGCGCTGCCCTATTGGGAAATTGTTTGTCCCAGACCGGTGGAAAAAGAGTGTGATGTCTGAGATTCATTGCTCCGCGTTGGCCGGTCATCCTGGAATTTTTGGTACCAGAGACTTGGTTAGTCGGTCCTTTTGGTGGCCTACTTTGTCTCGTGACGTCAGGGAATTTGTGCAGTCCTGCAGGACTTGCTCTCGCTCTAGTGGTTTGTTGATGCCATTGCCTGTGCCCAAGAGACCATGGACCCATATCTCTATGGATTTCATTTCCGACCTCCCTGTTTCTCAGAGAATGACCGTTATCTGGGTGATTTGTGATAGGTTTTCCAAAATGATACATCTTGTGCCATTACCTAAGTTGCCTTCCTCCTCCGAATTGGTGCCTTTGTTCCTTCAGCACGTGGTTCAGTTACACGGCATTCGTGAGAACATTGTGTCTGACAGAGGAGTCCAGTTTGTTTCCAGATTTTGGAGGACTTTTTGTTCTAAACTTGGTGTTCAATTGTCTTTCTCCTCGGCTTTTCATCCTCAGACCAATGGACAAACTGAGAGAACAAACCAGACATTGGAGACTTATCTGAGATGCTTTGAGTCTGCTGATCAAGATGACTGGGTCTCTTTTTTGCCTTTGGCTGAGTTTGCTCTTAATAATAGGGCTAGCTCTGCCACTTTGATGTCTCCATTTTTCTGCAATTTTGGCTTCTGTCTGTCCAGGTGTTGACTCTGTTGTGGAGCGTATGCAGCAGATTTGGGACCAGGTAGTGGAGAGGTTGTCCCTCTCTCAGGAGAGGGCCCAGCGGTTTGCCAACCGGCATAGGACTGATGGTCCTCGGTTTGAAGTGGGGGACTTGGTCTGATTGTCCTCAAGAAATATCCCTATGAGAGTTGCATCTCCTAAGTTTAAGCCTAGGTTCATTGGACCTTATAAGATCTTGGAGATTCTTAATCCTGTTTGCTTTAATTTACTTCTTCCAGGGACATTTAAGATCCATAACGTGTTCCACAAGTCCTTATTGAAGAGGTTTGTCGAGCCAGTGGTTCCTATGGCTGCGCCTCCTGACCCTGTTTTGGTTGAGGGCAATCTGGAGTATGTGGTTGAGAAAATATTGGATTCTCGTTTTTCTAGACGGAAACTCCAGTATTTGGTTAAGTGGAGAGGTTATGGTCAGGAGGACAATTCTTGGGTGTTTGCTTCGGACATCCATGCTAGGAGACTGATCCGTGCGTATCTCAGAGCTCATCCTGACCGACCTGGTTGCCCAAATGAGGGTTCGGTGACCCCTCCTCAAGGGGGGGTACTGTTGTGAATGTGTTAGAAATGAATTCTGAGCAGAAGCTCCCTCTGGTGGTTACAAACAGTACTGAACCTTTCAATGAGGATTGGCAATCAGGAGTTACAGACTGGTCTTATATAAGGGAGGTTCCCTCCCATCATGGTTGCCGGTGATCAATTGTTCTTGTCTCAACTGTGGTTCCTGGTTCACTTGGAAGCTTGCTGAGTCTTGCCTGCATCTTCTGCTATCAGATAAGATATTTTCTGCTTTTATTTTTGTGCTTGCTTTTTGCATTGTTCCCTGCACTTCTGTGGAGGTCAGCCAGGTCCCCTCTGGGCGCTTGTGCTCCTCTCAGTTTATCTGAGCCACTGTCAAGATTCTGTCTGGGTTGGAGCCGATGTTACTGCAAACACTAGGGGAAGCAGAGGCAAGTAGCGTAGTCAGGTGGCAGCCGGAGGTCGGTACACAGGAGAGCAGTGTTTGTAGCAATGGATCAGGCAGATAACGTAGTCAGGTGGCAGCCGGAGGTCGGTACACAGGAAAGGCAGTTCGGTAGCAGAGGAGCAGGCAGATAACGTAGTCAGGTGGCAGCCGGAGGTCGGTTCACAGGAGATCAGTGTTTGTAGCAGCAGGAACAGCAGGAAACGCTTGACTAAAGGCTAACAGCACAATAATCTCGCAATGACACACCCACAGGGCCAGGTTTATATAGGGTGTGTAATTGGCAATCAGAGACCAATCAAGAGAGCACTGGGTGGAGCCGATCAGGAAGAACAGTCAATGGTATCTGGGTTCAGCAAGGAACCTTGTAGCCAGCAGAATAGCTCAGATGGCAGAGCCGCTGGCCGGCAGACAAGAGGCACTGGGATCGATTCCTGACAGTACTCCCCTCCTTCCAGGATGGCCTCTGGACATCTCAGGAGCTGGCCTATCTGGGTACCTCTGGTGAAAGGCTCTTGTCAGTCTAGGAGCATGGACATTGTCCCTTGGTTCCCATGAATTTTCCTCTGGTCCACAATCCTTCCACTGCACCAGATACTGCAGCTTACCTCTGAATTTTCTGGAGTCCAGAATCCTATCCACAATGTATTCTTCTTCACCACAGATCCTTTCTGGTGGAGGAGGTGGCTGAATTCTTCCTGGAAACGGGTTTTCACAAAAGGGTTTGAGCAAGGATATGTGAAATACTGGATGAATCTTTAGATTGTTGGGAAGTTTTAAACAAAAAGCAACCTGGTTAATTTTTGCAGAAATTTGAAAAGGTCCAATGAATTTTTGACCCAATTTGGAGGATGGTACATGTGTCTTTAGATTTTTAGTAGACAGCCAAACTTTGTCTCCAACCTGAAGAGCAGGGGCACTCTCCTATGTTTATCTGCTGCTTCCTTATATACTTCCTGGGTCTTGAGTAATATCTCTGATAATTCCTTCTGGGATTCCTGTAATTTTGCAAGCCTGTCATTAACAGCAGGAATGGGAGTGTTCACTGGCAGATTAGAGATAAATACTGGATGTACTCCATAATTAGCAAAAAATGGGGTTTGAGATGTAGCGCTATGTATGGAGTTGTTGTAGGCAAACTCTGCTGTTGGTAAATAGTCCACCCAGTCATCCTGAAGATAGGAAATTAAGCAACGGAGGTATTGCTCCAAAGTCTGGTTCGTTCTCTCCGTCTGGCCATTGGACTGAGGATGGAAAGCGGTAGAAAGATTCACCGTGACTCCCAAGGCTGTACAGAAACTCTTCCAAAATTTTGACGTAAACTGAACGCCTCTGTCAGACACCACGCTGTCAGGAATTCCATGTAACCTGAATACCTCTTTGATCATCAGTTCTGCAGTTTTTTCAGCAGTAAGAATTCCTTCAGTTGGAATAAAGTGGGCCATTTTTGTGAGTCGGTCCACTATGACAAGGATGACGGTCATCTGTTTGGAAGGGGGTAGTTCCACAATAAAATCCATGGAAATAGATCCCCAAGGCCTGGATGGAACTGGGAGTGGTTGCAAGAGTCCTAGAGGAGACGATCGTGGTGTCTTGTTTCGTGCGCATGTTAAACAGGTTGAAACATATTTCCTCACGTCCTTCCTACAATTAGGCCACCAAAAGAAACGAAGTAGCAAGTCTTGTGTTTTTGCAACTCCAGGATGTCCTGCCAGTTTAGAATCATGGACACTTTTGAGGACTTCAAGGCGAGAAGATTCAGGTACATATATTTTGTGTTTCTGCATCCAAAACCCCTCTTTGAATGAAAGATCGACGTCTTCCGAAGGATGGTTAAGGAAAGAGTCCTCTTGATATCCATCTTTAATTCTATTACATAGTCCTCTAGAATGCAATATTCCCAAAAAATTTTTAGGGCCTAGAATTATATCGTCATTACTAGACCTCTCCTGAGGTTCCGAACACATCCTGGACAGGGCGTCAGCCTTGCCATTTCTTGAACCAGGCCGGTAAGAAATTATAAAATTGAATCTTGAGAAAAATAAGGCCCATCGTGCTTGTCTTGCAGACAATCTTTTTGCTGTACGGAGGAATTCAAGATTCTTGTGGTCCGTGAGGACAGTCACAGGGTGATTGGCACCTTCCAGAAGATGTCTCCACTCGGAGAAGGCAACTTTAATGGCTAACAGTTCTTTATTACCGATGTCGTAGTTCTTTTCTGCAGATGACATGGTGTGGGAAAGAAACGCACATGGGTGAAGTTGCATTTTGTCCCCAACTCGCTGAGACAGAATGGCTCCCACTGCAGAGTCCGAGGCGTCCACTTCGACAGTAAATGGCAATTCAGGATTTGGGTGTACTAACAATGGAGCAGACGTAAAAAGAGTTTTCAACTTGTCAAAAGCCTCCTGTGCCTCCGGAGACCAGAAAAATGCTTTGGTCTTTTTTGTTAGTGTAGTAATTGGTAGTATGATCCGTGAAAAGTTCTTTATAAATTTTCGGTAAAAATTTGCAAATCCTATGAAACGCTGGACGTCTTTTAAATTTCTTGGAACAGGCCAGTCCACTACAGCATTGATTTTGCCGGGATCCATGCTCAGACCTTCTGGGGAGATGATATATCCCAGAAATTGGATACTGGTTTGTTCAAACTCACATTTTTCAAGTTTAATGTAAAGATGGTTCTCCTGTAGTCGTTCCAAGACTAACTGGACGTGCCTGCGATGCTCTTCCAAGGTGTCTGAAAATATAAGAATGTCATCAAGATAAGCCACAACAAATTGGTCCAAGAAATCTCGAAATACATCATTAATAAAATGTTGAAAAGTGGCTGGGGAATTGCTAAGGCCAAAAGGCATAACCAGAGATTCAAAATGTCCATATCTCGTTCTGAAGGCGGTCTTCCACTCATCTCCTGGGCGAATCCGTATGAGGTTGTAAGCCCCTCTAAGATCCAGCTTCGTAAAGATTTTCGCAGAACGGAGTCTCTCAAATAGTTCAGGAATCAAGGGTAGCAGGTAGCGATTCTTGACAGTGATATTATTCATCTCTCTGTAGTCAATACATGACCGCAGAGTGGAGTCTTTCTTTTCAACAAAGAACAGGGGTGCCCCAGCTGGAGATGTGGAAGGTCGAATAAAGCCTTTCTCTAAATTTTCATCCAGGAACTTTCTTAATACCTTCAATTCAGGTTCGGAAAGATTGTAAATCCGTCCAAATGGAATGGTTGCTCCTGGCAGCAATTCAATGGGACAGTCGTAAGGACGGTGAGGAGGTAATTGATCTGCTTTCTTCTTACTGCAGACATCAGAGAACTGCTGATATTGAGGTGGTAGTTTCTCTTCCTTCTCATGCGAAATCTCAGAGATTTGGACTTGTTGGAGAACAGGGGGTTCCTTATGACAATTATTCTTGCAGTAGTCAGATGGAAAGGTGATGGTCCTTGATGCCCAGTTGATAGAAGGGTTATGGACTGAAAACCAGGGGATCCCTAGAATAACCGGAAATTTCGGAGATGAAATAAGGTGGAAACTGACAGCTTCATGATGATCCGGTTCGATACAAATCTCCAGTTTGATTGTCTCATGCGTGACAGGTCCAGAAGACAAGGGTGATCCATCCACAGTTTCCATTTCAATTGGTGTGGATTTGGTCCTACTGGAAATATTATTATCACGTGTAAATTTTAAGTCCATAAAATTTCCTCCTGCTCCCGAATCCAACAGGGCAGAGCATTGTATTTTTTGGGTGCCCATTACAACCTGAATGGGGATTACAAAATGAGATGATGTAGTATGTATTTTGTCTATTTCTGGCGTTACTGATGAGATAGTCTGCAAGATGGAATCCGACTGCTGAGAAAGGTCCATATTGCTGGCAGACCTGTTGTTGGTAAAGGCTATAGTCCTTTTGTTAGGACAGTTGATGGCATAGTGTCCAGGGTCCCCACAATAGAGGCAGAGATGTTCAGCACGTCGCCTCTCCTTCTCCTGTGCAGAGAGTGGTCTCCGGATGACATCGATCTGCATCGGTTCAGACACGCCTTGCGTCTTTTCTTGGTGGTCTGATGCTGGAAATGAGAAGCCAGGGCTATTCCCAAGTGCTCGCAGTCTCTCCTTTCTCCTTTCAGTAAGTCTTTGGTCAATCCGGATACATAGTTGAATAAAGTCCTCCAACTGATCAGGGTCTCAACCCTGGCAAGCTCGTCTTTCACTGGTTCTGATAACCCTCGTCGAAATTGACTTCTCTGGGCCGCTGAATTCCAGGTGGTGTCGGCCACCCAGTGACGGAACTCCGATGTATATTCCGCAACAGAGCGACGTCCTTGGCGCAAATTATGTAATTTGGTTTCTGCTGTGGCACAGCGGTTTGGGTCATCAAAAACTTGATTCATAGCTGCGGTGAAGGCTTCCAGGTCATTAAGGAGGTCATAGTCCTTTTCTACATAAGGTGAAGCCCAAGCAAGAGCTTCATCCGTCAGGAGATTTATCATGAAAAAAACTTTCTTCCTCTCACTGGTAAAGGGAGCAGGTTGCATCTGGAAGTATATGCGGCATTGATTGAGGAATCCTCGGTACTGCTGGCGATCCCCACTGAACTTTGCAGGCATCGGCAGCCGCGCGTTTGATTCGGACCCTGAATTGCGCACGTCCAGAAGTTGTTTTTGTAGCTCAATTACTTCCTGTTGTATCACCGTGAAATCAGTTTGTAACTTGGAATATTTTCCTTGAGAGTCAGTACAAAAACTTTGAAGCTCCGTAACTTGCCGCCTCAGGGTGTTCACAGCGGACTCCATTTTGGCGCGAGATTATTCTGTCAAGATCCCGTCTGGGTTGGAGCCGATGTTACTGCAAACACTAGGGGAAGCAGAGGCAAGTAGCGTAGTCAGGTGGCAGGCGGAGGTCGGTACACAGGAGAGCGGTGTTTGTAGCAATGGATCAGGCAGATAACGTAGTCAGGTGCAGCCGGAGGTCGGTACAAAGGAAAGGCAGTTCGGTAGCAGAGGAGCAGGCAGATAACGTAGTCAGGTAGCAGCCGGAGGTCGGTACACAAGAAAGGCAGTTCGGTAGCAGAGGAGCAGGCAGATAACGTAGTCAGGTGGCAGCCGGAGGTCGGTACACAGGAAAGGCAGTTCGGTAGTAGAGGAGCAGGCAGATAACGTAATCAGGTGGCAGCCGGAGGTCGGTTCACAGGAGATCAGTGTTTGTAGCAGCAGGAACAGCAGGAAACGCTTGACTAAAGGCTAAGAGCACAATAATCTCGCAATGACACACCCACAGGGCCAGGTTTATATAGGGTGTGTAATTGGCAATCAGAGGCCAATCAAGAGAGCACTGGGTGGAGCCGATCAGGAAGAACAGTCAATGGTATCTGGGTTCAGCAAGGAACCTTGTAGCCAGCAGAATAGCTCAGATGGCAGAGCCACTGGCCGGCGGACAAGAGGCACTGGGTTCGATTCCTGACAGCCACTGTTATTTGTTCATTTGCCTTTTCCAGTTTTTTCAGTGGCTGCGGCTTAGTTTTGTGACACCAGAGAACTAATTTAGGTGGTAGAGGTCGTGTGATCTCAGGTGTTTTTGCAATTAGTAGAGTTGGTATTTTTTAGGGTTTTTTGGATTGCAGTAAGTGTCCTTCCTATCCTTTTCTGTCCAGGTAGATTGGGCCCCAACGTTTGCTCATACTATTTTCTGTCTGTGTCTGTATTTCCTCTTGTCTAACCGCCATTACATGTTTGGGGGCTTCCTATGTTCTTTGGGGATGTGCTCCGGGGCAGATAGCTTTCCTCTTTCTATCTTTAGGTGTAGTTAACCTCTCAGGCTGTGACGAGGCGTCTAGGACCAACGTAGGAACGCTCCACTGCTGCCTTTAGTTGTGGTGGTTAGTCAGGGTACTGCAATCCAGTAGATTCCAACCTCTTTGGTGTATTGCCGTTTTTGCCTGCTCTCCTCAGCTACCAAATCATAACAGCGTGGTGGTTTAAATTGCTCAAGAAAAGTTATATCACAAATGGTTTCTCAAAATCCATCATAAAATGCGACTTTTAATGCTTACTGCATTATTGCTTACTTATTCAAGACCTGAATTATACATCCCCCTGAATTTAATCCCTCACTAGGCCCATGCAAGAAACTAGGGAGACAAAGTTTGTACTTCAGAGTTCATCAGTTTCATCCATTTAATTCATACATTAAAAGTCAATAGATAATAAAAGTTCAGTCTACTTTCGGTGAGGAAAAAGGAATGAAGAAAAAAAAAAATGATGCAACTTGGATGGTAAGGCAGGCGTCACACTGGCAACAAAATTGGACGACTGCAAAGCGAAATATCATATTGCAGTCGTACCAATGTTAATCTATGGAGCAGCTCCCAGCATCAGATTTTTTGTGGTCCGTTTTATACGTGCGAGTGCAATCGCAGCATGCTGCGATTGTCACCAATTGTGGATCTACAATCGCCAATGCAAGTCTATGGGTGCAATGAAAAATCGGATTACAAACGGTGTAAATTCATCTTTTCTGCATGCAAAGTAGTAATCAAAGCAAAAGGTGGCTACTTTGAAGTACATAGAATATAAGACATATTTTCAGTTGTTTCACACTTTTTTGCAAAGTGTAATGTAAAATTCCACATGTGTTACTTCATAGTTTTGATGCCTTCAGTGAGATTCTACAATTTTCATAGTCATGAAAATACAGAAATCATTGAATGAGAAGGTGTGTCCAAACTTTTGGTCTGTACTGTATATATACCATAACCTAATACCCATTCACCCAGCCCCCACTCCCCCTGTCCCACTACCTGGAGCACTATGGAACGCACGCTGTGTCTGCAATAAACTGTCATTTATCCACAACCTCTTCATCACCAATAAACTCTCCTTTCTTGGCATCACGGAAACCTGGCTCACCCCCTCTGACTCAGCCTCACCAGCTGCACTCTCCTACAGTGGATTCCACCTATCTCACACCCCCCGTCCCAGCAACAAACGTGATGGAGGAGTTGGTTTGCTCCTATCTGATACTTGCTCCTTTACCCCAATTCCACTACCCCCCTCAGCTACCACTCCCTCATTTGAGGTGCACTCCGTCCGCATCTACTCCCCCTCCAACCTCCAGCTGGCTGTCATCTACCGCCCCCCAGAACTAGCCATCTCCACCTTTCTCGATCACTTCACCACCTGGCTGCTCCATTTCCTCTCTGCTGACATCCCCACTATCATCATGGGTGACTTCAACATCCCCATTGATGCTTCCACCCCAGCAGCCTCTAAACTTTTATCGCTCACTGCCTCCTTTGGCCTCACTCAATGGTCCTCTGCGGCCACTCACAAAGATGGTCACACGCTCGACCTTATCTTCACCCGCCTCTGTTCCCTTACTAATCTCACTAACTCACCACTTCCCCTGTCTGACCACAACCTACTGACGTTCTCTTCCCTCTCCTCTTCTAGTGCACAACCCCCACTCCACAAACTCACTCACCCTCGCACAAATCTCAAACACCTCAATTTACCATTGCTCTCTGAGTCCCTCCTCCCTCTTACAGACATAGCCTCACTTCATGACACAGATTCTGCTGCCACCTTTTATAACACTACAATAACAGCAGCACTTGATTGGGCCGCCCCCCTCACACATAGCAAAACTTGTACAATCAACAGGCAGCCCTGGCTGACCAGCCTCACCAAAGAACTGAGACGGGCTTCCAGGGTTGCTGAAAGGAGATGGAAAAAAATCCCGCTCTGCCGAGCACCTAACCGCATACAAGAAGTCCCTCACCAGCTTCAAGTCCACGCTCACTGCTGCAAAACAAACTTACTTCTCATCTCCCATATCCTCCCTGTCTCACAACCCTAAACAGCTCTTCAACACTTTCAATTCTCTACTCCGTCACCCAGCACCTCCTCCTTCTCCTCTCATTTCTGCTGAAGACTTTGCCTCTTTCTTTAAGCAGAAGATTGATACGATCAGAGAAAGCTTTGGCCCACAGCCCCCATTGCCCCTCTTAGCTGCTCAGCCCTCTTACTCCAAAACCAACTTCTCCACCATGACAGAAGATCAGCTTTCCACCCTCCTATCAAGATCACACCTCACCACTTGCATGCTTGACCCGCTCCCATCCCACCTCATCCCTAGCCTCACCACCGTCTTCATCCCTACTCTAACACACCTCTTCAACCTCTTACTTACAAATGGTGTCTTCCCCTCATCCTTCAAACATGCCTCAATCACACCCATTCTCAAAAAGACCTCCCTTGACCCATCCTCTGTGTCTAGCTATCGCCCGTTATCTCTTCTCCCTTATGCCTCAAAACTACTGGAACAGCATGTCCATCTTGAACTGTCCTCCCACCTCTCCTCCTGCTCCCTCTTTGACCGCTTACAATCAGGCTTCCGACTGCATCACTCAACTGAAACTGCTCTAACTAAAGTCACCAACGACCTACTAACCGCCAAGAGCAAGCGACACTACTCTGTCCTCCTTCTCCTGGACCTGTCTTCTGCCTTCGACACTGTGGACCATTCCCTCCTGCTACGCATTCTCTCATCTCTTGACATCACAGGCTTGGCCCTATCCTGGATCTCATCTTATCTAACAAACCGAACATTCAGTGTCTCCCTCTCCCAGACTACCTCCTCAACTCGCCCCCTGTCTGTCGGTGTTCCTAAAGGCTCAGTTCTAGGACCCCTACTCTTCTCCATCTACACCCTCGGATTGGGACAACTCATAGAATCCCATGGTTTGCAGTATCATTTCTACGACGACACGCAGATCTACCTATCTGGATCTGACCTCACCTCCTTACTGACCAAAATCCCACAATGTCTGTCTGCTATTTCTGCTTTCTTCTCTGCTCGCTTTCTAAAACTGAACATGGACAAAACAGAATTCATCATCTTTCCCCCATCTCACTCTACCCCCCCACCAGACCTGTCCATCAACGTCAATGGCTGCTCACTTTCCCCAGTCCCGCATGCTCGGTGCCTCGGGGTGATCCTCAACTCTGCCCTCTCTTTCAAGCCACATGTCCAAACCCTTGCCTCCTCCTGCCGTCTCAAACTCAAAAATATTTCCCGGATCCGTGCATTCCTCGACCATGAAACTACAAAAACACTAGTGCATGCCCTCATCATCTCCCGCCTTGACTGCTGCAACCTCCTACTCTCTGGCCTTTCCTCTAGCACTCTGGCACCACTCCAATCCATCCTGCACTCTGCTGCCCGACTAATACACCTGTATCCCCGTTATTCCCCAGCCTCTTCTCTCTGCCAAGCCCTTCATTGGCTTCCTATCGTTCAGAGGCTCCAGTTCAAAACCCTAACCATGACCTACAAAGCCATCCACAATCTGTCTCCTCCATACATCTGTGACATGGTCTCCCGGTACATACTCCACACGCAACCTTCGATCCTCTCAAAATCTCCTCCTCTACTACCCTCTTATCTCTTCTTCCCACAACCGCATAAAAAACTTCCCCCGTGCCTCTCCCATACTCTGGAACTCTCTACCCCAATACATCAGACTCGCGCCTACCATGGAAACCTTCAAAAAAAACCTGAAGACCCACCTCTTCCGACAAGCCTACAACCTGCAGTGATCATCAGTCTACTGAACCACCGCACGACCAGCTCTATCCTCTCCTAGTGTATCCTCACCCATCCCTGTAGACTGTGAGCCCTTGCGGGCAGGGTCCTCTCTCCTTCTGTACTTGTGTGTGCCTTGTATTGCTCACGTTTACTGTACTTGTCTATATTTGCCCCTTTTCACATGTAAAGCGCCATGGAATAAATGGAGCTATAAAAATGTATAAAAATAATATATATAAAGTATTCTATGTGTATACAGTACAGACCAAAAGTTTGGACACACCTTCTCATTCAAAGATTTTTCTGTATTTTCATGACTATGAAAATTGTAGAATCACACTGAAGGCATCAAAACTATGAATTTACACATGAGGAATTATACATTACACTTTACAAAAAAGTGTGAAACAACTGAAAATATGTCTTATATTCTAGGTTCTTCAAAGTAGCCACCTTTTGCTTTGATTACTGCTTTGCACGCAGAAAAGGTGAACAGCTGGACTCTACATGCCTAGTTCCCACCGTGAAGCATGGAGGAGGTGGTGTGATGGTGTGGGGGTGCTTTGCTGGTGACACTGTTGGAGATTTATTCAAAATTGAAGCGGTGAGTGGTCCAGCTCACCCCAATCCATCTCTATTGGGTTCAGGTCTGGTGACTGTGGAGGCCAGGTCATCTGGCATAGCACCCCAACACTCTCCTTCTTGGTCAAATAGCCCTTACATAGACTGGAGGTGTGTTTGGGGTCATTGTCCTGTTGAAAAATAAATGATGGTCCAACTAAACGCAAATCGGATGGAATAGCATGCCGCTGCAAGATGCTGTGGTAGCCATTCTGGTTCACTATGCCTTCAATTTTGAATAAATCCCCAAAAGTGTCACCAGCAAAGCACCCCCACACCATCACACCACCTCCTCCATGCTTCACGGTGGGAACCAGGCATGTAGAGTCCATCCGTTCACCTTTTCTGCGTGCAAAGCAGTAATCAAAGCAAAAGGTGGCTACTTTGAAGAACCTAGAATATAAGACATATTTTCAGTTGTTTCACACTTTTTTGTAAAGTGTAATGTATAATTCCACATGTGTTAATTCATAGTTTTGATGCCTTCAGTGTGATTCTACAATTTTCATTGCCATGAAAATACAGAAAAATCTTTGAATAAGAAGGTGTGTCCAAACTTTTGGTCTGTACTGTATATCTATTCTTTCTTTTGTGATTTTAAAACTATTCATTTGGATCCATTATATGTCAGTTTTGCTAGCCACCGACAAAATCTCGCTAGTCGGATGTCAATTGGATGTGAAACGTACGCTCAGATGCGACTAAATCGCATCATCCCCGGTTAATTGGATGACAGACGGATCAATGTTCAGGAAACTTTTGTGCGATAATCGTCCCACTAAAACGGTCCGATTTTTTAGACGTTGTGTGTGACCCCGGCCTAACACTCACACACATGCGTGAATCTAGCCTTACTCATCATGCAATTCCATTAGAGAGGCTTCTGATTGCTTCCATATTTATACTGCAGCAAGACAACAACCCCAAAACACATGGTTGATGCAGAGCCCTGATCTCAACATCATTAAGTCTCTTTGGGATTGTATCAAGAGATAGAAAGATTTGCGCAAGCCTACATCCACAAAAGATCAGTAGTTACCTCTCCAAGATGTTTGGAACAACCACCTTGCTGAGGTCCTTCAAAAACTGTGTGCAAGTGTACCGAGAAGAATTGATGCTTTGATGTTGGTTTAAAAAAATATTTAGAGTTGAGAGTCCTCAGTGGTTGATACCTTTTAATGGCTAACTGAAAAGATGGTAACAAATTGCAAGCTTTCGAGACTACTCAGGTCTCTTCATCAGGCTGAACTAATACAAAATCTGAAGAATCACATATTTATACACAAAAACACAGAAAAAATGCAATAGGTAAGACAAGTGACGTGAAGCAGAATAGTCATTATGGCAGAGGGATGAGCATAAATATTGGAACAGTTCATAGATAAGGAGAGAACGTTTTATTACCCTCTGATTGGGGTCTGGTAATGTTTTGTGATGTTTTCACAGGGTATTTGGAGTAAATTCCTTAATTGATGTAATAGGCCATAAAACCATGTGACAGGTTCATTCCAGCATTAAGAGTGTCAAAGGTCACCATCAATTTGAATTTGACAACAAGATCTATTTACAGGAGACTGGCACAGCGATGGGAAGTAAAATGGCTCCTCAGTATGCAAATCTTTTCATGGCCAAGCTTGAAAGCGATTTTCTGTCCTCATGTCCCACCAGGCCTCGGGCCTACTACCGCTACATTGATGACATTTTAATCATTTGGACGGAGTCTGAGCAACAGCTAAAGACGTTCCACGAACAGTTCAATCAATTTCATCCCACCATCAACTTAACACTTAACTACTCCAGCACTGAAATTAACTTTTTGGACACCATCATTAAACTGAAGGACAATGAAATAGAGACATCCCTGTATCAGAAGCCAATCGACCGTCCAACATACCTTAAATGGGACAGTTTCCATCCAAAACACATAAAAAACTCTATTGTCTACAGCCAAGCCATCAGATACAACCGTATATGTTCCAACCCCATGGATAGAGATGAACACCTTGGTCGCCTTAGAAAGACCTTTTTAAATCAGGGCTACCATCCAAGAACAATTGAAAACCAAATTACAAGAGCCACCAGAATATCAAGGGATCACCTGCTACATTACAAAACTAAAGAAGAAAATAACCGGGTGCCTCTAGTGGTCACCTACAATCCAAATCTGGAGGTGCTAAGGGGAGCTGCACGGAAACTACAACCTTTACTACAAAAAGATGCCCGGTTACAATCCATATTTCCAGACCCCCCACTACTGTGTTTTAGACAGCCCCCAAATCTAAGAAGCATCATTGTCAGAAGTTCCCTGTCCTCCCCAACAGCTGCAGGAACCTTGCCTTGCAATCAGAAGAAATGCAAAACCTGTCCATTTATAATGACCACGGACAAGATAAAGATCCCCAACTCACATCAGGACTACAAGATACCAGGTACTTTCAGCTGCATCACATCTAATGTTGTGTACCTAATTATATGTACTAAATGTCCAACTGGGGGTCTATATGTGGGGGAGACCGGGCAAAAACTGAGAACAAGGATGAATTCTCATCGCCACACAATAAGAGAAAAAAGAATGGATCTACCTGTGGCAAAACATTTTTGCTCCCTGATCATAGCATGTCAGATATGAAAATACTGGTACTAAGAAGCAGATTCACATCTCAGAGACAGAGAAGAATTTGCGAATACAAATTGATGGTGACCTTTGACACTCTTAATGCTGGAATGAACCTGTCACATGGTTTTATGGCCTATTACATCAATTAAGGAATTTACTCCAAATACCCTGTGAAAACATCACAAAACATTACCAGACCCCAATCAGAGGGTAATAAAACGTTCTCTCCTTATCTATGAACTGTTCCAATATTTATGCTCATCCCTCTGCCATAATGACTATTCTGCTTCACGTCACTTGTCTTACCTATTGCATTTTTTCTGTGTTTTTGTGTATAAATATGTGATTCTTCAGATTTTGTATTAGTTCAGCCTGATGAAGAGACCTGAGTAGTCTCGAAAGCTTGCAATTTGTTACCATCTTTTCAGTTAGCCATTAAAAGGTATCAACCACTGAGGACTCTCAACTCTAAATATTTTTCTATCTACTGGCTAACACGGTACGAAGATATACATCTTTACTGTATCATTGATGTTGGTTTGAAATAAAAGGGTATAGACCATTAATATTCAAGTGATTTAGATTTATCTTTTATTCATTCACTTTGCATTGTGTTAATTGATGAACATAAACTGTTAATACTATTTTCTTAAAACATTTTTTTTCATTTTGCAGCATTTTTTCCACATCTGCCCAAAACATTTGCACGGAACTAGTAATTATATATATATATATATATATATATATATATACATATATATATATATATATACACATATATATATATATATATATAACTATATATATATATGTATATATATATATTACACACACACACGCGCACATACACACTGCCCTGGATCTCAGGATATTACGTCTTCAGGAATGAATGAGCGGATTGTAATTCAGACCTCTGAGCAGGGTGGCGACTGATTGGCAGTATGAAGTAAGGTGAATATAGACTCATATCCTTTACCAGTCAGACCACCATCAAAATATATCAAGGAGGAAATGTTTCCATGGCAACTTGGGCCCACGAAATGGAATTTCCAGACTGTAGCCATCAGGTCATCTAGGGGAGAGGTCACAAGATTGCAGTAGCTGTATTTACAATGTGTGGTGTGGTGTTAGGTTACGTTTACAGACTTGGCAAATAAACAGCAAAATTTAGATTTTATTATTAATATTGTTATTTATAACGGGGAAATAAAAAAAATATCACCACAATTACATTTTAATCTAAAAATCTATATTTTGAAGAAAATCATGATCTATATAATTTAGCAATGTTTTTGGAACAGAAATACGTGTTAGACCAAGTGAATTTTGCCTTCTTCATCAGTTTCCCACTAGAATACTGAATAAGTATGTGGAAAATATTGCCCTCTAGTGGAAAAATGTAATAACATCAACTTGATACTCGGTTAAGTAAAACATATTTTAAAACTAATTCATATTATCACTAAGAAATCTTAGATACATAATACACGGAAAATCACATTAAAGGGCCTACAAATTTCTTGTATTTTTGCAGTTTGGTTTATAATTTATGTTGCTTAGGCCACGTTCACACGATGAGTATTTGGTCAGTTTTTTACATCAGTATTTGTAAGGGAAAACCAGGGGCGGAACAATCAGGGGAAAAAAATAATAGAAACACGTCACCACTTCTGCATTTTTCACCCACTCCGAGATTTTGTTTACAAATACTGATGTGAAATATTAATCAAAATAGTGAACGTGTGAAAGCCGAAAGCAGCTTTCATGCACATTTTAAAAAAGTTCACCAGCTTTCTCAGTAAATTTTATTACAACAGTTTAAAAGCAGCATTAGAAATTATATTAATTTGCAATTTTCATAAGCTTGGTTAAAAAAATAAAGTAAACTGGTATGATACAAAAGTGCTGAGTTACAGCAATGCCAACACAAATAAAAATAAAGTGCAACAAATATACCATAAATTAGTAGGAATCACAAAAATATACTTTAATACATAAAGATCGCTTGTCGCATAGGTTTTCCAAACTTTGTGACTGACCTAGTAACCCATGAAACTGTTGGTGACATGTCCATATTTGTGTAGTATTGCAATAGTGCCCACTTAAAAAAAAATATTTACTTTCCAGATGAATAGTGTCCATATACTGTGCCAGCCACACAGTGAATACATTGATTTTCTACATTCTGATAGGCAGGCATTGTTTACCTGATCTGACCGCGGTGATGCGGGCCATAATAGTATTGTGATGTGTAAAAGTGATGACAATTTTTGACATATTTATTAAAATTTATTCTACGGCACAGGAAAGCAGCATTGTTGAGGCTGGACGCTTTCATGACTGCTGAAAAGGGCATAGCAGTAAGTGTGTGTGTGTGTGGCCGCTGTGGTGTGTATGTGTGTGTGGTGAGTGTGGCCGCTGTGGTGTGTGGGTGTGTGTGTGTCAATGATGGGGAGAGGACCAGTGATGGGGAGAGGACCAGTGATGGGGAGAGGGCCAATGATGAGAGTGATGGGGAGAGGGCCAATGATGGGAGTGATGGGGAGAGGGCCAATGATGGCGGTGATGGGGAGGGCCAATGAAGGGAGTGATGGGGAGAGGGCCAATGATGGCGAGAGGGTCAATGATGGGAGTGATGGAGAGAGGGCCAATGATGGCGGTGATAGGGAGAGGGCCAATGATGGGAGTGATGGGGAGAGGGCCAATGATGGGACTGATGGGGAGAGGGCCAATGATGGGACTGATGGGGAGAGGGCCAATGAAGGGAGTGATGGGGAGAGAGCAACAATGGTGGTAGGGGAGAGGGCAATGATGGGGTGATGGGGAGGAGGAAATGATGGAGGTGGTAGAATGGGCAATTTCTACATGAAAGAGATCATGATAGGGCATATTTCTGCATGAAGGGGATCATGATGGGGCATATTTCTGCATGAAGGGGATCATGATGGGGCATTTCTAAATGAAGGGGATCATGATGGGGCATTTCTACATGAAGGGGATCATGATGGGGCATTTTTACATGAAGGGGATCATGATGGGGCATATTTCTACATGAAGGGGATCATGATGGGGCATATTTCTGCATGAAGGGGATAATGATGGGGCATATTTCTGCATGAAGGGGATCATGATGGGGCACATTTCTGCATGAAGTGGATCATGATGGGGTATATTTCTACATGAAGGGGATCATGATGGGGCATATTTCTACATGAAGGGGATCATGATGGGCATATTTCTGCATGAAGGGGATCATGATGGGGCATATTTCTGCATGAAGGGGATCATGATGGGGCATTTCTACATGAAGGGATCATGATGGGGGATTTCTACATGAAGGGATCATGAGGGCATTTCTACATGAAGGGGATGATGATGGGGAATTTTTACATAAAGGGGATCATGATGGGGCATATTTCTACATGAAGGGGATCATGATGGGGCATATTTCTGCATGAAGGGGATCATGATGGGGCATATTTCTACATGAAGGGGATCATGATGGGGCATTTCTACATGAAGTGGATCATGATGGGGCATTTCTACATGAAGGGGATCATGATGGGACATTTCTACATGAAGGGGATCATGATGGGGCATATTTCAACATGAAGGGGATCATGATGGGGCATATTTCTACATGAAGGGGATCATGATGGGGCATTTCTACATGAAGGGGATCATGATGAGGTATTTCTACATGAAGGGGATCATGATGGGGAATATTAATACAAAAACGGGATCATATGGGGCATATTACTACAAGAAGGGGATCATGATGGGGCATATTTCTACATGAAGGGGATCATGATGGGGCATATTACTACAAGAAGGGGATCATGATGGGGCATATTTCTGCATGAAGGGGATCATGAAGGGGCACATTTCTGCATGAAGTGGATCATGATGGGGTATATTTCTACATGAAGGGGATCATGATGGGCATATTACTACAAAAAGGGGATAATGATGGGGCATACTTCTACATGAAGGGGATCACGATTGGGCATATTTCTGCATGAAGGGGATCATGATGGGGCATATTACTACAAAAAGTGGATCATGATGGGGCATTTGGCACTTCGTCATAAATAATTGGGTTTTAGGTTGCAGTTTGGGCACTCGGTCTCAGAAAGGTTCGCCATCACTGATTTAAATGAACAAAGCTAGAATTAGAATTGCAGAGCACATAGCTGCAGACCATCATACTTACCATCCATAGAACAAAATGAAAAGAATTTTGGAAGTATCCAAGAATTTCCACAACATACACTCTGGGAATTCTACTGAAAGGGTGCATAAACGTAGGAGAGGGGGTGATTAGTTTGCCAAACTCTTGTCTCTTTTCTGGATCCTCAAATTAGATACCCGAGCAACTCATGGGTTAAACTATAGAACACACCTTATGCATTATTATTGATGTTGTGATATTCGGACTATTAATGCCTTTTTATATTTCCGGGGTTAAATAAGAGATCAGTGGTTGTATCCGACGATGAAAAAGGAACCATGTGATCTGAAACGTTTAAGAATTCCAGAGCCTTTTTAATTATGCACATGTATCTCACTTTTTAAAATGATTTATTAAAAGTTAGTTTGTAGTCTATGATTTTTGTGGATGCTGGATATTTCCTTCATTGACTTTATCCTACTGTCATAGAATACCACCATTGTAACAAGTCAGTTCATGAAATTTATGCCCTCTAAAATATTATATAATCAAGTATAAGTGATATTATTGAAAAGTGGAAGCACTGAGGAATCACAGCAACTCAGCCACTAAGTGCAGATCATGTAAAGTTACAGAGCGGGCCCCCAAGTGCTGAGGAGCATCGTGCATAAAAGTCATGAACGCTCTGCTGACTCAGTAACTGGAGAATCAGAAACCTTCTCTGGCAATAACATTAGCAACTGTGCACCAGGAGCTTCATGTAATGGGTTTCAATGGGTGGGAAGCTGCATGACAGCCTTACATCATCAAGCACAATGGAGCGCCTAGTCTACTCCCGCCTCACCCGTTACCTCTCTACTTACTCCCTTCTAGACCCTTCACAGTCCGGCTTCCGCCCCCTACATTCGACTGAAACTGCACTCATCAAAGTGACCAATGACCTTCTTACAGCAAAACGTAACGGTGACCACTCTCTGCTCATTCTTCTCGACCTTTCTGCAGCTTTTGACACGGTTGACCACCGTCTCCTACTGTCTAGGCTCCAGTCACAAGGTATTAAGGACACTGTTCTCTCCTGGTTCTCCTATCTTTCTAACCGCTCCTTCAGTGTTTCGTTCTCTGGCTCCACATCATCTCCTCTTCCACTCACTGTCGGTGTACCCCAGGGCTCAGTCCTTGGCCCCCTTCTCTTCTCTCTCTACACGGCCCCAATTGGACAGACCCTCAGCAGATTTGGCTTTCAGTACCATCTTTATGCTGATGACACACAACTATACACGTCATCCCCCGACCTTACCCCCGCTGTACTACAGAACGCCACCGACTGTCTGTCCGCAGTCTCCAACATCATGTCCGCTCTCTTTCTGAAACTTAACCTCTCCAAAACTGAACTTCTTCTGCTTTCGTCTACTAACCTCCCTAAATTTGACTTATCCATCTCCGTGGGCGGCACCATAATAACACCCCGGCAGCAGGCTCGCTGTCTGGGGGTTATGTTTGACACCAATCTCTCCTTCACCTCCCATATACAATCTCTTGCCCGCTCTTGCCGCCTACACCTAAAGAACATCTCTAGAATCCGCCCTTTTCTCACCATGGAAACAACAAAAACCCTCACTGTAGCATTGATCCACTCCCGCCTGGACTACTGCAATGCTCTATTACTTGGCCTCCCCATTACTCGACTATCCCCTCTCCAGTCCATCCTTAATGCAGCAGCCAGGGTAATCCATCTGGCTAATCGGTACTCGGACGCGTCCGCTCTTCGCCAGTCCTTACACTGGCTGCCCATTCATTATAGGATCCAATTCAAAGTACTGGTTCTCACCCACAAAGCTCTCCACAGTGCAGCACCCCCCTACATCTCCTCCCTCATTTCTATCTATCGGCCTAACCGACTGCTGCGCTCTGCAAACGACCTTCGACTAACCTCTGCACTAATCCGTACCTCCCACTCCCGACTCCAAGACTTCTCCCGCGCTGCGCCAATCCTCTGGAATGCTCTACCCCAAGAAATTAGGACTATCCACAATTTGCATGGTTTCAGGCGCTCCCTCAAAACACATTTGTTCAGAGCGGCCTATCACATTCACTAATCAAAGTCATTCTATGTGTAAGTGTGTATGTGTAGCCCATTCACTATCTCCATCCATCCCTCACTCCTCAAGATGGCTGGACCATCATTGTAAATGCACCATTGTATATAAACACCTGTACTTTGTATCTCCCCCACCTCATTGTAGATTGTAAGCTCTCACGAGCAGGGGTGGCTTATTTTGCTTTAATTATTGTATTGTTAATGTTGTTACTTATGACTTGTGTTCTGAAACTGTTAAACTGTAAAGCGCTGCGGAATATGATGGCGCTATATAAAGATTATTATTATTATTACTGCAAGGTGTCGGATGAGTGGTGTAAAACTGCCACCACTCAACTCTGTAGCAGTGGAAACGTGTTCTTTGGAGTGATTAATCATGCTGTTCTATCTGGACATCTTATGGACCAGTCTAAGATTGTTACCTGCCAGTAGAACATTACCTGCCTAATGGCATTGTGCCAACTGTAAAGTTTGATGGAAGAGGGATAATTCTATGGCATGGCTTTTCAAGGTTTGGTTTTGACTAGCGATGGGCAAACCCAAACAGTAAAGTTCGTGGTCCGTACCGAACACCGACACTTTGAGCATGGACCGCAAAAACTGACTTCACCACAAAGTCCATGTTACTGATTGGGTTCGGCATCCCGAATACCAGATGTTTCTTGTGGTGTCATGTGCATGACAGTGCGGCAAACACTGCTTCTGATCGGTGGTAAAATCATTACCGTTGGTCAGACAGCCGCGGTTCCCATGCTGTCAAATGACAGTGTGAACCCGCAGCTGTGATCAGAGGTAAAAAGTTTACTGGAATCGGCTGATGGGACTACTACTCCCGCCTGCTGCCGCTAATAACAGCGAGAGCAGGCCGCACCTGCGCTCTAAATAAATAATTTTTTTTAAAAAAACGGCGTGGGTTTTCCTGTATTTTTGATAACCAGCCAGGCAAAACTGACAGCTGCAGGCTGCAACACTCAGCTGTCAGCTTTAGCAAGGTAGGTTATCAAAATAGAAGGAGCCCCACACAGTTTTTAAATAAAATATTTAAATAAATTAAAAAATGGCCATGGATATTGACCCCCCCCAGTCTAAAAAATAGCTGCTCGCAGCCACCCAGAAAAGGCGCATCCACAGGTGCTTCTCACAAAATTAGATTATCAAAAAGTTAATTTATTTCAGTTCTTCAATACAAAAAGTGAAACTCCTATATTATATAGAGTCATTACAAACAGTGATTTCACATGTTTATTTCTATTAATGTTGATGATTATGGCTTACAGCCAATGAAAACCCAAAAGTCATTATCTCAGTAAATTAGAATACTTTATAACACCAGCTTGAAAAATGATTTTAAAATCCGAAATGTTGGTCTACTGAAATGTATGTTCAGTAAATGCACTTAATGAGGTGTTATGGAAGCCCAGGTTGCTTTGATAGCAGCCTTTAGCTCATCTGCATTGTTGAGTCTGATGTCTCTCATCCTCCTCTTGACAATACCCTATAGATTCGCTATGGGGTTAAGGTCAGGCAAGTTTGCTGGCCAATCAAGCACAGTGATACTGTTGTTTTTAAACCAGGTATTGGTACTTTTGGCAGCGTGGACAGGTGCCAAGTCCTGCTGAAGAACTAAATTTCCATCTCCAAAAAGCTTGTTGGCAGAAGGAAGCATGAAGTGCTCTAAAATTTCCTGGTAGACGGCTGCGCTGACTTTGGTCTTGATAAAACACAGTGGACCTACACCAGCAGATGACATGGTCCCCAAACCATCACTGATTATGGAAACTTCACACTAGACCTCAAGCAGCTTGGATTGTGGCCTCTCCACTCTTCCTCCAGACTCTGGGACCTTGATTTCCAAATGAAATACAAAATTTACTTTTATCTGAAAACAACACCTTGGAGCACTGAGCAACAGTCCAATTCTTTTCTCCTTGGCCCAGGTAAGACGCTTCTGGCGTTATCTATTGGTCATGAGTGGCTTGACACAAGGAATGTGACACTTGTAGCCCATGTCCTGGATACGTTTGTGTGTGGTGGCTCTTGAAGCAATGACTCCAGAAGCAGTCCACTCCTTGTGAATCTCCCCCAAATTTTTGAATGGCCTTTTCTTAATACTTTCAAGGCTGCTGTTATCCCGGTTACTTGTGCACCTTTTTCTACCACACTTTTTCCTTCCACTCAACTTTTACTGGAAACAGACTAAGAGACCTTTTTAAATTCCTAGGAAGCCTTTGCAGGTGTTTTTTGTTAATTATTTTAATTTACTGAGATAATGACTTTTGGGTTTTCATTGGCTGTAAGCCATAATCATCAACATTAACAGAAATAAACACTTGAAATAGATCACTAGAGTCTAGATGACTATGAGTTTCACTTTTTGTATTGAAGAACTGAAATAAATTAACTTTTTAATGATATTCCAATTTTGTGAGAATCATCTGTATTAGATGCGCTAATTCCGGCACTTTGCCCGGATCTTCCCACTTGCCATGTGGCGGTGGCAAGTGGGGTTCATATTTGTGGGTGTTGAAGTCTCCTTTGTAATGTCCGGTGACAAAGCTCACGGCTTAGTAATGGAGAGGCGTCTATAAGACAGCCATAATAAAGTCCTTTATTTGCAATAAAAATACACAATTTTACTTTTTTATTTAAAAATAAAGTTAGGGTATGTGCACACGTTGTGGATTTGCCTGTGGATTTTTCCACGCAGATTCTGCCTCTCTTGGCAGAAAACGCAGGCAAAAATCCACGCTGATTTGATGCGGAATTGATGCGATTTCATGTGGATTTGATGTGGATTGTCATGCGTTTTTTGTTATACGGATTTGCCTTGTATAGTCAATGGGTGCAGAACGCTGCAGATCCGCATAAAGAATTGACATGCTGGGGAAAATAAAACACTGCGAATCCGCGCCGGTTTTTCCACAGCATGAGACTATATCTGGTACATACTAGTATCAGCTGGTGGCGATCCTCGGACAACACTCAGCATCACGCCTCCCAAAGAAGCTGAGCGAAACGCACGTCGGGGCAGAGGGATGTCCGAGGATCGCCACCAGCTGATACTGGTATGTAAAAGATATAGTCTTCATACACCTTAGCACTACTCCCAATCTGGTGTCATTGTTAGGAGAGCATATAGGCAATTAGCCGTATACCAGCCTGTATTTATATTACAAACATATGCCCCCTTGTGGCAGTTTGAATCTAATTGGACATTGTGGCTGTCAGCTTTCCATATGACTTATTGGTGATTGTGCAATTATTCTCAATGGTGTTATGTTTGTTCATGATATTAACCATATGGCTGTAGTGGTGTTTCCTATGGAAGGTCTGTCCCTCTTCACATTGTCTTGCACCTTTCTTTTGTATTTTGTTTTTTAATTTTTGTAATAAAGAGAGAAATTTTATCTATTGATATACCATTGTGTGGTACCATTCTTTGATACTGTTTGGTTTACATATAAGTGATATATTTGAAAACTTAGGTTGCCAGGACTAGGGAAGAGGAGCACTCGCCCCGACGTGATGAGATCCGCACACTGCTGCCAGCGGCACAGAGGCCATTAAATGTGCTTTCATTTTATATGAGCGGCCGGTGGAAGGGGCAGGTTGGGGTTACTGCAACGGCACATTATGGAGCAATTGGCAGATTGTGGCAAGGGGCATAGTACAGCAAGTAGAGGGGACATTATGCAGAGAGGTAGTCTGGGGGAAATAAGGAAAGGGGGAGCTTGGAGTGATATTTGGGAGAGGGGCAGTGTGGGCTGGGATATTATAGAGAAGGGCAATGTGTGAGGGGAGGAATATTATGGAGAATGGCAGTGTGGAGGGGGATATTAGTGCAGATAGCACAGTGAGGGACAATTATTTATTCAGGGGCACACAGCAAAGAAGATTTTTGTATTCATGGGGCATTATAATGATACTTCTATTTTTAATGGCAGTTTGCCACTTAAGAAGTGCTCTTGAGAAAAGAGGGAAGTCTGCTGAAATGAGCTTTGGGTCTGAAATCAAGCCATGGCATCTGGACAAAATTGAGAAGAAAAGAACAACTTTAATCAGAAAAAATGTCACCTATAAAAGGTACTTGGATGTAAATGTTTGTCATACTGAAAACGTCTCAACAGTTCTGTAGTTCCCGTATAGTCCACAGTCTGATGATGCTGGGAGTGGCAGTTACCAGTCATCTCCTTAGAATTGTTGAGGACATACTGGGAGTTGTAGGTTCATGCAATACAGCTGATGATGGGGATGACCTGACATTGCAATTGATGGCAGTACGAAGCTTAGCGATGCATTCATTCACTGACTGTTTCTGGCGTTGCATTTGTTTCACTGACGGTGGTTCTGATCACAGGGCTGTGGAGTCAGTATAAAATGGACAAACTCCTAAAATATATAATACACTGGGTACAGTAGTACAATGCAGGATGTGCTGTAAACTTTTTCATAATTTGGGAAAGTTATGAAATATCCTATAAATGTCTGTTCTGTTCCTGATCTAAGGATCTCGGCTTTTAGATGAGTGAATCGGTGCTGCACTTTATGTACATGCTCAGTAGTGAGCCAGTGCTGTGGAGTCGGAGACAGGTAAATTGAGGAGTCGGGAGGTTTGGCTTACCGATTCCACAGCCCTGGTTCCTGTACACATGTAGCAACCCATAATATTCGTCATGGATATGATAAAACTTAAAAGTCTTAGAGATTTGAGATTATGTGGAGGATTTGGAGAGTTTCTATTCCAAAAAATCAGTTTGTTAGCATGTGTTGACACAGATTTTTTTTGGAGCAGAAACTCTCCATAATCTCCTCAAATACTCAAAACTGGGTTCTGGTGATGTGCTAATGTACTTAATAGTTCTGGTGATGTATTGATTTAAGTATCCTTTTAAATTTAGGTTAGTTCAGTATGGCAATGTGGCGGTTGAACAAAAAAAAATGTGCACCACTGAGCGAAGATCACCGACAAAGATGTTGTGAAACTTATAGACCCAGTAATGTCCCTGTCACCAGACAAATTGGCCTTCTTCAGACATGTGATGAGGTCAAATTTACTAAGTGAGATGGTGCTCAGAATGATCAGTGGTAAAAGGACATAGGAGAGACAGAAGCCCTTATCATCTATGATGACACAGGGAATGAACATCAAGCAATCAAAGGAATCTGTGGAAAATACGGAAGCATTGGAAGAAATAGCTAATAGTATCCAAGAGTCTGACACGGCTGAGCGAATAGTATCATCCGTAGTTATACAGGAAGTGATGATTAACAGATTTATGCATATTGTGGAGCACATGGAGAACGAAGAGGTGAAATTAGCCGCATCAATAGAGGCAAAGACAGTAACAGTCTTCTTTTCACTGTGGCTACTGCTGGCTGTGTGTATTTTTAAGATTCAGATTAACTTACAAGCAGCCCTTTCCTTTACCTACAGTTCTGCCCCTTTCAAGAAGTTGTACTCTGGGCTTCATAACACACAAGGACATTTTATTACATTTCTGATCAACTCCATACAGAATATTGGTATTTATTTCAAGCCTCTGGCAAGTGGTGAGTCAAATTTCCACCTGAATTGCATTTTGGTGATTTGCCGGCCAGAGAGATGCATTGGCAAATTCATTCTCCACTTTTGTATTTCACTTTCAGTTAATTGCTCTGGGTAACAATTTTCATTGCATTAGATTTGACACTTGTTTTTGACTAACTTTGGCTACAGAACACAAAAGTGACTTCATTTTTTCTCTATCACAATAATTTAAGCTACAGGATACCCTCTTTTCTGTGTCTCTAAAACCATACAAAATGTACATACAATGGAAAATGGTGCAAAAACTAATCTGAATGTAATGTTTATTTCAAGCAGTTGTCCACTACTTGGGAAACTTTTTTCATACCCCTCGCTTGGCCTCAATAAAATTTTAAAAAAAGGCGTATATTCACCTCCCTCGCTGGTGCCGTATCCTCAGTGTTTGCACTCGCTCTCACCGGGGCTCCCGTGCTGTTGTGACACATGACCCAGGGCGCCCAATTGGCGTCACTGTACCCACCTCCTTTCAAATTGAACATGAGGAGGAAGTGACAGCTGCAGCCCAGACTTCTTCTTCACGTTCGATTTGTCAGAAGGTGGGGACAGACATGCCGGCGCTGATTGGGCGCCGAGGTCAAAAGTCACAACCACCGCATGATAGTAACAGGAGCGTGAATGCCGACACCGCTGGAACAGCACCAGACAGAAAGGGACTATAGGTTTTTTTTTATTATTATTTTATTGGGGTCAAACATTTAGATCCAGAAGGGGTTGTCCAAGTAGTGGATAACCCCTTTAAAAGGTATTTGTTCAAACAAAGGATATGTTGTTACTAGAAGTCAAAATGCGTACAAGTAGTAAAGTAAGGTGTAACAGCTAAAGTAAAAATTTACGCTTTTAGCTTTTCCTGGAGTGTCTTCAATCTGTGGACAATCTTGCCTGATGCTCCAATAATTGTCAGTCATCATGTGTACATCCCATTTACCCCAATACAGTCACTCCATAACCTTCAAATTTTGGTGGAATCATTCACCTTGCTCATCATGGACCGCACCAAGGTTTTCAGAGACATTAGCAAGATGGCTATGCAGAAAATGCACCTTGACGCTCATATTGCAACCAAGAATTTTGTAGCTCTCGCGATATATTGGACAATTTCGGTGTAATTGATTGCTCATGTATTTCCAAGAAAGTCCCTGACAAAGTCTTTGAAAGACAACCAAGCATTCTTTTGGAGTTCTGACACTGTCCCAATGAAAAGTTCATCTTTGATGAGCTGCCAAATCTACAAAAAAAAATCAAACCCATCAGCCTTTTTTTTTTTTTCAAATGACATGCTACAAAATGCCAAAATGAAATGCTTTGAAACAGTCTCAGTTGGCAAAGCGTTAAATTGCTTCCCGAGACCCAGTCTAAAGTGCAGAGATGGGAATATAATGTTTTGTGAACAAGTGGCTCATGTAGAATGTTTGGATCATCAGCTTTGAGGTCAGATCTTGGAGGCCAATTCTTCTCCACCCAATGCTTCTCACAAGAATACTTGGTGTACAGTATCTGTGTTGCTGACCAAAAGTAAGCATACCATATTAAGGTCAACACCAATGATCCAATTAGGTCTGGGATACTGCAACAACGCTGACTCTCTTTAGGCTTCAATATTCTTGACAAAGAGAAATTGAGTAGCCAATTGGGTTTGTACCAAATAAGTTGCCATTGTGGAGGACACGCCTTAATCTCCACTTTGAGCTATCAATGAACAGTTGCCATTCACTTGAGTTATAGATCGGAATTCCCAATTTCTCAATTAAAGCATGCATGTTATGGCAATACACAAAGGCACTGTCACTTCTAAGTTACTGAAAAGCAAAAAACTGAACTGAAGTAGACTTGAATGACATGCAAGATGTAGAAGCATGTTCACACTGGCCATAAAAGCAAGCAAAAACAAGGGAAAAAGCAATGTGTGTAAATACCCTAATGAAAATAAATAAGTAAAAAAGCAAGTGCATTAAATAATTAACATAGGGTACTTAGTAAACACTGTTTTGATCAAAAAAGCATAAAGCTGTCCCACCACGGCAAGGTGTACCCATTTGAGACAGTAACTACACTCTCTAAGGTTAAAACCTACCTGGTGTGAATAGTGGCAGAGAGTCTGAGTCCCAAATGGACACCCAGCTACAGAAGGACTATATATGAACTACACAGCTCAGTAGAAAGGAGGCCACACCCTATTTGTACTGAATACAAAAATGCTAAAGAAAAGCAAAAAACTGAACTGAAGTAGACTTGAATGACATGCAAGATGTAGAAGCATGTTCACACTGGCCATAAAAGCAAGCAAAAACAAGGGAAAAAGCAATGTGTGTAAATACCCTAATGAAAATAAATAAGTAAAAAAGCAAGTGCATTAAATAATTAACATAGGGTACTTAGTAAACACTGTTTTGATCAAAAAAACATAAAGCTGTCCCACCACGGCAAGGTGTACCCATTTGAGACAGTAACTACACTCTCTAAGGTTAAAACCTACCTGGTGTGAATAGTGGCAGAGAGTCTGGGTCCCAAATGGACACCCAGCTACAGAGGGACTATATATATGAACTACACAGCTCAGTAGAAAGGAGGCCACACCCTATTTGTACTGAATACAAAAATGCTAAAGAAAAGCAAAAAACTGAACTGAAGTAGACTTGAATGACATGCAAGATGTAGAAGCATG
The DNA here is from genome assembly GCA_033576555.1 of Oophaga sylvatica. Lineage (NCBI taxonomy): Eukaryota > Metazoa > Chordata > Amphibia > Anura > Dendrobatidae > Oophaga > Oophaga sylvatica. The sequence goes on from JARQOD010000003.1 coordinate 155,571,542, forward strand.
TTCACACTGGCCATAAAAGCAAGCAAAAACAAGGGAAAAAGCAATGTGTGTAAATACCCTAATGAAAATAAATAAGTAAAAAAGCAAGTGCATTAAATAATTAACATAGGGTACTTAGTAAACACTGTTTTGATCAAAAAAGCATAAAGCTGTCCCACCACGGCAAGGTGTACCCATTTGAGACAGTAACTACACTCTCTAAGGTTAAAACCTACCTGGTGTGAATAGTGGCAGAGAGTCTGGGTCCCAAATGGACACCCAGCTTCAGAGGGACTATATATGAACTACACAGCTCAGTAGAAAGGAGGCCACACCTATTTGTACTGAATACAAAAATGCTAAAGAAAAGCAAAAAACTGAACTGAAGTAGAAATGCAAATTTCTCTGGCTCAAAATTAGGATACCTTTGCTCCTTTTTCTACAAGTTTTTCTTGCGCAGTTTTGACAGACACTAGGAGTTCTGAAGCCTTTTCTTGATAGTCCTAAATCTCATGTCAACTTGTTCAACTCATGCTGGTCAAATCCCTTACGAACGGAGACATCTTCAATTTCAAATATCATCGCTGTCACCATAAAGCTGAGAAGAGGGTAGTTCAAGGAACACCGGCACTGGGATATCAGCTGATGAGGCATTGGACATATAACTGATGGTAAAATAGAGGATCCTAGTCTATATTTAATTTTCTAGTTATACTCTGAAGTTATCACTTTACAAAAGTAACATTCACTGGAATGATCTCTTGACTCTCGGCAAATGACGGGAATACCAAATCTTATGAATTCCCTTTGTCCACATACGTAAACTCTCAGCACACTGTTTGCACACCATGTAAGGGGCTGAAGACTTATCTTGATCACCAAGTTTTACTTTGAAATATGCAAAATAGGCTTGATTGACAAATGTGCTGATGTTCATCCTTTGACTGAAAATGGTGAAACTGCCACAAATATAACAAAACTAATCGGGGCTGGTTAGGCACTTACGACGCAAAATAGAGAGACATGATCTGAAAGAAAGGAAATAAGTGGGAAATAAAAAAAAAATTCTGCTAACCCCTTGTATACAAACTTTCGGAATACGTTTCATTACATCGAGCGGGACACAACTGTGCATCGCACTGTCACAAGTGTAACTGAATAGCCTAGACAAAAAAAAAACAACTTGTTGCCGGTTTCCATGGTCGTCCTCCACACTCGAGGGCGGTTCACTTTCGGCCAGTAGAAGAGTACTAGTGATACTGACAATCCAGCCTAGAGTTATTGCATTAAGATAAGCTGTAGAGAAAAAAGGTGATGATAGAAGAAAACCAACCACTGTTTTGAAATCAGCATGCCTATACTAGTCTAAATTAGCAAAATTTAACTCGGCAAAAATTGCTAATAGAGTGACTGCAAAATCTGGTGAGGCAGTAAATCGGCATCTGTCAAATACTGAGGGATATCATCTGGCTTGCTAATGACAAGTATGAAAAAAGGCTCCTTGTCGGTGTTCTTCGCAGAGGCGATCGGTCCATGTTAGGGCGGGCTTACAAGTCTGTATTGGATATGACTTTTGTAGGTAATTGTGTATCAGAGGACAGAGCCATGATAGCCAAGGCTCCAGCGCACGCACTCTATAGCAATTACAACAGTAACGCAGACAACAATCACACAAGGGAATGTAGTTATATCTAAATTGTTTATTTTAAACCCACTCTCCACCCGTCTTGAAGTAACCAACATGGCAGAAAGAAAAAAAAAAAGTCAATTATAATTAGAGACAGGAATTTAAATCAAGACATAGGTGAAAACTTTAATGTCTTGGGGTGGGCCGAGGACGGGAGAGACATAATAGAAAGACTGATCACTAACACAAAACAATTTTTGCAGTTATCTTCTATTCAACGTCTACAAAGAAATCATTCTTGGGGGAGGGGAGATTCAAAAATATAGGCTTAAAAAATAAAAATTAAATTGGAAAGAATGTGTCCCTCTCATGCCTATAACACAGTATATACAAACAGGGCTGGGAAGGACACCTTAAACTGATTTTTTTTTCTGACATCCCAAATATGCACGCAGGGCCAGTTTTGCAGCAGTTTCCATATATTAAAATCCAACAAGGAAAGAAAGACAATAAAATAAATTACACAAACTATTTTCAATAAATTAAGCGCAGAAACAAAAATATACACAAAATTCGGAGAATTTAAGGAAAGGGAGGGGAGGTTTAAGGTTGTGCTGGAGATAATTTTCACTTTACTCCATGAGTTTAAATTTACATTTTTTTCCCTTTTAAGGGCAACAAAAGAAGAAATAAATCCTTACCCCTCAGGATAAATAATACAAAAATAACATTAAAATAAAAAAGGCTAAACAATTGTGGTTCCACAATCAACTCTGTGTGGGCTCATCGGTGGCTGCAGTAGCCAGGTGGCACTCACTATGGGTGCAAGAATTACCGGAATATGTAACCCGTGTATAGGACAGCCATAACCATGCTGTTAGAGATGAACGTATTATCTCCAGTGGTAACCTTTATCCAGTGTTATAAAGACCTGCATTGAGAGATCAAAATGTGAGAAGCCACATGACAGGACGGAAGGACATTCAGCACTACGGAGAATTTCTCTTTCCCATCAGTAGTAAAACTCAGATGTGTCCTCCCTCCAAGCAGGTTGAGGGCAAGACGGTCATTAGTAGTAGTCTGTCCACCATGTGAAAACGGACCAAGAAGACTTCCAGTTCTGTTCATGAGATGCACGGTCTCTGCGGACTTTCACTAATAAAATAAATTACTGTCCATTTTGAAGGAGGAAAGAAACCCCCTAGTATTGTAAATGAATATCAAGTGGAGCTCACACAGGAAACCCTGAAGACAATCCAGTAGATGACGGCCAGTTGTTCAGTAGCTATGGCGGGTAAGAAACCCTGTTGTTCACTTTCATTACAATGAAATTTTATCAAAATACAATACTGTAACATAGTAAGGATGCTGGCAGAACGGTGACCAGCAACTTACATTCCAGTGGGGGCTCTTGGAGATCAGGGGGGTACATCAGGGTGCTGGCAATGTGACACCCAAGTCCAAGTTAAATTATCCCCCTTAGTCTTTACAGGGGGCAATGTAGAGGGAGACTTAGATGTGGTCCGTTCCCCCGTCATATTCCTCCATCCCCTGGGGTGGGGTCCAGTGTACTCATACCAGCACGTTTCCTAACAAGAGATATGGTCAACATTAGTCTGCTGTGAAAAGTAAACCTGTAACATTACAAGAAATAAAATGCTTTTAAAGGGAACCTGTCAGCTGTTCTGGCAGATATAAGATGCAGCCATTGCCTTTCAGGGCTTATCTACAGCATTCTATAATGCTGCTGTATATAAGCCCCCGATCCGAACTGCAAGATAAGAAAAGTTTTATTATACTCACCCGGGGGGCGGTCCGGTCCAATAGGTGTCGCAGGTCCGGGTCCGGCGCCTCCCATGTTCTTGCAATGCCACCCTCCTGCTTGCTTCATGGCTCCCCGGCATCGCGCTTATCTGCCTTGTTGAGGGAAGAGTAAAGCACTGCAGTGCGCAGACGCTGGCCCTCTCTGACCTTTCCCGGCGCCTGCGCACTGCAGTACTTTGGTCTGCCCTCAACAGGGCAGATAAGTATGCCTGAACAGGAGCGCGGTGACGGGGACCATGAAGCAAGCAGGAGGGCGGCGATCATAAGAAGATAAGAGGCACCGGACCCGCGACACCCATCGGACTGGACCACCACCCCGGGTGAGTATAAGAAAAGTTATTTTTCTTATCTTTCAGGTTGGATCGGGGCTTTTGTACAGCATTATAGAATGCTGTATATCAGAACTGAAAGGCAGTGGCAGCATCTTATATCGGCCAAAACTGCTGACAGGTTCCCTTTAAATATTTTAATGGTTTAAAATAATAATTCACAAACTTGCTAAAAAACAAAAATATTTTTGGTTTGTGTCATCACTTTCTGAGCTCCACAACTTTTAGATTTTCCCTTCAATTAAGCTGAATAAGGGCTTGCTTTTTTGTGTTGCGAGCTGTCATTTTTATTGCTGCCTTTTAGGCTAAGTGCACACGATCAGGAATAATTGCGTTTTTTTCGCGGTTTTTTCCGCGGTTTTCCGCGGTAAAAACGCAATAAAAACGCAAGCATTAAGCATCCTATACATGTTAATTGATTCCGCATGTTTTGGCCACATGTTGCGTTTTTTTTCCGCGAAAAAAGCTTGCGAAAAAATAGCAACATGTTCATTAATTTTGCGGAATGTAAGCGGTTCATGTGCGGTGGTACCCAGGGTCTGGAGGAGAGGAGACTCTCCTCCAGGCCCTGGGTACCATATCCCTGGTAAAACAATAATTAAAATAAAAAATAATGATATTCTCACCTTCCGGCGGCCCCCGCAGCCTTCCCGCGGCCCCCGCAGCCTTCCCGCCTTCAGCGACGCTCCCGGCAACTTCCGGTCCCAAGAGTCCTTTGCGAGAATCACCCAGATGGCATAGCGGTCTCGCGAGATGTACGTCATCGGTGTGATTTGTCGCAAAGCATCCTTGGGACCGGAGTTGCCGGGAGCGTCGCTGAAGGCGGGAAGGCTGCGGGGGCCGCCGGAAGGTGAGAATATCATTATTTATTATTTTTTTTATTATTTTTACATTAGATCTTTTTACTATTGATGCGACATAGGCGGCATCAATAGTAAAAAGTTGGTCACACTTGTCAAACACTATGTGTGACTCGTGTGACCAACCTGTCAATCAGTTTTCCAAGCGATGCTACAGATCGCTAGGAAAACGCTAGCATTCTGCAAGCTAATTACGCTTGCAAAACGCTATTATTCTGGCGGGAATCAGCATACAAAAAACGTGCGTATTTCCTGCTGGAGAAGTGCGGGATTGCCGCGGAAATTTCCGCGGCAATTCCGCAACGTGTGAACTTAGCCTTAAGGGAACATACTTTGGATTTCTTCTTAAACGCATTTTATTTTTGTAGAGGTAGGAGAAGTGACGGAAGTATGGCAATTCTGCCAGTTTGATTACCGTATTTTTCGGACTATAAGACGCACTTTTTCCCTCTAAAAATGAGGAGGAAAATGGGTGGTGTGTCTTATAGTCCGGATGTACCTTATCTGGCTGTGGTGGGGAGGTGGGGGAGCGTTAGCGGTGGAGCAGCGGATACAGGAGGCAGGAGTCGGCAGCTGCGGCTAACTTCGGTGCCTGCTGCTAAAGAGAAATGAATATTCACTGTATTCCACGCCCATTTCTCTTTAATGGAGGAAACACTGTTAGCCACAGTAGCTGACTCCCATGGGCGTGGAATGCAGTGATTATCCATTCACTTTAGTAGCAGGCACACGTGAATGCCCACAGCAGCTGAAGCTAACACTGTGCCCACTATTAAAGAGCAATGAATATTCTCTGCTCTCCACGCACATACTCCTAGAATGGAGAGCAGTGAGTATTCTGGCAGCTGTCCTCGGCTTGAAAGCAGCGCATAACATTACTGCCATGCCCTGCTAACAAGAATAAATTAGCTGCTGGCATTGGAACAAGACGCTGAGAGGGAGCACAGGAAGGTAAGTATAATGGTTTATGTTTTTTTTTTATGTTTTTCTGATAGGGGCCATGACTAGCGGGCTAGAGATGAGGGGGCCGTGCCTACCAGGACAGGGGATAGGTACAAAATTGACCACATTTTTGCTTCAAGTTTTTTTTTCTAATTTTTCCTCTAAAACCTAGGTGCGTCTTATAGTCCTAAAAATACGGTATTTTTTAACTTTACGCAATTTGCCACATAGGTCAATTAAACTTTACAGATGCTTTGATAAAAAATAAAAACATTTTTCCAGGTCTTTATTTTCACTTTCAGAAAAGGGGGAGATTTAAAATTTTAGGTTTTTTCTATTATGATAATTTTTTCTTTTTAGTCTCCTTAGGGACTTGACCGTGCGATCGTTTTATGGCTTGAACTATATACTACAATACTTTGGTAATGCCAAATGTATTGAAAATCTCTTATGAAGTTGAGTGGAATCCGTCTGTCCTCGATTGCAAAGCTTAAATGCTGCACTCAGCAGCGGCTTTGAAGCACTTAAAGGGAACCTGTCATCAGAAAATACTATTAACCTGCAGATATGGGGTTAATCTACAGGTTAATAGCATTTTTAGCCTTAGCCTAATGCTGTGGGGAATAAATGACTGGGGCGGCACCGGTTCAGTCACACTTGAGTATATAGAGCAGCAACTGTAACCGCGTCCTCGGCCCTGACTGACAGTCGGCCCTAATGTAGAGGCAGTCTCAGTCAGGGCTGGGGGCAAGGTTACAGCTGCCGCTCTCTATACTCAGAATGTGACTGAACCAGCACCACCCTCATGACTCCAGAGAGTTGGGGTAAGTTTTGAGCAGGTTAGTAATGCTATTAACCTGAACATTAACCCCCATATCTGCACGTTAACAGAGTTTTTTTCAGGTGACAAGTTCCCTTTAAACAAAAGTGATTAGAGACAGTGCAAATAACTGTTGTTGGAGGAAGACGCCTGGCTGTATAGTACAACTGGCACCTGACATTTATGGAGCTGGTTCAGCTCCAGAGCATGTTCCATAAATGTACACTTGACAGCACTCATATGATAAGAGGTTGGGAAAGGGTTAAATGCAAATCACCGAAACAAAGTCCATCAGTGGGGATCCAGCTTTCCTTGATTATCAGAAGCCTCATCAGATCAGAATAGCATTTTATAGTAGCTTTAGGATGAAATAGAGCTCACCAGGGGTGCGGAGGTGTGCATGCTGAGCAGCAAACTACCTATATGACCTAGTAGAACACACAGTTGGGTAGTCTAGGAGAAAACCATGTGTCAGAAAAACGACCTCAAAAGTAAAAGAAATGTATAATACCCTTCAATATACAATGAAAATTCTCTTAATTACCTGTGTCCAACACAATAAGTTACATGTAGAAGCCTTGCTACGTGGAGCTCTCTGTCCCGGACTCCATTTTGGGAACAAGACGGGACTCCTTTAAACACAGGTATATTTCCTCTTGTGGATCATAGTAGTAGAACTTGCGCAGGTATGAGATGAGAGGCCTGAAGAAGCAATGGGAAGACGGCTTGTAAAATAACATCTCAACAATATACTAGTAACTAGGGAGGAGAAATTGAAACTATTTTTATAAGGGCCTTTATGACTATTAAAAACACATTAAAAGCACAAATGCGCCTGTAAACATTCCATATTCTTGTATACGCAATACAAGAACAAATAATGCAGTCTTAACGAGGAAGTAAGCGAACACAATGACCACATATTCTTTAGTGTAGTAATCAAGGTTGTTTGTATTTTAGGATTAAGCAAGAACATGATATCTATGGGCCATTACCAAAACAAGTGTACACCAATAAATATACCCATGTTCCAGTGTCCAAAAACTACAACTATCAGTAAAAACTGATATAACGGTATAGGTTCCTGCTAGTACTCAACCATTTCCCAAAACCCAACAGGTCTGCCATCTCCTCTACAGTGGCCGCAACACCAGGACCCAGAAGGTCCGAGTCAAGCAGCCAATCATTTATGTGTCCTGTCGCTCCATCATCATCATCTATAGCACATAGTGCTGCACTTGGCTATCGTCTGCACTCTCGTACACAGAAAATGAATGGAGAGGCAGGGTGCATTCAATGTCTCCTGACTATGGTCTTAAGGCCAAGTGGGAGCCAGGCATGAAAGATGCTCATTCTGGCAATCGGTGGAACTCACACCAAACTATTAATTATCTACTAGATGATAAAGGGATATTCCAAACTCCAAAAATTTATAACCTAAAAAAACAGGGTTTTTTTTAAATAAATTTCCATATTTGAGTCTTTATCACAATATTAGAGGGGCTGCGTAGGATTTAGGTTTTGAAAACATTTTAGTTATTGCTCACAGACTGCGTCTGGCATTGCAGCTCATCCTCGAAATTCTAATATCAGACAACCCAACAATCTTAATATTCTATTAAATTGTGACACATGTATTGGTCAAAAATGTTACTAGCGACATTGATTTTAGGGAAAAATACTCTATATTAATGTGCAGTCATAAAAGCCATAGACATGTCATTTTTTTTTTTTGCAAAACAAAAAAAGAAAAGGAATCTGGGCAGAAAGTCAGTGTCACTTAACGGTGCCAAAGTCTGCGAGTGGTAAAGAGTAAGTGGTGTCTGTATTCAGTAGTCCGTAGCCTCCCATTCTATAATGTGGGTCACACAGCAGCACACATGAGCATTAGCAATGTTGTCTATGTTCTGACAGGGGGTGAACAAGCTGCGAGACAGCAGCAGACAACAGCGCAGCCCCAGACCTCCCAGAGCAACATAAACAGCACTTAGCAGGGGCTCTGCCTGGCTGTGACTAATAATTAGTGTTGATGCTGGAAATGATAATTATATAGAATGGAGAATTGTATTTACACACACACTGATCCGAACAGTAGTAGGGAAGAGACGACAGGCAGGGTTTTTTTTGTGTGTCATGCATATATGTATTCCGCATTTAGTAGGGCTTATATATATTTTTACACACACACACAAACACACACACACACCGAGAGCGTTAGGCAGCCTTAAAATGGTTCCAGAAAATGAAATATATCCCCCAGAAAATGATTTCAATTACACGTTTACTTTCTTCTGCATGTATTGGAACACCACAAAAAACACAGATGAAAAGGCAAATTGGACATAATTTCACCCAAGACGCTAAAAACAACTTTGTTTCAAGCATGTGATGCTCGTTCAAACTCACCTGTGGCAAGTAACAGGTGTTACAATATGAAAATCACACCTGAAACCAGATAGAAAGAGAAGCTGACTCAATATCTTTGCAGTGCGTGTGTGTGTGTGCCTCTCTCTAAGAATGGAGCGCAAAAAGAGAACAGAACTGTCTGAGGACTTGAGAACAAAAAAAATGTTGAAAAATATCAACAATCTCAAGGCTACAAGTCCATTTCCAGATATCTTGATGTTCCTTTGTCCATGGTGCGCAACATAAGTTTATAACCGATGGCACTGCAGCAAATCTCCTTGTACATGGACGGCAGAGAAAAATTGATTAAAGGTTGCAACACAGGAAAGCTCAAGAGGACCCCCACTGCTGACACTGAGACAAAGCTAGACTGCAGAGTGCCAAGCTGTTTTTGAGTAAGCAAGAATCCCTCTGTGAAAAAGTCTTATGGACAGCTCAGACCAAGATAGAGCGTTTTGGTAAAGCACATCATTCTACCATTCATCGTAACGGAACGGAGCTTGAAAAGCCGTTAATTAACGGCGCTGTGCTTTAAGTACCCTTAATTACCGCCGTTAAAAGGACTATTGGCGGTCATTAAGGGGTTAAAATTGCTGTTGGCAGAAGACAACCTTCAAATATGAGCGTTTGCAAAAGAGGAGTGGTCCAAAATTCCAGTTGAGAAGTTTAAGAAGCTTGTTAATGGTTATAGGAAGCGATTGATTGCACAACCTTTGGAATAAATTACTGCAACCTAATATTAAGTTGAGGGTGCCAACAATTTTGCCGGCCCATTCTTCGGGTTGTGTGAGATTACGTGCAAATTTCCTTGCTTTCCTCTTTTTTTTGTGTGTGTGTTGCTCCAACACACACACAGGAAATAAACATGTATATAACAAAACATGTGTAACTGCAATAATTTTCTGGGAAAAAGACTTCATTTTCCGGAACACCACACACACTTTGTACAAACACTTTACAAAATGTATTACGGTAATTATATTCTCCATTATGGGGTCTTCCATATTAATAACTACATATGAAGTGATTCTTTTTCTTTAACACTTATTAGGTCCTATAAAACACTTTCACCCTATAAAAGGGAGGGGATTTTGCCCATGTACAGTGACTATAGAAAGAATTTCTTTCAGACAAATCATGGATAAAAAAAAAAAAAATTCTTTCTGTAGAAACTTGGCACTAGTCTTGCATATTGAGAATGATCACCTGTTCTTAATTCTGGCTGATGTACATACATTAGGTCAAGAGCAGATCACACTGTTTGCTGGTCACATTGAACCACCATTGCTCGCCCCTCTCACATGTAAAGCGCCATGGAATAAAAGGCGCTATAAAAATGAATAATAATAATAACCAGTCATTTTCATGTGATCTTATCCTCATGATCTCTAAATGACTATTTCTATACAATTCTGAAGGAATTCTGAACATAAGATAAAATCCAAATGGCCACATGTTGCAATAAAATATATTCTAAAATACAAGAAGGAGCCAAAAAGGCTTTAAAATCATTAGCAAAAAGAAGAAACATTTTACAGGAAAACAAAAATAAATTTGATATGTAAAAAAAAAAAAAATTGTGATAATACTAGTAGTGGCGAATCAAGCTTATTCTACCCTTAGAAATGCATAGTGAGATCTGCAAAAATATGAGAAATTACACATTTAAAAAAAGAGCAGCAAACCTCGAATTCTGCACACAAAATGATCCACAGCAGACTTTCGGCAGAGGGAAATTCACTGTAAAATCAGCTGCGGCAAGATTCATCTAAATCTTGCAAAATTGTTGTAGATTTGCTGCAAATTTCAGTATTTCCATTGCAAAAAGTGAAATCTACTTGTTACAGGTCACTTTATGCTGTAGTTTTTGGGTGAAATCTCATCCACAATTGGCCTTGGCTATTCAGCAGGCTCGGGACATCAATGGTATAATCTGAGGGTCCTTAACACAAAAAGTCTCCTAATATACAGATGATAATTTCGTATATCTGGCGGACATTGGTTCTTCCATGAATTACCATATTTCCGGAATATAAGACGCACTTTTTTTTCCTCCAAGTTTGGGAGAAAATGGTAGTGCGTCTTATAATCCGAAGTGAGAATACCGGGAGCCGTAACTGGTGGAGCGGGATCACAGGAGGCTGCTTCAGGAGGATGGCGGCGAAGGAGTGGAGTGATGTTGTGATGTCTGGGATCTCAGAAGGGCATCGGGTGAACGGAGTCCATTTTCTCTATATCCCTGCGGTGGGCTTCAGGAAAATGGCAACTGTAAGCAGTGCATGGGCAAATTGATCTCGAAAGACTAGATCTCATCTCCCGATATCTAAACCTGCACATGCGCTGCCCTCGGCGGCCATTTTCTCAAAGCCCGTCGAAGGCAAATCATACGGAAAATGGACTCCGTTCACCTGGCGCCGACACCTTCTGAGAGCCCTAGCACCGCATCATCGCCCCACTTCTGCCGCTGCCAGCCTCCTGAAGCTGCCCCCCACTCCCCCGGGGAAAGCTACAGTTAAAAGAGAAATTAAGTTTCACCATTTTATTTAAAAGTTTTCTTTTCCCTATATTACACCCCAAAATTTACGGTACCTGCTAAGGTTGGAGGATGAGTTTGGGTTATTTTCTAGTTTAAAAGTTAATTGGCAGAAACACGGATTTTGGTAAGAACTTACCTGTAAAATCCTTTTCAGCGAAGAAGGAAGGGAGACACAGTCATTACTAGTGGGTAGGCGGAGCCCACATAGGATAAACACACCTCAGATTAAAAAAGTGTTGACCGGCCCCTCCAGCTATATAGGGCTCCTCCTACTCCAGCTCTCCAGTCGTACCCAAGCTTAAGGAAGAGCAAATATCACCAGCGTAGCAACATAACCCCTTCTGAAGGACTTTAGAGAAAAAACAAGAAGACAGGTTATGCATATAGCCGAAACAACCACACAGTCCAGGTACTACTCACTGAACCTGACCACTGCGATGAGCTGGCAATGCTGGAACAGAGCCTTAGCGCGCCGACCTCAGCCCAGATAATCGCTATCAGAGAAGGGTCACGCCGCATCTGAAAACACAACAACACACTTCTGCCATGGGAGGGATGTGTGTCTCCCTTCCTTCTTCGCTGAAAAGGATTTTACAGGTAAGTTCTTACCAAAATCCGTGTTTCAGCTGCAGATGAAGGAAGGGAGACACAGTCATTACTAGTGGGACGTCCCAAAGCAGTCCAAAAATAAGGGTGGGCAAAAAACCAAAAGAGGCAGATACCCAACAACCTAAATAAATGCGCAACTAGCGCTAACTACAAGTTCACAAGAACTTTAAACTACAGCCGCCTGCAGGACCCTACGTCCTACGGCCGCATCAGCGGAAGCACTGACGTCCACCTTATAAAATTTTGTAAATGTGTGGACGGAGCGTCAGGTCGCCGCCCGGCAGAGCTGAGCTGCCGAGGTTCCTTGATGAAAAACCCACATGCCTCGTGGAGTGAGCTCGAATCTTAATCGGGCAAGGTTAGCCCTTAAGTCGGTAAGCCTCTAAAATGGCCGACCGAATCCAACGAGCTATAGAATCCTTGAAAGCTTGTTGCCCACGTCGACGTCCTGCTGGAATCACAAACAGAGGAACCGACTTCCGAAAACTTTGAGTAATAGATAAATAGAACTTCAAAGCCCGCACCAAATCCAATGTGTGCAAGGCCCGTTCCTTCGCATTCCTCGGCTCCGGACAAAGCGAGGGCAACACAATATCCTGGTTAACATGAAACTGTGACACCACTTTAGGTAGAAAGTCGCCCTGTGTGCGAAGCACTACACGATCTGGGAGAAACTCCAGAAAAGGAGGCGAGCAAGAAAAAAGCCGTCAACTCAGAAACCCTTCTCAAAAAAGTGACCGCCACTAGGAAGGCAACTTTCCAAGAGAGAAAGTAAAGATTAGCAGAGTCCATAGACTCAAAAGGCACATGTTGAAGAGCCTCCAAGACAAGATTGAGCCGCCAAGGAGACACAAGCGCCTTCTGCGGCGGAAATTGACGGGTTACCCCGCGAAAAAAAGGAACGTACGTCCCTTACGCGAGGCGATAGCCTTCCCAAAAGGCAAGGACAGAGCAGAAACCTGTCCTTTCAGAGTGCTAACTGCCAAACCCTTGTCCAGCCTGTACTGCAAAAAGGCCAACAAATTGGGAATGGAAAAACTCCTCGGGTTCCTAGAAGAACCCGAACACCACGAAAAGAAGGCTTCCCAAGTCTTATGATAAATTCTAGTGGTAGCCGGACCTCTGGCAGCTCGCAGAGTGGCAATGACTTCGGCTGAAAAACCTTGACGGGTCAAGATTTCGGTCTCAAGAGCCATGCCGTCAAACGCAGAGACTTCAGGTCCGGGTGACGAACGGGCCCTTGGGTTAACAGGTCCGGGCGAAGAGGGAGTGGAAGTGGAGGCGCTGCCAGAAGTGACACCAGTGTCGAGAACCACGTCCTCCTTGGCCAATCTGGGGCTATCAACATAGCCGGCACTCTCTCCAGTCTGATCCGACGCAAAACCAGAGGAAGTAAGGATATCGGCGGGAACACATAAATTAGCTCGAAATGGTCCCAAGGAGCCACCAGAGCATCCACCGCCACAGCCTTCGAGTCCTTGTACCTGGACATGAATGTCGGTAACTTGGCATTGAACCTGGATGCCATCACATCCACTTGGGGAGTTCCCCAACGGGAGCACAGCAGCGCAAAAAATTTCCGGATGAAGACTCCATTCTCGGGATCCATCTTTTCGCGACTCAAGAAGTCCGCTGTGATATTCTGAACTCCTGGAATGTGAATCGCAGAGATGGCTGGCACCCTGGCCTCGGCCCATACCAGGATTCGAGACACTTCCATCATGAGCCTGAAGCTCCTCGTTCCACCTTGATGGTTGATATACGCGACCGCCGTCGCGTTATCTGTCTGCATTCGGACTGGTAGACCGCTTAAAGGGACCGTCCAGTGTTGGAGGCAAAGAAAAATTGCCCTCAATTCCAGGATGTTGATCGGCAGGACAGACTCTTCCAACGACCATACTCCCTGAATCCAGAGACCGTTCCAGACGCCCCCCCCCCAGCCCGTCAGGCTGGCATCGGTGGTTATGATCGACCACCTCGGAGGAAGGAAGGACTTCCCCAGGTATAACGCTTCCGGAAGTAACCACCATTCTAGCGACTCTCTCACCCTGTGGGAGATGATGACACTGCAATCCAGTGAAAACCGTGATCGATCCCAACGGTTCAAGATGAGCATTTGGAGAGCCCTGGAATGAAATTGGGCAAACGGAATTGCTTCCATTGACGCCACCATCAAACCCAGAAGGCGCATACACCTTCGAAGGGACATTGCTGTCGCAGACTTCATACCCTGCACATGGTGAAGAAGACTCGCTTGCTTGTCTGAGGGCAGAGACACCACTGCTCGTACCGTGTCGAACTGCATTCCCAAAAACAGGATTGACTGCGACGGTTCCAGGGACGACTTCTACCAATTGATCAGCCACCCGAAGTACTCCAGGAGCTGAAGGGATAAATCGCGAGCCGTCACCGCCTCCTCCTTTGAGGACGCCACAATCAAAAGGTCGTCCAGATAGGGAAGAATCGTAACCCCATGTCTTCGCAGAATCGCCATGAGAGGAGCCAGAATTTTTGTAAAAACTCTGGGTGTGAGGCCAGACCGAATGGCAGGGCCACAAACTGGTAATGGTCCTGACCTATGGCAAAACGCAGGAAGCGTTGGTGGGCCCTTCCGATGGGGACATGCAAATAAGCGTCGCGAATGTCGATTAACATCAAAAAATCGTTCTGCGACAAGGCCGCCACAACTGAGCGAAGTGACTCCATGCGGAATTTTCGGGTGCGGACATGTCGATTCAATCTTTTGAGATCCAGAATGGGACGAAATTTGTCCTCCTTTTTGGGGACTACAAAGAGGTTGGAATAAAAACCTCTTCCTTGGTCCTCCGGTGGAACTGGTACCACCACACCTTTCTGTAGAAGGGAATCGACCTCCCGCAGTAGAGCGGCAATTAGCCCGGGCTCTGACGGAATGCGGGATTGGCAAAAACTGTCTGGGCGTCGAGAAAGAAACTCTATGAAGTAGCCTGCCGACACAACCCGCGTCACCCAGGTGTCCGACACGCGGGAAGCCCAAGTCGGCTTGAATTGGAGCAGGCGACCTCCCACTCGAGAGCCCTCGAGTGAGACCCTGGCATCAGTCCGCCTTAGCGGGCTTTTTGTCAGCTTCCCGCTTGTCTTGGCGGAAGCTCTGTTTCCAGGGAGTGCGAGATTTCTGAGCGATCTTTTTTCCCGAAAAAGAGGGACAACCCGATCCCCAAGAGGGCTGACAAAACCGTCCCCTGGACCGAAAGGACCGCCGACTACCACCGGCACTATGCCTGCCAGACGCAGAGGCCACAGCTTCTTCGTTGCGGTAAAGCCGTTTCTTTTGCCTTTGCTTTGGCAATCAGCTCCGGGAGGTCAGATCCAAATAGCTGACCACCTTTGTAAGCTAAAGAAAGCAAACCTTGCTTGGAAACCACGTCTCCGGTCCACTGTCTAAGCCACAGAGCTCTCCTGACTGTGATCGCCGAGGATTGTGCCCTGGACAGCATGGAGGCAGTATCCAAACCTGCATCACTGCCATATCGAGCTGCATCCTCCAATGACTTGAAAAGCCCCTCTACCTCGGATAGTGGGGATCCATCTTGCCACGCCGTCCGTAGACGGTCTAACCAGCTCAAGGAGGCTTTACAAGCACACATGGATCCTAGCACAGCTCTGAATCCATGACCCGCGACCTCGTAGATGGATTTTGCCGCCATCTCCGTTTTTCTGTCCAGCGGATCCTGCAGACTCGCCTTCCCTTTAACAGGAAGTAATGAGGATTTGCTAAGCTGGGATAAAGGGACATCCACTTCAGGAGAAGGAATCCAATTAGCACTCAACTCCGTAGTACACGGATACAGCGTCTCAAAAAAACCGTGTCCCCTGAAAACGTTTATCTGGACACAGGCGTTCCTTCTCCACTGCCTCATTAAGCTCATCCAGAGATGGTAAGGCTGATCGCGACCTATGCGACTCCTGAAACATCCGGGCCGACTTACCAGGACGTCTAGTTACCTCCTCCGGTAACTGTAACGCCTCCCTCATGGCTCCAATAAAAGCCTCTGTACGGCTCAAAAGAGAGGCAGATTGTCCCTGCCGATCCTCCTTATCC
Source organism: Oophaga sylvatica (assembly GCA_033576555.1). Lineage (NCBI taxonomy): Eukaryota > Metazoa > Chordata > Amphibia > Anura > Dendrobatidae > Oophaga > Oophaga sylvatica. The sequence goes on from JARQOD010000003.1 coordinate 155,587,555, forward strand.
GAATCGGATATCTCACCATCCGAGCTTGGAGGGGAGCCCTCCATATCAGAAATCTCTGAGTCGCTACACGAGAAAGATGGCACCGCCCTGTGTCGCTTCCTACCATGAGAGGATCTAGCTGACACCCAATAACCTAGAAGGTCAGACAGGCCATCAATAGAACGAGCGAGGGCAACCATTTTGGCGTCACTGTAACCTCCGACCGCTGCGCTTGACGCCGTCGAGGTCTGCGTGTCAGATACGCGAGACTGATCCTGTAGCGGATCTGGGAGACGGTCCGCTCCTGGACCCTGATCCGACATGCCCTCACACAGTATATGGCAGGTAAAAACCTGTCAGCAACCAGAACAGTGTGGTTTTCAAAGGCAAAATGAACGCTGAAGGGTTAAAGCTCTTAAATAGAGAGCTACCCCAGCTTTTGTCTCCCAATAAAGGGTTAACCGCCAAAGGAGGGGTTAATGTCACGGACTCTCCACAACCCTTGTTTAATGAAAAGGGTGTGCGAGCCGCAGGTGCCTCTTATGAGGTAACAGCTGCAGGACAGTGTTCAAAAGTATGCCACATTAAACAAGAACGTCAACGAGATCGCTAACATATTGCGCTGATTTGTATATCGCAATACAAAGTCGCTAAAGAGATCACTAACCACTTATGCGTCGTCAATGAGATCGCCCACCGTGGAAGCTACTAGCGACATAAAAAACGATCACAAAAGAAAAACGATCGCAAAATTATGCGTCGCTATTGTGATCGTAGCGGGAGCGTTCCGTGTGACAATACCTTGTCCTGCGCTGAGGGGGTCAAGCTTCTGCCCTGACAGGTAGAGGCGACTCACCCAGCTGGCCGTGGTGTAGTGTCTCCTTTCGGTCGGTCGGGGAGAGAGGAGAGTGAGGAGCCCGTCAGTAATGGCCGCCGCGCTAGGAGAGAAGCCGGAAGAAAAAAAAAAATGGGAGAGCGCGAAGCCACACCCCCGCCGGTTTCAAAAAAAGCACGCGATTCACTCCGCTCTCCGCTCCCATGTCCTGCAGGCATCCACCTGCGGACAAAAGTACACAATCACCACACTGAATACATGTAGCAGCGGCTGCCGCAGCGGCCGCTGAAGCACTCAAACACATTAAAATGTGGAGTACTCACCCAGCTGAGCGCCACAGGGACCCCTCAGAGATTTGTGGCGCTGTGCCCGTAGCTTCCCCCCAGGGCGGGGAAAGCAGTGACCCAGAAGCGCGGTTTGCGCCCCCGCCAGGGAAGCAATCCTCATCCCCAGGGTCGGCAGGGTTCTGCAGGGACCACCTTACAGGGTAATACAGATCCGCCAAGGGAGAGGTGGGAGTCCAGCAGCGCTGAGACCCCTGAGACCTCTAGACCATTGGCGGTCCAAGTCTCTGTCCGACTAAAATAAAAAAAATCTTCTGAGGAGCTGCTTCCAGCAGCGACTATCCTCTGTGAACCTCAAATTTTAGACTGGAGAGCTGGAGTAGGAGGAGCCCTATATAGCTGGAGGGGCCGGTCAACACTTTTTTAATCTGAGGTGTGTTTATCCTATGTGGGCTCCGCCTACCCACTAGTAATGACTGTGTCTCCCTTCCTTCATCTGCAGCTGAAATCGGTTCTTTTCCCTCTGTCACCTTCATAAAGTCAGTACCAGGCTCAAGATGTTTGTGTACCAGTTGATGATAATTTTAAGTATTTGGGAGTTCTTGTTTATTGCATTAAGCACTGATCCTCCAATAGAAGGCAGGTAGGTAACTTAAGTCCAAACAATATCTTCCTCTAACCCTTTTTGGGCGCATAAATCTCTCTAAAATGATATACTTGCCCAAACTGTTATATTTATTTGATTCCTCCCTGGTTATGATTACCAGAGGAACATTTCACCACTTGGAAAGTTTGATTTGGACCTTCTACCTGGCAAGGAAGGTGGGGGGGTGGTGTAGGGGAGTCACCTAGAATCAGCTTATCCAGTTTGTATGCACTTTAACATAATGGAGGCCTGGCGGCTCCTAACTTATAAATTTACTTCCTGGCCGCACAGATAGTGTACTGCTATTGGAGGATAAATATTGACGTGGGCAATACTGCCACTATTTTGCGTGGTATACAGCTGAAATTAGTCATACCTGTATGTTTCTTGGATAATACATTGTTCAGTAAAAATCACCTTTTATAGCTTCGATCTTCTGGGCTATGGGGCGTACGCTGCTCAGAAGATAAGACTGCCTTCAGTCTTCATTATACAAGATTTCTTCTTGCCTTCTCGTCAGTGTCTCTTGACGTCCTGTGCGCAGCCAGAAATCCCGAGCCTGCGAATACTGCCTGCATCTTCTCCTCTGCACCGCCTTCAGTTCTGATTTGCTCAGGCACTGGACAGTCAACTATCTTCGAGTCCCAGTGATCTCCGGCGCACAGTAGGTGAATTCCCCACAGTACAGAAAAGCGACAGCAGGCAGAATACACAGGTGCGAGATTACCAGGCACGTACATGATGTCAAAGGGATAATGAAGAGAACAGTAGGAGAATTTCTGTCACATACTTCTGGATTGCTTACCTTTGAGGATTTGCATGCTAGATATGGAGTTCCAGATACTGATAAGTTCTTATACATACAACTTGGTGCAGAGTTGGAGTAGGTTTAGTGGCCCTAGGCTTTTCAAAATTGGAAGGGCTCTTGGGACCACTGATTTACCTAAACCCCTCACTCAAGCATATTCTTCTGTCCAGTCATCTGTCAGGCCTTTTGAAAGGGTAATGTGATATGAGTGGTGAATATCCTGGACTTAAAGTGGGAGGAATAGGGAGAGGTAGAAGATAAGAGTTATTTTTCAGTGATGAGTGTTAGGAACGGTATGGGGACGGTGGTTAGCAAAAACAGACACTGCCGTAAAGGATTCCCAGCAGAGCCTTCTGTATATTTAGCTCCATCATATGTCTGCATAACGTGAGGATGATTGGCATAGGGACTGGTATGACTGTTGCGTATGATGTTGTATGTATATGGTTGAACTGGCTTCAGTGGACATGGAGGATTCTCGGGCTGCGTGCTCACTATCAGTAATAGTAGCGTTTTGGACGCAGCTTATTTTCGCTGCATACAAAACACTGTGTTCTACATTACAAGCACAGCGGATGGGATTTATGGAAATGCCAAAATGCCATGCCCACTGTACTTCTTTTTAACGCTGTGCAAACCCACTTGTGGTGCGGGGTTCCGAGTAGGCAGCATGTTAATTTCAGTAGTGTAGACGCTTACTCTTAGATGTGGTAAATCCGCATAGTTCCAAAACATAGCTGCGTAATGTAGAAAGCAGAGTTTTGGACGCATCGAAAACAGGGATTTTGTGTACTCACCATAAAATCCTTTTCTCCGAGCCACTCATTGGGGGTCACAGTACCATGTGTGTATGCTGCTGCCACTAGGAGGCTACAGGTACAACACATCAAATCATGAACACAACTAGCCATAAGGCCAACAGGGTGGGTGCTGTGTTCCCCAGTGAGTGGCTCGGAGAAAAGGATTTTACGGTGAATACACAAAAATTCCTGTTTCTCCTTTGCCTCATTGGGGGATACAGGACCATGGGACATCCTAAAACAGTCCCTGGGTGGGATAACGACATAACAGATCAAACCCCACGTACCAACTATCTATAGAGTTGCACTACTGCCGCCTGCAAGATCCGTCTACCCAGACGTGCATCCGCAGAAGCCTGAGTGTGAACGGTGTAGTGCTTTGAAAATGTATGCAGACTGGACCAGGTCGCAGCCTTGCAAACCTGTTCCGCTGACGCCTGGAGCCTAATGGCTGCTGAGGCGGTAGGACTCAAATAGGCGAGCGTATCCACCTGGCTATTGAGGAGTTTGAAGCGGCGAGTCCCGTCTTGTGACCCTCAGCAAGAACAAGGCGTCCGTCATACGGAAGGACGCGGTCCGTGAGACATACCGTCTGAGAGCTCTCACCAGATCCAGAGTGTGGAGAGCCCGTTCAACACGGTGTACTGGTGCCGGGCAAAACAAGGGCAGGAGATAGGAGGAAACCACCTTGGAAAGAAGGATGGGGACAGCCTGAAAATCACCTTGTCTTGGTGGAAAACCAGGAAAGGAGCTCAAAAGGACAGGGCGGCTAGCTCCGAAATCCGCCTGACTGACGTCACCGCGACAAGAAAGGCTACCTTCCATGAAAGGTGGGTCAGAGCAACGTCTAGCAGCGGCTCGAAGGGAGTCTTTTCTAGACACTGAGGACCAAGGTAAGGTTCCAGGCATCCAACGGCGTTCTATAAGGGTACCACATGGGAGACCCCTTGAATGAACGTGCTCACCTGCGCTGGAACAAAACAGATAAAGCAAAGATCTGGCATTTGAGAGAGCCAAGCGCTAGGCCTGGTTCCAAACCAGTCTGAAGGAACTCTAAGATGGTGGGAATAGGGAAGACGAGAGGAGGATGGCTGCGGTCCCTGCACTGTTCGAAGAAGGTTTTTCCAGGTGCTGTGATACATGCGCACTGATACAGGCTTCTGCCAGTCCGTTAAACACAGGGCCCCTGAGTTCTGGTGGCAAATCGGGACCTGGAAGAGTAAATCTGGTTGATCCGGTAGTTGCCAGGAAACGTCAACGACGAGCTGCACCAGCTCAGTGTACCACGCCCGGCGAGGCCAGTCCAGGGCGACTAGGACCACTGGAACTCCTTCCGCCTTGACCTTCCTGATGACCCTTAGTAGTAACAGGAGTGGGGGAAACACATACGGAAGCCGAACCTGATGCCACGGAGGGACATGTGCATCCCCCCAAATGGCTTAGTCTTGATGCCATCAGACCTAATGACCGGAGTCCTCCAGCGGTAACAGATCTGTTGAAAGACCTCCGGATGGAGTGAACACTCTCCTGAGGAGAGACTCTGATGGCTAAGGAAGTCTGCCGCTCAGTTTTCCAAGCTCGGAGCGTGCACTGTTGAGGTGACTGAGTGGTGCCTCTCGGCCTAGCGGAGGATGTGTTCCACCTCGCGCATTGTCGCCCTGCTGCGGGTGCTCCCTTAATGGAGGATATATGCCACAGCTGTGGCATTGTCCGATTGTATTCGAATGGGGCAACCCGCCAGGTGATGGAACCGCCGCAGGGACAATCAAATCGCCCGAATCTCCAGGACGTTGATCGGAAGGTGGAACTTATGAGGTAACCAGCGCTCCTGGGCAGTTTGATGATGAAAGACAGCTCCCCAGCCGAGAAGACAGGCGTCGGAGGAGACCACCAGCCATTGAAGGATTTCCCTTGGGTGAAGGAAGATCGAAACGTCCACCACCTGTGCCCCTGCTTGACCCGTGGAAGCAAGCGGCACAGCCAGTTGAGGGAGACGGGTTCCTGTCCCAGGCTGCCAGAAGAGCATGCTGTAGGAGATGGAGGCGTAGCTGGGCGAAGGAAACAGCTTCCATCGCTGCCACCATCTTGTCCAGGACTCCCATGCCGAATTGGATGGAAAGAAGATATGGGTGACAAGGTGTCAGGGCTCCCTGTTGCAGGGCTAAAACCTTGTCTCGAGGGAAAATCACCAACCCTCGGGAGATGTCCAGGGTCACTCCTAAAAAGGAAATCTGCTGAGCCGGAACGGGGGAAGACTTGGTGAAATGTATCAGCCAGCCCAGGCGAGAAAATGTATCCAAAGCGATATAGACGCACTGCGCGCAGGCTTGGAAAGACGGACCCTTGATTAGAAGTTCGTCTAAGTATGGCAAAACGACCATGCCCCGAGAGTGCAGAATGGACATGACGGCCGCCATAACCCTTGTGAACACTCTGGGGGCGGTGGAGACCCAGAAAGGGCGAGGCTGTGAACTGGAAATGTTCCTTGCGGACAGTGAAGCGCAGAAACTTCTGGTGAGGGGGAAAGAAGGTGGGTGGAAAGAAAACCCTATTTTGTATCTGGAGGACACCATGTCCCTGATCCATTCGTCGTGAACGACAGAGAGCCAGGCATGACGCAACCTTAGTAGGCGGCCGCCTATTCTGCTGTTGCCATGACTGACTGGGCTTATACGAGACTTGGAGGTCCCTGTCTCTATGAGGAGTGTGCCTGATCCGGACGAGGCGGTCGTAGTGAACCAACTGGGATTGCTGCGAAAGAACCAAAAGACGAGACTGTTGCTGATGACGAAAAGGTTGCCTTGCTGAGAAGGAATTTACTATCCCCTCTTGTGGTGTTGGAAATAAGCTGATCCAGCTTTTCCCCGAATAAAACGACCGCTCTGGTAAGGCAGAGAGGTTAGGAACTTTTGGACAGAGTCCGCCACCATTCCCTGAGCCACAGTGCCCGTGTGATGGTGATGGCGTTAGAGGCTGCAAGCGCGGTGAAATTAGCCGCATCCGTGAAGGCGAGCACCAAATAGTCTCCCACTAGGGAAATCTGATTGGCCAGATCCGCTGCCTCTGGGGAAGATTACTATACTGAATGGTTTTGGTCAGGGTATCTGCCCAGGAAACCATAGCTTCAGCAACCAATGCCGCGGCAAAAGAGGGAAAGAGTGCCGAGCATGAGGCTTCAAAAAAACTGAGCAAGCAAGATGCTCGATCTGACGATCCAAGTGATTTTTAAATCGAGGATCCATCCGGTAAGGATAGGAGGGTTTTGGAGGCCAGGCGAGATACGGACGGATCGACTGGAGGGAATTCAGCCCATTCCTTCCGCAGATCCGATGAAAAAGGGGTATCCTGCCTCAAGACACTTCTGTGAGGACTTCCGGGAGGCGGAGTTATGAGATGGCCGCTTTTTAATGTAGCTCTCAGACGGCAGAGCTAAATCTACTGCCATCACGCTGCCAAACTAAGTGGGCAACGGGGATAAGACCCGGGCAAGGTCTCCTAACATCGGGGCCAGCTCTCTGTGGTCTCCGGAGGTCCTAGGCGCAGGCAGCGCCAAGATCCACGCAGCTCGCGGCTCCTGACAGGCGCAACAGCGTTAGTCCGCATCAGAGAGCGGAGCACACTTCGCGTTATACCTCCATGCTACAGGTATACCGGGAAGGAAAAGCCATCTGTTACCTGTTTGAGGAGGAGTGGGAACAGGGATCGGTACAGAGAGCCACATGTCGGAGCGATCGGCATAGCAGAGCGCAAGGAGAAGGAGGCAGTGGGCACCAGACAGGCAGAGGAAGCTAACAGAATGGCCTCTGGGAATTGGTGAGTGTGTGGGCCTGAGTGTAAGAACGGGGCCTGTCTGTGTGGGTCTGTAATCCTGCATTATCTAGTGCCTTCCTTCCAACACTTCACTCTAGCACAGACCCGGGCAAGGGGCGGCCCGCGGGCCGCATCCGGCCCGCCGGCTGTCAGTGACCGGCCCGCGGAGGCGCTCCGGCAGTCTCAGGGCCCCGGCATCAGCTGGCACAATACTTACCTCTCCCGTGCCTCCGCTGCTGCAGCTCCGGGCTCCACCGGCGCTTCCTCTCAGAGCCGGCCGCTGAATGACGTCATCATTCAGCGGCCGGCTGTGTCAGAGAGCGGGGACGCTGGACAGGTAAGACGTGTCTCTGTGTGTGTCTGTGTCTATGTAGTGCGGTGCTGTGTGTGTGTGTGTGTGTGTGTGTGTGTGTGTATGTGAGAGAGTGCTTATGTGCTGTCTGTGTGTGATGATGGGCAGGCATTGCTGATAATGGGGAGGCATTGATGATGATGGGAGATGATGATGATAATGGGCAGGCATTGATGATAATGGGCAGGCATTGATGATGGGGAGAAGATGATGATGATGATGGGCAGGCATTGATGATGATGGGGAGAAGATGATGATAATGGGCAGGTATTGATGATAATGGGCAGGCATTGATGATGGGGAGAAGATGATGATGGGCAGGCATTGCTGATAATGGGGAGGCATTGATGATGATGGGGAGAAGATGATGATAATGGGCAGGCATTGATGATGGGAGAAGATGATGATGGGCAGGCATTGCTGATAATGGGGAGGCATTGATGATGATGGGGAGAAGATGATGATAATGGGCAGGTATGTATATATACAGCATATATATATATGTATGTATGTATATATACAGTATTGGGTAGAACGAGTTAATTATATTAGTCCGGCCCTCTAAAACCATCCCAATTTCTCATGCGGCCCCCTGGCAAAATTAATTGCCCACCCCTGCTCTAGCACATGCACTCAACTCTAGATGAGGCTGCCATCTGCTGGATTTAAGTGATTGTGCTAGGCAATTTCTTTTGTGCAGTGGATCAGGGATTGGATACGCTGCCCCCTGCTGGATTAAGTGCTGTCCTGCCACAATTAGTTGGGCTATCCCAGGCACTTGGCTATTATATAGAGGATTAGCACTTGGATCAATTCTTGAAGGAAGCCACCCGTGTCGCAGTGGACCATCCGGAATTGCTGCGAAAGAACCGAAAGACGAGACTGTTGCTGACAACGAAAAGGTCGCCTTGCAGTGAAGGAAATTACTCCCCTCCTGTGGTGTCGAGAATAATCTGATCCAGCTTTTCCCCGAATAAACGACTGCTCTGGTAAGGCAGAGAGGTTAGGAACTTTTGGACGCAGAGTCCGCCGCCATTCCCTGAGCCACAGTGCCCGTGTGATGGTGATGGTTTTAATTGCTGCCTTGCATTTCTTGTGTATCTAGTTAATTTTGCATTAATTTTGCATCCGTTTTTTTCCGGAAAGGCGCATAGTGTTACCCAAGTCAGCTTCTTTATTAAAGATGCAGAACGCGTGACTTTCTCAATGTGACTGGGATACTTAAAGGAGACGTCACCGATAAATCTGCATACGTGCATTATGTCTCTTATACAAATGGAAAAATAAGTAGCCAAATCTGGAAAAACAAATAGGCCTTCAACCTGGCAAAAGAATACTACCTCCCCACCCAAGATAACTACTGACATGGAGCATGAGGATACGCAATCTATCGCTCAGGCCATTACAGACATGCTTATGCCAAAAATTGACTCCAGGCTAGTGGTGTTTTTAAGGCGACTCTTGATGCTATTGCCTCTCAAGTTAACATACAAGGGACAATGATAACGAATATGGACGCACTGCATAATATGGCAATAAAAGTACGGGGGTGCAGAAGGTGGTATAGAATATAGACTAAAAAAGAAAAAGAAACTACCAAAAATACTGCACCCCACCAATGTAATATAGTAAAATAGAAAAAGGACTTTATTGACAAAAACACATTAAAAACATTAAAACACAATGGAAAACTCCCCGCATGTAAACTGCTCAATGGTAAGTATCAACACAGACAATTATGTGAAATCACATTCCTCCAATGAATATATACACATAAGGTGGCACATGAACGATAGCAAGGCAATATAACAAATACAAATGTAGTCCACAAGTCTAGATATAACATGTATATCCAAATGGTATATTGCAAAAGACACAGACAATTCACCTAGGTAGTATCAATAAATACTTGTAGTAAGCTGATGATATACAGTATACACCCTATCGGGACATGTACTGTCACAACAAGTCTGTGTAAAGAAACCTGAGGACAAAAAACAATTGGATCCAGAAAATCAGCAAAGTCCGCAAAATTAACTCCAAAGTGGAGACAATAATGGAACAGAGTAACGAAGGATCAGCAATGGAATCCCTCAGGACAATGAATCCAAAGTCTGCAATATATGTGGCTCAAATAGCCAAGATACAAGAGCTTACATGTCCACCAGATAAGAGATAATGATAGGAGTCCCCAAGAGCAGGATAACAGAGGCGGAGGAGTCCCGCCGCGTATCGCCGTCACCTGGACGGCTTCATCAGGAGAAGGTGGCAACCTTATGCCAATGTAGTCCCTTAAGTACCTGTTCTGATGAGAGGCATAATAGCCACATGTCTGCTGGCGTTCAGGGCAGGACCGGAAGCAGCTGACAGGTAAAATGCCGACGTCTCTGCCTAATACACTCAACTGCGCAGGCGTCGATCAATGAGAGCGACGATGCACATTGAAAATAAAAGAGCGCATGCGCACCTCCCGGGAGTGTTTAAAGGGAAAGATACTATATGAATGCAGTACTAGTAAGATACAATCTGACACCTGAGCAAATATAGAGGAAAAAGATAGCAAGCATATGAATACACGCCTGATGCTGACCCAACATGATTTAGGACCTAAATATAGCAAACATTTTGTAATAGTATGAATATGGGGACAAAAGCATCATAACAATTAAAGGCACCATAACATATACAGGTCCTTCTCAAAAAATTAGCATATAGTGCTAAATTTCATTATTTACCATAATGTAATGATTACAATTAAACTTTCATATATTTTAGATTCATTACACACCAACTGAAATTTGTCACCCAAAAAACCTGTCTCAAAAATTAACATATTTCAACCGTCCAATAAAATAAAAGTGTTTTTAAAAACAAACAAAAAAACCATCAAATAATAAAGTTCAGTTATGCACTCAATACTTGGTCGGGAATCCTTTGGCAGAAATGACTGCTTCAATGCGGCGTGGCATGGAGGCAATCAGCCTGTGACACTGCTGAGGTGTTATGGAGGCCCAGGATGCTTTGATAGCGACCTTAAGCTCATCCAGAGTGTTGGGTCTTGCGTCTCTCAACTTTCTCTTCACAATATCCCACAGATTCTCTATGGGGTTCAGGTCAGGAGAGTTGGCAGGCCAATTGAGCACAGTAATACCATGGTCAGTAAACCATTTACCAGTGGTTTTGGCACTGTGAGCAGGTGCCAGGTCGTGCTGAAAAATGAAATCTTCATCTCCATAAAGCATTTCAGCCGATGGAAGCATGAAGTGCTCCAAAATCTCCTGATAGCTAGCTGCATTGACCCTACCCTTGATGAAACACAGTGGACCAACACCAGCAGCTGACATGGCAGCCCACACCATCACTGACTGTGGGTACTTGACACTGGACTTCAGGTATTTTGGCGTTTCCTTCTCCCCAGTCTTCCTCCAGACTCTGGCACCTTGATTTCCGAATGACATGCAAAATTTGCTTTCATCAGAAAAAAGTACTTGGGACCACTTAGCAACAGTCCAGTGCTGTTCTCTGTAGCCCAGGTCAGGCGCTTCTGCCGCTGTTTATGGTTCAAAAGTGGCTTTACCTGGGGAATGCGGCACCTGTAGCCCATTTCCTGCACACGCCTGTGCACGGTGGCTCTGGATGTTTCTACACCAGACTCAGTCCACTGCTTCCTCAGGTCCCCCAAGGTCTGGAATCGGTCCTTCTCCACAATCTTCCTCAGGTCCGGTCACCTCTTCTCGTTGTACAGCGTTTTCTGCCACATTGTTTCCTTCCAACAGACTTCCCATTGAGGTGCCTTGATACAGCACTCTGGGAACAGCCTATTTGTTGAGAAATTTCTTTCTGGGTCTTACCCTCTTGCTTGAGGGTGTCAATGATGGCCTTCTTGACATCAGTAAGGTCGGCAGTCTTACCCATGATGGGGGTTTTGAGTAATGAACCAGGCAGGGAGTTTTTAAAAGCCTCAGGAATCTTTTGCATGTGTTTAGAGTTAATTAGTTGATTCAGAAGATTAGGGTAATAGGTCGTTTAGAGAACCTTTTCTTGATATGCTAATTTTTTGAGACAGGTTTTTTGGGTTATCAGGAGTTGTATGCCAAAATCATCAGTATTAATACAATAAAAGACCTGACAAATTTCAGTTGGTGTGTAATGAATCTAAAATATATGAAAGTTTAATTGTAATCATTACATTATGGAAAATAATGAAATTTAGCACTATATGCTAATTTTTTGAGAAGGACCTGTACATGGGTACAATAATGGAATATTTAGTGCCAAAACAAATGTGTGATCTACATAAAATACAAGTGTACAAATACTTAAAATTTTTTTTTTAAAATATATATATATATATATATATATATATAATTCTTTTTTTTTTTACAAGGGACACACCTAACGGCCGCAGAACAAAGTGTCAGATTTGGAGGACATGGTCGCGGATCTCTCAGGGAAATTATATCAGAGACAAAAATGTCACATATCTTCTTGACAAGGTCGACGACTTGGAGAACAGGTCTCGCTGTAACAACCTGAAACTGGTGGGACTCCCTGAAGTGATTAAATTGGCGATTTGATGGGGGTGGTCTCAGAATGGCTCTAAATCTTACACCACCTTCTGGGGCTCTAAAAATTGAGTCCATCGCTTGGTTATCCTAGGAACGATACAGACTCTAGACCACGTCCAGTAATATTTCAAGTTTTAAACTACCAAGACAAGATGAGCCTTTTGTCGGCATACAGAAAGAAACAATCACTATCATATGATCATTATAAGCTGTTTCTTTTTCAGGACTATTCGGCTGCAGTTGCAACTAAACGTAAGGCCTTTAACCCCGCATGTGCGATCCTGGCCGGAAAGAATATTCGTTTTGGGCTACAATTTCCGGCAATTTTACGCTTTTTCATGAATGGGAAAAATTGCGTCTTTAGTGATCCTGAAAAAGCAATACAACATCTTAAAGGAGTGGGGGCGCTCAGGCGACCACTCAGACCATGGATGAGACCGGAGGTCATGGGACGTTGTTTTTTGTGCCTTTTCTCCCTTTTGCCTGATAAGGTGACGTCGCCTTTTGTGTTCTATATTTGTTAAGATATTGATCTTTTTTTTTTCTTGAGCAGATTCAAGTATATTTGTTCCTTGGGCATGTTTATTAGTGAGATTAAGTTGTTAATGTTGAGGGGGGGTGTGGTCCCTGCATGCATTCATTTCATTCTCAAAATAACATGACCTTCATGCTCACTCGCTGGGATGAATGTGGGGTCTACACACAATTGATAATACTCTGATTACACCACGTTCAGGTGTGGGTTAGATGGCAGATCTTGGAAATAGTACCTTGTTCACGTTGCATACACTATACTGCTGTTCTTGGAATGTGAATGGACTCAATTCCCCAGTTAAGAGGAAAATGGTTTTGCATTATTTACAGCACTCTAACTTTCATGTGATTTTTTTTTTACAAGAGACTCACTGGGTTAAAGACAGGCATCCTTCTTTATTTAGTAAAAAATATGATTTATGTGCAGAATAGTAAGCTTGCGAGCAGGGCGCTCATTCCTCTTGGTATGTACTTTGATCTGTGTTTATTGTTATGCTGTAATGCAGTGTTCTCAACTCCAGTCCTCAGGACTCACCAACAGGTCATGTTTTCAGGATTTCCTTAGTATTGCACAGGTGATAATTGTATCACCTGCTCAAGCATTAATTCCATCACCTTTGCAATACTAAGGAAATCCTGAAAACATGACCTGTTGGTGGGTCCTGAGGACTGGAGTTGAGAAACACTGCTGTAATGTCTATTGTCTGTACAAGTCCCCTCTATAATGTAAAGTGCTGCGGAATATGTTGGCGCTATAGAAATAAAATTATTATTTATTATTATAGAAGTGTCATTCTAAAAAAACAGAGGAGTGGCAATACTCATAAATAAGGGTCTTAATTATGACCTGTTAGAGAACTGGGAAGATCCATTTGGGAGGTTCTTGATAGTCAATATTCAAATAGAAGGGGTCCCATATTGCTTAGTAAATGTATATGCACCCAATAGCCCACTCACAAGTTTCAATCCCCGTTGCTTTCCAAACTAGCAGGATGGGATATATCTAATCTGAAAGTGGGGGGGGGATTTTTAATGAGGCTCACGACTCATCCCTTGACAGGTCAAGCTCAAGTAGCTCTAGTGTCGCGATACAAGGAGGACTTATTCAAAAACTGATGAATCATCTGGGGCTGACAGTTATGTGGAGATGTCAGCACCCCACTGATAGGGACTATTCTCATTATTTTCATGTCCAAGAATCTCATGCAAGATTGGACTATTGGTTATTGGGCCTGTTGATGGTGTCGCTTGTCCTTATGACAGACATCTTAAATGTTCATGTGTCCGATCACGCTCCAGTGGTCATTAAATCTAGACTTACACATCCGGTACGGAAAGAAAGGAGATGGAGGTTCCCCTTTTATCTGTATGCGTCTGACGATTTTAAGGTTTTTTCCACAATCATCCTGGGATACATACAAAGAGGATATTAAAGAACACTGCAGTGATGCACATCTATTCTGGGAAGCTTCCAAGGCTGTATTAAGAGGACAAATTATTTATGTTGGGAAAAAATTGAAAAATTACTAGAAGCGACATTAGCGACACAGAGACAGTTAACGCAGTGTCACGCTGTTACTGCATACAGGAGGTCCGGGGTCTATGCTGACCCTAAGCTGGGGTCCTGACTAATCCCTCTACCTGGAGGTACTGTTGATGGTACAGAGGTCCAGGCCGCCAGCGTAATCCCTACCTCCTGAGGATCCCTGAACCTCAGTGATCTAGTCCTGAGAAGGACCCTGATCACAACACAGGGGACTGGAAGGTATATGCCTAGACACAGTAATAGACAAACGAGACAGTACAAGGGGTAAACTAAAATCCACCTTGCATACAAAACTCACAACACAAAAAACAGAGGGAACACCAATGGGTACTGAGATAAATGATAAAGCGAGGAGGGGAAAAAAGACCACACCAGGTATTCTTCTCTTCAGGCTTCACAATACCACGATCCGCTCTGCTGGTCTGCATGAATGCTTTCACCGACACATTCCTAGCAGACTGGCAGGTATTTGAAGGAATCCCATTAATTGCAGCTGGGTGTGGCTGGCCTTGTCTAGCACAGAGAGAGAAAGAATTAACTCCCTCACTGCCGAAAAACACCAAGCACCAAAAACTCAGCTGCGCGAAGTCAGATTGTGTAATCGCGACGATCTTCGTGGCGACACACCTGTGACAGTACCCCCCCTTCTACGAGGGGCCTCCGGACCCTCAGGGCCAGGTTTATCTGGGTGAGTTGTGTGGAAGGCCCAAATTAATCGATCTGCGTTAATATCCGACGCAGGAACCCACGTCCTCTCCTCAGGACCATACCCCCTCCAATGAACCAGGTACTGAAGGGACCGGCGATTCAGACGTGAATCGATGATTTTCGACACCTGAAACTCCAAGTTACCATTGACCACCACAGGAGGAGGAGGTAAAGGTGACGGTATCACCGGCGCCACACACCTCTTAAGCAACGATCTGTGGAACACATTGTGAATTTTAAATGTAGGAGGGAGGTCAAGACGGAATGCCACCGGATTAATTATAGAACTGATCTTGTATGGCCCGATGAACCTGGGACCCAGTTTCCAGGAGGGAACCTTAAGTTTTATATTCTTGGTAGACAACCATACCAGATCGTTCACACATAGGTCCGGACCAGACACTCTCCTCCTATCAGCCATACGTTTGTATCGGTTCCCCATAGTACTCAGATTATTCAGCACTCCTCTCCACACTGAAGCAAGTGAAGACGAAAATCGTTCCTCCTCAGGAACCCCAGAAGAGCCCCCCCTATTGAAAGTACAAAACTGGGGGTGAAAACCATATGCCCCAAAAAACGGGGACTTACCAGTGGACTCGCTCCGCCTATTGTTAAGAGCGAATTCCGCCAGAGGCAAGAAAGAAGCCCAGTCCTCCTGGTTCTCTGACACAAAACACCGGAGATATGTCTCCAAGCTCTGGTTCAGACGCTCTGTCTGACCATTGGTCTGAGGATGAAAAGCCGATGAAAATGAGAACTGCATCCCCCGCCGTGTACAAAATGCCTTCCAGAATTTGGACACAAACTGAGACCCCGATCAGACACCACATCGGAGGGTACCCCATGAAGCCTCACAATCTCCCCAATGAACACCTGCGCAAGAGTCTTAGCATTAGGAAGAGCAGGAAGAGCGATAAAATGTGCCATCTTGCTGAACCTGTCCACTACAACGAGTATGACTGTTTTACCCGAAGACGGCGGGAGGTCCGTAATGAAGTCCATAGACAGATGAGTCCACAGACACTCCGGGATCTTCAAAGGTAAGAGGGTCCCAGACGGACGGGTATGTGGGGTCTTAGAGCGCGCACAAACCTCGCAGGACGCGACAAAAGTTACCACCTCCCTATGTAAGTTAGGCCACCAAAACCGGCGCGAGAGGAGATCCTCAGTTGCTTTACTCCCTGGGTGTCCTGCCAAAGCTGAATTATGGTGTGCCTCGATCACCTTTTGTCGCAACTGATTTGGAACAAACAGTCTCCCTGGAGGTCCTACAGGGGCGTCCCCCTGAGCCTCCAATACCTCCTCTTCAAGCTCAGAGCATACTGCCGACACCACCACCCCCTCCTGAAGGATCGGAACCGGGTCATCCGTCTTCCCGGCCCCAGGGAAACTGCGAGATAAGGCATCCGCCTTAACATTTTTTGACCCAGGACGATATGTGACGACAAAATTAAACCTGGTAAAAAACAACGACCACCTAGCTTGTCTGGGATTCAGACGTTTAGCGGACTCTAAATATAGCAGGTTCTTGTGATCGGTAATGACGGTGACCGGGTGGACTGCCCCCTCCAAAAAATGACGCCACTCCTCAAAAGCTAACTTAATGGCCAAGAGTTCCCTATTGCCGACATAATTCCTCTCAGCGGACGACAATTTTTTAGAGAAGAAGGCGCACGGATGCCAATTACCAGGGGACGAACCTTGTGACAATACTGCTCCCACCCCTACCTCGGAAGCGTCCACCTCTACAATGAACGGCTGTGACGCATCAGGTTGAATAAGTATGGGTGCCGAAGCAAAACATTTTTTCAAGGAGGAAAACGCTTGACAAGCCTTGTCAGACCACCTTGAAAAATCCGTCCCTTTTTTAGTCATGTCTGTGAGAGGTTTAACTATGGACGAGAAATTACGAATAAATTTCCGGTAGTAGTTAGCAAACCCCAGGAAACGTTGTAATGCCTTAAGATCCTCTGGCAGATCCCACTCAAGAACTGCCCGCACTTTCCCAGGGTCCATACGAAAACCGGATGCTGACACCAGGAATCCTAAAAACTGAAGTTCCTGTACGGCGAACACACACTTCTCCCATTTGGCGTACAGTTTATTATCCCGCAAGATCTGTAACACCTGCCTAACATGCTCCTGATGAGACACAAGATCCGGCGAGTAAATTAAGATGTCATCCAGATATATGACAACAAACTGTCCCACTAGGTGGCGAAAGATGTCATTAACAAAATGTTGAAACACCGCCGGGGCATTAGTCAGACCAAATGGCATGACAAGGTTCTCATAATGCCCCTCCGGAGTGTTAAACGCAGTCTTCCACTCAACCCCCTCCTTCATCCTAATCAGATTGTACGCCCCCCTGAGATCCAACTTAGAGAACCATTTGGCGCCCACGATCTGATTGAAGAGATCGGGAATAAGTGGGAGTGGATACGGATCTCGGACCGTAATCCGATTAAGCTCACGGAAATCCAGGCAAGGGCGTAGGCCTCCATCTTTCTTCTTCACAAAGAAGAACCCCGCGGCCACCGGGGAAGATGAAGGTCTAATATGCCCCTTAGCCAGACTCTCCGAAATATAATCCTTCATGGCCTGCCTCTCAGGACCAGAAAGGTTATACAACCTAGATTTCGGTAACTTAGCTTCAGGGAGCAATTTTACAGAACAGTCATACACGCGATGAGGAGGTAGTTCTTGACACCCTTTCTCCGAGAATACATCCTCAAAATCCGCCAGAAATGGAGGTAAGACCCTAGGAGTGACCGCACCGATGACCGTATTCATGCAGTTTTTATTACAGAATTCACTCCATTGGCTTATCTCTCTGGATTGCCAATTAATAACCGGGTTATGCTTAGTTAACCAAGGAAGGCCCAACACTATAGGAATGGGAAGACCCTCCAACACGTAACACGACAACAGTTCTTTATGTATCCCCCCCACTTGAAGATCTATGTTATGCACTGCTTGCGAAAAACTACCCTGACCGAGAGGTTTGGCGTCGATCGAGAATATGGGGACGGGTTTAGCCAACACACTCAATCGCATACCTTGAACCCAGGCAAAGCGAGCATCCACCAGATTAGCCCCGGCCCCACTATCCAGAAGAACAGATATCCTCTCAGTTCTCGCACCAACCACCACCTCCGCCGGTACGAGAAACTGAGACGAACTTAGGGACGAAATACTTACTCCCAGATTGCCGTCCACCACACAATCTGGGATCAATAGTTTTCCGGCGACTTCTCACTCTGCAAAGGACGGGATGGACACCCCCCAATAAAATCCCTTTTTCCCACAGAAGAAACAACTTCCTGTTTTGTGGCGCCCCACCGATCCCCTCCCCCGGAATGATGTCCCTCCTAATTGCATAGGCTCCTCTGGACTGACCAGGGGAACCTCCATATAAGGGACCCTTGAGGAAGGTGGAGTCTTCACAGGGGGCGGAGTTACCCCACACCTCTCCCGAAGCCGTCTGTCAATACGAATAGCTAGGGCCATAGCGGCTTCCAGTGACGTGGGAGGGTCATACTGTGCCAGCACATCCTTTAATTTGTCAGATAAACCTTGACAAAACTGGCTCCTAAGAGCCGGGTCATTCCACTGGGTGTCCGTGGCCCACCTACGGAACTCCGAACAGAATTCCTCCGCCGGACGATCTCCCTGCTGGATCCTACGTAACTTAGATTCAGCAAGGGAGACCCGATCCGGGTCATCATATACAAGACCCAGAGCTGCAAAAAAACCTATCCACTGACTGGAGAGCTGGGGAGCCCGGGGGAAAAGAGAACGCCCAGAATTGGGGGTCTCCTTGTAGGAGCGAGATGACAATCCCCACCCTTTGTTCTTCACTTCCAGATGACCGAGGTCGCAGCCGAAAGTACAATTTACATGCCTCCTGGAAAGCAAAAAACTTGTCCCGCCCCCCAGTGAACCTGTCAGGGAGAGCTACTTTAGGTTCTGGTCCGGCTTGCTCCAGGGGGTACAAAACCTTGGACTTAACGTCCGCCAGCTCCATGGACAAACTCTGCAACTGCCGAGCTAGACTGGCTACTGGATCCATGGTGGCTGGAGAAAATCTTTAGTGGTCGGTGAAAATGTCACGCTGTTACTGCATACAGGAGGTCCGGGGTCTATGCTGACCCTAAGCTGGGGTCCTGACTAATCCCTCTACCTGGAGGTACTGTTGATGGTACAGAGGTCCAGGCCGCCAGCGTAATCCCTACCTCCTGAGGATCCCTGAACCTCAGTGATCTAGTCCTGAGAAGGACCCTGATCACAACACAGGGGACTGGAAGGTATATGCCTAGACACAGTAATAGACAAACGAGACAGTACAAGGGGTAAACTAAAATCCACCTTGCATACAAAACTCACACCACAAAAAACAGTGGGAACACCAATGGGTACGGAGATAAATGATAAAGCGAGGAGGGGAAAAAAGACCACACCAGGTATTCTTCTCTTCAGGCTTCACAATACCACGATCCGCTCTGCTGGTCTGCATGAATGCTTTCACCGACACATTCCTAGCAGACTGGCAGGTATTTGAAGGAATCCCATTAATTGCAGCTGGGTGTGGCTGGCCTTGTCTAGCACAGAGAGAGAAAGAATTAACTCCCTCACTGCCGAAAAACACCAAGCACCAAAAACTCAGCTGCGCGAAGTCAGATTGTGTAATCGCGACGATCTTCGTGGCGACACACCCATGACACGCAGACTTACAAGAATTTCAAATTAACTAATTCTCCCATAAATAGGGAAAAAATTTTGGAAGCCAAGGAGGCTGTGGAAAATATAGAGCATGAAAGAGCGCTATATAATCTGAATTATTAGAAGCACAAATATTTTAAATGGGGGAACAGGCCGGGCAAGTTACTCGCTTCTCTCACTAAACCTTTTAGAAAGGCGACTAGAATCACCAAAATTAGTAAGCAAAACGGTAACATTTTGTCATTCTCGGGGAGATGCCACGTACTCAAAATTTTTATATTTATTTCAAACACTTCCATTATTAGTATCCAAGTCTGATATAAATTTACTGAATAAAGGGTATGCCACACTAAACAATATCGCTAACGGGATCGCTAAAAAACGTCACTATTTAGCGATCCCGTTAGCGATATTGTTCAGTGCGGCAGCTTCCAGCGACGAGCTTCCTGCTGTGATCTCGCTCGTCGCTGGAATCGTTCCGGACCCTATTTCATCGCTGGCGCTCCCGCTGGGTAAGTATCTAATCGCTGTGTGGCACCTTTTCTTAGCGATTTAGCGGTACTTTTGTACCGCTAAAGTCGTTAAGAAGATCGCTAACCGCGATAGCGTCGTTAACTATATCGCTAAATGCGGCAGCATTTAGCGATATAGAAACAATCCCGCTAGCGATCGCATTAGTATGCGTCGTTATCGTGATCGCTAGCGGGATTGTTTAGTGTGGCAGTACCTTAAGGCTTTCAGACAGTTTATTTGGGGAATTAAGGGCAGGTCACGCCTTGGGCTATGTAAACTGCAATTACCAAGGAATGAGGGGGGTATTAACTTGCCTGATATCAGTAGATATAATACTGCGGCTAATCTTAGATATATAACTGATTGGTTGCGGGGGTCATCTCACTTTGCCAATGTTAACCTAGAAAGACAAACTTATCCTCATATTTCACTGATGGCCTTGGTACATCTGAAAGATGAGGACCTTCCTAAATATATCCGAGATCACCCAGTCCTATGGCAAACTATCTTATGGAGAAGAGAAAGGAGGTTACGCAAATTAAAGAGTGGTTTATCGCCCTTTCAACCTTTTTTTAGGTAACCCCCTATTTCTAAAAGGCAACCCAACCAAAGATTATACGACTCTTGCACGTCACAATTGTGTTCTAGTGATAGATTTCCTGGATCATCGTTTTTCTATGCTTACTTTTGAAGAGGCGGCACATCGTTTTCCCTTGTTCGGAGGCAGACCGTTTCTGTTTATACAGGCACGTAGTTTAGTTCTTAAATATGTCAGCAGTAGACAGGGGCATAGGTTGGGAAATAGGCTTGACATTCTTAGAATGGGTAGAACTCAACCAACATCTACTAGCAGCATATACTTTGTTTGGCGAAGAGAGTGGTCATGGGATGCAAAAGATACAGGCCCGGCGACATGGAAAAAACATTGTAGGATTTATTGGAGGCTACTATGGCTCAAAGAAAAGTCATTCCATACAGTAGTTATACTGATATGGCTGTTATTTTTGCATAGGGCTTATATCACACCTTACGTCTAGTTCAAGATGTCCCCCATGAATTCATATCAATGTCCAAAATGTGGTCAGCATAACACTGATCTATACCATCATATGTGGAGCTGCATTAAAATTCAAAAGATATTGGATGATATCCATGCTGAACTGCAACGTACTTGTGGGGTAGAGTTTCCCCTCACCCCACAGTGATAAATTTTCAATGTCTTGGAGCAGTCTCAGAGATCACTACCTAAACATACGAAGGCTATTTTAGTGATATGGGCCTCAGCGGTCAGGTAAAGTATTCTGCATCAGTGGTTAAACCCAGATGCACCTCCAACAGCATTAATTTTAACCAAGATTCACTACCTATTTAGGATGGACTGGTTAGAGACGTTAAACAAAGAAAAGTTGACTGAGAAATGTTTTATTAGATGGTAGTCTTTTATTCCCACTCTTAATTTAGAGTCTAAAAACAGACTTAAAAAACAATTTGAAATACGAGCTGGCACTTACTACAATGTATTAGTGGACACACACCGATTTAACAAGTATTGTTTGGGTAATGATGCACGCAGGGAGGGGGGGGTTGTAGTTTAACTACAGGCTACGTCATTGTAATTTACTGTACTATTCAAGTACGATATTGCTACGTTATTTAGCTTTGCATTGCAAGCTTATTGTGATTTTGTTTGTATATGTTAAAACTAATAAAAACAGTTTTTTTTAAAAAAAAAAACAAAAAAACAAACAAACAGGATTTTGGCTGCTTACCGTAAAATCTGTTTCTCGGAGCGCTCATTGGGGGACACAGGAACCATGGGGTGTATGCTGCTGCCACTAGGAGGCTGACACTATGCATATGAAAAAGGGTTGGCTCCTCCTCCGCAGTATACACCCCACCGACTGGCACCAAGCTAATCAGTTAGTGAGAAAGCAGTAGGAGAAATATAACAGAAGAAAACATAGCCAAACAGACAACTCAGTCATAACATTAACCAGAAGAAAGGAAAGGAGTTGTAACAAACATATGGGAGGGTGCTGTGTCCCCCAATGAGCGCTCCGAGAAACAGATTTTACGGTAAGCAACCAAAATCCTGTTTTCTCGGTCGCTCTATTGGGGGACACAGGAACCATGGGACGTCCCAAAGCAGTCCCTGGGGGGGGGAAAATATGGCAGGAAACTCCATTCAGGTCGGCGGAGTCCCCAATGCCGCCTGCAAGATCCTTCTGCCTAAGCTGGCGTCCGCCGAAGCGTAGGTGTGGACCTTGTAAAATTTGGCAAACGTGTGGATGGAAGACCAGGTTGCCGCTTTGCAAAGTTGTAGGGCGGATGCCCCATGGTGAACCGCCCAGGAGGCGCCTACTGCCCGGGTGGAGTGAGCCTTAACTCCAGGAGGAGGCACTCTGTTCTTAACCTGGTAAGCCTCCAAAATTGCAGTCCGAATCCAACGCGCAATAGTCGCTTTGGAGGCCGGCAGACCTCTCCGCGTTCCGTTTGGAATGACGAACAGAAGATCCGTCTTCCTGAAGCTGTCCTGTCCATATAGATCCTCACGGCCCTGACCAGGTCTAGCCTGTGCAACGAGCGTTCCAGGGGATGAGACGGAACCGGACAGAAGGAAGGCAGGACAATCTCCTCATTCAGGTGAAAAACGGATACCACCATGGGAAGAAAGGAAGGCGGAGGTCGCAATACTACCTTGTCCTGGTGAAGAACCAGGAAAGGGGTCGACAGGATAGAGCCGCTAATTCTGAAACCCGCCTGATGGAGGTGATAGCCACAAGGAAGGCCACCTTCCAGGACAAAACAGCCAGAGGGACCTCTCTCAGAGGTTCGAAGGGGGCGCTCCTCATAACCTCCAGCACAAGATTGAGGTCCCAGGGGTCCACGGGGTTCCGGTATGGGGGGGCCGCATGCACCACTCCCTGTAGAAAAGTCCTGACCTGAGAGCGAGACGCTAAGGACTTCTGAAAAAGGATAGAAAGGGCCGACACCTGTCCTTTTAGCGTGCCCAGAGAGAGGCCGGAGTCCAGTCCCGCTTGGAGAAAAGTCAAGATGACTGGGAGCGACAATTCCATCGGTGGGGTGACATTGGCCTCGCACCAGCGAAAATAGGCCTCCAAGGTTCGGTAGTAGACCTTAGAGGACGACGGTTTCCTGGCCTGGATCATGGTGCGAATCACCCGATCGGAGAAACCGGAAGCTTTTAGTACCGCAGTCTCAACAGCCACGCCGTCAAATTGAGAGACCGAGAACCCGGGTGGCAGATCGGACCTTGAGACAGAAGATCTGGCCTGTCTGGGAGTCTCCAGGGGGCGTCTGCCAGAAGGTTGACGATGTCTGCGAACCAGGACCCCTGGGCCAATCTGGGGCGATCAGAATGACCGGTACCCCCTCCGCCTTGATCTTCTTCAGCAGCCTGGGAAGAAGAGGAAGAGGGGGAAAAAGGTAGGGAAGCGTGAAGCGCGACCAGGGAATGGCCAGAGCGTCTGCGTCCAACGCAAGAGGATCGTGGGACCTGGAGACAAAACGAGGAACCTTCTTGTTCAGCCTGGACGCCATGAGGTCCACGTCCGGAGTCCCCCATCGAAGGCAGATTTGATGGAAGACCTCCTGATGCAGGGACCATTCTCCTGCAGTGAGACCCTCGCGGTTGAGGAAGTCGGCGGCCCAGTTGTCCACGCTGGGGATATGGACTGCAGATATTGCCGGGATCGTCGCCTCTGCCCATTGAAGGATCCTGGACACCTCGGCCATTGCTAGCGAACTCCTGGTCGCTCCCTGGTGGTTGACGTACGCCACGGCTGTGGCATTGTCCGTCTGAATTTTAACCGGCAGGCCCCTGAGAAGAGGTTCCCAGTGACGGAGAGAGAGGAAGATGGCCCTGATTTCGAGGATGTTGATTGGTAGCGAGGACTCCTGGGTCGACCAACGACCCCGAGTAGTTAGCTGGCGAAAAACTGCCCCCAGCCCAGGAGGCTTGCATCCGTCGTAATGACCTGCCAATGGACTGGAAGGAAAGACCGACCCTGGAGGGTGAAGTGGGACTGCCTGATCTTGAGAGGGAGGCGCAGCGGACGATCCAACAACAGTACAGACCTGTCCCACTGAGAAAGGATGGCTCGCTGAAGAGGTCTCAAGTGGAATTGTGCGAATGGAATTGCTTCTGAGGCTGCAACCATTCTGCCCAGCACCCTCATTGCTGATCGGAGGGAAGGAAGCCGAGGGCCCTGCAGCAAACGAACACCCTGCTGGAGGGTCACTCTTTTCTCCTCGGGAAGGAATACCTTCGACTGCCGGGTATCGAACAGCATGCCCAGGAAAACCAGGCGTTGGGATGGAACCAGGCAGGATTTCTTCCTGTTGATAATCCACCCGAACCGGGCTAGGGTGTCGAGAACGATGGACAGGTTTTCTTGAGCTTGGGGGAGAGACGGAGCCTTGATGAGGATGTCGTCGAGGTATGGAATGAGAACCAGGCCCCTGATTCTCAAGATGGCCATCAGTGCCGCCATGATCTTTGTGAAGACCCTCGGTGCGGTAGCAAGGCCGAACAGCAGGGCGACAAACTGAAAATGGCTCTAGTGGACTGCAAACCGCAAGAACCTCTGATGCGCTTGGCAAATCGGAACGTGGAGGTAGACGTCCTGGATGTCTATGGAGCACAGGAATTCCTGAGCTTCCATGGAGGAAATTACTGACCGAAGAGACTCCATCCTGAAGTGACGCAGGCGGACCCTCCTGTTCAGCAACTTGAGATCCAGGATGGGCCGAACCGTGCCGTCCTTCTTTGGCACAACAAACAGGTTTGAATAAAAACCTGTGAAGCGCTCTCGCTCTGGGACGGGGACGATAACCCCGGAAGTGAGAAGGGAGTTGATGGCTGCAAAGAGACCCGGAGCCAAAGAAGGATCCCTTGGAGGGCGGGATTCGAAAAAACGATCTCGGGGACGGGAGGTAAACTCTATTTTGTATCCTGAGGATACAACTTCCCTGACCCATGCGTCTTCCACCAGGTAAAGCCAAACGTCTCTGAACAGCAGAAGGCGACCGCCGATCCTGGGAGGGCAGCCGGACTCTGGATCCGAGTCATGCCGAGGAAGATCTGCCAGGTCTTGGCCTGGTGGATCTACCCTGGGAGTTATGGGAACGCCAGGAGGGGGTGGGCCGAAAGGAAGCCTTCTTCTTGACCTGGCGATTCTGCGGCCTACGTTGACTGGAGGAATCCTCTGACACCGGACAACGGCGAAAAGGCCGAAAAGAGCGGAACTGCCTTCTTTGGACGGGTCTGCGAGGCTGTTGCTGAGGGAGGAGGGAGCTCGTGCCTCCCGTTGCCTCATTAATGATCTGATCCAACCTGGCTCCGAATAGACGCTCTCCCTGAAAAGGAGACCTGTAAGCGACTTTTTTGACGAAAGATCAGCCTGCCATGCTTTAAGCCAGATGTTCCTCCGAATGGCCACGTTATTGCTGGATGCCTGCGCCGCGCAGGATGCTTCATCCAGGGAGGCCGAAACCAAATATTGCCCAGCATGGGAAATTTGGTCTGCGAGCTTCGCCAGCTCTTTGGAAGGGGCTCCGGCCAAGATGCCCTTACGGAGTTGTTTGGCTCATCTGGCTATCGCCTTTGAGACCCAGGTGGACGCAAAGGCCGGACATAAGGCAAAAGCTGCCGCCTCAAAGGCTGACTTTGCCAAGGATTCTATAATTCTATCGTTGGCGTCTTTGAGGGAAGCTGCGCTAGCAAGAGGAAGGACCGTATTGGTGGACAATCTGGAGACCGGTGGGTCCACTGAAGAGGAATTCGTCCAATTCGTGGTAAGGTCCGGGGCAAAAGGATATAGAATGCCGAGGCGCTTCCCTCTTTGGAAGCGCCTGGTCAGATTCTCCCTCTCGAGTATGTCCGTGAACTCAGTGTGAGCGGCTAAAACCTTTGAAGGTGGTTTGGACCGTCTAAACGAAACCGCCTGTTCTGCGGATTCCGTAGCGGTATCTTTGATGCCTAAGGTCTCATTGACTGCCACAATCAGACTCTGCACCATATCCGTCATGCCGGAGGCCTGATCTGAATCTAGGTCCGACTCATCCTCCGAAAGCGCGTCCGGAGACGCCTCGCCTGATTCCGGGGAGAACGCTAGGGAGGGATCCCGCCGTGCCGGGTCGTCTGGTGAGACGGAGCGGGAAGAGGACATAGAACGGTGCTCCAGTCTGGGTCTCTTGCGGGTTGGATTGGACGGACCGGGAGGAGAATCTTGAGACCCGCTGACGACTGCGGGTGCCGAGAGGGGCAATCTGTCCAAAGCGGACACTAGGGTCTGTGACACCCTGGTGAGGTCCGCTACCGATTGTGACAGACGCTGCCCACTGGGGGGGTAGGGGTCTCAGAATCACCTGGGGCAGAAGGGGGCTCCTGGGTGGGTCCCGTGGGGTCGCTGCAGGCCTGGCAGAGGGAAGACGACTGACCTGAAGGGAGTCTGCCATTACAAGAAGAGCACACAAAGTATCTAACCAGAGTGGAGGAGGAAGAGGAAGATGGAGGACGAGCAGGCTCTCCCTTATGCTTAGGCATGGTTGAGCAGTCCCACTAACTGGTGCTAGAAGGTTGGGGGACAAAGAAAAAAACAGAGGAGAGTGTCAGCTCTGCAGGGCAGAGCTACTCACGGATCCTGTGTGCTGCCGAGGTGATCCTCTTGTCAGAAGCCGATGAAGCAGAGGAGCCAGCGATCAGAGGCTGCCGATGAAAGCAGAGGGGCCAGCGATCACAGGTGGCTGAGGCTGAAGGGAGCGCTGTCCTAGAAAACGCAGGAGGGACAGCGTCGGGCTCAGGGTCCAATATGGCGTCTGCTGCAGCTCTCATGAATGCTGAGAGCGGTGGGCGGAACAAGGACGGCGGGAGTAAAGCCCGCCTGGAAGTGTGACAGGCAGGGGTGGAGCCGGCGCAAGGAGTAGGCCCGGAATGAAGCCGGGGCCTCAATTTGAGACTGCGGCCGACGGAGGGGGGAGGTGGGGGGGTGGCGAGGAGGACACCGATGTAATAAAAACAAGCCCCCGAATGAATCGCCGCCCCAAGTGAGGGATAAGCGCCGTAGAGCTGCTGTTCCTGGCCACAAAACGGGCTTCAGAACCTCTGAAGACAGGGAGCCCCCCCCGGGAAGGTGGCGACGCAGGGGAGTCCGGCATCTAATCTAGCCTGGAAGAGGGGGTCTCGGAACCCCAGAGCAAAAAGGTACCAGGCCATTCCCCAGACGGACCCTCTATCTGCGCATTTTTTTTTTTTTCTTTCCCATCTTGTTATTCTCTTCATGTCTTCTTTCCTCTTTCTTCCCTGTTGGGGAAGAGGGACAATACCTGAATAAAAGTCAGACGTCCGGAGGTCAGATGTAGGAACGTCCGCGTCTCCTCGTCCGACAAGCTCTGGTGGGCAAGTGGGTGGGAGACGGAGGCAGGCCCAGGTCTTCTGCTTCACCCTGATCACCTAAACACCCGTCCGTGTTAGGGATTAGGATGAGGGGTCCTGCCAGGAGACAGACATATGAGGATACGGGGTGGCAGTACACGCCGTACTCAGTCTCTGCGTGGGACTACAGTAGTGACTTTTCACACTGTATCCCTCCGGAAGGTACCTGAAAAGGAACGACGCACAATAGGTAGATATGGGTCTCCGGAGAGACCCGTGTCCACCTCCTACTGACACTAAGCTAAAACTGATTAGCTTGGTGCCAGTCGGTGGGGTGTATAATGCGGAGGAGGAGCCAACCCTTTTTCATATGCATAGTGTCAGCCTCCTAGTGGCAGCAGCATACACCCCATGGTTCCTGTGTCCCCCAATAGAGTGACCGAGAAAAGATACTTCTGTGAAGCGTTTATCTGGCCGGTCCCGATGCCGTCGAAGTATGTCCTGAAACTCGGGGTGGATGGCGAACACCCTATGAGGACGTTTGGTCCTGCTGAAGAACACGGCGTGATCCGCGGCAGGGATACAGTCCTCGTCAACCTTCAAAGTCTGGTTTACGGCCTTAATGAGAGTATCCACCGTCACCTGATACTCCGGCGAGTCCAAGACGAGAGAATCATCAGACTAGTACTCAAGAGTTCTGCTCGCTGCGAACCCCTGGTGAGGGGGAGCGGGGAACAGAACTCACGGATGCCGAGGCACGAGAGGGCCCGGGAGATGTGCTATGGGTCTGTTTCCTAGAAGCCTGTGAAGATTTTGACTGAGGGCGGCCCCTGCTGGCCGACAGTTTCTGTGAGGTAGAGGAACCCTCTAATACAGGCAGCTGAATGTCCCGACCTGTGAAGGGATCTTGTAGGGACTCAATCACTTTAGCTAGTGAAGCCATGAACTGTGACAGTAACGAAGCCCACTCAGGGGGGCTAGGTACACTGGGTTTGGTAGCGTCGGAGGGCTCCTGAACACATAAGGGATCACAGGCGTTGCAGAATGGCGTATTCTGTATGTGCCTTGTTAGGCTTCTTGGACGCTTCGGAGTGACCTGGCGTACCCAGTATGTCAATGATCCCTGCTAACAAGCTAGTAAGGGGAATCGTTGCTAATAACCCAGAGGATAAAGCAGAGAAGGGCAAATAGGTACTCTGTCCCCGTGTGCAGCTTAGATCTTACCCAGGTCCCGGTCCCCCGGTACTCTGTGCTCCTCTGGGCATTGCTTAGGCAGAAGCCATCCGGAATGCCCGCCAGGGACAGAGTAGAATGCAGCCCCGGAAGAAACGAGTGGAAAGGCGACCGGTATTAAAAATGGTCGCCGGAAATATCAGAAGGCGGTCTCACCCCGTGCGAGAAAAGCCAAAACAGTGGGCCGAGCCGCTGGCGAGGTGCGAGTGAGTGGGCGGTTCTTCCGGGTTGCGGCCTAGCACCTGGGGTGAGAGGATGAAGAAAACGGGATGAAGAAAACGGGATGAAGAAAACGGGATGAAGAAAACGGGATGCAGCACCGGGAACGGCGCATGCTCAGGAGCCCCCTCCCGCCGAACCTGACCTGGGCACTTACCAACCGGGATCCGGAATGGCCCTTAAGAAGAAGTGCAGAGTTCGACAGCTCTGCCTGCAAGTCAGGTACTGCAGTGTGGACGGTGCAGGAACAACCCTCCATCCACCATCCCTTTGTCAACGAAGTGGAGAGTGACAGTCGGCCTCCTTCCATCACCGCTTTCTATCAGTGGTGATGCAGTGTGGGCCGCACGGCCGCCATCAGAGCCTCTGTACATCCTAGAGGTTCATTGACCCAGGACAGGACAGGGCTATTGTCCGGCTGTAAGTCTGGCTGCAGAAGGGGGTACATGGAGGCAACACTCAATGTTCCCGTCTATTGTTGGTGCGGGGAGATCGGTGTCCCTCAAGGGACCCGTCGCCCCTAAAATCAGCTCAGACATGGCTTTCAACGGTGCAGGAAGGAGTACGTGGAGGTGACACTCCATGTTCCCGCCTGCTGTTGGTTTGGCGAGATCGGACCCCTGAAGGAATCCGTTGCCCCTGTACTCCATTAAAAGAAATAAAATTTTAAAAATAAAAAACTGAGAAAAAATTGTGGTCTGAAGACCAGACCCGTGTGCCCCTACGGACACTAAGCATGAACTGGTTCGGCTGGAGTCAGTGGTAGGTGTATACTGCAGAGGAGAAGGAGCTAACTTTTTTATATTCACTTAGAGTCAGCCTCCTAGTGGCAGCAGCATAACACCCATGGTCCTGTGTCCCCCAATGAAGAGCCAAGTCCAAAACACTACTATTCCTGATAGTAGGTGCGTGGTTGTTATTGTTAATATTTTCATTGTGTTAAAAAAGGAAAATACAGTACAGACCAAAAGTTTGGACACACCTTCTCATTCAAAGATTTTTCTGTATTTTCATGACTATGAAAATTGTATATTCACACTGAAGGCATCAAAACTATGAATTAACACATGTGGAATTATATACTAAACAAAAAAGTGTGTAACTGAAATTATGTCTTATATTCTAGGTTCTTCAAAGTAGCCACCTTTTGCATTGATGACTGCTTTGCACACTCTTGGCATTTTCTTGATGAGCTTCAAGAGATAGTCACCGGAAATGGTCTTCCAACAATCTTCAAGGAGTTCCCAGAGATGATTAGCACTTGTTGGCCCTTTTGCCTTCACTCTGTAGTCCAGCTCACCCAAACCATCTCGACTGGGTTCAGGTCTGGTGACTGTGGAGGCCAGGTCATCTGGCGTAACACCCCATCACTCTCCTTCTTGGTCAAATAGCCCTTACACAGCCTGGAGGTGTGCTTGGGGTCATTGTCCTGTCGAAAAAAAAAATGATGGTCCAACTAAACGCAAACCGGATGGAATAGCATACCGCTGCAAGATGCTGTGGTAGCCATGCTGGTTCACTGTGCCTTCAATTTTGAATAAATCCCCAACAGTGTCACCAGCAAAGCACCCCTACACCATCACACCTCCTCCTCCTCCATGCTTCACGGTGGGAACCAGGCATGTAGAGTCCATCCGTTCACCTTTTCTGCGTCGCACAAAGACACGGTGGTTGGAACCAAAGATCTCAAATTTGGACTCATCAGACCGAAGCACAGATTTCCACTGGTCTAATGTCTATTCCTTGTGTTCTTTAGCCCAAACAAGTCTCTTCTGCTTGTTGCCTGTCCTTAGCAGTGGTTTCCTAGCAGCTATTTTACCATGAAGGCCTGCTGCACAAAGTCTCCTCTTAACCGTTGTAGAGATGAGTCTGCTGCTAGAACTCTGTGGCATTGACCTGGTCTCTAATCTGAGCTGCTGTAAACCTGCGATTTCTGAGGCTGGTGACTCGGATAAACTTATCCTCAGAAACAGAGGTGACTCTTGGTCTTCTTTTCCTGGGGCGATCCTCATGTGAGCCAGTTTCTTTGTAGCACTTGATGGTTTTTGCAACTGCACTTGGGGACATTTTCAAAGTTTTCCAAATTTTTCGGACTGACTGACCTTCATTTCTTAAAGTAATGATGGCCACTCGTTTTTCTTTATTTAGCTGCTTTTTTTCTTGCCATAATACACATTCTAACAGTCTATTCAGTAGGACTATCAGCTGTGTATCCACCAGACTTCTGCACAACACAACTGATGGTCCCAACCCCATTTATAAGGCAGGAAATCCCACTTATTAAACCTGACAGTGCACACCTATGAAGTGAATACCATTTCCGCCGACTACCTCTTGAAGTTCATCAAGAGAATGCCAAAAGTGTGCAAAGCAGTCATCAAAGCAAAAGGTGGCTACTTTGAAGAACCTAGAATATAAGACATATTTTCAGTTGTTTCACACTTTTTTGTTAAGTATATAATTCCACATGTGTTAATTCATAGTTTTGATGCCTTCAGTGTGAATGTACAATTTTCATAGTCATGAAAATACAGAAAAATCTTTAAATGAGGTGTGTCAAAACTTTTGGTATGTACTGTGTGTATATATATATATATATATAATTTCCTTTCTTCACAAAACCTTTAGTGCACATTCCCAGGTGTCGATTGTGCTACAGATTTTCCATTATAGATTTCCCTGCTGGCTATCTGCAGTATATTGCAGTGAGCAGCAATGTGGATGAAGTATTATATGTATATTTATCAATCCAATTTACTGAACGTTAAGTGTGTGTGAATTGGAAATAGTGAATAACTGCAACAATTTGCTCCAGTCTAATGTGGCTTTCAACTACCCAACATTATGGCAATGATCTCTGAAAACGTACAGGATGCGGCCTCAGGCTATGGACTAAGACCTCAATACTCACTTGGGAAGAGGGAGCTCAGGAATGTGGTCTATCCGGACCAGTTGTCTAATACGGAAGCGGCATAAATGTTGCAGAGATTTCACATTGCTGAAGCGGGACACAGGGTATAATAGTTGTACTGGTGTAGGAGGAAGACCTGAAAGAGAGAGAGAGGTTTGGTGAATACAATTCTATCAACTAAGTAAAATAATTCTACAAGTCCCCTGTAAAATGTAAAGACCCATTGGGGCTCACAATCTAGATTCCATATCAGTGTGGGAGGAAACCGGATAACCTGGAGGAAACCCACGCAAACACAGGGAGAACATACAAACCCCTTGCAGATGTTGCCCTTGGTGGGATTTGAACCCAAGAGCTGCAAAGAAACCGTGCTAACAACTGAGCCACCATGATGGCCAAGTCTACACAGACGATATACAAGGAAGGAAGGGGGAATGTGTCCGATGTGGTGTCTTATTATTAATTTATATAGCACCATTGATTCCATGGTGCTATACATGAGAAGGGGTTACATACAAATTACAGATTACTTATCTGGCAGTCACACACATGCCTAGGACAGTGACTGCACTTCCATGTACTAACCTGGCACCCGTGAGCGCAGGAAATACAGGAACTTCCCATTTTTTGAGTGCATGATAGCCCGTTTTATGAACTCTACTACAGACTGGCATCGATCTTCAAACTTCGGATGGCACCACAGACTGAATGTGCCTAAAGCGCAGGCGGAGAACAAAAGTTTAATATATCAGCATCATATCTACATAGCAGAAAATTAAATTGTGAAGTAACCATAACGCCTCGTTCGGACAAATTGTGGATTCAGCATTGAAAATCTGGAACAAATTTAAGGAAAACACTAGAAACTGGGGATTTTAAACCCTCACACATACTGAGAAAAATCTGTGCAGATGATGGCGCATGCCGGGAATTGTGGATCTGCTATGGATTTTTGTTATCAAGGATAAAAAAAAAAAAAAACCTTGTGGAGACAAATGCATGCCAATTTTGTGATTCGAGGCCATTATTATTGTTACACCTGCACTTATGTGCGTTTAGTGTCGACCATCAATAGTCCTGCTGCTTCAGACATGGCACCATTGGCTCTCACCTCGATAGTGCTCCATGCGTGTGTGGTGGGTGATGCCCTGCGATCGGAAGCTGAGGCTCAGGATATAGCGGGGATCAGAGCTATCTCGTACAAGAAATGAACCATCTGGCTTCCCTTTTAGCTTCATTTCGGCATCCTCCCAGTTCATAGGACCCCAGTACCAACCGCACTGTAAGAAGAAAGGTAAGAAAAGTAAATTAAAGCGCCTGAAAGAAGAGAGAACATGAGGAGCAAAACATATATAAACAAAGGTCAACCTTTTCCAGTTCTCTCAAACTTGCAGCAAAACTACTAGGATCCTGCCGGAGAATCGGGCACTGTAAAGGCTGTACCAGCGGGACTGGGGCACACTCAGGAGGACGAAGAGGCACCAATCGAGGCAGAGGATCTGCAAAATAGTAACAAAAGACATATTTGCATATAGCTGCTTTCAAATGTTGTACAACTACCTCTCTACAGCATTCCTTCCAATGCACAATATATTTAAAAATGACAAATTTGCAAATCCTCCCAGTGTGTGATTTTACACTTCTGTGATTTCATTTATGCTTTACATAGCAGCTCTGCACTCGCCCTAACATTTGTAATTCAGAATACCATATCAGTTTTTAGCAATCAGTTTTCTAGCCATGTACAGTAATCGAGCTATGGCAAGTTTCCCAGTCTCAACAGTACACAGTTCCTCTACATATCCCAGTATGCAGGTGAGAGGATTACTAGTCACCACGCACCCAAAGGCTGATTCTATATGGCCCATAACTGCTCCCCAATATGAGTGCACGGGCATGACCATAACATGTGCAATATTCCTGCTTCCTGTTGGGCGCACCTTGGGCATCCAGAATCATTTCTAAGACCCATTTTAAACATCATTTCAGGTGATCTGTAAACTCTGTGAATGACAAAGAGCTGTGAGAGTCCTTTGGGCTCACTAAGCGAAAGATTGGGTATGTATTCCAGCACCGAAGCCCACTCATCATCTGTGATAGCACCAATCTCCATCTCCCATTCCGGCCCAACCAACAGAGGAAATTTCTTTAGGAAGACAAAGAGAAGGTCACCATAGACACTGGATGTTACCCCTTTGTGGCTCCCTCTGAGCAAATAGTGTCCAATACCACATCTCTCGGAGTTTTAACAGACTTCACTTTCCATTGGGCTCTATAGGCGTGTTTGAGTTGAAAGTATTGAAGAAGCAGCTATCAGGAAGATGGAACTCTTTTTGCAGACAAAGGATAGAAGCCCGTCATTGCCGACCACCTGGTGAATGTACTGTATACCCATATTCTTCCAGTTCCCCAACTCAGTTAGGTTGGCAAATTCTGAGTGTAAAGGTACTGTCACACTAAACGAGATCGCTAACGAGATCGCTAATGCTTCACCGATTTATGACGCAGTAGCGATCTCGTTAGCGCCGCAGCTCTGTGTGACATGTAGCAGCGATGTGGCCCCTGCTGTGATGTCGCTGATCGTTCATTAACGTTCTGAGCCATTTTTTGGTCGTTGGTGTCCCGCTGGTGAGCCTGAATCGCTGAGTGTGACAGCCTTTATGAACGACTTCACCAGCGTCGCAGGTGGGACTAGGTTTTCCCAGCAACCGCAGAGGTCGTTATACAGATCGCTGATGAGTTGTGTTTGGAATCTAACTAGCGATCACATAGCGATGGCACTAGCGATCTCGCCAGGTCGTGTCGTTGTCGTGATCGCTGGTGCGATCGCTAAGTGTGACAGTGCCTTAAGTCATTACTCCAAATAGGTGTGTACATTGATAAGTTTTCGACCTCTCTTATTTGTTTGATTTTAAGCCAAACCTAGGAAATGAAGTCCAATGTAGGTTATACTGAGAGACCCCCAAACCTGCCTGCCTCTTAACTGTCCACGAGGGGCCCCTGTCCCACAGTATTTTTAATAATTTTACAGACCGAACTGCCCGTGTCACTTTCTTTCCATCCCTTCATATGTTGGCATTGAGCCACCACAAAATATAACCATGCATGTCAGGCCACCGTAGTCTTCTAGTCTCTGCAGAGTTTCAAGTCTTATTCTGGACTGCCCGTTACGCCAGATCACATCTCTGAAAAGCGTATTTATCTTATGGAATCTAGATAGTGGGAGCCAAATGGGAGTATTATGTAGAATATATAAAATCTGAGGCATCAGCAGCATCTTAATAAGATGTAACCTGCGCACCACAGAGAGTTGGAGTTTACACCATGCTGTTATTTTGCACTTAATTTTGTCTAGAAGAGGCAGTAGATTCTGTTTTTCATAATTTCTAAGAGGGGACGATATTACCAACCCCAAGTATTGGAACTGGGAAACCATCTCTATTTGGGTATGCTGAATGTCTGAACTGTCTACCAGGCCTTCTAAGGGGAATAGTACAGATTTATCCCAGTTAATAGTCAGATCGGACAACTGCCCAAACTGTTTAAGTATATTCATTACACTATTCAGGGATCTACCATAGTCTCCCAGAAATAGCATAATGTCATCCGCATGTAATGCAATCGTCTCTTCTATATTCCCATATTGAAATTCTCTAACTTCAGCAGAATTCCTCATTACTGCCACTAAGGGCTTTATTGCAATGGTACACAATAATGGGGACAGAGGACACCCTCTTGTGCCGCTATATAATCTGGAGCTTTGGGACAGTTCACAGTTCGCTTTGATTTTAACAGTAGGGGAGGAGTATACTAACTGCACCCATGATATAAACGTGGGTCCGAACCCCATTTTCTTCAACACCTCCAGAGAAAGCACCACTCTATGCTATCGAAGGCCTTTGCTGCATCCAATGACAACACCACTCTATGCCCAATGTTATCCGCTGGGAGCTGCATATTCAAAATGAGGCGGCGCAAATTAATTGCTGTGGATTTGTTGGCCATAAATGTATCACTTTAGACATAATTCCTGAAAGCCTACTAGCTAATATTTTGATATCTACCGTCAATAAAGGAATAGGTCTAAATGACTCAGGGAGCTGAGGATCTTTCCCTTTTTTAGGGATAATAGTAATAATTGCCTCTCTCATGGATGGTGGTAATGAACTCGAGCAAGAGAGTGGTTGTATAGCTGTAACAAATTTGGGAGTATTACCTTGTTGGATAGTGGATTTCTATCAATGATTACACAGTGTGTCCAGGAGTTCCCCTTAAATGTTACTCTCTGCAAAAGGACATGTAGTCCATGAAAACATTTTAAACCTGTACGATGAGCTAAAATCAGGAGGAAAAAAATGGCACGCCTAAAAAGTATCGTAAATTAATACAATCAAATGTAATGTCAATACAAACATCTGATATTAGACTTTATAGTAGTGATGACTAACCAGGAGCATGTGGCGGTGGTGGAGGGGGCAGTGGGAACGACTGGAGCGAGGACCCCATAGGACCTACTAGACCTGGTTGTAAACCGCCAATATCATCTGTAAGAAGGAAAATGTATATATACACACACTATAGTGTAGTAAAATATACACAAAATGGACAGAATCCTAATGAACCTATCCAATGTCTTGTTCATACATTTAGTTTTTGAAAATGGAATTTTGATTGGTTGCTGAAGAATGCAGTCTGATTTTTTTTTTCTATTTTACAGGAGTTCTTAAAGAGCACCTGTCAGTACAATTTTGCATGTTAAAGTAAAATACATGGCCATAGTGGCACCATTATACAGATTAAATAGATACCTTTAGTGATGAAATCTTCATGATTGCTGTTATTTGATCATTTGATTTTATTTATTATGCATACTTAGATAGCGCCATCATATTC
>JARQOD010000003.1:155624411-155715740 GCA_033576555.1 Oophaga sylvatica
CCATGAAAGGTGGGCAGAGCAAGTCTGGGGGAAGGGAGTCTTTTCTAGACACGGGGGCCAAGGGGGTTTAAGGGTTTCCCGGGGATCCAACGGTTTTCTAAAGGGTCCACAGGGGGCCCCTTTTAATGAACGTCTCCCCTCGCTGGAACAAAACAGAAAAAAAAAAAAGATCTGGCATTTGGAGAGCCAAGGTAGGCCGGTTTTCCAAACCTCAAAGGAACTCTAAGATGGGGGAAAGGGAAGACGAGAGGGGTGGCTGGGGCCCCCTGCACTGTTCGAAAAGGGTTTTTCCGGGGGTGTAATGGCCTGATAAGGCTTCTGCCCCGTTAAACACAGGCCCCTAGGGGGTGGCAATCGGGCCTGGAAGAGTAATTGGGGTTGACCGGGGGTAGTTCCAGGAAACAAAACGACGAGCTCCCCCGTCGGGCCCCCACCCCGGCGAGGCCAGCCCAGGGCGAGGGGACCCGGAACCCTTTTCCCCTTGCCTTCCAGCCCTTATATAAAGATGGGGAAAACAACGGAACCAAAACCGATCCCGGGGAGGGACTGTGCACCCCCCAAAAATGGCTTAGTCTTGTCCTCGACCTATGCCGGGATCCCCAGCGGAAACAGATTTGTTAAAAGACCCCGGGGGGAGTGAACACTCTCTGGGAGAAACTCTGGGGGTTAAAGGAGTCTGCCGCTCATTTTCCCAAAAGCTGGGAGCGTGCATGTTGAGGGATGATGGTGCCCTCGGCCAGGGAGGAGTTTCCACCTCGCGCATTGTCGCCCCTGCGGGGGTCCCTTAATGGGGTTATTGCCCCAGCTGTGGAAAATTTCCTTTGTATTCAAAAAGGGGGAACCCGCCGGGGTGAACCCCCGAGGACAAAAAAATCGCCCGAATTTGGAGTTGATCGGAAGGGGGAATTATGGAAACCCCCCCCGGGGGAGTTTGATGTGAAGAAGCCCCCACCCGGGGAAAACAGGGGTCGGAGGGGACCCCCCGCTTTGAAGGTTTTCCCGGGGGAAGGGAGATGAACGTCCACCCCTTCCCCTGCTTGCCCGGGGAAAGCAGCGGACAGCCGTTGAGGGGGAGGGGTTTCCCGTCCCGGCTCCAGAAGAGCTTGCTGAGGGAGGAGGCGTACTGGGCGAAGGAAACATTCCCCTCGCTCCCCCCTTTGCCCGGGGATCCCATGCGAATTTTGGGGGGAAAGAAGATATGGGTAAAGGTGTCGGGCTCCCTGTTGCAGGGTTTTAAAACCTTGTCTCGAGGGAAAATCACCCCCCTCGGGGGTCCCCCCAGGCCTCCTAAAAAAAATCTGCGCCCCGGAAAACGGGGAAGATTGGTAAATGTACACCCCCCGGGGGGAAAAAATGATCCAAAGCGATTAGACCACTCGCGCAGGGGGGAAAAGGGGGGCCCTTGATTAGAAGTTCGTCAAGTAGGGAAAAAACGGCCCATCCCGAGAGTGCAGAATGGACATGGGGGCCGCCAAACCCTTGTGAACATCTGGGGGTGGAGACCGAAAGGGCGAGGCTGTAAGGAAAAAATTTTTCCTTGGGAAGTGAAGCGCGGAAATTCTGGTGAGGGGGGGAAAGAAGGGGGTGGAAAAAAAACCCTTTTTTTTATTGGAGGAACCATGTCCCTGATCCATTCGTGGGGAAAAAAAAAAACAGAGAGCCGGATGACGAAAAACCCTTTGTAGGGGGGCCCCCTATTTGCGTTGCCATGACTGACGGGCTTTACGAACTTTGGGGTCCCTGTCTTTGGGGTGTGCCTGTCCGGCGAGGGGTGTAGTGCCCCCGGGGTTGTGCGAAGAACCAAAAGACGAGACTGTTGTGAGACAAAAGGTTTTCCTTGTGAAAGATTTACTATCCCCCCTTTTGGGGTTTTGGGAAAAAAGCTGACCAGTTTTTTCCCAATTTTAAAAGCGCTCTGGTAAGGCAAGAGGTTAGGAACTTTTGGAAAAGCCCCCCACCTTCCCTGACCACAGTGCCCTTTTTGATGGTGATGGCGTTAGGGCTGAAAACCGGGAAATTAGCCGCATCCGTAAAACGAGCACCAAAATCCCCAGGGGAAAATTTTTGGCCAGATCCCTCTCGGGGGAAGATTATATCAATGGTTTTGGTCAGGGTATTCCCCAGGGAAACCATAGCTTCAGAACCCCAACCGCGGCAAAAGAGGGAAAAGTGCGAGCAGAGGCTTCAAAAAAACTGAGCAAGCAAATGCTCATCGACGATCCAAGTGTTTTTTTAAAACGAGGATCCCCGGGGAAGGATAGGGGGTTTTGGGGCCCCGGCGAGTACGGACGGATCGACTGGAGGGAATTCACCCTTCCTTCCGCAGTCCATGAAAAAGGGGTACCTCCCCCAAGACACTTCTGTAGGATTCCGGGGGGGGGAGTTTGAGGGCCGCTTTTTAAAGAGCTTCAGAGGGGGAGTAAATTACTGCCATCACGCTCCCCCAAAATAAGGGGGAACGGGGATAAGCCCGGGGAAAGGGCCCCCAAAAACGGGGCCAGTTTTGTGGTCTCCGGAGGTCCTAGGCGCAGGCCGCCCAAAACCAGCAGCTCGCCCCGCAGGCGCAACGCTTTTGTCCGCATCAGAGAGCGGGCACCTTGCGTTATACCTCCATGCGGTAACCCCGGGAAAGGGAAAACCATCTTTACCTTTTTTGGGGGGGGGGGGGAAACGGGATCGGAAGAGAGCCCTGTCGGAGCGATCGGGCCTAGCAGACGCAAGGAGAAGGAGGCAGTGGGCACCAGAAGGGGGAGGAAAATAACAGAATGGCCTCTGGGGGAATTGGGAGTGGTGGGGCCTGAGTTAAAAAAGGGGGGCCCGTTGTGGGGCTGTATCCCGCTTATTTTTGGCCCCTTTCCCCAAAAAATTCATCTAAAGACCCGGGGAAGGGGGGCCCGCGGGCCCCCATCCGCCCGCCGGTGTCATACCGGCCCGCGAGGCGCTCCGGCAGTCTGGGCCCCGGCATCAGTGGGACAATACTTCCTTGTGCCCCGCGCTGCAGCTCGGGCTCCACCGGCGCTTTCTAGAGGCCCTGAAAGACGTCTCATTGCGGCCGGTGTGTCAGGAGGGGGCCGGACAGTAAAACGTTCTCTGTGTGTGGCTTGTCTATGTTGGGGGTGGTGTGTGTGGTGGGTTGTGTTGTGTGTATTTTGGAGAGTGCTTTTTGCGTCTGTGTGTGGGATGGGGGGGCATTGCTGATAATGGGGGCATTGATGATGTGGGAGAGGAGTAATGGGAGGATTGATGATAAGGGGGCATTTTTATGGGGGGAAATGATTATATGGGGCTTTGTTTAGATGGGGAAAAGGGGTGAAATGGGCGGTTTGATGATAAGGGGGAGGCTTGATATGGGGAGAAATGATGGGGAGGCATTGCTGAAGGGGGGAGCATTGAGATGAGGGGGAAGATGAAAAAAGGGAAGGCATTTATGGGGGGGAAGATGAGAGGGCCTTGTGATAAGGGGGGGCATTGTGTGGGGGGAAAGATGAGATAATGGGCAGGTATTTATAACGCATTATATATATGTATGAGTAATTTCAGTATGGGTAGAAGGGAAGTTAATTATTTTATCCGGCCCCCTAAAACCACCCCCCAATTTTCATGCGGCCCCCGGCAAAATTATTGCCCCCCGCTCGCACATGCACTCAACTCTAGATGAGGTGCCCCCTGCTGGATTTAAGGATTGTGGGGGGAATTTCTTTTGTCAGGGGCAGGGATTGGATAGCTCCCCCGCGGGGTTTGTGTTTCCCCCGCCAAAAATTGTTGGGTTTCCCGGGGACGGCTATTTTATAGGGTTAGCACGGGGTCACTTGAAGGAAGCCAACCGGGTCGCATGGACCCCGGGGAATTGTGGAAAAAACCCCAAAGAGGACTGTTGCTGACAACAAAAAGGCCCCTTTGCGGGAAAGGGAAAATTACTCCCTCCGGGGGGTTGAGAAAAATTTGACCCCGTTTTCCCCCCAAAATAAACGATGCCGGAAAGGGGAGAGGGGTTAGGAACTTTTGGACCAGAGTCCCCGCCATTCCTGAGCCACAGTGCCGTGTGATGGTGAGGTTTTTTTGCGGCCTTGCTTTTTTGTGTATCATTTTTTGATTAATTTGCCCCCTTTTTTTTTCCCCGGAAGGCCATGTGTTCCCAATCAGCTTTTTATTAAGATGAAAAACGCGTGACTTCTCAAGTGACTGGGATATTAAAAGGGGAGACCACCGATAAACTGCATGTGCTTATGTTCTATAAAAAGGGGAAAAAAAGTACCAAATTGGAAAAAAAATAGGCCTTAACCCCTGGCAAAGAATATCCCCCCAAACCCAAAAAAACTACTGACGGGGAGCATGAGGATACGAATCTTCGCTGGGCCATTAAGACATGCTTATCCAAAATTGATCCAGGTAGGGTGTTTTTAAGGCGACCTTGATGCATTGCCCCCAAGTTACATACAAGGGACAATAAAAAAAATATGGACGCCTGCAAATATGGCAAAAAAGTAGGGGGAGAGGGGTTTTGAAAGACTAAAAAAGAAAAAAAAATCCCCAAAAAAACTGCACCCCCCCAAAGTAATATATTAAAAAAGAAAAAGGACTTTTTTTAAAAAACACATTAAAAAAATTAAAACAATTGGAAAACTCCCCCAGAAAGCTCAAGGAAAAATCAACACAGACAATTTTTGGGAAAACACATTCCTCCAATGAATTAACCTAAGGGGCACTGAACGATGCAAGGCAATATAAAAAAAACAAATGTATCCACAAGTCTAGATTAAAAATTAATAAAAGGGGTTTTTTTCAAAAAAACAGCAATTACCCGGTAGTACAATAAACTTGTAGTAAGTGATGATATACAGTAAACCCCCTTCGGGACATGTACTGTCACAACAATCTGTGAAAGAAACCGAGGGGAAAAAACAATTGGATCCAGAAAATCAAAAGTCCGCAAAATTAACTCCAAATGGGGGCAATAAGGAACGAGAAAGAAGGATCAGCAAGGAATCCTCAGGAAAGAAAACCAAACTGCAATTATGTGGTCAAAAAACCCCAAAAACAAGGTTACATGTCCACCCGAAAGAGATAAGATAGGGGTCCCCAAAGCGGATAAAAAGGCGGGGGGTCCCCCCGATCGCCCCCCCTGGGGGGGTTCATCGGGAAGGGGGGAACCTTATCCAAAATTTTCCCTTAAGACCTTTTCGATAGGGATAAAGGGGCCCATTTTGCTGGCGGGGTTAGGGGGGGGACCGGAAGCAGCTGACATTAAAAACCGAGTCTCTGCCAATACACTCAACTGCGCAGGGGGCGATCATGAGGCGACGATCACATTGAAATAAAAGAGCGCATGCGCCCTCCCGGAGTGTTTTAAGGGAAAGATACTATATGAAAACGTACTGAAAATACAATCTACACCTGAGCAAATATAGAGAAAAAGTAGAAGAATTTAATACACCCCGTGCTGACCCAAAAGATTAGGACCTAAAATGCAACATTTTGTAATGTATGAATATGGGCAAACATCTAAC
This sequence comes from Oophaga sylvatica, assembly GCA_033576555.1. NCBI lineage: Eukaryota > Metazoa > Chordata > Amphibia > Anura > Dendrobatidae > Oophaga > Oophaga sylvatica. The sequence continues at coordinate 155,629,919 of JARQOD010000003.1, forward strand.
AATTAAAGGACCTAACATATACAGGTCCTTTCAAAAAATTAGATATAGTGCTAAATTTCTTTTTACCATAATTAATAATTCAATTAAACTTTCATTATTTTAGATTCATTACCCCAAACAAATTTGTCCCCAAAAAAACCCCGCAAAAAAAAATTTTTCCCCGTCCAATAAAAAAAAAGGGTTTTTTAAAAAAAAAAAAAAAAAACCAAAAAAAAAAAGTTCGGTATGCACTCATTTTGGTCGGAATCCTTTGGCAAAATGACGTTCAATGCGGCGGGGGCATGGAGGCAATCAGCCGTGACAGCTGGGGTTTTTTTGGGGAGCCCGGATTTTTGTAGCGACCTTAAGCCATCCAGGTTTTGGGGGGTCTGGTCTCTAAACTTTCTCTTTAAAATATCCCAAGTTTCTCTGGGGGGTTCAGGTCAGGAGATTGGCGGCCCCCAATTGAGACGTAATACCTGGTCGAAAACCCCTTTTACCAGGGTTTTTTGGCCCTGTGACGGTCCGGGGTGGGTTTTTAAAAAAAAAATCTTATCTCCTAAAGCATTTAGCCGATGGAAGCAAAAAAGGGGCCCAAAATCCCCTGATAGCTGCTGCATTAACCTACCCTTGAAAAAAACAGTGGACCAACACCAGCAGCTGCATGGCACCCCCCCATCACTGATGTGGGTATTGACCGGATTGGGGTATTTTGGCTTTTCCCTTTCCCCCCCAGTTTCCTCCGATCTGCCCTTTTTTTTCGAATGACATAAAAAATTTGCTTTCATCAAAAAAGTATTGGGCCATTAGAACACCCCCAGTGCTTTCTCTTACCCCAGGTCAGGCGTTCTGCCGCTTTTTATGGTTCAAAATGGCTTTACGGGGGAAGCGGCCCTGTACCCCTTTTTCCTGAACCCCTTTGCAGGTTTTGGTCTGGATGTTTCTACACCAGATCGTCCATGTTCCTGGGCCCCCCAAGGTTGGGGAAGGGGTTTTTCCCCACAATTTCCTCGGTGGTCCCCTCTTCTCTTGTACAGCGTTTTCCCCCCACTTGTTTCCCCTTCCAACGACTTCCCTTTTGAGGGCCTTGATACGCACTCGGGAACAGCCTATTTGTTGAAAATTTTTTCTGGGTCTTACCTCTTGCTTAGGGTGAAAATGATGGCCTTTTGAATCATAAGGGGGGCAGTTTTTACCCATGGGGGGGGTTTTGAAAAATGAACCAGGGGGATTTTTTTAAAAGCCTGGGGAATCTTTTGCATGTGTTTAGATTTAATTAGTTGATTCAAAGTTAGGGTAATATTTTTTTGAAACCCTTTTTCTTGAATGCAATTTTTTGAGAGGGGTTTTTTGGGGGTTTCAGGATTGTATGCCAAAATCTCATTTAATACAATAAACCCCTGACAAATTTCATTGGGTTTTTGAATGAATCAAAATAATAAAATTTTTAATTGTAATTTTTTATTAGGAAAAATAATAAATTTTCCCCTATATGAATTTTTTGAGAAGGACCTGTCAGGGAAAAAATTGGGGAATATTTAGTGCCAAAACAAAGGGGGTTTTCATAAAATAAAATTTTTAAAAATAAAAAATTTTTTTTTTTAAAAAAATAAAAATTATATATATATAAAATTTTTTTTTTTTTTAAAAAGGGGACACCCTAACGGCCGAAAAACAAAGTGCCGTTTGGAGGCTGGTCGCGGACTTGGGGGAAATTTTATATCGAAAAAAAAATGTCACTTTCTTTGACAGGTCGACGACTGGAGAACATCCGCTGAAAAAAACCTGAAACGGTGGCCCCCTAATGAAAAATTGGGTTTTGATGGGGTTGGTTAAGAAATGGCTTAAATCTTACACCCCTTGGGGCTCAAAAATTTTGAGCCATCGCTTGGGTTCCCCGGGAACGATACAGACTCTACCCCACGTCCAAAATATTTCAATTTTTAAAAAAAAAAACCCAAAAAAAGATGGCCCTTTTTTCGGCATACAGAAAGAAACAATCCTATCTTGATCATTATAAGCTTTTTCTTTTTGGGGCTATTTGGCTGCATTGCAAATAAAGAAAAGGCCTTTAAAACCCCCCATGTGCATCCGGCCGGAAAAAAAATATTCTTTTTTGGGGTAAATTTCCGGAAAAAATTTCGCTTTTTTTAAGGGAAAAAAATGCTCTTTAGTGACCGAAAAAGAATCAAAATTTTAAAAAGGGGTGGGGGGCGCTAGGCGCCACTCGACCCGGATAACCGGGGGTCAGGGGGCTTTGTTTTTTGGCCTTTTCCCCTTTTTCCGAAAAGGTGCTCGCCTTTTGTGTTCTATATTTTTTAAGATATTGACTTTTTTTTTTTTGAGCAGTTTCAATAATTTGTTTTGGGCTGTTTTTTAGGGGTTAAGTTTTTAATGTTAGGGGGGGGTGGCCCTGCATGCTTTTTTTTCATCTCAAAAAAACAGCCTTTTGCTCACTCGCGGGGGTGAATGGGGGTTTCCCAAAATTTTAAAATATTTGATTTCACCACGTTCAGGTGGGGGTTAATGGAGTCTTGGAAATAGTACCTTTTCACGGGCATACATATATGCTGTTTTGGAAAAGTGAAAGGACTAATTCCCTTTTTAAAAGGGAAAAAGGTTTTGTTATTTACGCACTTAAATTTCAGGTTTTTTTTTTTACAAGAGATCAGGGTTAAAGACAGGATCCTTTTTTATTTTGAAAAAAAAGATTTTTGTGGAATAGTAAGCTTGGGGCAGGGCGTCTTCCTTTTGGTTTTACTTTGATCTGTTGTTTTTTTTTTTATCGTAAGCATTTTTCTCAACTCAGCCCAGGACTCACCACGGGGCAGTTTTCGGATTTCCTTAGTTTTGAAGGTGTAATTGTTTTCCCTGTCAAGTTAAAACCCTCACCTTTGCAATACAAGGGGAAACCGGAAAAAAATTTACCTGTTGGTGGGTCTGGGGACGGGTTTTGGGAAAAATGCTGTAAGTATTTTTTTACAAGTCCCCTCTTAATGAAAGGCTGCGGAATATTTGGGGGTTTTTAGAAATAAAATTATTTTTTTATTTAGAAGTGCATTCAAAAAAAAAAGGGAGTGGAAATACTCTAAAAGGGGGTTTAAAATTTGCCTTTTAGGAATGGGAAGATCCTTTGGGGGGGTTCTTGATAGTCAAAATTTAAAAAAAAAGGGGCCCATTTGTTTAAATGTAATCCCCAAAAGCCCAACGTTTCAATCCCCGTTGCTTTCCAAACTAGCAGGATGGGATATATCTAATCTGAAAGTGGGGGGGGTTTTTTTAATGAGGCTCACGACTCATCCCTTGACAGGTCAAGCTCATAGCTTAGTGTCGCGATACAAGGAGGACTTATTCAAAAACTGATGAATCATCTGGGGCTGACAGTTATGTGGAGATGTCAGCACCCCACTGATAGGGACTATTCTCATTATTTTCATGTCCAAGAATCTCATGCAAGATTGGACTATTGGTTTGGGCCTGTTGATGGTGTCGCTTGTCCTTATGACAGACTCTTAAATGTTCATGTGTCCGATCACGCTCCAGTGGTCATTAAATCTAGACTTACACATCCGGTACGGAAAGAAAGGAATGGAGGTTCCCCTTTTATCTGTATGCGTCTGACGATTTTAAGGTTTTTTTCCACAATCATCCTGGGATACATACAAAGAGGATATTAAAGAACACGGCAGTGATGCACATCTATTCTGGGAAGCTTCCAAGGCTGTATTAAGAGGACAAATTATTTATGTTGGGGGAAAAAATTGAAAAATTACTAGAAGCGACTTAGCGACACAGAGACAGTTAACGCAGTGTCACGCTGTTACTGCATACAGGAGGTCCGGGGTCTATGCTGACCCTAAGTGGGGTCCTGACTAATCCCTCTACCTGGAGGTACTGTTGATGGTACAGAGGTCCAGGCCGCCAGCGTAATCCCTACCTCCTGAGGATCCTGAACCCCCAGTGATCTAGTCCTGAGAAGGACCCTGATCACAACACAGGGGACTGGAAGGTATATGCCTAGACACAGTAATAGACAAACGAGACAGTACAAGGGGTAAACTAAATCCACCTTGCATACAAAACTCCAACACAAAACAGAGGGAACACCAATGGTACGGAGATAAATGATAAAGCGAGGAGGAAAAAAGACCACACCAGGTATTCTTCTCTTCAGGCTTCACAATACCACGATCCGCTCTGCTGGTCTGCATGAATGCTTTCACCGACACATTCCTAGCAGACTGGCAGGTATTTGAAGAATCCCATTAATTGCAGCTGGGTGTGGCTGGCCTTGTCTAGCACAGAGAGAGAAAGAATTAAACTCCCTCACTGCCGAAAAACACCAAGCACCAAAAACTCAGCTGCGCGAAGTCAGATTGTGTAATCGCGACGATCTTGTGGCGACACACCTGTGACAGTACCCCCCCTTCTACGAGGGGCCTCCGGACCTCAGGCCAGGTTTATCTGGGTGAGTTGTGTGGAAGGCCCAAATTTAATCGATCTTGCGTTAATATCCGACGCAGGAACCCACGTCCTCTCCTCAGGACCATACCCCCTCCAATGAACCAGGTACTGAAGGGACCCGGGGATTCAGACGTGAATCGATGATTTTCGACACCTGAAAACCCAAGTTACCATTGACCACCCAGGAGGAGGAGGTAAAGGTGACGGTATCACCGGGGCCACACACCTCTTAAGCAACGATCTGTGGAAACACATTGTGAATTTTAAATGTAGGAGGGAGGTCAAGACGGAATGCCACCGATTAATTATAGAAACTGATCTTGTATGGCCCGATGAACCTGGGACCAGTTTCCAGGAGGGAACCTTAATTTTATATTCTTGGTAGACAACCATACCATCGTTCACACATAGTCCGGACCAGACACTCTCCTCCTACGCCATACGTTTGTATCGGTTCCCATAGTACTCAGATTATTCAGCACTCCTCTCCACACTGAAGCAAGTGAAGACGAAAATCGTTCCTCCCAGGAACACCCAGAAGAGCCCCCCCTATTGAAAGTACAAAAACTGGGGGTGAAAACCATATGCCCAAAAAAAAGGGACTTACCAGTGGACTCGCTCCGCCTATTGTTAAGAGCGAATTCCGCCAGAGGCAAGAAAGAAGCCCAGTCCTCCTGGTTCTCTGACACAAAACACCGGAGATATGTCTCCAAGCTCTGGTTCAGACGCTCTGTCTGACCATTGGTCTGAGGATGAAAAGCCGATGAAAATGAGAACTGCATCCCCCGCCGTGTACAAAATGCCTTCCAGAATTTGGACACAAACTGAGACCCCCGACGACACCACATCGGAGGGTACCCCATGAAGCCTCACAATCTCCCCAATGAACACCTGCGCAAGAGTCTTAGCATTAGGAAGAGCAGGAAGAGCGATAAAATGTGCCATCTTGCTGAACCTGTCCACTACAACGAGTATGACTGTTTTACCCGAAGACGGGGGGAGGTCCGTAATGAAGTCCATAGACAGATGAGTTTCCCCAGACACTCCGGGATCTTCAAAGGTAAGAGGGTCCCAGACGGACGGGTATGTGGGGTCCCTTAGAGCGCGCACAAACCTCGCAGGACGCGACAAAAGTTACCACCTCCCTATGTAAGTTAGGCCACCAAAACCGGCGCGAGAGGAGATCCTCAGTTGCTTTACTCCCTGGGTGTCCTGCCAAAGCTGAATTATGGTGTGCCTCGATCACCTTTTGTCGCAACTGATTTGGAACAAACAGTCTCCCTGGAGGTCCTACAGGGGCGTCCCCCTGAGCCTCCAATACCTCCTCTTCAAGCTCAGAGCATACTGCCGACACCACCACCCCCTCCTGAAGGATCGGAACCGGGTCATCCGTCTTCCCGGCCCCAGGGAAACTGCGAGATAAGGCATCCGCCTAACATTTTTTGACCCAGGACGATATGTGACGACAAAATTAAACCTGGTAAAAAACAACGACCACCTAGCTTGTCTGGGATTCAGACGTTTAGCGGACTCTAAATATAGCAGGTTCTTGTGATCGGTAATGACGGTGACCGGGTGGACTGCCCCCTCCAAAAAATGACGCCACTCCTCAAAAGCTAACTTAATGGCCAAGAGTTCCCTATTGCCGACATAATTCCTCTCAGCGGACGACAATTTTTTAGAGAAGAAGGCGCACGGATGCCAATTACCAGGGGACGAACCTTGTGACAATACTGCTCCCACCCCTACCTCGGAAGCGTCCACCTCTACAATGAACGGCTGTGACGCATCAGGTTGAATAAGTATGGGTGCCGAAGCAAAACATTTTTTCAAGGAGGAAAACGCTTGACAAGCCTTGTCAGACCACCTTGAAAAATCCGTCCCTTTTTTAGTCATGTCTGTGAGAGGTTTAACTATGGACGAGAAATTACGAATAAATTTCCGGTAGTAGTTAGCAAACCCCAGGAAACGTTGTAATGCCTTAAGATCCTCTGGCAGATCCCACTCAAGAACTGCCCGCACTTTCCCAGGGTCCATACGAAAACCGGATGCTGACACCAGGAATCCTAAAAACTGAAGTTCCTGTACGGCGAACACACACTTCTCCCATTTGGCGTACAGTTTATTATCCCGCAAGATCTGTAACACCTGCCTAACATGCTCCTGATGAGACACAAGATCCGGCGAGTAAATTAAGATGTCATCCAGATATATGACAACAAACTGTCCCACTAGGTGGCGAAAGATGTCATTAACAAAATGTTGAAACACCGCCGGGGCATTAGTCAGACCAAATGGCATGACAAGGTTCTCATAATGCCCCTCCGGAGTGTTAAACGCAGTCTTCCACTCAACCCCCTCCTTCATCCTAATCAGATTGTACGCCCCCCTGAGATCCAACTTAGAGAACCATTTGGCGCCCACGATCTGATTGAAGAGATCGGGAATAAGTGGGAGTGGATACGGATCTCGGACCGTAATCCGATTAAGCTCACGGAAATCCAGGCAAGGGCGTAGGCCTCCATCTTTCTTCTTCACAAGAAGAACCCCGCGGCCACCGGGGAAGATGAAGGTCTAATATGCCCCTTAGCCAGACTCTCCGAAATATAATCCTTCATGGCCTGCCTCTCAGGACCAGAAAGGTTATACAACCTAGATTTCGGTAACTTAGCTTCAGGGAGCAATTTTACAGAACAGTCATACACGCGATGAGGAGGTAGTTCTTGACACCCTTTCTCCGAGAATACATCCTCAAAATCCGCCAGAAATGGAGGTAAGACCCTAGGAGTGACCGCACCGATGACCGTATTCATGCAGTTTTTATTACAGAATTCACTCCATTGGCTTATCTCTCTGGATTGCCAATTAATAACCGGGTTATGCTTAGTTAACCAAGGAAGGCCCAACACTATAGGAATGGGAAGACCCTCCAACACGTAACACGACAACAGTTCTTTATGTATCGCCCCCACTTGAAGATCTATGTTATGCACTGCTTGCGAAAAACTACCCTGACCGAGAGGTTTGGCGTCGATCGAGAATATGGGGACGGGTTTAGCCAACACACTCAATCGCATACCTTGAACCCAGGCAAAGCGAGCATCCACCAGATTAGCCCCGGCCCCACTATCCAGAAGAACAGATATCCTCTCAGTTCTCGCACCAACCACCACCTCCGCCGGTACGAGAAACTGAGACGAACTTAGGGACGAAATACTTACTCCCAGATTGCCGTCCACCACACAATCTGGGATCAATAGTTTTCCGGCGACTTCTCACTCTGCAAAGGACGGGATGGACACCCCCCAATAAAATCCCTTTTTCCCACAGAAGAAACAACTTCCTGTTTTGTGGCGCCCCACCGATCCCCTCCCCCGGAATGATGTCCCTCCTAATTGCATAGGCTCCTCTGGACTGACCAGGGGAACCTCCATATAAGGGACCCTTGAGGAAGGTGGAGTCTTCACAGGGGGCGGAGTTACCCCACACCTCTCCCGAAGCCGTCTGTCAATACGAATAGCTAGGGCCATAGCGGCTTCCAGTGACGTGGGAGGGTCATACTGTGCCAGCACATCCTTTAATTTGTCAGATAAACCTTGACAAAACTGGCTCCTAAGAGCCGGGTCATTCCACTGGGTGTCCGTGGCCCACCTACGGAACTCCGAACAGAATTCCTCCGCCGGACGATCTCCCTGCTGGATCCTACGTAACTTAGATTCAGCAAGGGAGACCCGATCCGGGTCATCATATACAAGACCCAGAGCTGCAAAAAACCTATCCACTGACTGGAGAGCTGGGGAGCCCGGGGGAAAAGAGAACGCCCAGAATTGGGGGTCTCCTTGTAGGAGCGAGATGACAATCCCCACCCTTTGTTCTTCACTTCCAGATGACCGAGGTCGCAGCCGAAAGTACAATTTACATGCCTCCTGGAAAGCAAAAAACTTGTCCCGCCCCCCAGTGAACCTGTCAGGGAGAGCTACTTTAGGTTCTGGTCCGGCTTGCTCCAGGGGGTACAAAACCTTGGACTTAACGTCCGCCAGCTCCATGGACAAACTCTGCAACTGCCGAGCTAGACTGGCTACTGGATCCATGGTGGCTGGAGAAAATCTTTAGTGGTCGGTGAAAATGTCACGCTGTTACTGCATACAGGAGGTCCGGGGTCTATGCTGACCCTAAGCTGGGTCCTGACTAATCCCTCTACCTGGAGGTACTGTTGATGGTACAGAGGTCCAGGCCGCCAGCGTAATCCCTACCTCCTGAGGATCCCTGAACCTCAGTGATCTAGTCCTGAGAAGGACCCTGATCACAACACAGGGGACTGGAAGGTATATGCCTAGACACAGTAATAGACAAACGAGACAGTACAAGGGGTAAACTAAAATCCACCTTGCATACAAAACTCACACCACAAAAAACAGTGGGAACACCAATGGGTACGGAGATAAATGATAAAGCGAGGAGGGGAAAAAAGACCACACCAGGTATTCTTCTCTTCAGGCTTCACAATACCACGATCCGCTCTGCTGGTCTGCATGAATGCTTTCACCGACACATTCCTAGCAGACTGGCAGGTATTTGAAGGAATCCCATTAATTGCAGCTGGGTGTGGCTGGCCTTGTCTAGCACAGAGAGAGAAAGAATTAACTCCCTCACTGCCGAAAAACACCAAGCACCAAAAACTCAGCTGCGCGAAGTCAGATTGTGTAATCGCGACGATCTTCGTGGCGACACACCCATGACACGCAGACTTACAAGAATTTCAAATTAACTAATTCTCCCATAAATAGGGAAAAAATTTTGGAAGCCAAGGAGGCTGTGGAAAATATAGAGCATGAAAGAGCGCTATATAATCTGAATTATCAGAAGCACAAATATTTTAAATGGGGGAACAGGCCGGGCAAGTTACTCGCTTCTCTCACTAAACCTTTTAGAAAGGCGACTAGAATCACCAAAATTAGTAAGCAAAACGGTAACATTTTGTCATTCTCGGGGAGATGCCACGTACTCAAAATTTTTATATTTATTTCAAACACTTCCATTATTAGTATCCAAGTCTGATATAAATTTACTGAATAAAGGGTATGCCACACTAAACAATATCGCTAACGGGATCGCTAAAAAACGTCACTATTTAGCGATCCCGTTAGCGATATTGTTCAGTGCGGCAGCTTCCAGCGACGAGCTTCCTGCTGTGATCTCGCTCGTCGCTGGAATCGTTCCGGACCCTATTTCATCGCTGGCGCTCCCGCTGGGTAAGTATCTAATCGCTGTGTGGCACCTTTTCTTAGCGATTTAGCGGTACTTTTGTACCGCTAAAGTCGTTAAGAAGATCGCTAACCGCGATAGCGTCGTTAACTATATCGCTAAATGCGGCAGCATTTAGCGATATAGAAACAATCCCGCTAGCGATCGCATTAGTATGCGTCGTTATCGTGATCGCTAGCGGGATTGTTTAGTGTGGCAGTACCTTAAGGCTTTCAGACAGTTTATTTGGGGAATTAAGGGCAGGTCACGCCTTGGGCTATGTAAACTGCAATTACCAAGGAATGAGGGGGGTATTAACTTGCCTGATATCAGTAGATATAATACTGCGGCTAATCTTAGATATATAACTGATTGGTTGCGGGGGTCATCTCACTTTGCCAATGTTAACCTAGAAAGACAAACTTATCCTCATATTTCACTGATGGCCTTGGTACATCTGAAAGATGAGGACCTTCCTAAATATATCCGAGATCACCCAGTCCTATGGCAAACTATCTTATGGAGAAGAGAAAGGAGGTTACGCAAATTAAAGAGTGGTTTATCGCCCTTTCAACCTTTTTTTAGGTAACCCCCTATTTCTAAAAGGCAACCCAACCAAAGATTATACGACTCTTGCACGTCACAATTGTGTTCTAGTGATAGATTTCCTGGATCATCGTTTTTCTATGCTTACTTTTGAAGAGGCGGCACATCGTTTTCCCTTGTTCGGAGGCAGACCGTTTCTGTTTATACAGGCACGTAGTTTAGTTCTTAAATATGTCAGCAGTAGACAGGGGCATAGGTTGGGAAATAGGCTTGACATTCTTAGAATGGGTAGAACTCAACCAACATCTACTAGCAGCATATACTTTGTTTGGCGAAGAGAGTGGTCATGGGATGCAAAAGATACAGGCCCGGCGACATGGAAAAAACATTGTAGGATTTATTGGAGGCTACTATGGCTCAAAGAAAAGTCATTCCATACAGTAGTTATACTGATATGGCTGTTATTTTTGCATAGGGCTTATATCACACCTTACGTCTAGTTCAAGATGTCCCCCATGAATTCATATCAATGTCCAAAATGTGGTCAGCATAACACTGATCTATACCATCATATGTGGAGCTGCATTAAAATTCAAAAGATATTGGATGATATCCATGCTGAACTGCAACGTACTTGTGGGGTAGAGTTTCCCCTCACCCCACAGTGATAAATTTTCAATGTCTTGGAGCAGTCTCAGAGATCACTACCTAAACATACGAAGGCTATTTTAGTGATATGGGCCTCAGCGGTCAGGTAAAGTATTCTGCATCAGTGGTTAAACCCAGATGCACCTCCAACAGCATTAATTTTAACCAAGATTCACTACCTATTTAGGATGGACTGGTTAGAGACGTTAAACAAAGAAAAGTTGACTGAGAAATGTTTTATTAGATGGTAGTCTTTTATTCCCACTCTTAATTTAGAGTCTAAAAACAGACTTAAAAAACAATTTGAAAATACGAGCTGGCACTTACTACAATGTATTAGTGGACACACACCGATTTAACAAGTATTGTTTGGGTAATGATGCACGCAGGGAGGGGGGGGTTGTAGTTTAACTACAGGCTACGTCATTGTAATTTACTGTACTATTCAAGTACGATATTGCTACGTTATTTAGCTTTGCATTGCAAGCTTATTGTGATTTTGTTTGTATATGTTAAAACTAATAAAAACAGTTTTTTTAAAAAAAAAAACAAAAAAACAAACAAACAGGATTTTGGCTGCTTACCGTAAAATCTGTTTCTCGGAGCGCTCATTGGGGGACACAGGAACCATGGGGTGTATGCTGCTGCCACTAGGAGGCTGACACTATGCATATGAAAAAGGGTTGGCTCCTCCTCCGCAGTATACACCCCACCGACTGGCACCAAGCTAATCAGTTAGTGAGAAAGCAGTAGGAGAAATATAACAGAAGAAAACATAGCCAAACAGACAACTCAGTCATAACATTAACCAGAAGAAAGGAAAGGAGTTGTAACAAACATATGGGAGGGTGCTGTGTCCCCCAATTAGCGCTCCGAGAAACAGATTTTACGGTAAGCAACCAAAATCCTGTTTTCTCGGTCGCTCTATTGGGGGACACAGGAACCATGGGACGTCCCAAAGCAGTCCCTGGGGGGGGGAAAATATGGCAGGAAACTCCATTCAGGTCGGCGGAGTCCCCAATGCCGCCTGCAAGATCCTTCTGCCTAAGCTGGCGTCCGCCGAAGCGTAGGTGTGGACCTTGTAAAATTTGGCAAACGTGTGGATGGAAGACCAGGTTGCCGCTTTGCAAAGTTGTAGGGCGGATGCCCCATGGTGAACCGCCCAGGAGGCGCCTACTGCCCGGGTGGAGTGAGCCTTAACTCCAGGAGGAGGCACTCTGTTCTTAACCTGGTAAGCCTCCAAAATTGCAGTCCGAATCCAACGCGCAATAGTCGCTTTGGAGGCCGGCAGACCTCTCCGCGTTCCGTTTGGAATGACGAACAGAAGATCCGTCTTCCTGAAGCTGTCCTGTCCATATAGATCCTCACGGCCCTGACCAGGTCTAGCCTGTGCAACGAGCGTTCCAGGGGATGAGACGGAACCGGACAGAAGGAAGGCAGGACAATCTCCTCATTCAGGTGAAAAACGGATACCACCATGGGAAGAAAGGAAGGCGGAGGTCGCAATACTACCTTGTCCTGGTGAAGAACCAGGAAAGGGGTCGACAGGATAGAGCCGCTAATTCTGAAACCCGCCTGATGGAGGTGATAGCCACAAGGAAGGCCACCTTCCAGGACAAAACAGCCAGAGGGACCTCTCTCAGAGGTTCGAAGGGGGCGCTCCTCATAACCTCCAGCACAAGATTGAGGTCCCAGGGGTCCACGGGGTTCCGGTATGGGGGGGCCGCATGCACCACTCCCTGTAGAAAAGTCCTGACCTGAGAGCGAGACGCTAAGGACTTCTGAAAAAGGATAGAAAGGGCCGACACCTGTCCTTTTAGCGTGCCCAGAGAGAGGCCGGAGTCCAGTCCCGCTTGGAGAAAAGTCAAGATGACTGGGAGCGACAATTCCATCGGTGGGGTGACATTGGCCTCGCACCAGCGAAAATAGGCCTCCAAGGTTCGGTAGTAGACCTTAGAGGACGACGGTTTCCTGGCCTGGATCATGGTGCGAATCACCCGATCGGAGAAACCGGAAGCTTTTAGTACCGCAGTCTCAACAGCCACGCCGTCAAATTGAGAGACCGAGAACCCGGGTGGCAGATCGGACCTTGAGACAGAAGATCTGGCCTGTCTGGGAGTCTCCAGGGGGCGTCTGCCAGAAGGTTGACGATGTCTGCGAACCAGGACCCCCTGGGCCAATCTGGGGCGATCAGAATGACCGGTACCCCCTCCGCCTTGATCTTCTTCAGCAGCCTGGGAAGAAGAGGAAGAGGGGGAAAAAGGTAGGGAAGCGTGAAGCGCGACCAGGGAATGGCCAGAGCGTCTGCGTCCAACGCAAGAGGATCGTGGGACCTGGAGACAAAACGAGGAACCTTCTTGTTCAGCCTGGACGCCATGAGGTCCACGTCCGGAGTCCCCCATCGAAGGCAGATTTGATGGAAGACCTCCTGATGCAGGGACCATTCTCCTGCAGTGAGACCCTCGCGGTTGAGGAAGTCGGCGGCCCAGTTGTCCACGCTGGGGATATGGACTGCAGATATTGCCGGGATCGTCGCCTCTGCCCATTGAAGGATCCTGGACACCTCGGCCATTGCTAGCGAACTCCTGGTCGCTCCCTGGTGGTTGACGTACGCCACGGCTGTGGCATTGTCCGTCTGAATTTTAACCGGCAGGCCCCTGAGAAGAGGTTCCCAGTGACGGAGAGAGAGGAAGATGGCCCTGATTTCGAGGATGTTGATTGGTAGCGAGGACTCCTGGGTCGACCAACGACCCCGAGTAGTTAGCTGGCGAAAAACTGCCCCCAGCCCAGGAGGCTTGCATCCGTCGTAATGACCTGCCAATGGACTGGAAGGAAAGACCGACCCTGGAGGGTGAAGTGGGACTGCCTGATCTTGAGAGGGAGGCGCAGCGGACGATCCAACAACAGTACAGACCTGTCCCACTGAGAAAGGATGGCTCGCTGAAGAGGTCTCAAGTGGAATTGTGCGAATGGAATTGCTTCTGAGGCTGCAACCATTCTGCCCAGCACCCTCATTGCTGATCGGAGGGAAGGAAGCCGAGGGCCCTGCAGCAAACGAACACCCTGCTGGAGGGTCACTCTTTTCTCCTCGGGAAGGAATACCTTCGACTGCCGGGTATCGAACAGCATGCCCAGGAAAACCAGGCGTTGGGATGGAACCAGGCAGGATTTCTTCCTGTTGATAATCCACCCGAACCGGGCTAGGGTGTCGAGAACGATGGACAGGTTTTCTTGAGCTTGGGGGAGAGACGGAGCCTTGATGAGGATGTCGTCGAGGTATGGAATGAGAACCAGGCCCCTGATTCTCAAGATGGCCATCAGTGCCGCCATGATCTTTGTGAAGACCCTCGGTGCGGTAGCAAGGCCGAACAGCAGGGCGACAAACTGAAAATGGCTCTAGTGGACTGCAAACCGCAAGAACCTCTGATGCGCTTGGCAAATCGGAACGTGGAGGTAGACGTCCTGGATGTCTATGGAGCACAGGAATTCCTGAGCTTCCATGGAGGAAATTACTGACCGAAGAGACTCCATCCTGAAGTGACGCAGGCGGACCCTCCTGTTCAGCAACTTGAGATCCAGGATGGGCCGAACCGTGCCGTCCTTCTTTGGCACAACAAACAGGTTTGAATAAAAACCTGTGAAGCGCTCTCGCTCTGGGACGGGGACGATAACCCCGGAAGTGAGAAGGGAGTTGATGGCTGCAAAGAGACCCGGAGCCAAAGAAGGATCCCTTGGAGGGCGGGATTCGAAAAAACGATCTCGGGGACGGGAGGTAAACTCTATTTTGTATCCTGAGGATACAACTTCCCTGACCCATGCGTCTTCCACCAGGTAAAGCCAAACGTCTCTGAACAGCAGAAGGCGACCGCCGATCCTGGGAGGGCAGCCGGACTCTGGATCCGAGTCATGCCGAGGAAGATCTGCCAGGTCTTGGCCTGGTGGATCTACCCTGGGAGTTATGGGAACGCCAGGAGGGGGTGGGCCGAAAGGAAGCCTTCTTCTTGACCTGGCGATTCTGCGGCCTACGTTGACTGGAGGAATCCTCTGACACCGGACAACGGCGAAAAGGCCGAAAAGAGCGGAACTGCCTTCTTTGGACGGGTCTGCGAGGCTGTTGCTGAGGGAGGAGGGAGCTCGTGCCTCCCGTTGCCTCATTAATGATCTGATCCAACCTGGCTCCGAATAGACGCTCTCCCTGAAAAGGGAGACCTGTAAGCGACTTTTTTGACGAAAGATCAGCCTGCCATGCTTTAAGCCAGATGTTCCTCCGAATGGCCACGTTATTGCTGGATGCCTGCGCCGCGCAGGATGCTTCATCCAGGGAGGCCGAAACCAAATATTGCCCAGCATGGGAAATTTGGTCTGCGAGCTTCGCCAGCTCTTTGGAAGGGGCTCCGGCCAAGATGCCCTTACGGAGTTGTTTGGCTCATCTGGCTATCGCCTTTGAGACCCAGGTGGACGCAAAGGCCGGACATAAGGCAAAAGCTGCCGCCTCAAAGGCTGACTTTGCCAAGGATTCTATAATTCTATCGTTGGCGTCTTTGAGGGAAGCTGCGCTAGCAAGAGGAAGGACCGTATTGGTGGACAATCTGGAGACCGGTGGGTCCACTGAAGAGGAATTCGTCCAATTCGTGGTAAGGTCCGGGGCAAAAGGATATAGAATGCCGAGGCGCTTCCCTCTTTGGAAGCGCCTGGTCAGATTCTCCCTCTCGAGTATGTCCGTGAACTCAGTGTGAGCGGCTAAAACCTTTGAAGGTGGTTTGGACCGTCTAAACGAAACCGCCTGTTCTGCGGATTCCGTAGCGGTATCTTTGATGCCTAAGGTCTCATTGACTGCCACAATCAGACTCTGCACCATATCCGTCATGCCGGAGGCCTGATCTGAATCTAGGTCCGACTCATCCTCCGAAAGCGCGTCCGGAGACGCCTCGCCTGATTCCGGGGAGAACGCTAGGGAGGGATCCCGCCGTGCCGGGTCGTCTGGTGAGACGGAGCGGGAAGAGGACATAGAACGGTGCTCCAGTCTGGGTCTCTTGCGGGTTGGATTGGACGGACCGGGAGGAGAATCTTGAGACCCGCTGACGACTGCGGGTGCCGAGAGGGGCAATCT
The DNA here is from genome assembly GCA_033576555.1 of Oophaga sylvatica. Taxonomy (NCBI): domain Eukaryota; kingdom Metazoa; phylum Chordata; class Amphibia; order Anura; family Dendrobatidae; genus Oophaga; species Oophaga sylvatica. The sequence continues at coordinate 155,645,910 of JARQOD010000003.1, forward strand.
GTCCAAAGCGGACACTAGGGTCTGTGACACCCTGGTGAGGTCCGCTACCGATTGTGACAGACGCTGCCCACTGGGGGGGTAGGGGTCTCAGAATCACCTGGGGCAGAAGGGGGCTCCTGGGTGGGTCCCGTGGGGTCGCTGCAGGCCTGGCAGAGGGAAGACGACTGACCTGAAGGGAGTCTGCCATTACAAGAAGAGCACACAAAGTATCTAACCAGAGTGGAGGAGGAAGAGGAAGATGGAGGACGAGCAGGCTCTCCCTTATGCTTAGGCATGGTTGAGCAGTCCCACTAACTGGTGCTAGAAGGTTGGGGGACAAAGAAAAAAACAGAGGAGAGTGTCAGCTCTGCAGGGCAGAGCTACTCACGGATCCTGTGTGCTGCCGAGGTGATCCTCTTGTCAGAAGCCGATGAAGCAGAGGAGCCAGCGATCAGAGGCTGCCGATGAAAGCAGAGGGGCCAGCGATCACAGGTGGCTGAGGCTGAAGGGAGCGCTGTCCTAGAGAACGCAGGAGGGACAGCGTCGGGCTCAGGGTCCAATATGGCGTCTGCTGCAGCTCTCATGAATGCTGAGAGCGGTGGGCGGAACAAGGACGGCGGGAGTAAAGCCCGCCTGGAAGTGTGACAGGCAGGGGGTGGAGCCGGCGCAAGGAGTAGGCCCGGAATGAAGCCGGGGCCTCAATTTGAGACTGCGGCCGACGGAGGGGGAGGTGGGGGGGTGGCGAGGAGGACACCGATGTAATAAAAACAAGCCCCCGAATGAATCGCCGCCCCAAGTGAGGGATAAGCGCCGTAGAGCTGCTGTTCCTGGCCACAAAACGGGCTTCAGAACCTCTGAAGACAGGGAGCCCCCCCCGGGAAGGTGGCGACGCAGGGGAGTCCGGCATCTAATCTAGCCTGGAAGAGGGGGTCTCGGAACCCCAGAGCAAAAAGGTACCAGGCCATTCCCCAGACGGACCCTCTATCTGCGCATTTTTTTTTTTTTTCTTTCCCATCTTCTTATTCTCTTCATGTCTTCTTTCCTCTTTCTTCCCTGTTGGGGAAGAGGGACAATACCTGAATAAAAGTCAGACGTCCGGAGGTCAGATGTAGGAACGTCCGCGTCTCCTCGTCCGACAAGCTCTGGTGGGCAAGTGGGTGGGAGACGGAGGCAGGCCCAGGTCTTCTGCTTCACCCTGATCACCTAAACACCCGTCCGTGTTAGGGATTAGGATGAGGGGTCCTGCCAGGAGACAGACATATGAGGATACGGGGTGGCAGTACACGCCGTACTCAGTCTCTGCGTGGGACTACAGTAGTGACTTTTCACACTGTATCCCTCCGGAAGGTACCTGAAAAGGAACGACGCACAATAGGTAGATATGGGTCTCCGGAGAGACCCGTGTCCACCTCCTACTGACACTAAGCTAAAACTGATTAGCTTGGTGCCAGTCGGTGGGGTGTATAATGCGGAGGAGGAGCCAACCCTTTTTCATATGCATAGTGTCAGCCTCCTAGTGGCAGCAGCATACACCCCATGGTTCCTGTGTCCCCCAATAGAGTGACCGAGAAAAGATACTTCTGTGAAGCGTTTATCTGGCCGGTCCCGATGCCGTCGAAGTATGTCCTGAAACTCGGGGTGGATGGCGAACACCCTATGAGGACGTTTGGTCCTGCTGAAGAACACGGCGTGATCCGCGGCAGGGATACAGTCCTCGTCAACCTTCAAAGTCTGGTTTACGGCCTTAATGAGAGTATCCACCGTCACCTGATACTCCGGCGAGTCCAAGACGAGAGAATCATCAGACTAGTACTCAAGAGTTCTGCTCGCTGCGAACCCCTGGTGAGGGGAGCGGGGAACAGAACTCACGGATGCCGAGGCACGAGAGGGCCCGGGAGATGTGCTATGGGTCTGTTTCCTAGAAGCCTGTGAAGATTTTGACTGAGGGCGGCCCCTGCTGGCCGACAGTTTCTGTGAGGTAGAGGAACCCTCTAATACAGGCAGCTGAATGTCCCGACCTGTGAAGGGATCTTGTAGGGACTCAATCACTTTAGCTAGTGAAGCCATGAACTGTGACAGTAACGAAGCCCACTCAGGGGGCTAGGTACACTGGGTTTGGTAGCGTCGGAGGGCTCCTGAACACATAAGGGATCACAGGCGTTGCAGAATGGCGTATTCTGTATGTGCCTTGTTAGGCTTCTTGGACGCTTCGGAGTGACCTGGCGTACCCAGTATGTCAATGATCCCTGCTAACAAGCTAGTAAGGGGAATCGTTGCTAATAACCCAGAGGATAAAGCAGAGAAGGGCAAATAGGTACTCTGTCCCCGTGTGCAGCTTAGATCTTACCCAGGTCCCGGTCCCCCGGTACTCTGTGCTCCTCTGGGCATTGCTTAGGCAGAAGCCATCCGGAATGCCCGCCAGGGACAGAGTAGAATGCAGCCCCGGAAGAAACGAGTGGAAAGGCGACCGGTATTAAAAATGGTCGCCGGAAATATCAGAAGGCGGTCTCACCCCGTGCGAGAAAAGCCAAAACAGTGGGCCGAGCCGCTGGCGAGGTGCGAGTGAGTGGGCGGTTCTTCCGGGTTGCGGCCTAGCACCTGGGGTGAGAGGATGAAGAAAACGGGATGAAGAAAACGGGATGAAGAAAACGGGATGAAGAAAACGGGATGCAGCACCGGGAACGGCGCATGCTCAGGAGCCCCCTCCCGCCGAACCTGACCTGGGCACTTACCAACCGGGATCCGGAATGGCCCTTAAGAAGAAGTGCAGAGTTCGACAGCTCTGCCTGCAAGTCAGGTACTGCAGTGTGGACGGTGCAGGAACAACCCTCCATCCACCATCCCTTTGTCAACGAAGTGGAGAGTGACAGTCGGCCTCCTTCCATCACCGCTTTCTATCAGTGGTGATGCAGTGTGGGCCGCACGGCCGCCATCAGAGCCTCTGTACATCCTAGAGGTTCATTGACCCAGGACAGGACAGGGCTATTGTCCGGCTGTAAGTCTGGCTGCAGAAGGGGGTACATGGAGGCAACACTCAATGTTCCCGTCTATTGTTGGTGCGGGGAGATCGGTGTGTCACGCTGTATAGCAGATATATATATGTGATGACAATAATCTATATCAAAAGGGCAACATACTATATAACATGTGCATAGCTATATGATAACAGATTTACCTGACAGAAAGTCCAGTGGGTCAAAACGGAATCCGTTATACGCTGTCTCCGGCTAGAGGGTGACCGGGGTCTAAGCTGACCCTAACTGGGGTCCTAACTAATCCCTCAACCTGGAGGTACTGTTAAAGGTACAGAGGTCCAGGCCACCAGCGTAAACCCTGTCTCCTATCAATCCCTGCCAACTGTATTCTAGTCCTAAGAAGGACCCTGAATACCACCAAAGGGAATGACCAGGTAACGGTTAATGAACAGAAAGACATACAAGAAAGATAAGAAATAAAGTAAATAAAGTCTTACATACAACACTCACACACAGTAGGAACACCATAGGTCTCAGAGATAAACTATAAGCTGTAAGAGTAAAAACAACTAAGGAGCTCTTAGCTTAAGTATTCCCAGAACCGATCCAGTCTGCTAAACTATATGAATGCTTTCACCGGCATCCAACACCCAGACTGGCAGGAATATAAAGGAAACTAATTAGAACATAATCCAAAGCAGCCGGGCGAGGCTGAACCTAGTCTTAGCAAAGAGCTAGGTAAAATTAACTCTCTCATTACCAAACACAAAGAAACAGCAGCTCAGCTGTGAGAAGTCAGAATGTGTAATCGCGACGATCTTCGTGGCGATGCACCCATGACAGTACCCCCCCTTCTACGAGGGGCCTCCGGACCCTCATGACCAGGTCTGTCCGGGTAAGTTGTGTGAAAGGTCCGAACCAATCGATCTGCGTTATCATCAGACGCAGGGACCCACGTCCTCTCCTCAGGACCATACCCCCTCCAATGAACTTCCACGTTATCATTGATTACCACTGAAGGAGGAGGTAGAGGTGACGGTATGACTGGTGCCACATACTTTTTAAGTAATGACTTGTGAAACACATTATGAATTTTAAACGTAGGAGGGAGGTCCAGACGAAATGCCACAGGATTAATTATGGAACTGATCCTGTATGGCCCGATGAATCTGGGACCCAACCTCCAGGAGGGAACTTTAAGTTTTATATTCCTGGTAGACAACCACACCAGATCGTTCACCCTCAGATCTAGACCAGAAACTCTCCTCCTATCAGCCATCCGTTTGTAAGGGTTCTCCGTAACCTTCAGTCTTAAGCGATCTGGAACTATCAGTCTCCCTGGAAGTCCCACAGGGGCGTCCCCCTGAGCCCCCAATACCTCCCCCTCAAGCTCAGAGCATACAGCTGACACTACAACTCCCTCCTGAGGAATAGGAACCGGATCATCAGTCTTCCCGACCCCTGGGAAAGTACGAGATAAGGCATCAGGAAGCAACTTTATTGAGCAGTCATATGTGCGATGAGGAGGTAACTCTTTACACCCCTCCTCTGAGAACTTCTCCCAAAAGTCCTCCAGAAAAGGAGGCAAAGTCCTAGGCACAACCGCACCGATGACCGTGCTCATGCAGTTATTCTTGCAAAATTCACCCCACTGGCTTATCTTTCTGGATTGCCAATCAATCACTGGGTTATGTTTAGCCAACCAAGGAAGTCCCAACACAATAGGAGCAGGCAGACCCTCCAACACATAACAAGACAATTGCTCTTTATGTATTGCCCCTACTCGAAGATCTATGTTATGAACAGCTTGTACCAAGCTACCTTGACCAAGAGGTCTAGAATCAATAGAGAGTATAGGGACCGGTTTGGCCAATACACTCAGTTGCATACCATGCACCTGGGCAAACCGAGTGTCCACCAGATTAGCCCCGGACCCACTATCAAGAAAAACAGAAATCCTCTCAGTTCTAGTACCAATCACCACCTCCGCAGGCACGAGAAACTGAGAGGGATTTGGGGACGAAATACACACTCCCAGGTTAACTCCTTGGTTCAAAGAGGTCCGGGATGGACACCCCCCAACAAAATGTCCCTCTCTCCCGCAAAAGAAACACCTTCTAGTCTTGCGGCGCACCGCTGATTCCCTCCTACAAAATGATGTCCCTCCCAACTGCATGGGTTCCTCAGAACAGACCAGAGGAACCTCAGTATAAGGGACTTTAGTAGTAGGTGGAGTCATCACGGGGGGCGGAGTTACCTCGCGTCTTCCCCGAAGACGTCTATCAATGCGAATAGCGAGGGCCATAGCAGCCTCCAGTGATGGAGGAGAATCATACTGAGCCAACACATCTTTTAATTTGTCAGACAACCCTTGACAAAACTGGCTCCTAAGAGCAGGGTCATTCCACTGAGTATCTGTTGCCCATCTACGGAACTCAGAAGAATATTCCTCCGCTGGACGATTTCCTTGCCGTATTTTACGTAACCTTGTTTCAGCAAGGGAGACTCGATCCGGATCATCATATACCAGACCCAGGGCAGTAAAAAATCGATCCACTGACTGGAGATCTGGGGAGCCTGGAGGAATAGAGAACGCCCAAGATTGAGGATCCCCTTGTAAGAGCGAGATAACAATTCCCACCCTCTGCTCTTCACTCCCAGATGACCGAGGCCGCAGCCGAAAGTACAATTTACATGCCTCCCGGAAAGTAAAAAATTTGTCCCGCCCACCAGTGAACCTGTCCGGGAGAGCAACCTTAGGTTCAGATCTGGTTTGCTCCGGGGGGGACAAAACCTTGGACTTAATGTCTGCCAACTCCATGGACAATCCCTGCAACTGCCGGGCCAGCTGGGCTACTGGATCCATGATAGCTGGGGAGAATCTTTAGTATGGCCGGTGAAAATGTCACGCTGTATAGCAGATATATATATGTGATGACAATAATCTATATCAAAAGGGCAACATACTATATAACATGTGCATAGCTATATGATAACAGATTTACCTGACAGAAAGTCCAGTGGGTCAAAACGGAATCCGTTATACGCTGTCTCCGGCTAGAGGGTGACCGGGGTCTAAGCTGACCCTAACTGGGGTCCTAACTAATCCCTCAACCTGGAGGTACTGTTAAAGGTACAGAGGTCCAGGCCACCAGCGTAAACCCTGTCTCCTATCAATCCCTGCCAACTGTATTCTAGTCCTAAGAAGGACCCTGAATACCACCAAAGGGAATGACCAGGTAACGGTTAATGAACAGAAAGACATACAAGAAAGATAAGAAATAAAGTAAATAAAGTCTTACATACAACACTCACACACAGTAGGAACACCATAGGTCTCAGAGATAAACTATAAGCTGTAAGAGTAAAAACAACTAAGGAGCTCTTAGCTTAAGTATTCCCAGAACCGATCCAGTCTGCTAAACTATATGAATGCTTTCACCGGCATCCAACACCCAGACTGGCAGGAATATAAAGGAAACTAATTAGAACATAATCCAAAGCAGCCGGGCGAGGCTGAACCTAGTCTTAGCAAAGAGCTAGGTAAAATTAACTCTCTCATTACCAAACACAAAGAAACAGCAGCTCAGCTGTGAGAAGTCAGAATGTGTAATCGCGACGATCTTCGTGGCGATGCACCCATGACAGGGTGTCCCTCAAGGGACCCGTCGCCCCTAAAATCAGCTCAGACATGGCTTTCAACGGTGCAGGAAGGAGTACGTGGAGGTGACACTCCATGTTCCCGCCTGCTGTTGGTTTGGCGAGATCGGACCCCTGAAGGAATCCGTTGCCCCTGTACTCCATTAAAAGAAATAAAATTTTAAAAATAAAAACTGAGAAAAAATTGTGGTCTGAAGACCAGACCCGTGTGCCCCTACGGACACTAAGCATGAACTGGTTCGGCTGGAGTCAGTGGTAGGTGTATACTGCAGAGGAGAAGGAGCTAACTTTTTTATATTCACTTAGAGTCAGCCTCCTAGTGGCAGCAGCATAACACCCATGGTCCTGTGTCCCCCAATGAAGAGCCAAGTCCAAAACACTACTATTCCTGATAGTAGGTGCGTGGTTGTTATTGTTAATATTTTCATTGTGTTAAAAAAGGAAAATACAGTACAGACCAAAAGTTTGGACACACCTTCTCATTCAAAGATTTTTCTGTATTTTCATGACTATGAAAATTGTATATTCACACTGAAGGCATCAAAACTATGAATTAACACATGTGGAATTATATACTAAACAAAAAAGTGTGTAACTGAAATTATGTCTTATATTCTAGGTTCTTCAAAGTAGCCACCTTTTGCATTGATGACTGCTTTGCACACTCTTGGCATTTTCTTGATGAGCTTCAAGAGATAGTCACCGGAAATGGTCTTCCAACAATCTTCAAGGAGTTCCCAGAGATGATTAGCACTTGTTGGCCCTTTTGCCTTCACTCTGTAGTCCAGCTCACCCAAACCATCTCGACTGGGTTCAGGTCTGGTGACTGTGGAGGCCAGGTCATCTGGCGTAACACCCCATCACTCTCCTTCTTGGTCAAATAGCCCTTACACAGCCTGGAGGTGTGCTTGGGGTCATTGTCCTGTCGAAAAAAAAAATGATGGTCCAACTAAACGCAAACCGGATGGAATAGCATACCGCTGCAAGATGCTGTGGTAGCCATGCTGGTTCACTGTGCCTTCAATTTTGAATAAATCCCCAACAGTGTCACCAGCAAAGCACCCCTACACCATCACACCTCCTCCTCCTCCATGCTTCACGGTGGGAACCAGGCATGTAGAGTCCATCCGTTCACCTTTTCTGCGTCGCACAAAGACACGGTGGTTGGAACCAAAGATCTCAAATTTGGACTCATCAGACCGAAGCACAGATTTCCACTGGTCTAATGTCTATTCCTTGTGTTCTTTAGCCCAAACAAGTCTCTTCTGCTTGTTGCCTGTCCTTAGCAGTGGTTTCCTAGCAGCTATTTTACCATGAAGGCCTGCTGCACAAAGTCTCCTCTTAACAGTTGTTGTAGAGATGTGTCTGCTGCTAGAACTCTGTGGCATTGACCTGGTCTCTAATCTGAGCTGCTGTAAACCTGCGATTTCTGAGGCTGGTGACTCGGATAAACTTATCCTCAGAAACAGAGGTGACTCTTGGTCTTCTTTTCCTGGGGCGATCCTCATGTGAGCCAGTTTCTTTGTAGCACTTGATGGTTTTTGCAACTGCACTTGGGGACATTTTCAAAGTTTTCCAAATTTTTCGGACTGACTGACCTTCATTTCTTAAAGTAATGATGGCCACTCGTTTTTCTTTATTTAGCTGCTTTTTTTCTTGCCATAATACACATTCTAACAGTCTATTCAGTAGGACTATCAGCTGTGTATCCACCAGACTTCTGCACAACACAACTGATGGTCCCAACCCCATTTATAAGGCAGGAAATCCCACTTATTAAACCTGACAGTGCACACCTATGAAGTGAATACCATTTCCGCCGACTACCTCTTGAAGTTCATCAAGAGAATGCCAAAAGTGTGCAAAGCAGTCATCAAAGCAAAAGGTGGCTACTTTGAAGAACCTAGAATATAAGACATATTTTCAGTTGTTTCACACTTTTTTGTTAAGTATATAATTCCACATGTGTTAATTCATAGTTTTGATGCCTTCAGTGTGAATGTACAATTTTCATAGTCATGAAAATACAGAAAAATCTTTAAATGAGGTGTGTCAAAACTTTTGGTATGTACTGTGTGTATATATATATATAATTTCCTTTCTTCACAAAACCTTTAGTGCACATTCCCAGGTGTCGATTGTGCTACAGATTTTCCATTATAGATTTCCCTGCTGGCTATCTGCAGTATATTGCAGTGAGCAGCAATGTGGATGAAGTATTATATGTATATTTATCAATCCAATTTACTGAACGTTAAGTGTGTGTGAATTGGAAATAGTGAATAACTGCAACAATTTGCTCCAGTCTAATGTGGCTTTCAACTACCCAACATTATGGCAATGATCTCTGAAAACGTACAGGATGCGGCCTCAGGCTATGGACTAAGACCTCAATACTCACTTGGGAAGAGGGAGCTCAGGAATGTGGTCTATCCGGACCAGTTGTCTAATACGGAAGCGGCATAAATGTTGCAGAGATTTCACATTGCTGAAGCGGGACACAGGGTATAATAGTTGTACTGGTGTAGGAGGAAGACCTGAAAGAGAGAGAGAGGTTTGGTGAATACAATTCTATCAACTAAGTAAAATAATTCTACAAGTCCCCTGTAAAATGTAAAGACCCATTGGGGCTCACAATCTAGATTCCATATCAGTGTGGGAGGAAACCGGATAACCTGGAGGAAACCCACGCAAACACAGGGAGAACATACAAACCCCTTGCAGATGTTGCCCTTGGTGGGATTTGAACCCAAGAGCTGCAAAGAAACCGTGCTAACAACTGAGCCACCATGATGGCCAAGTCTACACAGACGATATACAAGGAAGGAAGGGGAATGTGTCCGATGTGGTGTCTTATTATTAATTTATATAGCACCATTGATTCCATGGTGCTATACATGAGAAGGGGTTACATACAAATTACAGATTACTTATCTGGCAGTCACACACATGCCTAGGACAGTGACTGCACTTCCATGTACTAACCTGGCACCCGTGAGCGCAGGAAATACAGGAACTTCCCATTTTTTGAGTGCATGATAGCCCGTTTTATGAACTCTACTACAGACTGGCATCGATCTTCAAACTTCGGATGGCACCACAGACTGAATGTGCCTAAAGCGCAGGCGGAGAACAAAAGTTTAATATATCAGCATCATATCTACATAGCAGAAAATTAAATTGTGAAGTAACCATAACGCCTCGTTCGGACAAATTGTGGATTCAGCATTGAAAATCTGGAACAAATTTAAGGAAAACACTAGAAACTGGGGATTTTAAACCCTCACACATACTGAGAAAAATCTGTGCAGATGATGGCGCATGCCGGGAATTGTGGATCTGCTATGGATTTTTGTTATCAAGGATAAAAAAAAAAAAAAACCTTGTGGAGACAAATGCATGCCAATTTTGTGATTCGAGGCCATTATTATTGTTACACCTGCACTTATGTGCGTTTAGTGTCGACCATCAATAGTCCTGCTGCTTCAGACATGGCACCATTGGCTCTCACCTCGATAGTGCTCCATGCGTGTGTGGTGGGTGATGCCCTGCGATCGGAAGCTGAGGCTCAGGATATAGCGGGGATCAGAGCTATCTCGTACAAGAAATGAACCATCTGGCTTCCCTTTTAGCTTCATTTCGGCATCCTCCCAGTTCATAGGACCCCAGTACCAACCGCACTGTAAGAAGAAAGGTAAGAAAAGTAAATTAAAGCGCCTGAAAGAAGAGAGAACATGAGGAGCAAAACATATATAAACAAAGGTCAACCTTTTCCAGTTCTCTCAAACTTGCAGCAAAACTACTAGGATCCTGCCGGAGAATCGGGCACTGTAAAGGCTGTACCAGCGGGACTGGGGCACACTCAGGAGGACGAAGAGGCACCAATCGAGGCAGAGGATCTGCAAAATAGTAACAAAAGACATATTTGCATATAGCTGCTTTCAAATGTTGTACAACTACCTCTCTACAGCATTCCTTCCAATGCACAATATATTTAAAAATGACAAATTTGCAAATCCTCCCAGTGTGTGATTTTACACTTCTGTGATTTCATTTATGCTTTACATAGCAGCTCTGCACTCGCCCTAACATTTGTAATTCAGAATACCATATCAGTTTTTAGCAATCAGTTTTCTAGCCATGTACAGTAATCGAGCTATGGCAAGTTTCCCAGTCTCAACAGTACACAGTTCCTCTACATATCCCAGTATGCAGGTGAGAGGATTACTAGTCACCACGCACCCAAAGGCTGATTCTATATGGCCCATAACTGCTCCCCAATATGAGTGCACGGGCATGACCATAACATGTGCAATATTCCTGCTTCCTGTTGGGCGCACCTTGGGCATCCAGAATCATTTCTAAGACCCATTTTAAACATCATTTCAGGTGATCTGTAAACTCTGTGAATGACAAAGAGCTGTGAGAGTCCTTTGGGCTCACTAAGCGAAAGATTGGGTATGTATTCCAGCACCGAAGCCCACTCATCATCTGTGATAGCACCAATCTCCATCTCCCATTCCGGCCCAACCAACAGAGGAAATTTCTTTAGGAAGACAAAGAGAAGGTCACCATAGACACTGGATGTTACCCCCTTTGTGGCTCCCTCTGAGCAAATAGTGTCCAATACCACATCTCTCGGAGTTTTAACAGACTTCACTTTCCATTGGGCTCTATAGGCGTGTTTGAGTTGAAAGTATTGAAGAAGCAGCTATCAGGAAGATGGAACTCTTTTTGCAGACAAAGGATAGAAGCCCGTCATTGCCGACCACCTGGTGAATGTACTGTATACCCATATTCTTCCAGTTCCCCAACTCAGTTAGGTTGGCAAATTCTGAGTGTAAAGGTACTGTCACACTAAACGAGATCGCTAACGAGATCGCTAATGCTTCACCGATTTATGACGCAGTAGCGATCTCGTTAGCGCCGCAGCTCTGTGTGACATGTAGCAGCGATGTGGCCCCTGCTGTGATGTCGCTGATCGTTCATTAACGTTCTGAGCCATTTTTTGGTCGTTGGTGTCCCGCTGGTGAGCCTGAATCGCTGAGTGTGACAGCCTTTATGAACGACTTCACCAGCGTCGCAGGTGGGACTAGGTTTTCCCAGCAACCGCAGAGGTCGTTATAACAGATCGCTGATGAGTTGTGTTTGGAATCTAACTAGCGATCACATAGCGATGGCACTAGCGATCTCGCCAGGTCGTGTCGTTGTCGTGATCGCTGGTGCGATCGCTAAGTGTGACAGTGCCTTAAGTCATTACTCCAAATAGGTGTGTACATTGATAAGTTTTCGACCTCTCTTATTTGTTTGATTTTAAGCCAAACCTAGGAAATGAAGTCCAATGTAGGTTATACTGAGAGACCCCCAAACCTGCCTGCCTCTTAACTGTCCACGAGGGGCCCCTGTCCCACAGTATTTTTAATAATTTTACAGACCGAACTGCCCGTGTCACTTTCTTTCCATCCCTTCATATGTTGGCATTGAGCCACCACAAAATATAACCATGCATGTCAGGCCACCGTAGTCTTCTAGTCTCTGCAGAGTTTCAAGTCTTATTCTGGACTGCCCGTTACGCCAGATCACATCTCTGAAAAGCGTATTTATCTTATGGAATCTAGATAGTGGGAGCCAAATGGGAGTATTATGTAGAATATATAAAATCTGAGGCATCAGCAGCATCTTAATAAGATGTAACCTGCGCACCACAGAGAGTTGGAGTTTACACCATGCTGTTATTTTGCACTTAATTTTGTCTAGAAGAGGCAGTAGATTCTGTTTTTCATAATTTCTAAGAGGGGACGATATTACCAACCCCAAGTATTGGAACTGGGAAACCATCTCTATTTGGGTATGCTGAATGTCTGAACTGTCTACCAGGCCTTCTAAGGGGAATAGTACAGATTTATCCCAGTTAATAGTCAGATCGGACAACTGCCAAACTGTTTAAGTATATTCATTACACTATTCAGGGATCTACCATAGTCTCCCAGAAATAGCATAATGTCATCCGCATGTAATGCAATCGTCTCTTCTATATTCCCATATTGAAATTCTCTAACTTCAGCAGAATTCCTCATTACTGCCACTAAGGGCTTTATTGCAATGGTACACAATAATGGGGACAGAGGACACCCTCTTGTGCCGCTATATAATCTGGAGCTTTGGGACAGTTCACAGTTCGCTTTGATTTTAACAGTAGGGGAGGAGTATACTAACTGCACCCATGATATAAACGTGGGTCCGAACCCCATTTTCTTCAACACCTCCCAGAGAAAGCACCACTCTATGCTATCGAAGGCCTTTGCTGCATCCAATGACAACACCACTCTATGCCCAATGTTATCCGCTGGGAGCTGCATATTCAAAATGAGGCGGCGCAAATTAATTGCTGTGGATTTGTTGGCCATAAATGTATCACTTTAGACATAATTCCTGAAAGCCTACTAGCTAATATTTTGATATCTACCGTCAATAAAGGAATAGGTCTAAATGACTCAGGGAGCTGAGGATCTTTCCCTTTTTTAGGGATAATAGTAATAATTGCCTCTCTCATGGATGGTGGTAATGAACTCGAGCAAGAGAGTGGTTGTATAGCTGTAACAAATTTGGGAGTATTACCTTGTTGGATAGTGGATTTCTATCAATGATTACACAGTGTGTCCAGGAGTTCCCCTTAAATGTTACTCTCTGCAAAAGGACATGTAGTCCATGAAAACATTTTAAACCTGTACGATGAGCTAAAATCAGGAGGAAAAAAATGGCACGCCTAAAAAGTATCGTAAATTAATACAATCAAATGTAATGTCAATACAAACATCTGATATTAGACTTATAGTAGTGATGACTAACCAGGAGCATGTGGCGGTGGTGGAGGGGGCAGTGGGAACGACTGGAGCGAGGACCCCATAGGACCTACTAGACCTGGTTGTAAACCGCCAATATCATCTGTAAGAAGGAAAATGTATATATACACACACTATAGTGTAGTAAAATATATACACAAAATGGACAGAATCCTAATGAACCTATCCAATGTCTTGTTCATACATTTAGTTTTTGAAAATGGAATTTTGATTGGTTGCTGAAGAATGCAGTCTGATTTTTTTTTTCTATTTTACAGGAGTTCTTAAAGAGCACCTGTCAGTACAATTTTGCATGTTAAAGTAAAATACATGGCCATAGTGGCACCATTATACAGATTAAATAGATACCTTTAGTGATGAAATCTTCATGATTGCTGTTATTTGATCATTTGATTTTATTTATTATGCATACTTAGATAGCGCCATCATATTCCACAGACCACAGCACTTTCCATTCATTATCATCACTGCTCCCATTGGGGCTCATAATCTAGATCCCCTATCAGTATGTCTTTGGAGTGTGGGAGGAAACAGGAGAACCCAGAGGAAACCCACGCAAAGACGGGGAGAACATACAAACTCCTTGAGAATGTCGTCCTTGGTGGGATTTGCACCCAGGACCCCTTTGCTGCAAGGCTGCAGTGCTAACCACTGAGCCACCGTGCTGCCCATTTGAAGTTTAGATGTAATAAGTTTTAGGTGCACTTCTGTTTGAAAATCTGCACAAGGATTGCTGTCCTTGTGGCGGGTGGCACTTACACAGATGGCACTCCCTCCCAGCGGTCTTCAATAAAGTGACGCTGGTGGCGGTGCATGCAGAGACTGAGACTCTGCTCAATGACTAGCCAAGATCTCCACCCGTGACATACTATTGAAGACCGCCTGGCGCTCAATCGGCGCAAGTGACGCCCACTGTGAGGACGACATCGGTACAAACTTTCAAACAGATGGCAAAGACACCACAGTCCCACTCTATGCACCTAAAGCTTATTGCACTAAAACTACAAATGTGGATTTGTTCATTCAAGTTATCTATATAATAGCATCATTATGGCCATGCCTTTACTTTAACATGCAAAATCGTGCTGACAGGTTCTCTTTACAAAACTGATCACACTAGACCCCACAGCTTGCAGAACAACCTTGTACTTCTATACAAACAAGGATCTGTTAAAATTGCAAGAAAGAACAAAACAGATCTTTAAAAATACATTTAAAGGAACCCGACAGCTGGATCAACATCTATAAACAAATTATATGGCTGCATGTGTCTTTTAATGCTGATTACAAGCAACCGCATTGTATGGAGAAAGCTTACAGTATATAGAACTTTTTTCGCCACATATCCAAAAGGACCTTGACTATTCAAAAAGACTGTCTACCGATAGCATGCCCACTGAGGATCACAGTAATGTCTCAGTGGGCATGCCATCAGCAGACACACCAGGACTGGTCCACCCATAAGTGCACCATTTTTCAACTAGACAAGGTCCTTTGGATATGTGGCAAAAAAAAGTTTAAAAAAGGCAAGTAGCACAATACTGTAAACTTCACCCACACTACCGGGTTGCCTATAACACTGTTCAACAAATTTTCATGAATTCTTTGTAAATGCATTCAAATGAGGTTACTCACATTTCTATGACCACACGAGAACAGAATATTATCATATTGCTAAATCATTAGCTCTAGTTTTTAAAATAGCAGATGTGGGGCAATGAAATACACAATTGATGGTTACAAGGTGAAATTTGCAAAAAACCTTCCACACATTTATGGGAACTTTTATGACAAACTGTCATTACATGGGCCAAAGAACATAATAAACTAAATAACTACATTTATTGCAATTTCAAGTTGGGCGCTTTCTTTTTTCCTGCAGTTTGTAGTGTAGCTCTGGAGCGTCTCTACTGCTGAAGCCCTGCTATGTGTAGCGCAAGCGATCAGATGATCGCAGCTTCAAGTCTTTTAAGGGGACTATTGAAGTCAGTGAAAAATGGAAAAAAAAGTTTTCAAAACATTAAAAAAAAATAAAAACCACAAAAGTTCAAATCACCCCATTTTGCCCCATTGAAAATAAAACAATTTAAAAAAAAAGATAAAAAATACACATTTGGTATTGCTGCATTCAGAAATGTCCAATCTATTAAAATGTAAAGTAAATTAATGAAACTGGTAAACTGAGTAACAAGAAAAAAAAAATGAAAAAGCCAAAATTATGTTGTTTTGGCTGCCACCAACATTGTAATAAATTGCAATAACAGGTGATCAAAACATTATATCTACCCCAAAATTGCATCAATAAAAACGTGAGCTCAGGGTGCAAAAAAAAAAAAAAAAAAAGTCCGCACCCAGCCACAAATCCCAAAGAATGGAGAAGCTACGGGTCTAGGAAAATGGCGACATAAGCAAAAACATTTTTTACTTACAAAATTTAGCATTTAGTGAACATGTTACATTTAAAAACAAAAATGATAGCTTTAAAAAAAAAGGGCAGGATTAATTCCTCGATACCCATAACATTGTGGGTTATAGCTAAATTAGTGACAAAATGTACAATTGGTGGAGAAAGATTGAACTTGATGGACCCAGGTCTTTTTTCAACCTATGTATGTTGGTGAACAGTATAAGCCTTAAAAAACAGATGCAACCATATAATTAGTTTCTAGGTGTTTAATCAGCTGTCAGGTTCCCTTTGACATAAAAACACACATTTTTGGATAACATATTCCCTTTAAAAGGGGCATAAGAGATGACACCAGACTATTACCTAGAAGGCTCAGGCTCCTACGAGGAGGTGGAGGTGGGGTAGGAGGGTGAGTAGAGCATGAACCTCGGTGTGATATGTCCACGTCCACAAGAGATACCGTTTCACCTGTCACAAAGAAAACCACATTAAACAATGTAACGGGAACACACACAATCAGGGCGAAAGGTTTTGTTTTTTTTAACCACTTACCAGTAAAGAGGGGACTGAAGGAGACCGGAGAGAAGGCACTTTGAGTTCTGGTCAAACGGGGCTTCCTGTAAAAAAAAACAAAAAAAACACATTGTCATTTCTATGGTAACACAGATATCACAAGAAAACAAGATATATCAGATAACGCAAGAATATTACTCGTCACCAAGCAGAGCAAACCATACGGATTCAAATAATCCTAGTCTGTGATTATGACAGGATTTAAAGGGGGTTTTCCTCACAAAGTATGTTTCAATTAATAGATCTTGGGAGTAAAAATAATTTCCACAATTGGATGTGTACAAAAAAAAAATAAAAAATACTGTGTAATGGCTGGATCTAACCATGCAAAAACATGGTCTGATCATACTACCTGAGACCTCATGGTCTGAGGAAGCAAAAAAGTATGCAGACAGGACAGCAGGGGATCACAGCTGATTCTTTCTATGAGGTAAACATGTTTTCAAACAGACAGGAAAACGTTTTACCTCACAGAAAGCAACAGTGATCCCATGCTGTTCTGTCTGTATACTCTCTTGTTACCTCCTCTGCCCAGGAGATGTGGCATTATCAGACCATGTCCCTGTACAGTCACACACAGCCATTACATAGTAGGGACACATTTAGAAGATTATCTGAGCACGGAAAAAAAATATTTAAACATCCAATTGCGGAACTAATTTTTATTTCAAGATCTATTAATCAAAATATACTTTGTGATATAACTCAATACACGATAGACCAACGTCAGCTGATCATGATGATATTGCAGAGTTCAGCTGACCATCTAATGTGTATGAGAATCCCTGAGGGATGACTGTTGGGGTCATGATTTTGGACTGCTGATCTTTTTGTTCTTTAAGGCCTGTCATATTTATTGGGCAGCCATCTCAGCCAGCTCTCTCATACACAGTACCATCTGCTTGACCAACCACGCCTTGGATCTCCATGAGAGAGCCATCATCAGACAAGTCTGGTGGCATCTTATCTACGGAAGACCATACAATTAGCATATACGTCTGTGTCAGCCAAACCTGGGGATGCAGTTCAGGAGCTTAACTGTCAGGTGTCCCCTATCAAACTGTCCAAACTAGAATAAGTCATCTGACAACTCTTGATGTCATATATACACTAAATTTTACTAGCTATTGTTTCACCATAGTATATAGGGGGATAAAGCAGCCAGTCAATATGGACATCTTCAAGGGCTGATGACAAAAATAAAGAATGTGACCCTCATTCTTCACCAAGTCCAACAACATGGTTGCGTATGTGGTAGTCAAAGCTCATAGTAACACTACAGACCAATTTCTAGGTTGTAGCCTTGACGTATATAGATCAATGAAGAATATGAGGATTTTCCATGAACTTCCAGTCAATGAAGTCGATACTAATTGTGGCCCATCATGTGGCTTTGTGCCATGCAACCCTCACCACTTGAGGACTCATGACTTAGTTTAGTTAAACGAAAATACCACGCTTAGGTCCAGTACTTTTGTTTTTAATTAACCCCCCTCCACCACTCAAAATTAATTTTCTACAACCTGTCATAACCATAGAGAACACTATGTAATGAATGAGGAATACGGTAGTTTAAAAACTGCGGTGTGAGGTTTCCAAAGCTCAATGATCAATGTGGTTTCGTCCTGATGAAGAGGTAACCTTGAAACGCCTTGACAGATAAACCGCGTTCATGCTTCACCTCAGTGTGTGATCGCATTTTTGGAACCTTGGGCAGAGTGGATTTTAAACCACCATATTCCTCATTCATTGCATTGTATCCCCTTGGCGGTCCTGCTACAGCCTTTACAGGCTTCTATAGGTGTTCTGACTGCCACAACCCTATCAGGTGAGCGTATCTATACCACCATATACCACTTAACTGTCAGATTAGACCCTATTTGCGCTTTTTGTCTCCCCGGCTTTACCGTTTGTGTGTAACTATAGAGAAAACACAGAAAGCCTGTAGAGCAATACGATGCCACCTCCATTGCGTGCACAGAGGATCCGAAGGAGGGCCTGGCACCCTGTCACAAATCATGCAAGAAAATAAAGAGTTCCCATGGCAAAGAAACTAAAAAATATCAAGTGTTGCAGCAGTCATAACACTGCCCCCACAAATGACATACTGCAAGCGTCTCCCCGTCTCAGTGATCAGAGCATGCCATATATCCACGGCTCTACCTGGTCACAGGATGACACGTTGTGTGCGGATTTTACAAGTCTGGTGCTTTCCATTGTCACAGCGGCCATAGAAAATAATTCTTGTTCCTGCGAAAGCACAGATCTTACATAGCAGCTCGGCCTGCAGTTATCACCACCCAAGCCCCAGACGTACATATGAGGATGTCCATGCTGCATTAGGTCACATCTTTGTAGTTAGTAACCCTAAAAACAAAACAATTGGCCAGTGGCCAAAAAAATAATAAATTCAACCTTGCCAATAGCCGAAACCAAAATAAAAAGCCAACTGTCAGTCTGTGCCCAGAGAACCCCTCCTTCAACATGTAGGGCCAGCCAGCAAAAACGAGAGATTAGCCTGCATCAATAACAAGCCAAAAGACATCAGCCTGGTCATTGTTAGTCCAACTATGATGCTGTCACACGGCAGGAACAGCCTGTGACCACCCCTGCTGGGACGGATAGAGGCAAGTGCCCTCACGGACAGGGCAGACCAATGTATTTGTGTAAGAACCTGAATACATACAAGAACCCATCTTACAAAATAAAATAATTTGCGACCACAGGAATCAGATGTTATCGCTGCAGCATCAAATGGCTGTGTAGCCAAAAGAGGAAGCATGCAGATTGGCAGGGGTCACGGGGTAGTGGTCGGAGAGAAGTGGGGAGGGGTTGATAAGGTGGATATGCTTTCTTTTTTGATAGCCCAGGCTTGACAATTATGAAGACATTTTTTAAGGGCGTGGACAACTCCTTTAAATGTAAATTTTCCTTAGAGTTGGGTCTGAGGGAGCTGAGCACGACACCACAGTGGCCTAGTGGAACAGTATTAGTTTTTCCTAGAGTTTACTCTTAAAATGTTGAGTGACTTTCCAGGTTAATAGGCAAACCTCTCCTTTTCCCAACGACTCATGTGTCAGATGTGCTGCTGCGGGGCTTATCAACCATACATGCAGAAGAAGAGCAAAGTCTTCGGCCTTCACACTTTACTCACCATGTCTAGTGCGGAGGCTACTTCCAGTAACTAGTAGTGGCCGTGGTGCTGACACATCCACAGCGTGGCAGCCAGTGAGCTCAGTGGCTCTAACCATTGACATGGATTTACCTGCTCAGAACTCAAGTATGATTGGCTACTGTGCTGTTAGAGTGACGTTAGCATGGTGGGCTGTCAGACATCAGTAGCGGATAGTCAGTGCTTGACCCAATAAGGGTGAGTAATAGCGTGGTTGTAATATAATACATGTGTTTGGGCGCCACTAGTCAAAATTGCTGTTATTGTGAACAGGTAAAAAAATATATATTTTGCCGTCTTTATGTTGCCCCTGGGGGTAAATTGCTTCCCCTCTCAGCTATTCTAGGTGATAGTCCACAAAAAACGAGATATTCTTCGTTTGACTCCCTCTGTATGGCTCCCACTAACCCTGTACACACAATCTCTGATACCTATAAGCTTCTATTAGATAATGATCCAGATATGCTTCCCCCTTTTTGTAAGGTGTGGGAAAGGGAGCTCCATCAAACCTTTACAAGAGAACAATGGTATAAATGTTTCCATCTCTCTCATAAATCTAATATAGCCACTAAAGCTCAGGAAACTAGTTATAAAATAGTATCTATATGGTATTGTGTTCCTTCGGTCTTACATAAATGGCTCCCGGGAGCATCCAACTTGAACTGGTGATGTGGGGCCTATGTGGGTTCGATGTTGCATATATGGTGGGCGGGCCCGGCCTTGGCGGCCTTCTGGGAAGGTGTTCTTAAAAATATTAAAGAGGAGAAGAGCGAGACTTGCTATGAGAACATTAAGGCGTACAAAAGAGAGAGGGGGAGTAGGGTTGCCGAATATTAGGGGCTATAATATCTCGTGCCATCAGGAACAGACAAAGTATTTTACAAATGGGAAAAACATACACAAGAGGAAGAACTTGATAATAAAATTCTACAGGGTTGGGAATTGGTAAGGAAACACATTATCAATGAGCAATGGAGGGACAGCCAGTTCAGGATAATACACAAAATAATATGTGGCTTCAATATACCACCAACTCCGCAAAATCCTGATAGGCAGATAAGTTGTCCCAAATGTAACACACCTAAAACAGAAATGGAACATGGCATATGGTCATGTTCTAGGACACAAGAGCTTTGGACCACAGTTCAAGATATGTATCTGCAGATGTGTGGGATCTGGGTGGACACGGATCTGTTGTGCTGGTTGTTTCACTATACGACAGGCAAAACAAGAGGTGGACAGTTACATGACTTGTTCCACACCATTGCATTGGTAACAAAGCGTTTAATTTTGCAATATTGGTTAGCCAGGACACTTCCAGGGATACAGGAGATTAAGGCAGGACTAACATCTGTTCTATATTTGGAAAAGAGAGAAGCAGAAAGAAATAGAGATAAGATGACGAAAAGATTTTTTTTAAAAATGGAGAGCGTTTATAGAAACGTCACTGTCCACTAAGGAAATTCAAGATATAATGAGGCATTTGTTAACTCAGAATGGTATCTGTTGGATGACTTAAGGGTATGCCACACTAAACAACATCGCTAACGGGATCGCTAAAAAACGTCACTATTTAGCGATCCCGTTAAGATGTTGTTGTGTGCAGCATCTACCAGCGACGTGGCCCCTGCTGAGATCCTGCTGTGATCTCGCTCGTCGCTGGAATCGTTCCGGACCCTATTTTATCGTCGGCGCTCCCGCTGGGTAAGTATTATCGCTGTGTGGCACCTTTTCTTAGCGATTTAGCGGTACTTTTGTACCGCTAAAGTCATTAAGAAGATCGCTAACCGCGATAGCGTCCTAACGACATCGCTAAGTTAAGCCGCATCAGCGATATATAAACAATCCCGCTAGCGATCGCATTAGTATGTGTCGTTATCGTGATCGCTAGCGGGATTGTTTAGTGTGGCAGTACCTTTAAGTGGTAGTCTGGGTAAATTAAAATATGTCATATGTTGATAACATCGGATGTTGTACGGTCAGAAATTGATTGCCAGATTACATTCATTGTAAGCTAGGAAAGTATGG
The DNA here is from genome assembly GCA_033576555.1 of Oophaga sylvatica. Taxonomy (NCBI): domain Eukaryota; kingdom Metazoa; phylum Chordata; class Amphibia; order Anura; family Dendrobatidae; genus Oophaga; species Oophaga sylvatica. The sequence continues at coordinate 155,667,567 of JARQOD010000003.1, forward strand.
ACATAAGGGGATATGTTAATATTTATGTTATGAATATTTCTGTTTGTTTTTCTGTAATATTCTAAAGCAACGTTTATTATTCTTATTGGTTATAAAATCAATAAAAAGGATGTTTCAAAAAAAAAAAAAAAAAAAGATTAAAGAAATGACGGGGTTGTAAATCTCTAAAAGCCCAGAAGCAATTCTACTATTTGTTTCCCATGCCTAAGTATGCTTTTAAGAAATCATTATTGAGGCACCATCTTCAGGCCGCTAAGGTGGTAATTCCACGACACTGGGAGTCCTCAGACCCTTCTTCGCTGGAGGAATGGCTTGGGGAGGTGGCTAGAGTTCACCGGATGGAATCCCTGATAGCCCATACACAAGAGGCAGCTAACAAAGTGGATGCAAAATGGTTTCATTAGGAATCCTTCTTATCCTCATCGATGTACCAAAATATGCTAATTGCTACCTTATCCTTCTATGATATTTGATATGCCGGTATCATAGTACATACTCCGTCTGCCTTAAGGTACTGCCACACTAAACAATCCCGCTAGCGATCACGATAACGACGCATACTAATGCGATCGCTAGCGGGATTGTTTCTATATCGCTTTAAGTGCAGCCACATTTAGCGATATAGTTAACGACGCTATCGCCGTTAGCGATCTTCTTAACGACTTTAGCGGTACAAAAGTACCGCTAAATCGCTAAGAAAAGGTGCCACACTAGCGATATATACTTACCCAGCGGGAGCGCCGACGATAAAATAGGGTCCGGAGCGATTCCAGCGACGAGCGAGATCACAGCAGGAAGCTCGTCGCTGGAAGCTGCCGCACTGAACAACATCGCTAACGGGATCGCTAAATAGTGACGTTTTTTAGCGATCCCGTTAGCGATATTGTTCAGTGTGGCATACCCTTTAGTGATTTGTCCTCCGGGTCCCTATAAACATTTCTTCTCTTTTCTCTTCTCCTTTTTGTTATTTAATTTAACAGGCTGTCAATTGTCTTTTGCAAACTACTGTTGATACCTTGTGGAGTTGTTTGTTTTCATGTAACTACCGGTAAACAATTCTCTATTTCAGTAGCTAATATGCCATATGGTGTGTTCGTATAAAACCTGTTGATATGATTATTGTTTTATAATACACAACAAAAACAAACATTTTGAATAAGAAAATAAATATTTGTTTTCTTTTGCATTTTAGAAATTGCAAAATGTAAAATGGGCCAATGCAAAAAAGTTTGGGCACCCTGCATAGTTAGTGCCTAGTAGCACCCCCTTTTTGCAAATATCACTGCTTTTTGTAGCCAGACAAGTCTTTCAATTCCTTTTTGAGGGATTTTCATCCATTCTTCCAGTTCTGTGAGATTCCCGGGTGATCTTGCATCCTCTGCTATTTTGAGCTCTAGCCACAGATTTTCAATGATGTTCACATCAGAAGACTGTGTGGGCATTGTAAAACTTTCAGCTTGCGCTTTTTGAGGTAGTCTATTGTGGATTTTGAAGTGTGTTTAGGATAATTGTCCATTTGTAGAAGCCATCCTCAACTTCAGCTTTTTTATAGATGGTGTTAAGTTTACATCAAGAATTTGTTGAAATTTCATTGAGTCCATTCTTCCCTCTACCTGTGAAATGCTCCTGATGCTGATTGGCTGTAACACAACCCCAAAGCATGACTGATCCACCCCCATGCTTAATGGTTGGCGAGATGTTTTTTTCCTGAAATGATGTGCCCTGTGGCGGCGCATGCTCAGATTGAGGTTCACACTCAGTACATGTAACAGACGTGACAGAGTCAGTAATGGTGTGGGGTGGCATTTCTTTGAAGGGCCACACAGCCCTCCATGTGCTCGCCAGAGGTAGCCTGACTGCCATTAGGTACCGAGATGATATCCTCAGACCCCTTGTGAGACCATATGCTGGTGCGGTTGGCCTGGGTTCCTCTTAATGCAGGATAATGCCAGACCTCATGTGGCTGGAGTGTGTCAGCAGTTCCTGCAAGATGAAGGCATTGAAGCCATGGACTGGCCTGCCCATTCCCCAGACATGAATCCGATTGAGCACATCTGGAACAGCATGTCTTGCTACATCCACCAACGTCACGTTGCACCACAAACTGTCCAGGAGTTGACTGATGCTTTAGTCCAGGTCTGGGAGGAGATCCCTCAGTAGAACATCTGCAACCTCATCAGGAGCATACCTAGCCGTTGTAAGGAGGTCATACAGGCACATGGAGGCCACACACAATACTGAGCATCATTTTGACTTGTTTCCACTTTAATTTTGTGTAGTTTTGATTTTCATTTTGATTTGTTTCCATTTTAATTTTGGGGGGTGGGGGGTTCTCTCCAAATCCAGGCCTCCATTGGTTCAAAAATTTGATTTCCATTATGATTTTTGTGTGATTATGTTGACAGCACATTCAACTTTGTACAGAACAAAGTATTCAATGACAATATTTCGGGGGCGGCCATATTCCCAGAGGCCACCGCATCGCAGCAATGGATATGCTGGCCTCTGGGCTTTCACAAGATGTCGGCGGAGCCCCTAGCACCACAGCCGAACCTGCCATACCAGCCTGGGATGGGATTTCCTGGAGGCCACGGCACCTGCCTGGGATGGTCGCTCCCTGTGACCCCGCTCCATCAGCGCTGCTAATCCCCCTCAGTAAGTTGAATTCGGACTGTAAGACAGACCCCCATTTGACACACAAATTTTTTTTCCTTCTGAAAATTTGGGGTGCGTCTTATGGTCTGGTGCGTCTTATAGTCCGAAAAATAAGGTACATTTTGAACTGAGGTAAGGGCAACTTGAAAACGCTTTGCTATCTTCTTATAGCCTTGTATTATGTTCTCACCAGCTTTATGCATTTAATAGCCCTCTGTGTCTGTACTGTTACATACTTTGGCTGTTAACTGGTTCATGCAGAATTACATGTAAACCCGACTCGAACACTATGGCTGGTCTGAACAATCGATGTGAATACTTCTCCGTCCAATTATGACAAGAGCATTCTTAAAGTGATACCTTTATTGGCTAACCAGAAAAACCAGCCCCTTTTGTGAGGTCAGCAGACCACATGTATAAGTCTGGCAGTGACCCCCCCCCCTTACTCATTCCTTGCTGTGACGTCTTGACTAAGAGATCTGCAAATGAACTATGACGTGTGGCTCCTCCCCAGCAAGTCTTGCCTGTAACTACCATGTGAGTGATTTTCATCTTTAATCCTATTTTATTTTATAACTGCATTTGTACATAACGATATTGTCTCAGTTTGTTCCATCTTTTTATATTGTATAAGCACTGCCTGTTTTTTAAGGAATAAACCTATAAAATTATTAGTTTGATTCTCCTGCTCTATAAACGAATTTTCACGTGCCTGAAGTACTACGCTACTGTTTTGGGGTTGCTACGGACCCTCTTGATAAATTGTTCCAAGTAAACCGTAGCTGGTGGCAGCTTAAAAGAAGGGGTGTAAAGTGTTGACCTATGGGGTGGCGTTGGCAGTGACGGAGCAGGTTTTATAAGTGTATTGCCCGGCTGCTGCTCGGAGTAATTATAATTCCCTCACTGCAGCGTGCCCAATAGCCAGCACACATCCAAGTGACCCGTCTGGCGACTAATTATCCTAGGTGCAGTTCCCTGACTGACCTGAGGGTAAGGGGGGCGCCAGAGAGCTGCAAGTTCCTAAGTGGAAGTGGGATAATTATAAATCCCTGCAGTTTACTGGGTCGGACGGCAGCAGCCGTCGTGTGTGTGTGCGCGTTTTCGTCACATTTGCAGCACGGAGGGATCACAAGCCGTGATACCCGGGCTACCGTGTGGCGGACCGTGTGCCCGTTCATCACATATTGGTGTGTGCTGGCTATTGGGCTCGCTGCAGTGAGGGAATTATAATTAATCCGGGCCGTGGCCAGGCAATACACTTATAAAACCCGCTCCGTCACTGCCAGCGCCACCCAATAGGTCAACACTTTACACCCCTTCCTCTTAGCTGCCACCAGCTACGATTTACTTAATACACAATTTATCAAGAGGGTCCGTAGCAACCCCAAACAGTAGCGTAGTACGTCAGGCACGTGAAAATTCGTTTATAGAGCAGGAGAATCAAACTAATAATTTTATAGGTTTATTCCTTAAAAAACAGGCAGTGCTTATACAATATAAAAAGATGGAACAAACAGACAATATCATTATGTACAAATGCAGTTATAAAATAAAATAGGATTAAAGATGAAAATCACTCACATGGTAGTTACAGGCAAGACTGGCTGGGGGAGGAGCCACACGTCATAGTTCATTTGCAGATCTCTTAGTCAAGACGTCACAGCAAGGAGCGCAGAGGCTGAAAGCTTGCGAACATATAATTTTCTGGTTAGCCAATAAAGGTATCACTTTAAGAATGCTCTTGTCATAATTGGACGGGAAGTATTCACATCGATTTTTCTGGCTAACAAGGTACCACAATATAATTTATTATTGTACACCATGGTCCGAACAATGAAAGCTATTGTTACCATCTGCCTTTCGAGTCTCCCGTTTTTCCTCATAGATTGTAAGCTTGCGAGCAGGGCCCTCATTCCTCTTGCTATCTACTTTGATCTGTGTATATTGTTATGCTGTAATGTCTATTGTCTGTACAAGTCCCCTCTATAATGTAAAGTGCTGCGGAATATGTTGGCGCTATAGAAATAAAATTATCATTATTATTATTATAGCCTTCTCCTGCTTTGTGGGCCTCCACCATTTTCATTTTCAGAGAGTTAGGCAGCTGCTTAGAAGAACCCATGGCTGCTGTTTTTTGGCACAGGGTCAGAAGAGGCTGGATTTTTATATAGCTGGGAAGTTTTCATCACCTGGCCTTTCCGAATGATAGTGAACAAGCCATAACCTTAACAGGCTAATTAACGTCTGAAACCTTGGTCAAATCTCCAAGGGTGCCCAAACATCTGAATCAGCCTACTTCCTTCCCATGTTTCTAATTTTGAAAAAGAAAAAAAAAATAACACATATATTATATATATATTATATACATATATATATATATATATATATACTCATACACACACACACATTATATATATATATATACACACACATATACACACGAGTATATATTTTTGTTTTTTCATAATAATATATTTGCCTAAAATACAAAGGAAATGTGTCATCTCTAACTTTAGGTCATAACGCATATATTTTTCGGTCAATATGGCCATGTGAGGGCTGTTTTTATTACGGGACAAGTTGTACATTTGAACGGACACCATTGGTTTTAACATATCGTGTACTGCAAAACAGGATAAATATTCCAAGAGCGGGGAAATTTAAAAAAAAAAAAAGTGCAATTCCACGTTTTTTTTGTTTTTTTTTTACCACGTTCACTAAATGCTAAAACCATACCATTATGATTCTCCAGGTTATTACGACCTCCAAACATGTATAGGTTCTTTTTCACTTAAGTGTTGAAAAAAAAAATCAAAAAAAAAAAAAATTGCCATTTTCTGAAACCTGTAGCGTCTCCATTTTTCTGATCTCTGGTTGGGCAAGGGCTTATTTTTCACATTTGTATTGATACAAATTTGGTGTAGATACAATGTTTTGATCGCTCGTTATTGCATTTTATTGCAATGTAGAGGCGACAAAAAAAACCTAATTCTGGCGTTTTTAATTTTTTTCTCGTTACGTTGTTTAGCGATTGGGTTAATTCTTTTTTATATTGATAGATTGGGCAGTCTAAAAGCAGCGATTCCAAATATGTGTATATTTGATTTTTTTATTTTATTTTGAAAGGGCGAAAAGGGGGTGATGTGAACTTCTATTTTTTTTTATATTTTAAAAAACTTTTTACATGTTTAAATAGTCTCCATGGGGACTAGAAGCTGCAGTACTTTGATCGCCTCTGCTACATACAGGTGTTGATCAGATTGCCTGTGTGTAGCAGAAATGCTCACTTGCTATGAACACTGACCATGGGGCGGTGTGATCATAGCAATCTGGCAATGACAACAACAAAGGTCTGCTGCAGATCTCTGGTTGTCATGCCAACCCATCACTGACCCGCGATCATGTGACAGGGTCACCGATGGGCAGGGTGGATTGATTTAAATCACGCCGATTTAAATCAACGATTTAAATCAAATGATTTTTTTCTATTTAAATCAGATCGATTTAAATCGTGATTTTAATCATGATTTAAATCACCGATTTAAATCAAAAGATTTTTTTAATATAAATCACGATTAAAATCTAAAATTTCAATCATTGTTCAATTAACTCCACACTTCTAGCTTGGTTTCACTTTCTGTAGCTTGGTTTCAGTTTCTTTTTCCATTCAGTTGACATGCCCAAACTTGTTGGATAGTCAGTCAGCAGTACTTGGCTGTAGTAACAATCAAACTTCAGAAGTGATCTGCGTGAGCCATGGCAGGTCGTAAGAGAGACCCTATTTGGGTTCATTTTGTTGAGATGCCAGCAGAGCTTGGAAAGAAAGGTGGGAGAGCAAAGTGCAAATACTGTCAAAAGGATATCCAAGGACTTGTTTGCCGTTTGAAATCACATTATGAAAACTGCAACCAGAAGGGAAATGAAGATGTTGATAGTGATAGTGATACAACTAATGTCAATGAACCCCCACAGCTTCTTATGCACCAGGACCCTAGCACTAGTGGTAAGTCTGGCAATTACAACCTATTTTAACAGACGTTTTACTGGGATGGTTAAAGTCTATGAAAAGAAAAATTTCTAGCACTAGTTCTGGAGTATAGAATTTAAATTTATGTTAAGGCAATATTTCACAGAAGATTAACGTTAAGTAAAAATAAAAGAGTGTGTATACGCCTATTTTTTTTTTATTGTAGGCTACAATTCAATTTTGAAGTCTGCCAAATTGACCATTTTTTTAAAAAAACATTTTTAAAACTTTTGTGACATAATTTTTTTTCAGTTGCTCTGATATTACTAGTATTACAGCAACTTCACCGGAAACTTGAGTAGCATAACTTTTGAGACAGCCCTTATAGGACGAGGACCATTACATTGTTCAAAAAGTTTGTTTCAAAATATTTTCGTTATATTTCTTCAAATACGCAGTCGAATTATATTTTTAATTACTGTGCTTTCAGGGTCAAATATGGCTTGTGCTGCACGTGACAATCAATATCTGGGTACAACTTCAACAAAGCAGCCCAACAAAAACTTTGCGTGCAAAGTGTAGAAAAATTCCTCTTAAAGACTACGACGAGCCAGAAAGAACATTTTGATGAATTAATTGCTAAATTCATATTTGCAACCAATTCTTCTTTCCGACTAGTTGAACACCCATTGTTTGTACAAATGATCGAAGGAATAAGACCAGGCTACAAACCACCAAGTAGATTTGATATCTCAGGAAAACATCTTCAGGCTGTATACGACAAAGAAAGAGCGGCTTGTACAAAATATTTGAAAGACAAAGTTGTTAACATGAGCTTGGATGGTTGGAGCAACATCCACAACGACCCATAATTTGCACTTGTGTCACAACAGAAGATGGTGAAACTTACCTTACAGACACAATCGACACATCTGGAAATTCACATACTGCTGAATATTTACTTGAAATTGCTAAGAACTCAATTCACCAATGCCAAGAACAGTTTGGATGTAAAGTAAGGAGCTTAGTTACTGATAACGCAAGCAATGTGGCAAAAATGCGAGCGGAACTGGCACATGAGGATGACACAAATGTCATTACATACGGTTGTTCTGCCCATTTGTTGCATCTTTTGGCAAAAGACCTGCATATTTCGGGTGTCAAGGAACATGTTGTAGAATTGTTAAATATTTCCGCAATAATCATTTTGCACATGCAACTTACAAGGAAATGGGAGGACTGAAGTTGGTTCTACCACAAGATGTTAGACGGAATACCTTGGCTGAATGCTTGGAACTGTTTATTAACCCCTCTCTGACATTAGACGTACTATCCCGTCCATAAAACCCGTGCCATTCTGACCATGGACGGGATAGTACGTCATGCCCTTTAATGCGACATCGCGACTTAAGTAGCGGTGATCGCATTAAAATTCCGACGCCAGCTTACCTCTTGGAAGTTGGCGTCGGCATCCCGGGCTGCGTCCTCCCCCCTCAGGCCTCCCGATCGCTGTGATTGGCTGTTGAATTCTGAACAGCCAATCACAGCCTTTCTCACTGTTTCAGCCAATCAGAGCGGCTGAAACAGTGAGATCGCAGGCTAGGATCGAGTACCGATGTACTCGATCCTAGGCCTGGGCCTAGGAAGATCCAGACCCCCCCCGGATTGGCGCGATCGCCGATCACATCGATCGCGCCAATCGCAGGGCACAGCCGCGGTATATCCGCGCTGTGCCCTGCCTGTACCTGCCTGGATCGGTGCAGTAATAGCACCGATCCTAGGCCAGGGCCTGTAGGGCATGAAGGAGCTGATTGGCGCGATCGATGTCATCGACGATCGCGCCAATCACAGGGCACAGCAGCGGTGTGGACCGCTCTGTGCCCTGCTAGGTGACCTGCCTAGGAATCGGAGCTGTGAGCTCCGATTACTAGGCCGGTGCCTAGCAACCGGCAATGCAGGGGTCTCCTTTGATTGGTGGGATTGATGTGATCATCGATCCCACCAATGACAGGTCACAGCAGCGATGTGACCGCTCTGTGACCTGTCTGCAAACTGGATCTGACCTGTCTGACCGCACTGCAGGGATCCTCACACTTGCTGATGATTCCTGCTGTGCGGTCACACTGCCAGATCTCCTCCTGTGCTGGGCCTTGTGGTGCCACAGTAGCCTGTGACACCACAACTCCTGCTGAAGAGAGAAGAAAGAAGAGAGAAGAAAGAAGAGAAAAGAAAGAAAAGACTACAAACGTGAGTTTTTGAGCCCGATCCCTGCCCGATCCACCCCAATCCCTATTCCCCCCTCCCCCCTTCCCTTTCCCCCCTTTTACCCCCTCTTTGCGCCGCCGAGCGTTGATTGGTGACGCAGTTCACCGATCAACACTTTCGCACCCCCCTCCGTTGCGCACACCAGCAGGCGCAAACTTTGATAAATGACAGCGGTCACTTATCAGAGCTCGTGCCTGCCGTTTTTTTTTTCACCCCCCCTTTCCGCCACTCCCGTGCGCACATCCAGCAGCCACGGAACTTTGATAAGTGACACCAGTCACTTATCAGAGCTCGTTCCTGCTGGGTTTTTTTTTTGTTTTTTTTCACCAACTTTTCCGCCACTCCCGTGCGCACACCCAGCAGCCACGGAACTTTGATAAGTGACCCCAGTCACTTATCAGAGCTCGTTCCTGCCGTTTTTTGTTTTTTTTTTCACCAACTTTTCCGCCACTCCCGTGCGCACATCCAGCAGCCACGGAACTTTGATAAGTGACACCAGTCACTTATCAGAGCTCGTTCCTGCTGGTTTTTTTTTTTGTTTTTTTTCACCAACTTTTCCGCCACTCCCGTGCGCACACCCAGCAGCCACGGAACTTTGATAAGTGACACCAGTCACTTATCAGAGCTCGTTCCTGCTGTTTTTTTTTTCACCCCCTTTCCGCCACTCCCGTGCGCACATCCAGCAGCCGCGGAACTTTGATAAGTGACACCAGTCACTTATCAGAGCTCGTTCCTGCTGGTTTTTTTTTCACCCCCCTTTCCGCCACTCCCGTGCGCACATCCAGCAGCCGCGGAACTTTGATAAGTGACAGCGGTCACTTATCAGAGCTCGTGCCTGCCAGTTTTTTTTACCCCCTTTCCGCCACTCCCGTGCGCACATCTAGCAGCCGCGGAACTTTGATAAGTGACAGCAGTCACTTATCAGAGCTCGTGCCTGCCAGTTTTTTTTTTTTTTCACCCCCCTTTCCGCCACTCCCGTGCGCACATCCAGCAGCCGCGGAACTTTGATAAGTGACACCGGTCACTTATCAGAGCTCGTGCCTGCCAGTTTTTTTTTTCACCCCCCTTTCCGTCACTCCCGTGCGCACATCCAGCAGCCACGGAACTTTGATAAGTGACACCGGTCACTTATCAGAGCTCGTGCCTGCTGGTTTAGACTTTTTTTCACAGGCCTTTTTTTTCCCTATTCGCTTTCTTTTCTTTTAGCTTTTTCTTTTCAGCTTAGTTTACACCAATCACTATCCCTCCCCCCACACACACACAGTTATAAATAAAGTTCACACAAAGCACCACATTCACAAAAAAATGTCCCGCTCGTCACGCTCATCCCAACAGCGCTATTCAGTGGAGGAGGCATACGCTTTCCTTACCTCCGACACTGATAGCGAGGGAGAGGATCCCACATTTCTTTATTTTTCAGATGAAGATTCTTCTTCCTCCTCATCTTCCTCCTCGGGTCCTGCGGAACCGCCAAGCAGACGCCCCAGGACAGAACATGAGGCAGCGCCCGCCCCTGAAAATGAACCAGCGCACCCCTCTTCGGACCCCGGCCCCCGAAAATTACGAGCCACTGATTCCTGATTTTGTGGCAGAATCAGGAATCAGGTTTGACTCCACCGGCTTCACAGAAATAGACTTTTTCAAAGTCTTTTTCTCTGAGGATTTAATTAACCTCATGGTGGAGCAAACAAATTTGTACGCTCGGCAATTTTTGGCGCAAAACCCCCGTTCATCATTTTCCAACTGGTCTCCTGTAGACGCAGTTGAAATGATGCAGTTTTGGGGCCTGGTCCTCCATATGGGGATCCTGAAGAAGCCAGAAATTCGGCAATATTGGAGTGTTGATATTTTATACAACACTCCACTGTTCCGAATGGTCATGGCTCGGACGCGTTTTGAGGCCATCCACAAATTCCTGCATTATAATGATAATGCACAGTGTCCCCCACGAGATGACCCCAACTTTGACCGCCTGTTCAAAGTTCGGCCGGTCATCGAACACTTCAACAAAAAGTTTGCTGAAGTGTACGTGCCCCAAAGGGACATCTGCGTGGATGAGTCCTTGGTTCATTTTAAGGGACGGCTCGCATTCCGCCAGTACCTGCCCAGCAAGAGGGCAAGGTACGGAATCAAACTCTACAAGCTGTGTGAGAGTACCTCAGGGTACACACACAGCTTTAGAGTTTACGAAGGAAAGGACACCAGGATTGTACCCCCTGAGTGTCCCCCCGTCCTGGGAGTGAGTGGGAAAATTGTGTGGGATTTGGTGCACCCACTGCTGGATAAAGGTTATCACCTTTACACTGATAACTTTTATTCCAGCATCCCACTCTACAAATCCCTCTCTGCGCGAGGTACCGCAGCCTGCGGTACCGTCCGCAAAAATCAGAGAGGCCTCCCAAAGACGCTACTTGGGCTGATGCTCAGAAAGGGTGAGAGCAGAGCCCAATGTAGCGACCACCTGTTGGTGGTCAAGTACAAGGACAAGAGGGATGTCCTTCTCTTGACCACCATACATGGTGATGGCAGCGCCCTCAGCACTGTACGGGGTACCTCTACACAGGTCCGCAAACCGGACTGTGTACTGGGGTACAATAAATAACATGGGGGGTGTTGATCTCTCTGATCAACTCCTCCAACCGTACAGTGCTTTGAGAAAGGCCAAGGTGTGGTACAAGAAGCTGTCCGTGCACATCGTCCAAATGGCAATGCTCAACGCTTTCCTGCTGTCACGATGTGCACGCAACAGCGATACGACGTACCTTCAGTTTCAGGAGGTAGTGGTTAAGGCCCTATGTTTGGCGCTCAGGAAACAGCGGGCCCCAGTACTTCCGGAACTGAAGGTGCTCGTATCATACCAGGTCAGCATTTCCCGGGGGTGGTCCCGCCAACTGGAAGAAAAGGTAAGCCGCAAAAAAGGTGCCGAGTGTGTTACAAAAGGGGAATACGCAAGGACACCACTTACCAATGCGACACCTGCCCCGAAAAACCTGGCCTGTGTATGAAGGATTGTTTCAAATTGTACCACACCTCCATGCACTACTAATTTACTTTACAGGTAAGATTAGTTCCAGAAGGGGGGCACATTTAGAAAAGTTCCTTGGGAGTCTACTTTCCAAAATTATGTCACTTGTGGGTTTTTTTTACTGTTTAGGCACATCAGGGGCTCTGCAAACGGAACATGACGCCCGCAGACCATTCCATCAAAGTCTGCTTCCAAAACGTCACAATTTCCCTTCTGAGCCCCGAATTGTGCCCAAACAGTTTTTTCCCACATATGGTGTACCAGTGTACTCAGGACAAATTGGACAACAACTTTTGGTGTCCAATTTCTCCTCTTAACCTTGGGAAAATAAAAAATTGGGGACTAAAACATCATTTGTGTGAGGTAAAAAGTAGGATTTTCTTTTTTCACACCTGGGCATTATAAACTTTAGTGAAACACTTGGGGGTTCAAAGTGCTCATCACACACCTAGATAAGTTCCTTAGGGGGTCTAGTTTCCAAAATGGGGTCACATGTGGGGGGTTTCCACTGTTTAGGCACATCAGGGGCTCTGCTAACGGAACATGACGCCCGCAGACCATTCCATCAAAGTCTGCATTCCAAAACGTCACTGCTTCCCTTCCGAGCACTGCCGTATGCCCAAACAGTGGATCCCCCCAACATATGGGGTATCAGCGTACTCAGGACAAATTGGACAACCACTTTTGGGGTCCAATTTTTCCTCTTACCCTTGGGAAAATAAAAAATTGGGGACTAAAACATCACTTTTGTGGAAAAAAAAATATATATTTTTTTTCACGCCAGGGCATTATAAACGTTAGTGAAACACTTGGGGGTTCAAAGTGCTCACCACACACCTAGATAAGTTCCTTAGGGGGTCTAGTTTCCAAAATGGGGTCACATGTGGGGGGTTTCCACTGTTTAGGCACATCAGGGGCTCTGCTAACGGAACATGACGCCCGCAGACCATTCCATCAAAGTCTGCATTCCAAAACGTCACTGCTTCCCTTCCGAGCCCTGCCGTATGCCCAAACAGTGGATCCCCCCAACATATGGGGTATCAGCGTACTCAGGACAAATTGGACAACCACTTTTGGGGTCCAATTTCTCCTCTTACCCTTGGGAAAATAAAAAATTGGGGACTAAAACATCACTTTTGTGGAAAAAAAATTTTTTTTTTTTTCACGCCAGGGCATTATAAACGTTAGTGAAACACTTGGGGGTTCAAAGTGCTCACCACACACCTAGATAAGTTCCTTAGGGGGTCTAGTTTCCAAAATGGGGTCACATGTGGGGGTTTCCACTGTTTAGGCACATCAGGGGCCCTCCAAATGCGACATGGCGTCCGTTCGCAATTCCAGCCAATTTTGGCTTGGAAAAGTCAAACGGCGCTCCTTCCCTTTCAAGCCCTGCCGTGCGCCCAAACAGTGGTTCCCCCCACATATGGGGTATCAGCGTACTCAGGACAAGTTGGACAACAACTTTTGTGGTTCAATTTCTCTCTCTTACCCTTGGGAAAATAAAAATTTGGGGACTAAAACATCATGCTTGTGGAAAAAATATGATTTTTTTTCTTCACGGCTCTACATTACAAACTTGCGTGAAGCACTTGAGGGTTCAAACTACTCACCACACATCTAGATAAGTTCCTTAGGGGGTCTAGTTTCCAAAATGGGGTCACATGTGGGGGTTTCCACTGTTTAGGCACATCAGGGCCTCTCCAAACGCGACATGGCGTCCGTTCTCAATTCCAGCCAATTTTGGTTTGGAAAAGTCAAACTGCGCTCCTTCCATTCCGAGCTCTGCCGTGTGCCCAAACAGTGGTTTTCCCTCACATATGGGGTATCGGCGTACTCAGGAGAAATTGCACAACAACTTTATCGGTCCTTTTTCCCTTGTGAAAATAAAAAAAATGTTTGTAAAAGATCATTTTTGTGACTAAAAAGTAAAATGTTCATTTTTTCCTTCCACGTTGCTTCAGCTCCTGTGAAGCACCTGAAGGGTTAATAAACTTCTTGAATGTGGTTTTGAGTACCTTGAGGGGTGTAGTTTTTAGAATGGTGTCACTTTTGGGTATTTTCTGCTATATAGACCCCTCAAAGTGACTTCAAATATGAGGTGGTCCCGAAAAAAATGGCTTTGTAAATTTTGTTGTAAAAATGAGAAATCGCTGGTCAACTTTTAACCCTTATAATTTCCTAACAAAAAAAAATTTTGGTTCCAAAATTGTGCTGATGTAAAGTAGACATGTGGGAAATGTTATTTCTTAACTATTTTGTGTGACATATTTCTCTGTTTTAAGGGAATAAAAATTCAAAGTTTGAAAATTGCAAAATTTTCAAAATTTGCCATATTTGCGTTTTTTTCATAAATAAATGCAAGTTATATGGAAGAAATTTTACCACTATCATGAAGTACAATATGTCACGAGAAAACAATCTCAGAATCGCGAAGATCCGTTGAAGCGTTCCAGAGTTATAACCTCATAAAGAGACAGTGGTCAGAATTGTAAAAATTGGCCCGGTCATTAACGTGCAAACCACCCTTGGGGGTGAAGGGGTTAACAACTGGTCAAAATTAGTGTCCATTTGCAAAACACACCGGGATAAAATTGATGCTAATATACGAAGCAAAGTATTAAATCTTGGTGTGAAGAGAAATGCCGAGGACCTTTTGGAAAGGTTAAAGCCAATATCTATTGCGTTGGATAAAATGCAGAAAGATACTGCAACCATAGCTGATGCCACAGAAGTTTGGAAAGATTTAGAAGGTTCGCTAGATCGCTTGAACCTCTCAAACAATGTAAAGGTTGCAATACACCACCGCAAGGACCAAGCATTAAAAGAAGAACACTATTTAGCCAATATCTTGCATCCCATCTAGAGGGAAAAAACTATCTGAGGCGGAAATCAACTCTGCAATGGAGTGACTCTCCAATACTAACCATGACATTGTGGCAACTGTGCTGAAATTGAAGTGTGAATCTGCACCATTTCAAAAATACATGTTTGCAGATAACGTCGTTAATGAACTAAAACCACTGGACTGGTGGAAGTCGCAATCACTTGTTCTTCCAGCGAAGATAATAAATGTAGCTACTCAGCTACTGACTGCATCGGCTTCATCGGCAGGAGTAGAGAGATTGTTTTCTTCATTTGGTTTTGTGCACACAACAGTCCGAAACCACTTAGGAACTGCTAAAGCAGGACAACTAGTTTTCCTATTAAAAGTCCTAAATAAACAGTAGGCTTAAAGGACTGATGTATTCACTGAAGATGTTTGCTTACTTCAAACGTTAGAGATAGGCTATTGTTAAAAAGTACTTACTCTCTGTAGTTCAATTCTGATTGTTTAATAGTGCAAATAAAAATTATTAGGTTTCATAATCATCAACTGTTTTAATATTTTTATTTGTGTAAAATAATTTGATTTGCAAAAAGACAAAGTTTTGCTTGTGTACAACTTGATTAAAAAATCCGATTTAAATCAAAAAAATCCGATTTAAATCAAAAAAATCCGATTTTTTTGATTTTTTTAAAAAAATCATGATTTTTATCCACCCTGTCTATCATATATCCTGACACCCCCATTTTCGTGCCAAAATACCTTTGTAAAGTTCGGATTTCGGTATGCAAATCCGGGCGGTCTGGACCGGAGGGCGGTGTTTTTTTCTCCTCCCCCCACCCCCGCTCCTCAGCTTCTCTTGCGTAGGTCCGTCTGTGCATAGCACAGACTGCATAGTGTTCCCGTGATTGCGCGCTTTAAAATCCCCTCGCGCAACAGTGGGCAAAGCAAAAAATCATTACAGCGCATGCGCAACTATTTTCTGTCACTTTCCTTGCCCCGGTAATGACTGCTTGCCTTGGACGACTTCCGGGGCAAGGAAAGTGACCGAAAATAGTTGCACTATTCAGTCATATCCTTATCTGATATAGGCAAAATGGGGTGACAGATTCCCTTTAAGAAGATTGAAGATTAACCCCTTTCTGACATGTGCTGTAAAAGTACACGCCGGACTCCCCCTGTCTTTCCGGGCACATGACAGCTGATCTATACTGCTAATGTGCCCGCAACAGCCGCTGGTGGAATCGTGATCCACCCGCTGCTGTTAACTAGTTAAATGCCGCTGTCAAACTCTGACCGGCATTTAACTTGCACTTACTGGAAGTGTGTCACTAATCTCACCCATCGGCAGGGTGGATAAAAATCATGATTTTTTTAAAAAAATCAAAAAAATCGGATTTTTTAATCAAGTTGTACACAAGCAAAACTTTGTCTTTTTGCAAATCAAATTATTTTACACAAATAAAAATATTAAAACAGTTGATGATTATGAAACCTAATAATTTTTATTTGCACTATTAAACAATCAGAATTGAACTACAGAGAGTAAGTACTTTTTAACAATAGCCTATCTCTAACGTTTGAAGTAAGCAAACATCTTCAGTGAATACATCAGTCCTTTAAGCCTACTGTTTATTTAGGACTTTTAATAGGAAAACTAGTTGTCCTGCTTTAGCAGTTCCTAAGCGGTTTCGGACTGTTGTGTGCACAAAACCAAATGAAGAAAACAATCTCTCTACTCCTGCCGATGAAGCCGATGCAGTCAGTAGCTGAGTAGCTACATTTATTATCTTCGCTGGAAGAACAAGTGATTGCGACTTCCACCAGTCCAGTGGTTTTAGTTCATTAACGACGTTATCTGCAAACATGTATTTTTGAAATGGTGCAGATTCACACTTCAATTTCAGCACAGTTGCCACAATGTCATGGTTAGTATTGGAGAGTCACTCCATTGCAGAGTTGATTTCCGCCTCAGATAGTTTTTTCCCTCTAGATGGGATGCAAGATATTGGCTAAATAGTGTTCTTCTTTTAATGCTTGGTCCTTGCGGTGGTGTATTGCAACCTTTACATTGTTTGAGAGGTTCAAGCGATCTAGCGAACCTTCTAAATCTTTCCAAACTTCTGTGGCATCAGCTATGGTTGCAGTATCTTTCTGCATTTTATCCAACGCAATAGATATTGGCTTTAACCTTTCCAAAAGGTCCTCGGCATTTCTCTTCACACCAAGATTTAATACTTTGCTTCGTATATTAGCATCAATTTTATCCCGGTGTGTTTTGCAAATGGACACTAATTTTGACCAGTTGTTAACCCCTTCACCCCCAAGGGTGGTTTGCACGTTAATGACCGGGCCAATTTTTACAATTCTGACCACTGTCTCTTTATGAGGTTATAACTCTGGAACGCTTCAACGGATCTTCGCGATTCTGAGATTGTTTTCTCGTGACACATTGTACTTCATGATAGTGGTAAAATTTCTTCCATATAACTTGCATTTATTTATGAAAAAAACGCAAATATGGCAAATTTTGAAAATTTTGCAATTTTCAAACTTTGAATTTTTATTCCCTTAAAACAGAGAAATATGTCACACAAAATAGTTAAGAAATAACATTTCCCACATGTCTACTTTACATCAGCACAATTTTGGAACCAAAATTTTTTTTTGTTAGGAAATTATAAGGGTTAAAAGTTGACCAGCGATTTCTCATTTTTACAACAAAATTTACAAAGCCATTTTTTTCGGGACCACCTCATATTTGAAGTCACTTTGAGGGGTCTATATAGCAGAAAATACCCAAAAGTGACACCATTCTAAAAACTACACCCCTCAAGGTACTCAAAACCACATTCAAGAAGTTTATTAACCCTTCAGGTGCTTCACAGGAGCTGAAGCAACGTGGAAGGAAAAAATGAACATTTTACTTTTTAGTCACAAAAATGATCTTTTACAAACATTTTTTTTATTTTCACAAGGGAAAAAGGACCGATAAAGTTGTTGTGCAATTTCTCCTGAGTACGCCGATACCCCATATGTGAGGGAAAACCACTGTTTGGGCACACGGCAGAGCTCGGAATGGAAGGAGCGCAGTTTGACTTTTCCAAACCAAAATTGGCTGGAATTAAGAACGGACGCCATGTCGCGTTTGGAGAGGCCCTGATGTGCCTAAACAGTGGAAACCCCCCACATGTAACCCCATTTTGGAAAATAGACCCCCTAAGGAACTTATCTAGATGTGTGGTGAGTAGTTTGAACCCTCAAGTGCTTCACGCAAGTTTGTAATGTAGAGCCGTGAAGAAAAAAAATCATATTTTTTCCACAAGCATGATGTTTTAGTCCCCAAATTTTTATTTTCCCAAGGGTAAGAGGAGAAATTGAACCACAAAAGTTGTTGTCCAACTTGTCCTGAGTACGCTGATACCCCATATGTGGGGGGAACCACTGTTTGGGCGCACGGCAGGGCTTGAAAGGGAAGGAGCGCCGTTTGACTTTTCCAAGCCAAAATTGGCTGGAATTGCGAACGGACGCCATGTCGCATTTGGAGGGCCCCTGATGTGCCTAAACAGTGGAAACCCCCCACATGTGACCCCATTTTGGAAACTAGACCCCCTAAGGAACTTATCTAGGTGTGTGGTGAGCACTTTGAACCCCCAAGTGTTTCACTAACGTTTATAATGCCCTGGCGTGAAAAAAAAAAAAATTTTTTTTCCACAAAAGTGATGTTTTAGTCCCCAATTTTTTATTTTCCCAAGGGTAAGAGGAGAAATTGGACCCCAAAAGTGGTTGTCCAATTTGTCCTGAGTACGCTGATACCCCATATGTTGGGGGGATCCACTGTTTGGGCATACGGCAGGGCTCGGAAGGGAAGCAGTGACGTTTTGGAATGCAGACTTTGATGGAATGGTCTGCGGGCGTCATGTTCCGTTAGCAGAGCCCCTGATGTGCCTAAACAGTGGAAACCCCCCACATGTGACCCCATTTTGGAAACTAGACCCCCTAAGGAACTTATCTAGGTGTGTGGTGAGCACTTTGAACCCCCAAGTGTTTCACTAACGTTTATAATGCCCTGGCGTGAAAAAAAATATATATTTTTTTTTCCACAAAAGTGATGTTTTAGTCCCCAATTTTTTATTTTCCCAAGGGTAAGAGGAAAAATTGGACCCCAAAAGTGGTTGTCCAATTTGTCCTGAGTACGCTGATACCCCATATGTTGGGGGATCCACTGTTTGGGCATACGGCAGTGCTCGGAAGGGAAGCAGTGACGTTTTGGAATGCAGACTTTGATGGAATGGTCTGCGGGCGTCATGTTCCGTTAGCAGAGCCCCTGATGTGCCTAAACAGTGGAAACCCCCCACATGTGACCCCATTTTGGAAACTAGACCCCCTAAGGAACTTATCTAGGTGTGTGATGAGCACTTTGAACCCCCAAGTGTTTCACTAAAGTTTATAATGCCCAGGTGTGAAAAAAGAAAATCCTACTTTTTACCTCACACAAATGATGTTTTAGTCCCCAATTTTTTATTTTCCCAAGGTTAAGAGGAGAAATTGGACACCAAAAGTTGTTGTCCAATTTGTCCTGAGTACACTGGTACACCATATGTGGGAAAAAACTGTTTGGGCACAATTCGGGGCTCAGAAGGGAAATTGTGACGTTTTGGAAGCAGACTTTGATGGAATGGTCTGCGGGCGTCATGTTCCGTTTGCAGAGCCCCTGATGTGCCTAAACAGTAAAAAAAAAACACAAGTGACATAATTTTGGAAAGTAGACTCCCAAGGAACTTTTCTAAATGTGCCCCCCTTCTGGAACTAATCTTACCTGTAAAGTAAATTAGTAGTGCATGGAGGTGTGGTACAATTTGAAACAATCCTTCATACACAGGCCAGGTTTTTCGGGGCAGGTGTCGCATTGGTAAGTGGTGTCCTTGCGTATTCCCCTTTTGTAACACACTCGGCACCTTTTTGCGGCTTACCTTTTCTCCAGTTGGCGGGACCACCCCCGGGAAATGCTGACCTGGTATGATACGAGCACCTTCAGTTCCGGAAGTACTGGGGCCCGCTGTTTCCTGAGCGCCAAACATCAGGGCCTTAACCACTACCTCCTGAAACTGAAGGTACGTCGTATCGCTGTTGCGTGCACATCGTGACAGCAGGAAAGCGTTGAGCATTGCCATTTGGACGATGTGCACGGACAGCTTCTTGTACCACACCTTGGCCTTTCTCAAAGCACTGTACGGTTGGAGGAGTTGATCAGAGAGATCAACACCCCCCATGTATTTATTGTACCCCAGTACAACAGTCCGGTTTGCGGACCTGTGTAAGGTACCCCGTACAGTGCTGAGGGCGCTGCCATCACCATGTATGGTGGTCAAGAGAAGGACATCCCTCTTGTCCTTGTACTTGACCACCAACAGGTGGTCGCTACATTGGGCTCTGCTCTCACCCTTTCTGAGCATCAGCCCAAGTAGCGTCTTTGGGAGGCCTCTCTGATTTTTGCGGACGGTACCGCAGGCTGCGGTACCTCGCGCAGAGAGGGATTTGTAGAGTGGGATGCTGGAATAAAAGTTATCAGTGTAAAGGTGATAACCTTTATCCAGCAGTGGGTGCACCAAATCCCACACAATTTTCCCACTCACTCCCAGGACGGGGGGACACTCAGGGGGTACAATCCTGGTGTCCTTTCCTTCGTAAACTCTAAAGCTGTGTGTGTACCCTGAGGTACTCTCACACAGCTTGTAGAGTTTGATTCCGTACCTTGCCCTCTTGCTGGGCAGGTACTGGCGGAATGCGAGCCGTCCCTTAAAATGAACCAAGGACTCATCCACGCAGATGTCCCTTTGGGGCACGTACACTTCAGCAAACTTTTTGTTGAAGTGTTCGATGACCGGCCGAACTTTGAACAGGCGGTCAAAGTTGGGGTCATCTCGTGGGGGACACTGTGCATTATCATTATAATGCAGGAATTTGTGGATGGCCTCAAAACGCGTCCGAGCCATGACCATTCGGAACAGTGGAGTGTTGTATAAAATATCAACACTCCAATATTGCCGAATTTCTGGCTTCTTCAGGATCCCCATATGGAGGACCAGGCCCCAAAACTGCATCATTTCAACTGCGTCTACAGGAGACCAGTTGGAAAATGATGAACGGGGGTTTTGCGCCAAAAATTGCCGAGCGTACAAATTTGTTTGCTCCACCATGAGGTTAATTAAATCCTCAGAGAAAAAGACTTTGAAAAAGTCTATTTCTGTGAAGCCGGTGGAGTCAAACCTGATTCCTGATTCTGCCACAAAATCAGGAATCAGTGGCTCGTAATTTTCGGGGGCCGGGGTCCGAAGAGGGGTGCGCTGGTTCATTTTCAGGGGCGGGCGCTGCCTCATGTTCTGTCCTGGGGCGTCTGCTTGGCGGTTCCGCAGGACCCGAGGAGGAAGATGAGGAGGAAGAAGAATCTTCATCTGAAAAATAAAGAAATGTGGGATCCTCTCCCTCGCTATCAGTGTCGGAGGTAAGGAAAGCGTATGCCTCCTCCACTGAATAGCGCTGTTGGGATGAGCGTGACGAGCGGGACATTTTTTTGTGAATGTGGTGCTTTGTGTGAACTTTATTTATAACTGTGTGTGTGGGGGGGGGGGGGGGATAGTGATTGGTGTAAACTAAGCTGAAAAGAAAAAGCTAAAAGAAAAGAAAGCGAATAGGGAAAAAAAAGGCCTGTGAAAAAAAGTCTAAACCAGCAGGCACGAGCTCTGATAAGTGACCGGTGTCACTTATCAAAGTTCCGTGGCTGCTGGATGTGCGCACGGGAGTGACGGAAAGGGGGGTGAAAAAAAAAAAAACTGGCAGGCACGAGCTCTGATAAGTGACCGGTGTCACTTATCAAAGTTCCGCGGCTGCTGGATGTGCGCACGGGAGTGGCGGAAAGGGGGTGAAAAAAAAAAAAACTGGCAGGCACGAGCTCTGATAAGTGACTGCTGTCACTTATCAAAGTTCCGCGGCTGCTAGATGTGCGCACGGGAGTGGCGGAAAGGGGGGTAAAAAAAACTGGCAGGCACGAGCTCTGATAAGTGACCGCTGTCACTTATCAAAGTTCCGCGGCTGCTGGATGTGCGCACGGGAGTGGCGGAAAGGGGGTGAAAAAAAAACAGCAGGAACGAGCTCTGATAAGTGACTGGTGTCACTTATCAAAGTTCCGCGGCTGCTGGATGTGCGCACGGGAGTGGCGGAAAATTTGGTGGAAAAAAAAAAAAAAAAAACAGCAGGAACGAGCTCTGATAAGTGACTGGTGTCACTTATCAAAGTTCCGTGGCTGCTGGGTGTGCGCACGGGAGTGGCGGAAAAGTTGGTGAAAAAAAACAAAAAAAAAAACCAGCAGGAACGAGCTCTGATAAGTGACTGGGGTCACTTATCAAAGTTCCGTGGCTGCTGGGTGTGCGCACGGGAGTGGCGGAAAAGTTGGTGAAAAAAAACAAAAAAAAAACCAGCAGGAACGAGCTCTGATAAGTGACTGGTGTCACTTATCAAAGTTCCGTGGCTGCTGGATGTGCGCACGGGAGTGGCGGAAAGGGGGGGTGAAAAAAAAAAACGGCAGGCACGAGCTCTGATAAGTGACCGCTGTCATTTATCAAAGTTTGCGCCTGCTGGATGTGCGCACGGAGGGGGGTGCGAAAGTGTTGATCGGTGAACTGCGTCACCAATCAACGCTCGGCGGCGCAAAGAGGGGGTAAAAAGAGGGGGAAAGGGAAGGGGGGAGGGGGGAATAGGGATTGGGGTGGATCGGGCAGGGATCGGGGCTCAAAAACTCACGTTTGTAGTCTTTTCTTTCTTTTCTCTTTCTTCTCTCTTCTTTCTTCTCTCTTCAGCAGGAGTTGTGGTGTCACAGGCTACTGTGGCACCACAAGGCCCAGCACAGGAGGAGATCTGGCAGTGTGACCGCACAGCAGGAATCATCAGCAAGTGTGAGGATCCCTGCAGTGCGGTCAGACAGGTCAGATCCAGTTTGCAGACAGGTCACAGAGCGGTCACATCGCTGCTGTGACCTGTCATTGGTGGGATCGATGATCACATCAATCCCACCAATCAAAGGAGACCCCTGCATTGCCGGTTGCTAGGCACCGGCCTAGTAATCGGAGCTCACAGCTCCGATTCCTAGGCAGGTCACCTAGCAGGGCACAGAGCGGTCACACCGCTGCTGTGCCCTGTGATTGGCGCGATCGTCGATGACATCGATCGCGCCAATCAGCTCCTTCATGCCCTACAGGCCCTGGCCTAGGATCGGTGCTATTACTGCACCGATCCAGGCAGGTACAGGCAGGGCACAGCGCGGATATACCGCGGCTGTGCCCTGCGATTGGCGCGATCGATGTGATCGGCGATCGCGCCAATCCGGGGGGGGTCTGGATCTTCCTAGGCCCAGGCCTAGGATCGAGTACATCGGTACTCGATCCTAGCCTGCGATCTCACTGTTTCAGCCGCTCTGATTGGCTGAAACAGTGAGAAAGGCTGTGATTGGCTGTTCAGAATTCAACAGCCAATCACAGCGATCGGGAGGCCTGAGGGGGGAGGACGCAGCCCGGGATGCCGACGCCAACTTCCAAGAGGTAAGCTGGCGTCGGAATTTTAATGCGATCACCGCTACTTAAGTCGCGATGTCGCATTAAAGGGCATGACGTACTATCCCGTCCATGGTCAGAATGGCACGGGTTTTATGGACGGGATAGTACGTCTAATGTCAGAGAGGGGTTAATAAACAGTTCCAAGCATTCAGCCAAGGTATTCCGTCTAACATCTTGTGGTAGAACCAACTTCAGTCCTCCCATTTCCTTGTAGGTTGCATGTGCAAAATGATTATTGCGGAAATATTTAACAATTTCTACAACATGTTCCTTGACACCCGAAATATGCAGGTCTTTTGCCAAAAGATGCAACAAATGGGCAGAACAACCGTATGTAATGACATTTGTGTCATCCTCATGTGCCAGTTCCGCTCGCATTTTTGCCACATTGCTTGCGTTATCAGTAACTAAGCTCCTTACTTTACATCCAAACTGTTCTTGGCATTGGTGAATTGAGTTCTTAGCAATTTCAAGTAAATATTCAGCAGTATGTGAATTTCCAGATGTGTCGATTGTGTCTGTAAGGTAAGTTTCACCATCTTCTGTTGTGACACAAGTGCAAATTATGGGGTCGTTGTGGATGTTGCTCCAACCATCCAAGCTCATGTTAACAACTTTGTCTTTCAAATATTTTGTACAAGCCGCTCTTTCTTTGTCGTATACAGCCTGAAGATGTTTTCCTGAGATATCAAATCTACTTGGTGGTTTGTAGCCTGGTCTTATTCCTTCGATCATTTGTACAAACAATGGGTGTTCAACTAGTCGGAAAGAAGAATTGGTTGCAAATATGAATTTAGCAATTAATTCATCAAAATGTTCTTTCTGGCTCGTCGTAGTCTTTAAGAGGAATTTTTCTACACTTTGCACGCAAAGTTTTTTGTTGGCTGCTTTGTTGAAGTTGTACCCAGATATTGATTGTCACGTGCAGCACAAGCCATATTTGACCCTGAAAGCACAGTAATTAAAAATATAATTCGACTGCGTATTTGAAGAAATATAACGAAAATATTTTGAAACAAACTTTTTGAACAATGTAATGGTCCTCGTCCTATAAGGGCTGTCTCAAAAGTTATGCTACTCAAGTTTCCGGTGAAGTTGCTGTAATACTAGTAATATCAGAGCAACTGAAAAAAATTATGTCACAAAAGTTTTAAAAATGTTTTTTTAAAAAAATGGTCAATTTGGCAGACTTCAAAATTGAATTGTAGCCTACAATAAAAAAAAATAGGCGTATACACACTCTTTTATTTTTACTTAACGTTAATCTTCTGTGAAATATTGCCTTAACATAAATTTAAATTCTATACTCCAGAACTAGTGCTAGAAATTTTTCTTTTCATAGACTTTAACCATCCCAGTAAAACGTCTGTTAAAATAGGTTGTAATTGCCAGACTTACCACTAGTGCTAGGGTCCTGGTGCATAAGAAGCTGTGGGGGTTCATTGACATTAGTTGTATCACTATCAACATCTTCATTTCCCTTCTGGTTGCAGTTTTCATAATGTGATTTCAAACGGCAAACAAGTCCTTGGATATCCTTTTGACAGTATTTGCACTTTGCTCTCCCACCTTTCTTTCCAAGCTCTGCTGGCATCTCAACAAAATGAACCCAAATAGGGTCTCTCTTACGACCTGCCATGGCTCACGCAGATCACTTCTGAAGTTTGATTGTTACTACAGCCAAGTACTGCTGACTGACTATCCAACAAGTTTGGGCATGTCAACTGAATGGAAAAAGAAACTGAAACCAAGCTACAGAAAGTGAAACCAAGCTAGAAGTGTGGAGTTAATTGAACAATGATTGAAAGTTTTAGATTTTAATCGTGATTTATATTAAAAAAATCTTTTGATTTAAATCGGTGATTTAAATCATGATTAAAATCACGATTTAAATCGATCTGATTTAAATAGAAAAAAATCATTTGATTTAAATCGTTGATTTAAATCGGCGTGATTTAAATCAATCCACCCTGATGATAGATACCAATAGGTTACTTATGGGACGCCCTATTCAGTCATATCTTTATCGGATATAGCCAAAATGGGGTGACAGATTCCCATTAACTGTTCACAATAACAGTAATTTACACCAGGGGTGCCCAAACAATTACATGCCACTGTATAATGTATAGTAGTACCAGCTGCTGAGAACTGCAGATCACGCGTCTTAAGATGCTGGACAGCCCCTTCCAGAATGTGAGCGCTGCCACAATTCGATGCATCCTTTAACGCCACAGACCCTGCTCCTGACAAACAGCTGCTTGCCTGGGCAAGTATCAGTCCAGCAGGGCATTTCTCTTGTATTGGCTACTGCAGGGTAATTGTAGTATTACATGGCAGCCATATGGCTAAATGACAGAGCAAGTAATACAAGGAAATTGCAAGATGGAGTCAGATTTCCATATCTCTGAGCAGTATAAAAGGTGTTTAAGCTCTATGATATTACATTACATCTGTAGCTCCTTTGAATGTAATTCTCCATCCAATAGTTTGTCCTCAAAATGAGAAATATTCTGTCTGTGGTATAAACAAAAGAGTGTACAAATAGGACACCTGTGATAAACTTTTGTCATAGATACATGTGAGAAGACGACGAGGGTGAAGACAGTGATCACCACCAACTTTTAGAATAAATCAGTTCTGTAAGGCTCCCACCCCCTTGGTGATGCTCATAGATTTACTATTGGAATCTAGGATTCTCTGATGTCAGAGCCCTAATATATTGGATAACTACCGTACTCATCTGTATATGTGATAAATCAGAAGATATTTTAATAGAGCAATCTGTGAAGTACTTATGCCCAGTGAACAGTCAGTTCACTGTACATTTTCACTTTTTCTGGAATTGGAAGAGGGGGGGGGGGGGGGGAGTAACAATTCTCAGAACCACCAATCAGAATGTTCCATAGATCATTAAATTATAACTTGTATAGCAATTATACTTGACAAAAAACTCATAACTACAAGTGAAGATTCAACACTTTGCAATAAACGTTACTAGAAAAAAAATGTTACTTTTCACACTCATCAGTCACTTTTTGTCTCCTACACTGATCATTCACCCTTGAAAACTAGATCTGCCTACTAATTTATCTACTGCCCATAAAAAAGTCTATGGAGAGAGGGAAGAACACTACAGATCATCTTGAAAATTCAACTGACAGTGCAGTTCACATCCTTAGGGCTTTATTCAGATGTTGGTTTTGACGTACTGGTTTTATCAGTATTTTTCATAGATAAAACATAAACCCCATTATAATTTATAGGAGTGTCCATGTGCCCATGTATTTTTGTGGACCGCATGGTCCGCACCAAAATGTGGAGACATGTCAGATTTAGATCAGTCAAGGATCAAACTTGCCAGTGGTTCTGTGGAAGAGGAAAAAAATAAATAAATTTGAACAGCACTCTGATTGCTGTCCGATATTCATTTTTGATAGAAGTTAGAGAATCGTTCTCATATGCTGAAACTTTAATTGTAAAAACGGACACTGACCAGACGCTGAAGAAAATCTGACCAGCACACTGATGAAAATCAGAACTTTTCTATGTGTATGAGAAAAATCACCGACATCTCAGTGAAGCTTTAGTTAGGAAAATCCCTTTAAACAGTTGAATACTGGGGTAATTTTGGCCCTAAGTACCAGAATATTAATTTTCCATTTTGCATGCCACTGGTTAAACTTTTCTTTTGTGGGCGTTCATCTTGGCTGTGGTGAGTTTGCATAATGTCAATTTGGCACATATACATCAGCACACAGATTTATTTTTTTTAATGAAAACACACAGCACACATTCCCATTATAGTATATAGGGCTGTTCACATGTCCATGTTTTCTGCAGGCCATGTGTGTGCAAAACACTGGTGACACACCATTTTTTTTTTTTTAGCACGTGAACATGGACATTTGAATAAGGACTTAAGAATAGTACAGGGATCATTAAAAACAATATTAGAGGGGTAATAAAGTGCTACTTAAAGAAGCCCTATCATGAAGTTCTATTTTTCACTAAACCTATGTATATAGTGTAGTGTGTACATTGCGTATGTCAATATTGTCACCTACCCCCTTCTCCAATGTCCAGCATCATTCTGCTCCTCTTCTCAGTGACATCAGCGCTCTTCAAACTCTCCGTGTCACTCTGTGCTCTATGAGTGAGCCCGAAGACTCTTTTTACAATGTAACCTATAAATCAACTTTCTGATGCTCTATAGACTTACACTGTAAAAACCACTTCTGGGTGACGCAGAGCGCAGTGTGACCAGGAGAGTCTGAAGAGCGGTAACGTCACTGAAGAGGAGCTGGGATGGGGTAGGCAGTGGTAGGAGAATATACACACTACATATACACACATTTGGTGCAAAAAAAACACCTAATGGAAGGGCTTCTTTAATACCCTTAAAGCACAAATTCTGCTGTCCGGTTCTATTTATATTTTTTAACCATTATGTACTAAAATATATTTAGGGTAGATGCCGGTACATTAACCTATATACTAATGGCAGATAGGTGGAAGTCAGGGAATATCTAAGCATGCCCTAGCGTTAAGGAATATGATCTGATGGCTCTGGGCTTTCTAGTTATGCATAAAATGAATGCACATGGATTCCCTTTGAAAATCTCAATCAACTGTGACAGCAGCATTTAAAGAGAACCTGTCACCATGAAAATGCAGGTACCACGTTATAGAGCAGGGGGAACTGAGCACATTGATATATAGTTGTGGATAAAAGATTCAGTATAAACCCAAGATTTAATCATTTAATCCGCAGCTCTTTCTGGGATTTTCGGTCCAGTGGGAGGTCTGTATCAGTGACTGACAGCTTTCTTTGTACAAGTGTGGATACAGACATAGCTGTCAAATCACTGATGGGCACAAAAAAAAAAAAAAAAAAAAAAAACACAGAAAGTGTTTCATCAGTTTTTGCACTGATTAGAAAAAAAAAAAGGTTTCTTCCCCTTCTAGCATTCAGTGAGAACCAAGACAGCACAAAGATGGCATCCGAGTGGTTTTTGATTTTTTTGTTTCTTTTTTAAGAACTCAGACTCATTGCCAAGTTTGATCAGACACTCGGTTCAGTAACAGACATGTCTCTGCAATTTTGTACGGCCCACAAAAGAAAAAAAGAGAGCCCAGTAATCTGTCATGGGTACGAGTGCTATCCGTGAAACAAAGGATGGCATTTGTACATGAAATGCGAACATGTGACTGAGCCCTTAAAAGGAGGAGAAATTCAAAACAGAAGTGGTGAAGCTATGAATTATAACATCAATACAACCAGTTACTGTAAAGATAAAAATCACCTCTTCACATCTGTGTTCTAGGATCAGATACAGGTCATTCATACAGAGATGAATGTCACACGACAGGTGCAGACAGCACCAGAAAACACCATTACCTATAATGGGGTGGTATTGGCATCTATTATGACATCACTTATTTTGCCAGAAGAGAAAGTGCAATGACAATTATCCCAGTAAATAACAGACACCTTAACAGAAAATAAACTGACCGCAGTATAGGCAATGGGAATCTTCGGGTGGGATTTGCATCTGTCCTGTATCTACATGAATTACTGTCTCACAAAACAGGGAAGTGTAATTTCCTAACAGTGTGAACACTGTTTAAAAGACATCATCCAGTGAGCAGTCTTCAGGTGCGCAGCGCTCTCCTGCCTCCCAGGATCCTGCACTACTGACAGCTCAGATTGGCGGCACGACTGCGCCGCTGATCTAGACAAGCGCTTGCAAGCCCTGCACTTCTTGCCTAAGAACTCTGCCACCTCTGACAGGTGGCAATGGGCAAAGAGCAAAGAGCAGTACACAAGAAAATCAGAAGTCTCCCCATTCTTGAGAGGATGGTTTTTGATTAAGCTGCTTGTCTTCTGGCTCCACTTCCCCAATGGGGGTGAATGGCACGGATGACATTGCATGGGCAGATGGCTGCATTAGAATAGGGCGCAGACACCAACCCTCTGCCCGTGTACTGTCACCACTCACCCCAAATCTAGAGGCCCCCAATTATCACAGCCTCCAGGAAACATACCTTCTGCTACATCCAAGCGACACCCCCCTAATGTCACACAGCTGGGGCTCCGGAGGGTCTGCTGCCCCCATCGAGGACCTGTTGGACTCTCACCTGCCCAGCTCCAGCTCCTTGTCCCGGGACATATCGGTCAGGCTGCCCCCGGAGCCACCCAGCTCCCCGGCTCCTCTCCTGTCCGCAGCCCCCGCGGTGCCGGCGCAGCTCTTGGTGCGGAAGATCCTGGATAGCCGGATCCGCAGTGAGCCCTTCCTCCCCGCACTCCTCCGGACCGCCGCTCCGGCCTGTCCGTCTCCCGCTGCAGCCTCCCCGTCGTCCTCCTCCTCCTCCAGTCTCCGGGCCTCGGGGGCCTCCAGCACCAGCAGGGCATCGCTGGTCTCCTCGCACGGACAGCCGGCCCCACGCAGTCCCAGCGCCCCCAGCTGCAGCTCCAGGCCCTCCCCAGGCTGCGCGGCTTTGCGGTGCCGGTTGCAGAGCTCTGCCGGAGGAGGAGCTCCTTCTGCGGGCACCGCTTCCACTCCTGCCCCCGGCTCTTTGGAGGCCTCCGCATCGTCCACCTCTTCCCCTCGTAGCATATTCCGGAACACCATGAGCCTGGGTCTGGCCGCCTCTTCCCCGGCTTCTGCTCCGCAGCCTAGCAGCCGGCTCAGCACCCGGTAGGACGCGGCCTCCTCCTCTGCCGCTGCGCCTCGCATGTCCCCGGTGGCTCTGCAGGCCCCGGCCTGAGCCTCGGCCTCTCCCAGCTCCGCTGCCCCAGCTCCGACAGCTCCCTCATCGGAGCCCGCCCCCCGTATCCGATACAGGACGACGTCACTTCCGGTTTGCTGAGTGACAGCTGGGGCTTGTTTCCATGCAGTGGAATGACGCTCCGCCCATAGAGCTGTCAAATGCGCCAATTCATCAGAAAAGTGTCGCCGGATAAGAGAGCCGCCATATTCTTGGTGGATCAGACGCTACCTGTGATTGTCCTGTTTATGAGTGTGTAAAGGTGAACATATGGTGGGAGGAGCCTGACACCTGGTGAAGAGCAGCTGGAACAACCAATCAGATTGCTTGTCTCTAAGGCTGCTTTCACATTTGAGTCTGTACGCGCAGCGTTAGATCCGCATGCGTCATGCGTACATATTTACATGGTGTACGCAGGGACATGCATTTGCGTAAGCATGTGTCATTTTGCGGTGTGCGGCGAACGCAGCATGTTGCGTTTTTTAAAGCGTCAAATATGCGCAGTCATGCGCATGTGGATGAGTGCATCAAAAAGTGCGTTCGATGCGCATGCAGACTTCAGACTATGCATGTCCAGGAACTGATTACAGCACCTGGAAATATCGAACGCATGCGCATAAACAACGCAAACGCATGAACACGCAGCATTGGTTTTTTTGCGTCATGTGTAAGATGATGCGGATAAAAAACGCTGCGTAAACATGCGTTTGCATATGCAGATGATACGCTGCGGACATATACGCAGATGTGAACTTAGCCGTACATACTTTAAAAAACCGTGCTTTCTGGGGCAGAGTAATGTAATGTATTTGTTATATGGATGAAAAATTCTCTAGGCTCTAATGTGCAGTAATACAAGGAGAACTGACTCTGTTGCCCATAGCAACCATTCAAACTTTAAGGCCGGCGTCAGACACAACTACAAAAAATCGGACCGTTTTAGTCGGTCGATTATCGGAACAAAATGCAAACATCACACATCCTTCTGGCATCCGATTTTCCTTCAAAGATGCGATTTAGTCGCATGTGTGTGTACCTTGTAACATCCGATTTTCATCCGACTTGCGAGAATTTCTCGCAGGCTTGCAAAACTGACATATAATGGATCCAAAAGAATAGTATTTAAATGCCAAAAGAAAGAATAGATATATACACATAGAACACATATATATATATATACATGTCATTGTGACATATATATATACATATATTTATAGTTCTTACACTTCTACATACTGTAATAGCCGCTAATTCAATTGCCGGCTTTTGTGAAATCACAGAAGCCGACATGAAATGATACATTGTTTAGACACAGTTAACCATGTCATTTCCTGTATTTTGATATATGGTTTGAACTTACAATTACAGAAGTGTATGTGTGCCAAATTTCAGACATGTAGGGGTTAATTAAAGGTGTAAATTCGTTGAAAAAAAATGCATGGGCTCACGCTGTATTTTCTCCACCAGACAGACAAAGCAAGCGAGTGGGGGCAGATAATAATAGCCTAGGGAGGGTACATTTTTTTGTGCCCCCCCTGGCTAATAACATCTGCCCCCAGACACCCCAGAAAGGGCAAATCTCTAATTAGATTTGCCCTTTCTGGCACTTTGCCCGTCTATTCCCATTGCCCTGTAGCGGTGGCGAATGGGTTAATAAGGGGTTAAAATGACCTTGCAATTGAAAGGTCACTTTAAGCCAGGTTAATAATTGAGAGCTGTCAATTAGACAACTATCAATTATTAATCCTATTGTATAAAAGAAAAATCAAACACACACACTTTAATAAAAAAGAAGTTTAATGAAATAATCACACAGTTTTTGACCATATTTTATTTACCTGCTAAAACCATTTCCTGTAATAAAAATAAAATAAAAAAGCAAAATTATTCTTACCAATCCGATGTACAGTCAGGTCCCACGGTGTAATCCATCAGAAAGGGTTAACAGGTTAGAGCTCGCAGAGAGCTATAATGCTGTCTGCTGAGCTCTTACCCCTGAATGAATAACTAAAGGTACTGCCACACTACACAATCCCGCTAGCGATCACGATAACGACGCATACTAATGAGATCGCTAGCGGGATTGTTTCTATATCGCTAGTAGCTACCTAATTTAGCGATATCGTTAAGGACGCTATCGCGGTTAGCGATCTCCTTAACGACTTTAGCGGTACAAAAGTACCGCTAAATCGCTAAAAAAGGTGCCACACTCAGCGATTAGATACTTACCAGCGGGACGCCAGCGATGAAAATAGGGTCCGGAACGATCAGGACGACGGACGAGATCACAGCAGGGGCCACGTCGCTGGTAGATGCCGCACACAACAACATCGCTAACGGGATCGCTAAATAGTGACGTTTTTTAGCGATCCCGTTAGCGATGTTGTTTAGTGTGGCATACCCTTTACTCTCCCAGCGAAAGGAGAGGAATAGATTCATGAATGAAGCTTAATTGATTTATTGCCACTTTCACTTCAGTGACCTGACCTAAGGTGAAAGTGGGACACAATCAATTAAGCTTCATTCATTAATCACATCCTCTCCTGTCGGCAGGATATAAGCTCATTCATTAAGGAGCTATCAGCTGAGCACGCAGCATTAGTTGCGCTGCCTAGCTGATTGCTAGTTAACCCTTTGTGAAGGATTACATCGTGGGACGTGACAGATCGCCAGATAGGTAAGAATAATGTTGTTTTATTATTTTATATTTATTTTAGGAGATCAAGGGCGTCGCACGGATTAAGAGTAAAATAAAAGATGGTCAAAAAAATGTGTTTTTATTTCATTAAAATTATTTATTCTTAAAGTGTGTGTGTTTTTTTATTTACTTCAATAGGATTAATAATTGATAGTTGTCTAATTGACAGCTCTCAATTATTAACCTGGCTTACAGTCACCTTTCAATTGCAAGGTCATTTTAACCCCTTATTAACCCATTCGCCACCGCTACAGGGCAATGGGAATAGACGGGCAAAGTGCCAGAAAGGGCAAATCTAATTAGAGATTTGTCTTTTCTGGGGTGTCTGGGGGCAGATGTTAGTAGCCAGGGGGGGGCCAAAAATAATGGTCCCTCCCTAGGCTATTATTATCTGCCCCCACTCGCTTGCTTTGTCTGTCTGGTAGAGAAAATACAGCGTGAGCCCACGCATTTTTTTTCAACGAATTTACACCTTTAATTAACCCCTACATGTCTGAAATTTGGCACACATATACTTATGTAATTGTAAGTTCAAACCATATATCAAAATACAGGAAATGACATGGTTAACTGTGTCTAAACAATGTATCATTTCATGTCGGCTTCTGTGAGTTCACAAAAGCCGGCAATTGAATTAGCGCCTATTACAGTATGTAGAAGTCTAGGAACTATAAATATATATATATATATACATGTCACAATTACACGTATATATATATATATGTGTTCTATGTGTATATATATCTATTCTTTCTATTCTTTATTAAAGCTGTCAGTGTGATTTTACAGTATAGCCGGGGATGAATTGCCGGCTTTTCTAAAGGACACCGATGCGATTTAATCGCAAGTCACACGTGCGGTCCGTTTGTAATCCGATTTTTCATCGCTCCCATAGACTTGCATTGGCGATAGTCGACCCACAATCGGTGACAATCGCAGCATGCTACGATTGCACACGGACTTTTAAAACGGACCACAACAAATCTGATACTGGGAGCTGCTCCATAGATTAACATAGGGCAGACTGCAATACGATATTTCATCGTATTGCAGTCGTCCGATTCTGTCGCCAGTGTGACGCCGGCCTAATTGTTTAAGCAACTCTGATAAAATTAAAGCTGCATTCTGATTGGTTGCTATGGGCAACAATGCCATTTTTTTCTTTTAGACAGTTTTGAGGTCTTTAAGTTCTCTCTTTTGACAGTTTAAAAGACTTATCCCCTTTAAAAAAATGTTTGCCCATAGGATCAGCCACCTGTAAAAATGAACAAACTGACCATTACGTACCCTCCCCGGGTCCACACTGTGTCTCCACTGCTTCCCCGGTCTCTATTATTCGGCCGCACTGGTGAAATCACTGTACTGAACAGCTCATGCTGTGTATGTTGGCGGAGCAACTGAGCTCACTGATTGGCTGCAGCATCATCGATGTTACAACACCGCTGCAGCCTAACAACAGAGACCGGGGCCGGAGCAGAAGCCCAGCAATGGATTCAGGGATGTTAAATAAAGCTGTTTGTTTTCTAAACCTTATTGAATCAAGAGGCAAACGTTTTTTGAAAGAGGACAATCCCTTTAAGGTCTCTACTTTTATTAAGTGAAATAACTTTTCGTTTTTTGCTTCCAGCAGGCGTCAGTCTACAAGCTGTGCCGGTGTGGAGCGCTCTGATAATGATCTAATAACTAATATGTCTGTAACAAGTCCAGGTCTGGTCTTTGAGAGAAGGCAAAGCTGAGCAGGGTTACTCCATTACCG
Source organism: Oophaga sylvatica (assembly GCA_033576555.1). Taxonomy (NCBI): domain Eukaryota; kingdom Metazoa; phylum Chordata; class Amphibia; order Anura; family Dendrobatidae; genus Oophaga; species Oophaga sylvatica. The sequence goes on from JARQOD010000003.1 coordinate 155,702,137, forward strand.
AGGGCGCCATGAGGATGTCAATCTCAGGACTTAACTATGAGCAACCAGTATTATTTGGTAGTGTATGGCGGTATTATTTGGGAGTTCAATCACAGTATTATTTGACCCTTAAAATTGTCCTATAAAATGAAAATGATATATCAGGACCTCAAAAACAAAATCATAAACAATGCCCTGCAGGCAATACTTTATTGATAAAAAAAACACAGATAGGTTAACACCAAAAATTGTGACAACTACAAACAAACAAAAGACGTCTTCCAAGATACCAACTAAAACAATTGGGTGCATCTGGATGTCCCTGGTGTACAGCCTAGGCTTTCACCTACCTAGCTAAGGAGGTTGGCACCCTAGGGGGAACGTTGTGGCGCCCCCGCTCCACGATGGCTAGCCCTAGGGACCCTGTTATGCCCTGCAGCAACTAGGGAATCCCTCTACCCAATCACTAAAGGGACCCCTAGAAAATAGACATAGATCAAACCTATATCTAAGACAAACTTATGCCCCAAAAGATTAAAAACAATTTTGAACACATATGGCAAAAGGTGGCACCTAATGGATAATAAATGTCTCGCTGGTGCAAAAACTGCAAGGTAAGGCCCCCAATCCTGGTGAGGCTGAAAAGATATATATCACACCGGTATCAAGTATCCACTTTAAATGGTAAATGAGATATTGACTATCCTAATATCTCCCAGGTTTAAAGGATAGTTTACCAGCCATATATGCAGCAAAATACTAGATATCGCACAGATATCAGTGTAATGTTATGGGATCATAAACACTGATTCACAAATATTGCACCAACCCAACAACCTCAGAGCTCATCAAGGCATAACTGATTCTCCTCCCATCAGAGCCTCCGTATTAGCATGTGCGTAACAAGCATCCAGCTAAGACAAAAACAAGATAAGTTACTGATAAGTGATAATAACGATACTTATCTATTTCACTTGCCACCTGCCAACCATAGATTAGCGCCTCAACGCGTTTCGCCCCTTTGGGCTCATCAGGAGGCTTGATGTGGTGATATCATGTGTTAGGGTCTGCGGAACGCACCTAATAGATATAGTAGAGAGGTGCGTTCGCAGCCCGGGGTCCACCGTGCAGGCGAAGCCCGCTGCTAGTAAGATGGCGAAAGTAGCAAACTCTGTTATCCCCCAGAGTCGCTAAAATAAATTCCGTAGTGCGCTGTGGCAGTAAGTACGAACTCTGTTAATCCCCAGAGCCGCTAACGGGAATGCCACAGCGCTATATGGCGATAGGTGCGAACTCACTTAGCTTCAGTGAGCCGCAAAGTAAAATGCTAGGGCGCTGAACCAGCGTTATAAAGCGAACCTTGTTGCGTCACAGAGCCGCTGAGAAAAAGACTGTGTCCTGTTAACACCACAGGGATACACAGATAACTGCTGTGCGGATAGCAGTCTGTGATCACGCAGACAGCAACGCAATCAAGCAATCTCCTCACCGAGAAGCCGGTATTCTAGGGGTTTATTTCAGCCAAGCCCTAACCACGTGCATCCAAATCTCCTCACCGGAGGTGCCGGTATTCTAGGGGCTTATTTCAGCCAAGCCCTAACCACGTGCATCCAAATCTCCTCACCGGAGGTGCCGGTATTCTAGGGGCTTATTTCAGCCAAGCCCTAACCACGTGCATCCAAATCTCCTCACCGGAGGTGCCGGTATTCTAGGGGCTTATTTCAGCCGAGCTCTAACCACATGCGTGCATGATCACACTGGCGCAAAGCACATAATGCAATTGACACTAGCGCATGGCGGCCCAACCATGCCACCCTTTTATAGTAACAGCTACAGGACCTGCCAGAAATAAGGACCAATGAAACTGTTCCAGAACACCAGTAGTCACAGGACCTTCCTGGCGGACCAATAGGAGCTGCTGCAGTACCTGAGCATGTGACCCCTGATCTCCAATGAGAGATCTCACCCTGGGCATGCTCAGAAGGGAAAACAAGGACTTTGTCCTAAAGACGTCTGCTCGCCGCTAACCAGTACTGGCACAATAGCAGAGCCTGGAGAGGCAGCAGTAATCCTCTGCACACTGTTAGACTGGGCGAGACTCTGGGACCGACGTCTAAGCTGAGCAGAGTCCACTGCGACCGGAGACGGATGGGAGACCGCAGTCGGGATGGCTCGAGATTCCCCTTGTGCAGAAGCGGGAACTCGACCCCTAACATTATGTGTCTCCAAATGGTGTTATAGCTTGTGGAGCGGGGGCACCACAACGTTCCCCCCTAGGGTGCCAACCTCTGCAGCTAGGTAGGTGAAAGCCTAGGCTGTACACCAGGGACATCCAGATGCACCCAATTGTTTTAGTTGGTATCTTGGAACATGTCTTTTTTTGTTTGTAGTTGTCACAATTTTTGGTGTTAACCTATCTGTGTTTTTTTATCAATAAAGTATTGCCTGTAGGGCATTGTTTATGACCTTAAAATTGTCCCTCTAATTCCATTCTCCCAACTTGAAATTGGAAATAGAGAGTCAAAATGTACATCCTGATCAGGTCCATTGCCATGGTATGATGCCTTCTACTCTCCACAGTATGTTACCCCTTTTCACTCCACTGGCAAGTTAAAAAAAATTACCCACCTAGCTCCAACCCAGTTCTGAGCAGATCAGGTTCCGATATCCGCTGTGTGGCAAGGTACAATGTGGTGAGGTCATTGCACCTCCTGCGCTGAACCTCAGATGAGAGATAGATGATGGTGCAGAGAGCTCAAGGCTTCCTGCTTTGCCGTTATCTTCAACTGTATCTGAGTCCTAAAGATGCAGATACAGTAGAAAGCTGGACATGCCTCCTGTTGTGTTTCGGTAGCTGAGGAGTGCAGGTAAAAAAGGCAATACACCAGAGCAGTTGGAATCTATGAGATTGCAGTACCCTGACTAACCACCACAACTAGAGGCAGCCGTGGAGCGTTCCTACGTTGGTCCTAGACGCCTCGTCACAGGCTGAGAAACTAACTACACCTAAAGATAGAAATAGGAAAGCTATCTGCCCCGGAGCAGAACCCCAAAGATAATAGAAAGCCCCCAAACAAGTAATGGCGGTTAGACAAGAAGAAATACTGACACAGAAAGAAAATAGTATGAGCAAACGCTGGGGCCCAAACTAACTAAATAGAAAAGGACAGGAAGGGTACTCACTGCAATCCCAGAAAACCCTGAAAAGCACCAACTCTACTAATTTCAAAAACACCTGAGATCACACGACCTCTACCACCTAAATTAGTTCTCTGGTGTAACAAAATCAAAACAGCAGCCACTGAAAAAACTGGAAAAAGCAAAAGTACAAACATCAGTGGCTGAACTAAACTGAGAGGGCAAAAGCCCCCGGAGGGGACCCTGAAGGCCCCCACAGAAGTGCAGGACAAAATGCAAAAATATAGCACAAAAACAAAAAGAAGAAAATGTCTTATCTGTTAGCAGGAGATGCAGACACGACACAGCAGGCTACAAGGGAAACAGGAATGAAGGATTCAGACCAGAACAATTGATCACCGGCAACCCTGATGGGAAGGTGACTCCCTTATATAAGACCAGTCAGTAACACCTGATTCCCAGTCCTCACAATCTTCACTGGACAGACCAGCACCGCTTGTAACCACCAGAGGAAGCCTCTGCTCAGAACTCATCTCAAACCCATTCACAACAGCCTCCCATACAGTTGGGACTCACTTAAACTACTTGACCCAAAACATACACAAAAAAGCTCAGCTCTCTAACAGACAGAACATGCTGGGGTAGATAATTTATCGAACACCCTTCGTATAATACTAGGGCCAAGGAACTTAGATAAGTTGCACCTCTCCAGCACTGAAATAAAAAATGCTGGAGTGGTACGTTAAGAAAAAAAAAGCTCCACCAAAACAATTGAAGACTACATGAACACATCGTCTTTTTCAGGCGTATTCCACCTGAAATCCTCCTAAAAAGGTGCCGCAAAAGTGCTCCATAAAATGAACATAATGCAAGCAATATCAAAATGACTTTGCTGTGAAAATGTACCATCTAATGTCATATCTTTTAACTGCTTCATGATTCGGACACCCTAAAATGGTTAAAAGAAGGTTATTTTTTGGACATGAAAAAACGATGATGTGAGTCCAGCTGATTAAAAGACTGAATTTATTCGCTTTGACAAAGAACACAGCATGTGTTCGAAACGCGTTGCTGCGTGTACTGGGTGCCATATGTAATTTGGTACGTTTTTACCATTTTTGAATAAATTCAGTCTTTTAATCAGCTGGACTCACATCATCGATTTTTCATGTGCACTCTGGTTTCTCCACCTGAGAGTCCGTGCAGAGGTCTACAACTGTGGTAAGCTGGCTCCTTCTGTTTTGTTGTTAATTTTTGAACAGCTTCTGATCAGAATCTGAGCGCTCTCCATACTTCACAGTTTAGAGTAAAAGTAAAGGACGCCGGTGACGCCGCAAGGACAACCGCAAAGCTGGTTCCCGAAAATAACTGCTGTTGTTTTCGTGAACGTGCATCGCCAGGGAAAACTCAGTGGCAGTGCTCGTGTCAAAAAGACGCCATGTGCACATAGTCGTAGATTTCTTCCAAACCACTTTATGAAATGGAAAACTTCAAAAACTCCTTAAAGAAGGAGCGTTTCCTGAATTAGTTTTTGTTGGATAACTCATCCTTTTCTACCGCCCCAGTTTTAGTCACGTTTTGCAATGTTCTATTCAGACTCTAGTCGGCATGTGACCATTGGAACCGGCAAGGGGAGGCAAATCCTAATGTGCGTGCACTGTGAAAAAAAAAGTGAACAGAAAAAACCTTGCAGGTTTAACATCAGATGGAGCTAGTGTCATGATTGAGAAAAAGTGTGGATTTACAGACATACTGAAAGAAAAGCTGGATCAGAATTCTATCATAATCTGGTATTTAAATCACAGATTAGAACTGTCAGTTTATGAGACTATTGCAGAAATGAATGCAATAAACCATTTTTAGGCTTTAGGGAAAACATATTGTATATGCTGTTGACAGACAATGTTCCAAAAACACAAATTATTTGAAATGAGCAAAAAGAATGGAAAGCAGCTCTTCACTGGATATACCGTATATACTTTTCTGATATTGTAATCAGTCTTGTCTACAAATAAGTGAATGTGAATAAAGACCCAATCTTTTCTTACTTAGTATGCTCTCCAGGTCCTCCCTTTAGAATCCACTTTACTCCATTACCACATCATAGGCTATATGTTGTTTCATTTTAGATTCCATTTTATAACGAGTGTGATTGATATGTGCACACGCAGTTTTTTTGAACTGTTCAAAAAAAAAAAATGCCTGAAAAATCACTAAACCCTTAACCCCCAAGGGTGGTTTGCACGTTAATGACTGGCCCAATTTTTACAATTCTGACCACTGTCTATTTATGAGTAGAGTTGAGCGATACTTTCCGATATCCAAAAGTATTGGAATCGGAATGGTATCGCCGATACCATTAAAATATCGGCGATACCCGATACCGATACCGGAAATCCAATGTAAGTCTATGGGAACAAAATATCGTAACTAAAAAAAACCCCATTCTTTCCTTGTAAACACTAAATATACACACATAGAATACATATATATATATATATATATACATGTCATTGTGACATATATATATACATATATTTATAGTTTATACACTTCTACATAGTAAAATAGCCTCTGATTCAATTGCCGGGTAAAGCCGGCTTTTGTGAAAAGACAGAAGCACCCGACATGAAATGACACTTGGTTTACATAGAGTTAACCATGTCTTTTCATGTAGTTTGATATCTGATTTGCACAAACAATTACATGAGTGGCTGTGTGCAAAATTTCACACCTGTAGGGGTTAATTAAAGGTGTAAATTCCTTGTAAAAAAAACGGACTTTTTTGCTACGAATTTACACCTTTAATTAACCCCTACAGGTGTGAAATTTTGCACACTTACACTCATGTAATTGTTTGTGCAAATCAGATATCAAACTACATGAAAAGACATGGTTAACTCTATGTAAACCAAGTGTCATTTCATGTCGGGTTCTGCATTTTCACAAAAGCCGGCAATTGAATTAGCGGCTATTATACTATGTAGAAGTGTATGAACTATAAATATATATATATATGTGTCACAAACTCAATGACATGTATATATATATATATTATGAGGTGTAAAATTGCTGAAAAAAAATGCGTGGGCTCCCGCCCTATTTTCGCAACCAGACAGACAAAGCCAGTGAGTGGGGGCAGATAATAATAGCCCAGAGAGGGACCATTATTTTTGGCCCCCCCCGGCTACTAACATCTGCCCCCAGACACCCCAGAAGGGGCAAATCTCTAATTAGATTTGCCCTTTCTGGCACTTTGCCCGTCTATTCCCATTGCCCTGTAGCGGTGGCGAATGGGTTAATAAGGGGTTAAAATGACCTTGCAATTGAAAGGTCACTTTAAGCCAGGTTAATAATTGAGAGCTGTCAATTAGACAACTATCAATTATTAATCCTATTGTATGAAAGAAAAATCAAACACACACACTTTAATAAAAAAGAAGTTTAATGAAATAATCACACAGTTTTTGACCATATTTTATTTACCTGCTAAAACCATTTCCTGTAATAACAATAAAATAATAAAGCAAAATTATTCTTACCAATCCGATGCACAGTCAGGTCCCACGGTGTAATCCTTCAGAAAGGGTTAATGTTTACTGCAGGGACCGCAGCTAATGCTGCAGCCTCACAGTAAACCCCCAAATGAATGAGCTCCTCTCCTGGCTGACAGGAGAGGAAGTGGAAAGCTTAATTGATTGCTTTCCACTTTCACTTCAGGTCAGCCAGGGACACCATCAGTGACGTCAGAGGGAACTGATTAACAAAAATAGGGGTTCCCTTCGAAAAAAAAATGGCGTGGGGTCCCCCCTATTTTTGTTAACCAGCCAGATGAAGCAGACCGCTGAGGCCTGGATTTTCAGGCTGTTAAGGAGCCAAGATCCATGGACCTTGCCAGCCTGATAATACCAGGCCACAGCAGTCTGCATATCTTGGCTGATTAACAAAAATAGGGGATCCCCTCGAAAAAAATTAGCGTGGGGTCCCCCCTATTTTTGTTAACCAGCCAGATGAAGCAGACCGCTGAGGCCTGGTTTTTCAGGCTGGTAAGGATCCAATATCCATGGACCTTGCAAGCCTGATAATACCAGGCCACAGCAGTCTGCTTAGCTTGGCTGGTTAACAAAAATAGGGGATCCCCTCGAAAAAAAAAACGGCGGGGGATCCCCCTATTTTTGTTAACCAGCCAAGTAAAATGCAGACTGCTGCGGCCTGGTATTAAAAGACTGTCAAGGCCCATGGATTTTGGCCCTCAACAGCCTGATAATACCAGGCTACAGCAGCCCCACATTTGGCGCATCAAAAGATGTGCCAATTGTGGCACTTTACCCGGCTCTTCCCACTTGCCCTGTAGCGGTGGCAAGCGGGGTAATAAGGGGTTAATGTCACCGTTGATTGCACGGTGACAATAAGCCCGGTTAATAATGGAGAGGCGTCAATAAGACACCGATCCATTATTAATCCCAAAGTTTTTAAATGTTTAAAAAAAAGACACAGCAAGAAAAAAGTCTTTTAATGAAATAAAAGAGACAACACAGTTTTCATTTCTTTTATTATACACTCATTCCTGCGACGCCATCGATCTCCTGTAAAAAAAGAAAAAAAACAAACCAACAGTATACCACCTGTCCGACGCAGTCCATAGTAACGAGTGTCCCACGACGATCCAGCTCTGCTACATCGGAATGCCAGGCAGAGCCTGACATCCCGGCGCAGCACAGCTGATTACCTGCTTCTCCGGCGGTGACGTCATCGGACTGCTTTACGGCCGCGATTACCCAGCAGTCACTGCAGTTATCGCGAGAAACTGCATGTGACCGCCAGGGAGAAGAGGATGGCGGCCATCAAGCAGTCCGGGATGTGACCGCCGGAGATCTTCTGCCGGGTAAGTGCCGCTGACTCCTGACAGACCCGACCGACGGACACTGACAGTGACAGTGACATTCCGATTCCGGTATCCGATATGACGAAAATATCGGTACTCGGAATCGGAATTCCGATACAGCCAATATCGGCCGATACCCGATATTTGCAGTATCGGAATGCTCAACCCTATTTATGAGGCTATAACTCTGGAACACTTCAACAGATCTTCACGATTCTGAGACTGTTTTCTCGTGACATATTGTACTTCATGATAGTGGTAAAATTTCTTTGATATAACTTGCGGCTATTTATGAAAAAAATGGAAATACGTCAAAAATTTAGAAAATTTTGCAATTTTCAAACTTTGAATTTTTATTTCCTTCAAACAGAGAAATATGTCACACAAAATAGTTACTAAATAACATTTCCCACATGTCTACTGTACATCAGCACAATTTTGAAACCAAATTTTTTTTTTGTTACAAAGTTATAAGGGTTAAAAGTTGACCAGCGATTTCTCATTTTTACAACAAATTGTACAAAACCATTTTTTTAGGGACCACCTCACATTTGAAATCACTTTGATGGGTCTATATGGCAGGAAATACCCAAAAGTGAACCATTCTAAAAACTGCACCCCTCAAGGTACTCAAAGCCACATTCAAGAAGTTTATTAACCCTTCAGGTGCTTCACAGGAGCTGAAGCAACTTGGAAGGAAAAAATGAACATTTAACTTTTTAGTCACAAAAATGATCTTTTACAAACAATTTTTTTATTTTAACAAGGGTAATAGAAGAAAATGGACAGAAAAAGTTGTTGTCCAATTTCTCCTGAGCACGCCGATACCCCATATGTGGGGAAAACCACTGTCTGGGCACACGGCAGTTCTTGGAAGAGAAGGAGCGCCGTTTGACTTTTACAAACCAAAATTGGCTGGAATTGAGATTGGACGCCATGTAGCTTTTGGAGAGCCCCTGATGTGCCTAAACAGTGGAAACCCCCCACATGTGACACCATTTTGGAAACTAGACCCCCTAATAAACTTATATAGATCTGTTGTGAGCACTTTGAACACCTAAGTGTTTCACTAAAGTTTATAATGCCTGAGTGTTAAAATAAAAAAAAATCCACAAAAATGATTTTTTAGTCCTCAATTTTTGATTTTTCCCAAGGAAATTAGACCCCAAAAGTTGTTGTCCAATTTGTCCTGAGTACGCTGATACCACATATGTGGGGGGGAAATACTGTTTGAGCGCACTTCAGGGCTCGGAAAGGAAGTAATGACGTTTTGGAATGCAGACTTTGATGGGTGTCATGTTCAGTTTGCAGAGTCCCTGATGTGCCTAAACGGTGGAACCCCCCACAAGTGACCCCGTTTTTGGAAACTAGACCCCCTAAGGAACTTATCTAGATCTGTGGTGAGCACTTTGAACCCCCAAGTGATCACACAAGTTTATAATGCCCGGGCATGAAAATAAAAAATCCTATTTTTTTCCCACAAAAATGATATTTAAGTCAACAATTATTTATTTTCCCAAGGGTAACATGAGGAATTAGACCATAAAAGTTGTTGTCCAATTTGTCCTGAGTATGCTGATACCCCATATGTGGGGGGGAACCACTGTTTGTGCGCACGGCAAAGCTCGGAAGGGAAGGAGTGCCATTTGACTTTTTCAAACCAAAATTGGCTGGAATCGAGATTGGACGCCATGTCGCATTTTCATAGCCCCTGATGTGCCTAAACAGTGGGAATCCCCACAAGTGACCCCATTTTAGAAACTAGACCCCTAAGGAACTTATCTAGATCTGTGGTGAGCACTTTGAACCCCCAAGTGCTTCACACAAGTTTATAGCGTAGAGCCGTAAAATTAAAAAATCATATTTTTTCCACAAAAATGATCTTTTCACCCCAGTTTTTATTTTGCCAAGGGTAAGAACACCTCAAAAGTTATTGTGCAATTTCTCCTGCGTACGCTGATACCCAATATGTGGGGGTAAACCATGTTTGGGTGCATGGCAGAGCTCGGAAGGGAAGCAGCGCAGTTTGACTTTTTCAACGCAGAATTGGCTGTATGCCATGTCGCGTTTGGAGAGCCCCTGATCTGCCTAAACAGTGGAAACCTCCCACAAGTGAAACCATTTTGGAAACTAGACCCCTAAGGAACTTATCTAGATCTGTGGTGAGCACTTTGAACCCCCAAGTGTTTCACTAAAGTTTAGAATGCCTGGGTGTGAAAAAAAAATTTCCACAAAAATAATTTTTAGTCCCCAATTTTCCAATTTTTTATTTTTCCCAAGAAAATTGGACCCCAAAAGTTGTTGTCCAATTTGTCCTGAGTACGCTGATACCCCATATGTGGGGGGGAAATACTGTTTGAGCGCACGGCAGGGCTCGGAAAGGAAGTAATGACATTTTGGAATGCAGACTTTGATGGGTGTCATGTTCAGTTTGCAGAGCCCCTGATGTGCCTAAGCAGTGGAAACCCCCCACAAGTGACCCCATTTTGGAAACTAGACCCCCTAAGGAACTTATCTAAATCTGTGGTGAGCACTTTGAACCCCAAAGTGCTTCACACAATTTATAATGCCCGGCATGAAAATAAAAAATCTTATTTTTTTTTCCCACAAAAATGATCTTTTAGTCACCAATTTTTATTTTCCCAAGGGTAAGGAGAGAAATTGGACCCCAAAAGTTGTTGTCCAATTTGTCCTGAGTACGCTGATACCCTATATGTGGGAGAAAACTACTGTATGGGCACACGTCGGGGCTCGGAATAGAAGTAGTGACGTTTAGTAATGCAGTCTTTGATGGAATGGTCTTCGGGTGTCATGTCGCGTTTGGAGAGCCACTGATGTGCCTAAACAGTGGAAACCCCCCACAAGTGACCCCATTTTGGAAACTAGACCCAAAGGAACTATCTAAATGTGTGGTGAGAACTTTGAACCCCCAAGTGCTTCACAGAAGTTTATAACGCCCGGGCGTGAAAATAAAAAATAATATTTTTTCCACAAACATGATCTTTTAGTCCCCAGTTTTTTATGTTCCCAAGGGTAACAGGAGAAATTGGACCCAAAAAGTTGTTGTCCAATTTGTCCTGAGTTCGCTGATACCCTATATGTGGGAGAAAACTACTGTATGGGCACACGTCGGGGCTCGGAAGTGAAGTAGTGACGTTTTGCATTGCAGACTTTGATGGAATGGTCTGCCGGTGACATGTCGCGTTTGGAGAGCCCCTGATGTGCCTAAACAGTGGAAACTGTTGGCATATGCAACAGATTAGGACTTATTATAAGTAAAAGGAGGACTTTATGCTGACCTGACAATACATGGCGATGTTGTGTAACGTTTCCTTCTGTTTAATGTGTTGTATAAGAAATAGCTTCACTTGTAGTTTAACTTTCGTTTTGTTCCTGTTTCCTGATGCAATGTTGAAATGACTGTGCATTTTCCTTTTACCTCATGATGTTAGAAGTAAAAGCTTGTTATCCTATGCAGCCTGCTCTGTGAAGTTTTCTACTGCAAAGGTGTGGATTCAGAAGCTGTGCAACAGAAACCCCCCACAAGTGACCCTATTATGGAAACTAGACCCCCAAAAGAACTTATCTAGATGTGTGGTGAGACTTTGAACCCCCAAGTGCTTCACAGAAGTTTATAATGTAGAGCCATAAAAATAAAAATCATATTTTTTATTAATGATATATATCGTATGGAACAGTTGATACAACAATCCACAGGAGACTCTGATAAAATATATAATACTTGGATTCCGTGGCTGGCTTTTAGGGAGTCTCCAGAGTTGGAGGCCTGGATCTCCGGACCTTAAATAACCTTTGAAGTAGCCCTGGATAATTTTGAAACGAATAGTGGGCTCCCGGAAAGACTTGTCGTCAAACTTACAACCAAGCTCAGTCATCCATTTTTCATATGTTTTCTTCTCTGTTTCAGAGGGGGGACTGGGGTGCCCCCGGGGGGTCTCAATATTATATCTCTATCTCTTTCCCTTCTCTACTCTACCTCTTTTCTATCTCCCTATCTCCCCTTCCATCTTTCTCCTTACTTTTCCTCTCACTTCCATCACTTAAGCTCTTCCCCTTGTTGTATATTTCTCTATCTTACTCCCATCATTGACCCTAAACCCTTGGATCATATAATACCACAAGTTTTTTTATAAGTGTTATTGCCTTCATGAGATCTACGAACGAAATGCATTAACAGAGATAACATTTGAGTATTTAACCCCTTCCCGACCCATGACGCCACGTAGGCATCATGAAAGTCAGTGCCAATCCGACCCATGACGCCTATGTGGCGTCATGAAAGGATCGCGTCCCTGCGGGTCGGGTGACCGGGGTCACTGAAAGGTCACCCGACCCGCCGGCACAGGACCCTTTGTGCTTCACCACAGGGGGGTTGGCTTAACACCCCCGTGGCCACGATCGCTCTGATTGGCTGTTAAAAGTGAAACAGCCAATCAGAGCAATCTGTAATATTTCACCAATATAATTGGTGCAATAGCATCTGCCATGGCTGGACACCGAGCCCTGACCCCCCCCACAGGATTCACGGCGGCGATCGGCCGCCGCCACCGAAAGATGGAGCGGTCGGTCACCGCCGTCACTAAAAGCTCCCTCGTCCTGGCCTCCGCTGCCCCCACCTTCCGATCCCCCCCCTCACTTCCGACCCCCATACTCAGCTCTCCCGGTCCACCGATGTCCCTGGATCCTTCCCGGCGGCTGCCCGGGATTCTTCATGGGCGCCGCCATTCTTGGAAAATGGCGGGCGCATGCGCAGTGCGCCCGACGGCCGGCGCATGCGCAGTGCGCCCTGCATAGTAAAAAAATTTATTTTGATCACTGTGATAAACTGTCACAGTGATCAAAATAAAAAAAAGTAAGTGAACCCCCCCTGTCATAGGTAGGGACAAATAATAAAGAATTTTTTTTTTTCCTATTAGGCCCTGTGCACACGTTGCAGATTTTGCTGCGGATCCGCAGCGATTTCGCTGCTGATCCGCAGCGGATTTCGCTGCTGATCGCGCATTCGCTGCTGATGCAGATTTCGCTGCTGATCCGCAGCTGATTTCCTGCTGATCCGCAGCTGATTCCGCTGCTGATCCGCTGCTGATTTCCTGCTGATTCGCTGCTGATTGCGCTGCGGATCAGCAGCGAAATCCAGCGAATCAGCATCAGAGAATCAGCTGCGGATCAGCAGCAAATCAGCTGCGGATCAGCAGCGGATTTCGCTGCTGATCCGCAGCTGATTTCGCTGCTGATCCGCAGCTGATTTCGCTGCTGATCCGCAGCGGATTTCGCTGCTGATCCGCAGCGGATTTCGCTGCTGATCCGCAGCGGATTTCGCTGCTGATCCGCAGCGGATTTCGCTGCTGATCCGCAGCGACTTTCGCTGCTGATCCGCAGCGGATTTCCTGCTGATCCGCAGCTGATTCGCTGCTGATCCGCGCTGATTTCGCTGCTGATTCGCGCTGATTCGCTGCGGATCGCAGCGAATAGCAGCAAATCGCAGCGATTCAGCTAGCAATTCGCTGCGGATCAGCAGCGAAATCAGCAGCAAATCAGCAGCGAAATCAGCAGCGGAATTCGCTGCTGTCCGGATCAGCAG
>JARQOD010000003.1:155715840-155753883 GCA_033576555.1 Oophaga sylvatica
TTTTTATTTTCATGGCCCGGCGTTATAAACTTCTGTGTAGCCCTTGGGGGTTCAAAGTGCTCACTACACATCTAGATAAGCTCCTTGGGGGGTCTAGTTTCCAAAATGGGGTCACTTGTGGGGGGTTTCTACTGTTTAGGCACATCAGGGGCTCTGCCCGCCCGCCAGACCATTCCATCAAGTCGGCATTTCAAAGCGTCACTACATCCTTCCAAGCCCTGACGTGTGCCCAAACAGTGGTTCTCCCCACATGTGAGGTACTAGCATACTTAGGACAAATTAGACAACAACTTTTGGGGTCCAATTTTCTCCTGTAACCATTGTGAAAATAAAAAATATGGGGCTAAATAATAATTTTTTGAGAAAAAAAAATTATTTTTTATTTTCACGGCTCTGCGTTATAAATTTTGTGAAGCACCTGGGGGTTCAAAGTGCTCACTGTGCATCTGCATAAGTTTCTTAGGGGGTCTAGTTTTCCAAAATGGGGGTCATTGTGGGGGAGCCCAAAGTTTAGGCATACAGGGGCTCTCCAAACATGACATGGTGTCCGCTAACGACTGGAGCTAATTTTCCATTCAAAAAGTCAAATGGCGCTCCTTCCCTTCTGAGCCTGCCGTGCGCCCAAACAGTGGTTTATGACCACATATAGGTATCTGTGTACTCAGGAGAAATGCCCAACAAATTTTAGGATCCAATTTATACTGTTGCCCATGTGAAAATGAAAAAACTGAGGCTAAAAGAAAATTTTTGTGAAAAAAAAGTACTTTCTTTTTTTTACGGATCAATTTGTGAAGCACTTGGGGGTTCAAAGTGCTCACTCTGCATCTAGATAAGTTCCTTGGGGGGTCTAGTTTCCAAAATGGGGTCATTAGTGGGGGAGCTCCAATGCTTAGGCACACAGGGACTCTCCAAATGCGACATGGCATCCGCTAAATATTCCAGCATATTTTCCATTCAAAAAGTCAAATGGCGCTCCTTCCCTTCTGAGCCCTGCCGTGCGCCCAAACAGTGGTTTATGACCACATATGAGGTATCGGTGTACTCAGGAAGAATTGCCCAACAAATTTTAGGATCCATTTTATACTCGTTGCCCATGTGAAAATGAAAAAACTGAGGCTAAAAGAAAATTTTTGTGAAAAAAAAGTACTTTCTTTTTTTTACGGATCAATTTGTGAAGCACCTGGGGGTTCAAAGTGCTCACTCTGCATCTAGATAAGTTCCTTGGGGGGTCTAGTTTCCAAAATGGGGTCACTTGTGGGGGAGCTCCAAGTTTAGGCACACAGGGACTCTCCAAATGCGACATGGCAACCGCTAAATATTCCAGCATATTTTCCATTCAAAAAGTCAAATGGCGCTCCTTCCCTTCTGAGCCCTGCCGTGCGCCCAAACAGTGGTTTATGACCACATATGAGGTATCGGTGTACTCAGGAGAAATTGCCCAACAAATTTTAGGATCCATTTTATCCTGTTGCCCATGTGAAAATGAAAAAACTGAGGCTAAAAGAAAATTTTTGTGAAAAAAAAGTACTTTCTTTTTTTTACGGATCAATTTGTGAAGCACCTGGGGGTTCAAAGTGCTCACTCTGCATCTAGATAAGTTCCTTGGGGGGTCTAGTTTCCAAATGGGGTCACTTGTGGGGGAGCTCCAATGTTTAGGCACACAGGGACTCTCCAAATGCGACATGGCAACCGCTAAATATTCCAGCATATTTTCCATTCCAAAAAGTCAAATGGCGCTCCTTCCCTTCTGAGCCCTGCCGTGCGCCCAAACAGTGGTTTATGACCACATATGAGGTATCGGTGTACTCAGGAGAAATTGCCCAACAAATTGTAGGATCCAATTTTATCCTGTTGCCCATGCAAAAATGAAAAAAATGATGCTAAAAGAAAAATTTTGTTGGAAAAATTAAAATGTCCATTTTTTTCCTTCCACGTTGCTTTAGTTCCTGTGAAGCACCTGAAGGGTTAATAATCTTCTTGAATGTGGTTTTGAGTAGCTTGAGGGGTGCAGTTTTTTTAATGGTGTCACTTTTGGGTATTTTCTGCCATATAGGACCCCTCAAAGTGACTTCAAATGTGAGGTGGTCCCTAAAAAAAATGGTTTTGTAAATTTTGCTGTAAAAATGAGAAATCGCTGGTCAACTTTTAACCCTTATAACTTCCTAACAAAAAAAAAATGTTGTTCCCAAAATTGTGCTGATGTAAAGTATGACATGTGGGAAATGTTTTTATTAACTATTTTGTGTCACATAACTCTTGGTTTAACAGAATAAAATTCAAAATTTGAAAATTGCAAAATTTTCAAAATTTTGGCCAAAGTTCCATTTTTTTCACAAATAAACGCAAAAATTATCGACCTAAATTTACCACTAACATGAAGCCCAATATGTCACGAAAAAAACAATCTCAGAATCGCTAGGATCCGTTGAAGCGTTTCTGAGTTATTACCTCATAAAGGGACACTGGGTCAGAATTGCAAAAAATGGCCTGGTCATTTAGGTCAAAATAGGCTGGGTCATGAAGGGGTTAATAATTAGAAACAAAATGTCTGTTTATTGTTATATTGTTTCTTGTAAGCTTTTTGGATCACATACTTATTCAGAGTCATGATTGTCTTTATGATTCTTACTCAGCTATTCAATAAAGCTTGATTTACAAAAAAAAAAATCATATTTTTTTCCATAAAAATGATATTTTCGCCCCCAATTTTTATTTTCCCAAGGGTAACAGAAGAAATTGGACCTGTTATGTTTCGGTAGCTGAGGAGAAATAGCAAAAATAGTCAAAGTAGCAATACACCAGAGAGGTGGAAACTATTGGGTTGCAGGTGTCATGGGTGCATCGCCACAAAGATCGTCGCGATTGCACATTCTGACTTCTCACAGCTGAGCTTCTGTTTCTTTGTTTTTTGGTAATGTGAGAGTTAATTTTTCCTAGCTCTTTGCTAAGGCTAGGTGCAGCCTCGCCCGGCTGCTTTTGATTATGTTCTAATTAGTTTCCTTTATATTTCTGCCAGTCTGGGTGTTAGACGCGGTTGAAAGCATTCATGTAGTTCAGCAGTCTGGATCGGTTCTGAGAATATTTAAGCTAAGAGTTCATTAGTTGTTTTTACTCTTATAGCTTATTAGTTTATCTCTGAGACCTTAGGTGTTCCTACTGTGTGTGAGTGTTGTATGTAAGACTTTTTTTTACTTTATTCCTTCTCTTTCTTGTATGTCTTTCTGTTCATTATCCGTTACCTGTTCATTCCCTTTGGTGGTATTCAGGGTCCTTCTTGGACTAGAATACAGTTGGCAGGGATTGATTAGGAGACAGGGTTTACGCTGGTGGCCTGGACCTCTGTACCTTTAACAGTACCTCCAGGTTGAGGGATTAGTTAGGACCCCAGTTCAGGGTCAGCTTAGACCCCGGTCACCCTCTAGCCGGAGACAGCGTATAACGGATTCCGTTTTGACCCACTGGACATTCTATCAGGTAAATCCATGTTATAATATATCTATGCGCATGTTATATAGTATGTTGCCCTTTTGATATAGATTACTGACATCTCATATATATATCTGCTATACAGCGTGACATTTTCACCGGCCAAAAAAGATTCTCCCCAGCTGTCATGGATCCAGTAGCCCAGCTGGCCCGACAGTTGCAGGGGTTGTCCATGGAATTTGCAGACATTAAGTCCAAGGTTTTGTCCCTCCCAGAGCAAACCAGATCTGAACCTAAGGTTGCTCTCCCGGACAGGTTCACTGGTGGGCGGGACAAATTTTTTACTTTCCGGGAGGCATGTAAATTGTACTTTCGGCTGCGGCCTCGGTCATCTGGGAGTGAAGAGCAGAGGGTGGGAATTGTTATCTCGCTCTTACAAGGGGACCCTCAATCTTGGGCGTTCTCTATTCCTCCAGGCTCCCAGATCTCCAGTCAGTGGATCGATTTTTTACTGCCCTGGGTCTGGTATATGATGATCCGGATCGAGTTTCCCTTGCTGAAACAAAGTTACGTAAAATACGGCAGGGAAATCGTCCAGCGGAGGAATATTCTTCTGAGTTCCGTAGATGGGCAACAGATACTCAGTGGAATGACCCAGCTCTTAGGAGCCAGTTTTGTCAAGGGTTGTCTGACAAATTAAAAGATGTGTTGGCTCAGTATGATTCTCCTCCGTCACTGGAGGCTGCTATGGCCCTTGCTATTCGCATTGATAGACGACTTCGGGGAAGACGCGAGGTAACTCCGCCCCCCATGATGACTCCACCTACTGCTAAAGTCCCTTATACTGAGGTTCCCCTGGTCTGTTCTGAGGAACCCATGCAGTTGGGAGGGACATCATTTTGTAGGAGGGAATCGGCGGTGCGCCGCAAGGCTAGAAGGTGTTTCTTTGCGGGAGAGAGGGACATTTTGTTGGGGGTTGTCCATCCCGGACCTCTTTGACCCAAGGAGTTAACCTGGGAGTCTGTATTTCGTCCCCAAATCCCTCTCAGTTTATCGTGCCTGCGGAGGTGGTGATTGGTACTAGAACTGAGAGGATTTCTGTTTTTCTTGATAGTGGGTCCGGGGCTAATCTTGTGGACGCTCGGTTGCCCAGGTGCATGGTATGCAACTGAGTGTATTGGCCAAACCGGTCCCTATACTCTCTATTGATTCTAGACCTCTTGGTCAAGGTAGCTTGGTTCAAGCTGTTCATAACATAGATCTTCGAGTAGGGGCAATGCATAAAGAGCAATTGTCTTGTTATGTGTTGGAGGGTCTACCTACTCCTATTGTGTTGGGACTTCCTTGGTTGGCTAAACATAACCCAGTGATTGATTGGCAATCCAGAAAGATAAGCCAGTGGGGTGAATTTTGCAAGAATAACTGCATGAGCACGGTCATCGGTGCAGTTGTGCCTAGGACTTTGCCTCCTTTTTGGAGGACTTTGGGGAGATGTTCTCAGAGAAGGGGTGTAAAGAGTTACCTCCTCATCGCGCATATGACTGCTCAATAAAGTTGCTTCCTGATGCCTTATCTCGTACTTTCCCAGGGACCGGGAGGATGGATGATCCGGTTCCTATTCCTCAGGAGGGAGTTGTGGTGTCAGCTGTATGCTCTGAGCTTGAGGGGGAGGTATTGGGGGCTCAGGGGGACGCCCCTGTGGGACTTCCAGGGAGACTGATAGTTCCAGATCAGTTAAGACTGAAGGTTACGGAGAACCGTTACAAACGGATGGCTGATAGGGGAGAGTTTCTGGTCGAGATCTGAAGGTGAATGATCTGGTGTGGTTGTCTACCAGGAATATTAAACTTAAAGTTCCCTCCTGGAGGTTGGGTCCCAGATTCATCGGGCCGTACAGGATCAGTTCCATAATTAATCCTGTGGCATTTCGTCTGGACCTCCCTCCTACGTTTAAAATTCATAATGTGTTTCACAAGTCATTACTTAAAAAGTATGTGGCACCAGTCATACCGTACCTCTCTACTCCTCCTTCAGTGGTGGTCAATGATAACGTGGACGGACCTTTCACACAACTCACCCGGACAGACCTGGTCATGAGGGTCCGGAGGCCCCTCGTAGAAGGGGGGGTACTGTCATGGGTGCATCGCCACAAAGATCGTCGCGATTGCACATTCTGACTTCTCACAGCTGAGCTTCTGTTTCTTTGTTTTTTGGTAATGTGAGAGTTAATTTTTCCTAGCTCTTTGCTAAGGCTAGGTGCAGCCTCGCCCGGCTGCTTTTGATTATGTTCTAATTAGTTTCCTTTATATTTCTGCCAGTCTGGGTGTTAGACGCCGGTGAAAGCATTCATGTAGTTCAGCAGTCTGGATCGGTTCTGAGAATATTTAAGCTAAGAGTTCATTAGTTGTTTTTACTCTTATAGCTTATAGTTTATCTCTGAGACCTTAGGTGTTCCTACTGTGTGTGAGTGTTGTATGTAAGACTTTATTTACTTTATTCCTTCTCTTTCTTGTATGTCTTTCTGTTCATTATCCGTTACCTGTTCATTCCCTTTGGTGGTATTCAGGGTCCTTCTTAGGACTAGAATACAGTTGGCAGGGATTGATAGGAGACAGGGTTTACGCTGGTGGCCTGGACCTCTGTACCTTTAACAGTACCTCCAGGTTGAGGGATTAGTTAGGACCCCAGTTCAGGGTCAGCTTAGACCCCGGTCACCCTCTAGCCGGAGACAGCGTATAACGGATTCCGTTTTGACCCACTGGACATTCTATCAGGTAAATCCATGTTATAATATATCTATGCGCATGTTATATAGTATGTTGCCCTTTTGATATAGATTACTGACATCTCATATATATATCTGCTATACAGCGTGACATTAGGACCCTAAACTAACCGCAACACTAGAAGTAGCCGTGGAGCGTACCTACGGTGATCCTAGACGCCTCGTCACAGCCAGAGAGATAGCTACACCTAAAGGTAGAAAGATGAAAACTAACTGCCCCGTAGCTGAACCCCCAAAGAAATAGGAAGCCCCCAAACATGTAATGGCAGTTAGATAAGAAGAAAATACGAACACAGACAGAAAATAGAATGAGCAATTGCTGGGGCCCAATACTGTCTAGAAAGAAAAGTATAGGAATGAAAGAATTCTGACTGCAAACCAAAAAAACCCTGACAAAAATACCAACACTTCTGATTAACAAAAAACCTGAGATCACACGATCTCTACCACCTAAATCAGATCTCTGGTGTAACACACAGCAATTCAGCAAATAAAAAGTGACACAGGTACAGAGCAAAAGTGCAAACACAAACTGAGCACAATTGCAGCGCCAGGCCCCCAAAAGGGGACCAGGCAGAAGTCTACTGCAAGGCAGCAAACAAGCAAAGAAAATCCAACCAGAGGAAAAAAAAACAGCAACTCACTTATCTGAATGAAAGCAGGAATGCAAACTGAGCTCCAAGCAAGACCTGAAGAACAATTGATTACCGGCAAGGCTGCTGGGAATTCAGGTCACTTATATCAGACCATTCGGACCCAGCTGGAAGCCATTCCGCAATTGGTTCATTACCCTCAGCAGCCACCGGAGGGAGCCCCAGCTCCGAAGTCGCCTCCAACGTATTCTCAACATGTACCCCAAGAGTTATTTTGCAATTTGTCCTGAGTATGCGGATACCCCATATGTGGGATAAACTACTGTTTGGACGCATGGCAGAGCTCAGAAGGGAAGTAGCACCGCTTGACTTTTTCAACGCCGAATTGGCTAGAATTGAGATCAGATGCCATGTCACATTCGGAGAGCCCTTGATGTGCCTAAACAGTGGAAAACCCCCAATTCTAACTCCAACACTAATCCCAACGCACCCCTAACTCTAATCCCAACCCTAATCATAACCCTAACCACAAACCTAAGCCTAACACACCCGTTACCCTAGTCCCAACCCTAACCCTAACTTTAGCCCCAACTCTAACCCTAACTAGCCCAAACCCTAACCCTGATGGGAAAATGGAAATAAATAATTTTTTTTTTTTGATTATTTTTCCCTAACTAAGGGGTGATAAAAGGGGTTTAATTTACTATTTAAGCGGGTTTTTATGTTTGGCAGCTGTCACACGCTAAAAGACGCTTTTTATTGCAAAAAATAGTTTTTGCATCATCACATTTTGAGAGCTATAATTTTTGCATATTTTGGCCCACAGAGTCATGTGAGGTCTTATTTTTTGCGGGACGAGATGACTTTTTTATTGGTACCATTTTTGGGCACATGACATTTTTTGATCGCTTTTTATTACGATTTTTGGGAGGCAGAATGAACAAAATACAGCAAATCATGAATTTCTTTTGGGGGGTGGGCGTTTATACCGTTACGCGTGTGGTAAAATTGATAAAGCGGTTTTATTCTTCGGGTCAGTATGATTACAGCGATACCTCATTTGTATCATTTTTTTATGTTTTGGCGCTTTTATACAATAAAAACGATTATATATAAAAAATAATTATTTTTGCATCGCTTTATTCTGAGAGCTATAACTTTTTTATTTTTTCACTGATGACGCTGTATAGCGGCTCATTTTTTTGCGGGACAAGATGACGTTTTCAGCGGTACCATGATTATTTATATCCGTCTTTTTGATCGCGTGTTATTCCACTTTTTGTTCGGCGGTATGATGATAAATCATTGTCTTTTAGCCTTGCCTCTTTTTTTGAAGGGGTTCACTAAAGGGGTTAACTAATGGGACAGGTTTATAGGGCGGGTCGTTACGGACGCGGCGATACTAAATATATGTACTTTTATTGTTTTGTTTTGTTTTATTTACATGAAGAAAGGAATTTATTGGGGAATTTTTTTTTCTTTATGAATTTTTTTTTTATACTTGTTATTTTTATTTTTTTAACTTTTTTACTTTGTCCCAGGATATCACTGTATAGGGTCAGATCGCTGGTGTGACAGTGTGCTCGGCACTCTGTCACACCAGCGATCTCACTGGCACTGCTGCAGGCTTCCTCAGAGCCTGCTCTCAGCAGGCACTGAGGAAGCCGCCTCCCTGCAGGACCCGGAAGGACCCCGTGGCCATCTTGGATCCGGGGTCCTGCAGTGAGGAGGGTCCCTCGGAACAGCGCAATGTGTCTGAGGGTCTCAGGGGAGCACGCAGGGAGCCCCCTCCCTGCGCGATGCTTCCCTATACCGCTGGAACACTGCGATCATCTTTGATCGCAATGTGCCAGGGGTTAATGTGCCGGGAGCGGTCCATGACCGCTCCTGGCACATAGTGCCTGGTGTCAGCTGTGATAATCAGCTGACACCCAGCCGCGATCAGCTGCGCTTCCCACGGGAGCGCAGCTGATCACATGTGACATCCTATTCCGTCCCTGGGAATTAAGTACCAGGTCACATGGACGGAATAGTACGTCGGATGGGATTAAGGGGTCGGATGGGATTAAGGGGTTAAAGACTCTTCCTATTCATTTCTATTATAAAACCACTTTGATGTTCTTATGTCTTGTGTCTCCTAAAGGAATGAGCTCCAAGCTAGGCTCTGCCCAATCAGAAGACTGGCAAAACCAAATTTAACGAAAAATAACAATTTCAAAAAGAAAAATACCCCCAAAATTTCCGCAAAGAAGGAGCGTTTCCTTATGTGGTGTCCAATAGAAAACTCATCGTTTTTGAAAAATGTAAAAACTCTGTCTGTAGGTAACCTAATGCAGAGGTCATACTGTATTTCTGTTTGTGCACCTAGCGGTCTGACAGAGTACTCTCAACGTGTATCTCCTAATAATACCCTGTGTGGCCATATCAAGTGTTACATTGTGCCTGAGTGCAGTATCCCCACTGAATTTTGAGGGGAACATCACTCCAATACGGTGCAATTTATACAGTTATCGCACCTCAATGACAGTGCGGACAGGGGTGTGATTCGTCTTAGCCCTGTGCTCTGTGACTTGCACTAATAACAACATACTTGTATTTCTGTGTGCGTTTCACAGCACAGCCACGCCGCTCACACATTAACTGCACACAGCGCCTGTTATAATACTTCCAGTTTGTAACTAATGCAGAAAATGACATAAATATTCCCTTTTAGGCAAATTAATTGATTTTGCTAAGTTTTCTCTTTGCTGATAGTTTATTACTCTCACTACTCAGCTTAGCTTAATTTACCTACTGGCTATCCCTCTAGCTTAGTTTTACAGCCAAATTGATTAAAGGGGCATCGGCTAGTATTTTATGTGGATTGACATAATTGTACTGCCTTTTGCACTACTATATTGAGACTTCTGGTTTAAGTATGCCAATTAATAATTTTTTTATATCTATTCTATTATTTCTAAACACTGTTTCGGTGATTACTTTGTATCTCCGTTCATACTGCACCCACACACACAAATTATACACCATTTAAAAGGTAAACTTGCCGTCTTCAGCAAGGAAATAGCCAAACAAACCACACATCCGCCATTTGATCACAAAATACAGTTTAAACATTAATTTCCATAAACCTGCACTAAGGAAACACGACCTGCAGGTGGCACCACAGTACCCCAAAGCACACTACCACAAAGCTGCTTACCGACATCACAAACAAATCCAAAGATTTACCTTGGGGTCTTTCCAGCTTGCTCAAGTGCTTGCCCAGCCTATTTAAGGCACATTGGAGGATTGCACACTTCACTGCAGGTGAGTCACATATGCAAACACATTTGTAAACATGCACTGCTGTTATGATTTGGTAGCTGAGGAGAGCAGGCAAAAACGGCAATACACCAGAGAGGTTGGAATCTAATGGATTGCAGTACCCTGACTAACCACCACAACTAAAGGCAGCCGTGGAGCGTTCCTACGTTGGTCCTAGACGCCTCGTCACAGCCTGAGAGGTTAACTACACCTAAAGATAGAAAGAGGAAAGCTATCTGCCCCGGAGCAGATCCCCAAAGAACATAGAAAGCCCCCAAACATGTAATGGCGGTTAGACAAGAGGAAATACAGACACAGACAGAAAATAGTATGAGCAAACGTTGGGGCCCAATCTTCCTAGAAAGAAAAAGATAGGAAGGACACTTACTGCAATCCAAAAAACCCTAAAAAAATACCAACTCTACTAATTGCAAAAACACCTGAGATCACACGACCTCTACCACCTAAATTAGTTCTCTGGTGTAACAAAACTAAGCCGCAGCCACTGAAAAAACTGGAAAGGCAAATGAACAAATAACAGTGGCTCAGATAAACTGAGAGGAGCACAAGCCCCGGAGGGGACCTGGCTGACCTCCACAGAAGTGCAGGGAAAAATGCAAAAAGCAAGCACAAAAATAAAAGCAGAAAATATCTTATCTGTTAGCAGAAGATGCAGGCAAGACTCAGAAAGCGTCCAAGTGAACCAGGAACCAAAGCTGAGACAAGAACAATTGATCACCGGCAACCTTGATGGGAGGGAACCTCCCTTATATAAGACCAGTCTGTAACTCCTGATTGCCAATCTTCACAATCTTAATTGAATGGTTCAGTACTGTTTGTAACCACCAGAGGGAGCTTCTGCTCAGAATTAATTTCTAACACATTCACAACACTGCTTTTTTGCTGATTACTTCGCCCCACACACACACAAATGATACACCATTTGAAAGGTTAACTTGCTCCCTTCAGCAAGAAAAGAGTCAAACAAACCACACATTCAGGATTTTATCACTAAATACAGTTTAAATATTTATTTTCATAAACCTACAGAAAGACACAATGACCTGCAGGTGGCACCTCAACCGGAAGACTTTTTTTGGCCTCTACTTATCAAACCAATTTATTACTAATCTACATATATAAATACCTGTCTGTGTTCATCATCTCATGAAATATATTTACATTTGACCAGGTTGCTTCTTCTGAAATTGCCTGCGCCCCCGACGACCAATGTGCAAAAATTTTGCATGGGCCAAGCTAGTATTATTAATTTTCTTACTGATTGTTTTTAATAGTTACTTAAAAGTTATTTTTTTAAATTCATATACCTTCTCCCCCTGCTAATTGTGTGTAATTGACTCATTTATTGAAAGGGTGGTGTTCGTAGTAAGAGCAGTGTGAAGTTCAAATAGGTCAATCATGTGACAGTACGTGATTAGGCAAAGGAGCCTTGCACAGTCCCTAGGGAAGGGGCCCTAACTATTCCTGCTCCCAAAGGTACCTCTGATAGTGAGGAGGTCTGGGACAGAATTGCTAGCTATAAACAAGTAAGACAAACAGGGATAACAAAAGGTAACTGACATACAAGAAAAACTCACTAATGGTAGAGCGGTATATAGGGAAGGGTAGGAATGTACAAACCAAATGGGAATAGGGCAATGAGGAAGGCATACACCCAAAAACAGCATACAACCATCTCCAGCAGCAAAAACTATCTCCAATTCAGCACACCAACTCCAGGGAACCAGGAAGTAAACTTTCACTGGCA
The DNA here is from genome assembly GCA_033576555.1 of Oophaga sylvatica. NCBI lineage: Eukaryota > Metazoa > Chordata > Amphibia > Anura > Dendrobatidae > Oophaga > Oophaga sylvatica. The sequence continues at coordinate 155,727,716 of JARQOD010000003.1, forward strand.
AGGAAGAGAAGGTCTGGCCAGATCTAATAGCGAGAGGAAATGAACTCGTCAAGAGCAGCTGTGAGATGGAGCTGCATGTGTTTTCAACCAGCATAGAAAGGATCGCTAACCTATTCAGCACCAAAGGAAACTAAATCCATTTAATATGGGACACGAAACACACAAGCTAAATGGAAGTCCTGCGATTACACACTACGTAATGATTTTCTAACTCCAGATCTCCAAAGCGGACGTGACACACTCGTGACAATACCTCCCTTTCTACGAGGGGCCACAGGACACTCAAGGCTGGGTTTATCTAGGTGGGTCAAATGAAAGGACCATATCAACCTACCGGCAATAACCTCAGTTGCCGGCACCCACATCCTCTTCTCTGGACCATACCCCTTCCAATGTACCAGGTACTGTACAGTGCGGAGAACGATATGGGAATCAACGAGTTTCGCTACCTGAAATTCTAAATTGCCATCAATAATAACCTGTGGTAAAGGTGACGGTTCTACGGGCGCAACAAATTTTTTGAGCAAAGACCTGTGGAAAACTGTTATGTTTCGGTAGCTGAGGAGTGCAGGTAAAAAAGGCAATACACCAGAGCAGTTGGAATCTATGAGATTGCAGTACCCTGACTAACCACCACAACTAGATGCAGCCGTGGAGCGTTCCTACGTTGGTCCTAGACGCCTCGTCACAGCCTGAGAAACTATCTACACCTAAAGATAGAAATAGGAAAGCTATCTGCCCCGGAGCAGAACCCCAAAGATAATAGAAAGCCCCCAAACAAGTAATGGCGGTTAGACAAGATGAAATACTGACACAGAAAGAAAATAGTATGAGCAAACGCTGGGGCCCAAACTAACTAAATAGAAAAGGATAGGAAGGGTACTTACTGCAATCCCAGAAAACCCTGAAAGGCACCAACTCTACTAATTTCAAAAACACCTGAGATCACACGACCTCTACCACCTAAATTAGTTCTCTGGTGTAACAAAATCAAAACAGCAGCCACTGAAAAAACTGGAAAAAGCAAAAGTACAAACATCAGTGGCTGAACTAAACTGAGAGGGCAAAAGCCCCCGGAGGGGACCCTGAAAGCCCCCACAGAAGTGCAGGACAAAATGCAAAAATGTAGCACAAAAACAAAAGGAAGAAAATGTCTTATCTGTTAGCAGGAGATGCAGACACGACACAGCAGGCTACAAGGGAAACAGGAATGAAGGATTCAGACCAGAACAATTGATCACCGGCAACCCTGATGGGAAGGTGACTCCCTTATATAAGACCAGTCAGTAACACCTGATTCCCAGTCCTCACAATCTTCACTGGACAGACCAGCACCGCTTGTAACCACCAGAGGAAGCCTCTGCTCAGAACTCATCTCAAACCAATTCACAACAGTACCCCCCCCTTGAGGAACAGTCACCGAACCCTCATTTGAGCAACCAGGTCGGTCAGGATGAGTTCTATGATACGCACGGATAAGTCTCCTAGCATGGATGTCCGAAGCAAACACCCAAGAATTGTCTTCCTGACCATAACCTCTCCATTTAACCAAATACTGGAGTTTCCGTCTAGAAAAACGAGAATCTAATATTTTCTCAACCACATTCTCCAGATTGCCCTCAACCAAAACAGGGTCAGGAGGCACAGCAGCAGGAACCACTGGCTCAACAAACCTCTTCAACAAGGACTTGTGGAACACGTTATGGATCTTAAATGTCCCTGGAAGAAGCAAACGAAAAGAAACAGGATTAATAATCTCCATGATCTTATAAGGTCCAATGAACCTAGGCTTAAATTTAGGAGATGCTACTCTCATAGGAATATTCTTTGAGGACAACCAGACCAAGTCCCCCACTTTAAACCGAGGACCATCAGTCCTATGCCGGTTAGCAAACCGCTGGGCCTTCTCCTGAGAGAGGGACAACCTCTCCACTACCTGGTCCCAAATCTGTTGCATACGCTCCACAACAGAGTCAACACCTGGACAGACAGAAGCCTCCGTCTGTCCTGAAGAAAATCGAGGGTGAAACCCAGAATTACAGAAAAACGGAGACATCAAAGTGGCAGAGCTAGCCCTATTATTAAGAGCAAACTCAGCCAAAGGCAAAAAAGAGACCCAGTCATCCTGATCAGCAGACACAAAGCATCTCAGATAAGTCTCCAATGTCTGGTTTGTTCTCTCAGTTTGACCATTGGTCTGAGGATGAAATGCCGAGGAGAAAGACAATTGAACACCCAGTTTAGAACAAAAAGTCCTCCAAAATCTGGAAACAAACTGGACTCCTCTGTCAGACACAATGTTCTCAGGAATGCCGTGTAAACGAACCACGTGCTGAAGGAACAACGGCACCAATTCAGAGGAGGAAGGCAACTTAGGTAATGGCACAAGATGTATCATTTTGGAAAACCTATCACAAATTACCCAGATGGTGGTCATTCTCTGAGAAACAGGAAGGTCGGAAATGAAATCCATAGAGATATGGGTCCATGGTCTCTTGGGCACAGGCAATGGCATCAACAAACCACTAGAGCGAGAGCAAGGCTTGGAGCGAGAGCAAGTCCCGCAGGACTGCACAAATTCCCTGACAATCACTTAAACAAGGTAGGCCACCAAAAGGACCGACTAACCAAGTCTCTGGTACCAAAAATTCCGGGATGCCCAGCCAATGCGGAACAATGAATCTCAGACATCACACTCTTTTTCCACTGGTCCGGGACAAACAATTTTCCAACAGGGCAGCACTCGGGCCTATCCTCCTGACACCCCTCCAGAGCAAGTCTCAAATTGGGCGAGATGGCGGAAAGAACTACACCCTCTTTCAAAATAACAGAAGGATCAGATAACTCAGGAGAGTCCGCAGGAAACTCCTCGAGAGGGCATCCGCCTTAACATTCTTAGTGCCAGGAAGAAAGAAACCACAAAATTAAAACGTGTGAAAAACAAGGCCCACCTGGCCTGTCTAGGATTGAGTCGCTTGGCAGATTCCAGATAGACCAGATTCTTATGGTCCGTAAGGACCACCACCTGATGTTTGGCTCCCTCCAGCCAATGTCTCCACTCTTCAAAAGCCCACTTCATGGCCAATAACTCCCGATTACCCACGTCATAATTACGTTCAGTAGGAGAAAATTTTCGAGAGAAAAAGGCACAAGGGTTACTTTTAGAGGTCTCTGGATCTTTTTGGGACAAAACGGCACCTGCCCCAATTTCAGAGGCATCAACCTCCACCTGAAATGGCAGAGAAACATCAGGCTGCCGTAGAACAGGAGCAGAAGTGAATCTCTGCTTAAGTTCCTGAAATGCAGAGACTGCCTCAGGAGGCCAATTCACCACATCAGAACCCTTTCTGGTCAAATCAGTTAATGGTTTAACAATAACCGAGAAATTACCAATAAATTTACGATAAAAATTGGCAAAACCCAAAAATCTCTGAAGAGCCTTTAATGAAGTAGGTTGGACCCAATCACAGATGGCCTGAACCTTGACCGGGTCCATTTCAATAACAGATGGGGACAAAATGAATCCCAGAAATGAGATCCTCTGTACGCCAAAAAGACACTTTGATCCCTTCACATACAGAGCATTCTCTCTCAAAATCTGGAATACAGTTCGAACATGTTTCACATGAGAGTCCCAGTCATTAGAAAAAATCAAGATATCATCCAAATAAACAATCAGAAATTTGTCCACAAAATCCCTGAAAATGTCATTCATGAAGGACTGGAAGACGGAAGGAGCATTAGTGAGCCCAAAGGGCATCACTAGGTACTCAAAATGCCCTTCAGGGTATTGAATGCCGTCTTCCATTCATCCCCGTGCTTAATGCGAATAAGGTTATACGCCCCCCTGAGGTCAAGCTTGGTAAACCAAGTAGCGTTTTTCACCCTGGAAAACAGGTCAGAAATCAAGGGTAACGGGTATTGATATTTCACAGTAATATTGTTCAAGAGACGATAATCAATACACGGCCTTAATGAACCATCTTTTTTGGCCACAAAGAAAAAACGGCACCTAAGGGTGAAGAGGATGGTCTGATATGACCCTTCTCCAATGATTCCTTGATATAAGACCGCATAGCGTCATGTTCAGGTACAGACAAGTTAAAAAGGCGACCTTTAGGGAATTTACTACCCGGCACTAATTCAATAGCGCAGTCATAGCTCCTATGGGGAGGCAAGGATGCAGATTTACTTTCGCTAAACACATCAGAAAAATCAATCAAAAAGTCAGGAACATCCTGAGCCTGGGGGAGGCAGAAAAAACAGGAGTGTTGGTATTAACACATTGGCAGCCCCAACTGGTTACAGACACAGATTTCCAATCCAAAACAGGATTATGAGACTGTAACCAAGGGAAACCCAGCACGATAATGTCATGCAGATTATACAGAACCAAAAATTTGCAGCACTCCTGGTGATCAGGTTCAACCCTCATTATCACCTGAGTAGAAAACTGGGTTTATTCTCAGCCAAAGGGGTAGAATCGATCCCCAGTAGGGGAATAGACTTCTGTAGGGGTATCAAGGGAAACCCACAACGTTTAGCAAAATCATAATCCATCAGGTTAATAGCTGCTCCAGAATCAACGAAAGCCTGAGCAGAAAATGAGGACAGAGAGCATATCAGAGTGACAGTTAATAAAAACTTAGTCTGAACACTACCCAAGACAACTGAGCGTGCAAAACGTCTTCCCCGCTTAGGGCAGACTGAAATAGCATGAGAGGCATCACCACAGTAGAAACATAACCCATTGCGCTTTCGAAACTCATGACGCTGTGCCCCAGACACCACTCTATCACACTGCATGGGTTCAGAAGCTGGTTCACAAGGCAACACCATTCCACGCATACTTCTCCGTTCACGCAAACGTCTGTCAATTTGAATCACTAATGACATAGAATCATTGAGACCAGAGGGGACAGGGAATCCCACCATAACATCCTTTACATTATCTGACAGACCCTTCCGGAAAAGGGCTGCCAAAGCGTCGTCATTCCATTTGGTCAGGACTGCCCACCTACGGAATCTCTGACAGTATAACTCAGCGTCATAAGGCCCCTGATTTAATGCCAACAAGGCTTTTTCAGCTTGATCAGTGACATTAGGCTCATCGTACAATAACCCCAAAGCCTGAAAAAATGCATCAACATCACTCAAAACAGGATCCCCAGGTGTCAGGGAAAAAGCCCAATCCTGAGGATCGCCGCGCAGGAGAGAGATGATAATTTGAACCTGCTGCGCTGCGTTCCCTGAGGACTTAGATTTTAAGGCAAAAAACAATTTACAATTATTTTTGAAATTCTGAAACTTAGCTCGATCCCCTAAAAACAAATCTGGCATGGGAATCCTAGGTTCCACAACAGGCAACCTAGCAAGATATGCAGCAATACTCTGAACCTCAGTGGCAAGCTGATCCACACGGCCAGACAACTGTGCAAACTCCATTGAGAGAAAAGATCCTCCCCAGCACCCAGAGATACAGAGGGAAAAAATGCAACAAACAGAAAAATAACTCTGACAACCTTTTTTCTTTCACAATATTTTTTCCCTTCTGTGAGTACCATACAATTTTCAATTTTTAGGCTGGTGATACTGTTATGTTTCGGTAGCTGAGGAGTGCAGGTAAAAAAGGCAATACACCAGAGCAGTTGGAATCTATGAGATTGCAGTACCCTGACTAACCACCACAACTAGAGGCAGCCGTGGAGCGTTCCTACGTTGGTCCTAGACGCCTCGTCACAGCCTGAGAAACTAACTACACCTAAAGATAGAAATAGGAAAGCTATCTGCCCCGGAGCAGAACCCCAAAGATAATAGAAAGCCCCCAAACAAGTAATGGCGGTTAGACAAGATGAAATACTGACACAGAAAGAAAATAGTATGAGCAAACGCTGGGGCCCAAACTAACTAAATAGAAAAGGATAGGAAGGGTACTTACTGCAATCCCAGAAAACCCTGAAAGGCACCAACTCTACTAATTTCAAAAACACCTGAGATCACACGACCTCTACCACCTAAATTAGTTCTCTGGTGTAATAAAATCAAAACAGCAGCCACTGAAAAAACTGGAAAAAGCAAAAGTACAAACATCAGTGGCTGAACTAAACTGAGAGGGCAAAAGCCCCCGGAGGGGACCCTGAAGGCCCCCACAGAAGTGCAGGACAAAATGCAAAAATATAGCACAAAAACAAAAGGAAGAAAATGTCTTATCTGTTAGCAGGAGATGCAGACACGACACAGCAGGCTACAAGGGAAACAGGAATGAAGGATTCAGACCAGAATAATTGATCACCGGCAACCCTGATGGAAAGGTGACTCCCTTATATAAGACCAGTCAGTAACACCTGATTCCCAGTCCTCACAATCTTCACTGGACAGACCAGCACCGCTTGTAACCACCAGAGGAAGCCTCTGCTCAGAACTCATCTCAAACCCATTCACAACAGAAAACATTATGAATCTTGAAAGTCAGAGGAAGCTTGAGACGAAAAGCTAGAGTTGATTACTGCAACCACCTTATAAAGGACCAATAAACCTAGGACCTAATTTCTAAGAAGGAGTTGTCAGTTTAATATTTTTGGTGGATAGCCATACTAAATCATTCACCCCCAGGTGAATGACAATCTGACAACCTGACAATCGTTTGTTATCAGCCATACATTTGTATTTGTCCCCATGATCTTTAAATTATTCTGAAATCCTCCCCACACAGATGAGAGCAAAGAAGAATATTGACCCTCCCAGGAACCCTCAAAGACTCATGTTTACTGAAGGTACGGAATTGTGGATGGAAGCCAAAAGTGCAAAAAAATGGCAACTTACCAGTGGACTCGCTATGACGATTGTGTAAAGCAAACTCAGCTAGTCATAAAAAAAAGACCAATCCACCTGGTTATCTGACACAAAACACCTGAGGTTTAGTTGGATTAGGCATTCAGTCTGACCATTAGTTTGAGGATGAAACACAGCGGAAAAGGATAGTTGCATCCCTAAACGAGAACAAAATGTCTTCCAAAATTTAGATACAAACTGTGTCCCCCAATTTCATATTGGCATGCTATGGCGCTACAGAGTGCTGCCTTTTTTGTTTGAGTGTATATGAGTTGGTGACTCTAGGTAAGCACCTGTTCACACTTAGTTTATGTTTGGATGTGATGGTCAGTTTTTTAAAATTTGTATTCATTAGCCTTCTGACTGAGCACTCTGCCTCTTAGCCTCAGGTGTTTTTAGGCTAAGTTCACACGTTGCGGAATTGCCGTGGAAATTTCCGCGGCAATCCCGCACTTCTCTGCTGCGGGAAATACGCATTTTTTTTTGTATGCGTATTCCCGCCAGAAACTAGCATTTTGCAAGCGTAATAAGCTTGCAGAATGCTAGCGTTATTCTAGCGATCTGTAGCATCGCTTGGAAAACTGATTGACAGGTTGGTCACACGAGTCATAGTGTTTGACTCGTGTGACCAACTTTTTACTATTGATGCCACCTATGCCGCATCAATAGTAAAAATATCTAATGTAAAAATAATAAAAAAAATAATAAATAATGATATTCTCACCTTCCGGCGGCCCCCGCAGCTTTCCCGCCTCTCAGCGACGCTCCTGGCCAATCCCGTTCCCAGGCGTCCTTTGCGACAGACCCCAGATGATGTAGCATCACGCGAGACCGCTACGTCATCTGGGTGATTCTCGCAAAGGACTCCTGGGACCGGGAGCGTCGCTGAGAGGCAGGAAGGCTGCGGGGGCCGCCAGAAGGTGAGAATATCATTATTTTTTATTTTAATTATTGTTTTACCAGGGATATGGTACCCAGGGCCTGGAGGAGAGTCTCCTCTCCTCCGGACCCTGGGTACCATCCGCACATGAACCGCTTACATTCCGCATAGCCACATGCGGAAAGTAAGCGGTTCAATTCATTCCTATGGCGGCGATTCCGCCGAGATTACGCAAAATTAATGAACATATTGCTATTTTTTCCGCGAAGCGTTTTTTTCGCGGAAAAAAACGCTGAATGTGCACAAAAATTGCGGAATCCATTTAAATGAATAGGATGCTTAATGCTTGCGGTTTTTTCGCAAAAAAAACGCGAAAATTCCTGCCGTGTGCACTTAGCCTTAATCGCACAGGGCCACTACCCCTCCACCAGGGCCGGCTCCAGGTTTTTGTGGGCCCCGGGCGAAAGAGCCTCAGTGGGCCCCTTTAACACAGACCACGATTCATGATGCACAGATACAGCGGAGAAATATATATATATATATATATATATATATATAGATAGTACAAGGCCAAAGATTTCACTTCTTACATTACATGAGTGATATCTATTGTAAATTCTACAGTAGCTCAGAAACCGGCGAATCCTCGCAGCGCACAGTGCAGACCACACAGTATAGTCCTCCATACAGTATTATGGGCTCCACATAGTCCTCCATACAGTATTATGGGCTCCACATAGTCCGCCATACAGTATTATTATGGGCATCACATAGTCCTCCAGTCTGGTCCCCATATAATGCTCCATACAGAATACTGGTCCCCATATAATGCTCCATACAGAATACTGGTCCCCACATCATGCTCCATACAGAATACTGGTCCCCATATCATGCTCCATACAGAATACTGGTCCCTATATCATGCTCCATACAGAATACTGGTCTCCATATCATGCTCCATACAGAATACTGGCCCCATATCATGCTCCATACAGAATACTGGTCCCTATATCATGCTCCATACAGAATACTGGTTCCCATATCATGCTCCATACAGAATACTGTTCTCCATATCATGCTCCATACAGTATACTGGCCCCCATATCATGCTCCATACAGAATACTGGTTCCCATATCATGCTCCATACAGAATACTGGTCCCCATATCATGCTCCATACAGAATACTGGCCCCATATCATGCTCCATACAGAATACTGGTCCCCATATCATGCTCCATACAGAATACTGGTCCCAATATCATGCTCCATAAAGAATACTGGTCTCCATATCATGCTCCATACAGAATACTGGCCCCCATATCATGCTCCATACAGAATACTGGTCCACATATAATGCTCCATACAGAATACTGGTCCCCATATCATGCTCCATACAGAATACTGGTCCCCATATAATGCTCCATACAGAATACTGGACCCCATATAATGCTCCATACAGAATACTGGACCCCATATAATGCTCCATACAGAATACTGGACCCCATATAATGCTCCATACAGAAAACTGGTCCTCATATAATGCTCCATACAGAAAACTGGCTCTCATATCATGCTCCACACAGAATACTGGCCCTCATATAATGCTCCATACAGACTACTGGCCCTCATATAATGCTCCATACAGAATACTGGACCCCATATAATGCTCCATACAGAAAACTGGACCCCATATAGTGCACCAGTCAGGCTGTGCCCCCCATATAATGCCCCATGCAGGATGATAGGATGTCCTACCTATACAATGCTCCATTGAGGATGTCACTCCCCCTTGCAGGATGTCTCTCCCCCATATAATGCCCCACAAATCCATACATTAAAAAAAATAGATAAATAAATACCTCACTGCTCACCTGCTGCTACCACTGCTCTGCTCCGGACTCCAGCGTCGCCGCCCGGCGTCTTCCCACTCTGTCTGCACTGTGACTGCTCAGCAGATGACGCGGTGACGTCACAGCGCCCTCTGACCTGAGACGTCACATTCAGGAGACACAGGACCTGCAGCGGAGGCACGGGGAGAGGTAAGTATTGTGCGGGGCCCTGAGCAAGCGTGGCGGCGCTGGCACCGCTCTCCTCCGCTGACTGGCGCCATAGCGCGCCGGGGTGCCCGACGGCGAGTGGGCCCCCCCGCCTGCTCAGGGCCCCGGCTCTTGCCCGGGTACGCCGGGTGCTGACGCCGGCCCTGCCCTCCACAAAGATATAGATTTCAGTCTAAGAGAGAATTCACATTAGGTTCCCATACAGATGAAGACTTTATTCTAAGAGAGGATTGGCATGAATTGGCCAATTTATGCGCTAAGCTTTCTCAATTTTTCATATTTCTAATGCAGTAATGCAATTCAATTTTCATATTTCATATTTGCATGCTATGGCGCTACAGAGTGCTGCCTTGTTTGTTTGTGTGGGTTTATTTATAATATAACTATAGGATTAGTAATGGAGAGGCATCTTATAGACAAAGATGACATCAACCCACAAATATGAACCCCACTTGCCACCACCACAGTGCAAGTGGGAAGTGTCGGATAAAGTGCCAAATTTGGCATATCTAATAGATGCACCTTTTCTGGGGTGGCTGCAAACTGCTATTTTTAGGTTGGGGGGCCAATATCCATGACCCCTTACCAGCCTGAGAATACGACCCCCAGATGTCTGATTTAGTTTGGCTGGTGTAAAAAATGAGGAGTACCCAACGCCGTTTTTTTTAAATTATTTATTTAAATAATAAAAAAAAAAAACGTGAGGACCCCTCTATTCTTGATAACTAGCCTTGCTAAAACTGAGAGCTGAGGATTGCAGCCCGCAGCTGTCAGTTTTGCCTGGCTAGTTATCAAAAATACAGGGGAACCCACATCATTTAAAGAAAAAAATTTTCTAGCGCAGGCTGATGAATACTCCTATCAGCCAACTCCAGTGACCGCAGGCGTAGAAGTCCACTCAGCAGACGCCAGTGACCAGAGGTAAACTTTCAACTTTGAACAGGTGAGGGTTATTGTTTTTTATTTGTGTTTGTTTACAGGGGACAATGGCTTCAGGGAATTAGGTGTTAAAGTGAGTATAATATGATTTTTTAGTTTATTCTTAATTTTACATTTGAATACAACTCTCAACATTGTCCCCTGCTTGTGCTAATTGCAGGCAGAGCAGGGGACAATGATGAGAGCTGTCTTCAGCACCCGGGGGCCAGGGAACAGTGCAAACAGTACCACTGATTCCCAGGCACCGGTATGAGTCACACTGATGACACACAGATTTTGTTTTTGTTTGCGTCTATATTACTGTGTATTTATAATATGCCTCCCCCTTTTTATTTACCCCATTTATATAAACAATGCTTAATAAAAAACACTTTAACAAAAAAGGTAATACAAAAAATCCAAAATACATCATCAGCAAAAAATAGGTGTGACATGCCGTCATGTCATAACCTTTGCATATTATGCACCAGCTCAAATAGATAGAAATAACAGGAGTAGAAACAATGGAGCCAAATGGTGTTCAAAAAATGTAAAAAATACAATTCTTTATTAAAGTTAAATTAGAATCTAATAACAACAATGTCACCAATAATATATACAGCATAAGTAATATCCCCACCTCCCCTAGAAGCAATACCACAAAAAAGCCTGAATAATAAGTAACATAGAGAAAAGGACTGGCCATATAGTAAAACATATATAACAAATAGTGGGATAAGTAGTCACATCATAAGGGATATCAGACCAATTGGTCCGTGTACCTACAATCTCGTAATATGATGCCGTCCTAAAGATCTCAATAAATCAGAGTAATCTGATATATGAAAATTAGTTATGGTGAGTCGAAAGAATAATTAAAATCCTCAATTTATTGAAAAAAGATTAAAAGATCATACAGGTTGGGGATACATCTCAACGCGTTTCTGGCAGAAGCCCTTATTCACTGAGATACAGATTCCTTATGATACATGGTATAAAAACAAATAGTGACCAACCGTTGATCAATAAACACATATGTTAGCAATCAATCACATTTGAGAATAATTAGCATAATTACAAGGCTAAATCACAAGAAAGCCAGAGAGAAAAAAAGAAAAAAAAACCTTAGACATTCAATTCTCTGAGATTTAATATAAGTAAAGAGTATCATTCCTATAGTTCATGCCATTGGGGTATTTTGTATCCAGTTTGATAATCCAAAATAACTCTCTTAGGAGGAGTTTTTTCCTCCAATCCCCTCCTCTAATTGGAATATCCACTTTTTCTAACCCATAGAATGAAAAATTATTTAACCCCTTCACCCCCAAGGGTTGTTTGCACATTAATGACCGGGCCAATTTTTACAATTCTGACCACTGTCTCTTTATGAGGTTATAACTCTGGAACGCTTCAACGGATCTTCGCGATTCTGAGATTGTTTTCTCGTGACATATTGTACTTTATGTTAGTGGTAAAATTTCTTCCATATAACTTGCGTTTATTTATGAAAAAAACGCAAATATGGTGAAAATTTGGAAAATTTAGCAATTTTCAAATTTTGAAATTTTATTCCCTTAAAACAGAGAAATATGTCACAGACAATAGTTAACAAATAACATTTCCCAATGTCTACTTTACATCAGCACAATTTTGGAACCAAAATTTTTTTTTGTTACGAAGTTATAAGGGTTAAAAGTTGACCAGCGATTTCTAATTTTTACATCAAAATGTACAAAGCCATTTTTTTTAGGGACCACCTCATATTTGAAGTCACTTTGAGGGGTCTATATAGCAGAAAATACCCAAAAGTGACACCATTGTAAAAACTACATCCCTCAAGGTACTCAAAACCACATTCAAAAAGTTTATTAACCCTTCAGGTGCTTCACAGGAGCTAAAGCAACGTGGAAGGAAAAAATGAACATTTTACTTTTTAGTCACAAAAATGATCTTTTACAAACATTTTTTTTATATTCACAAGGGAAAAAGGAGAAAATGGACTGATAAAGTTGTTGTGCAATTTCTCCTGAGTACGCCGATACCCCATATGTGAGGGAAAACCACTGTTTGGGCGCACGGCAGGGCTCGGAATGGAAGGAGCGCAGTTTGACTTTTCCAAACCAAAATTGGCTGGAATTGAGAACGGACGCCATGTCGCGTTTGGAGAGGCCCTGACAGGGCCGCCATCAGGGCATGAGAACCCTTACTGCTGTATGGGGCCCGGTCATTAGGGGGGGCCCGCCGCCCGAGCACGCAGGTCCGCGCTCGGGCCCGGGGGCCCCCAACATTTTGAGGCTCCCCCTGCACCTCAAGGGGCCCCCAGCTAGCGGCACATCACGCAGCCGCTATGGGGCCCCTGTGTGGCAGGGGGGCCCGCCTGCCCCCAGCGCCGACTCCCCCTGCCGCTGCATTGAACTATACCGGCATCTGCCGGCACAGTTCAAAGCGATGATGGAGGAGAGAGCGTCTGCTGACGCTCCCTCTCCCATCATTCCCTGCTCTGCCTCTGACACAGCGCGCTCACTGTGTGCCGGGCAGAGCAGGAGACAGGAGCTGGGAGCAGCGCTGGCACCAGGATGAGGTGAGGAGTGTTTTTTTTTTTTTTTATAAATCTGTCCTGCTGTGTGGACATTCCTGGGGGGGGGAGGAGAGATGAGGGCTGTAAAATGTGGGCCCTGCTGTATACTATGGAGGCCCTGCTATATCCAATGGGGGCCCTGCTGTCTACTATAGGGGCCCTGCAATATACAATGGGGGCCCTGCTGTCTACTATAGGGGCCCTGCAATATACAATGGGGGCCCTGCTGTCTACTATGGAGGCCCTGCTATATCCAATGGGGGCCCTGCTGTCTACTATAGGGGCCCTGCAATATACAATGGGGGCCCTGCTGTCTACTATAGGGGCCCTGCAATATACAATGGGGGCCCTGCTGTCTACTATAGGGGCACTGCTATATCCAATGTGGGCCCTGCTGTATACTATGGAGGCCCTGCTGTCTACTATAGGGCCCTGCAATATACAATGGGGCCCTGCTGTCTACTATAGGGGCCCTGCTATATCCAATGTGGGCCCTGCTGTATACTATGGGGGCCCTGCTATATCCAATGGGGGCCCTGCTGTCTACTATAGGGGCCCTGCAATATACAATGGGGGCCCTGCTGTCTACTATAGGGGCCCTGCTATATCCAATGTGGGCCCTGCTGTATACTATGGGGGCCCTGCTATATCCAATGTGGGCCCTGCAATATACAATGGGGGCCCTGCTATATACTATGTGGGCCCTGCTGTATACTATGGGGGCCCTGCTATATCCAATGTGGGCCCTGCAATATACAATGGGGGCCCTGCTATATACTATGTGGGCCCTGCTGTACACTATGTGGGCCCTGCTGTACACTATGTGGGCCCTGCTGTACACTATGTGGGCCCTGCTGTACACTATGTGGGCCCTGCTATATACTATGTGGGCCCTGCTATATACTATGTGGGCCCTGCTGTACACTATGTGGGCCCTGCTGTACACTATGTGGGCCCTGCTGTACACTATGTGGGCCCTGCTGTACACTGTGGGCCCTGCTGTACATATGTGGGCCCTGCTGTATACTATGTGGGCCCTGCTGTATACTATGTGGGCCACGCTGTACACTATGTGGGCTGTGTTATATACTATAGGGGGATATATATTTTATAGGGTGGCTGTGTTATATAATATATGTGGCTGTGTTATATACTTTGTGGCTGTGTTATATACTATGGGGGGCTACGTTATATTCCTTTGGGGAGGCAGGCTGTATGATATTCTATTCGGGGATACATTATATTCTATGGGGGGCTGTATTATATTTATTATATTTCTATGAGGGGTGATTGCATCATACTCTATGAGGTGGCTACATTGTATTCTATGAGGGGCTAGATTATATTGTATGGGGGCTTCATTATACTTTATGAGGGGGCTACATTATATTCTATGGGGGCTGCATTATACTATATGAGTAGGGCTACATTGTATTTTATGGAGGGGCTACATTATACTATAAAGGGGGCTCAATTCTATGGGGGTTTAGATTATACTCTGTGGGGTGGTTGCATTATACTCTGTGGAGTGGCTGCATTATGCTCTGTGGGGTGGCTGCATTATGCTCTATAGGGTCACTGCATTATACTATATGTGGGCTGCATTATACTGTATCGAGGACTATGGGGAATACATTATACCATATGAAGAACTATGGGGTGCATTATACTATGGGAAGTGAATTGTACTACATGGATGACTATGGCGGTGCATTATACTATATGGAGCACTATGAGGAGTGTATTATACTATATGGATGACTGAGTGTATTTTAATATATTGAGGGCTATTAGGAGTGTATTATACTATATGGAGGACTATGGATACATTATATTATATGAGGACTATGGGTGTGCACTTTACAATATGGAGGACTGTGGTGCACATTATAATATATGGAGGACTATGGGGTGTATTATACTAAACAAGCAAAATGGTGCATATTCATCGAGTGATTGGTGTTAGGCGAAGTGCACACGTTCAGGAATGTTTGCAGAATTTTCCTGAGCAAAAACAGACTTTTTCCGCGGTAAACTTTCTAGGTCAATAATATAGCGGGAAAAAGGCTAGAATTCCGCAAAATTAATGAACATGTTGGTTCTTTTTCCGAGATGCGTTTTTTTTCGCGGAAAAAAACGCACCATGTGCACAAAAATTGCGGACTTCATTCTAAATGATAGGATGCTTAAATCATGCGTTTTTGACACGTTTTTTCCTGCGGAAAAAACGCAAATAATCCTGAACGTGTGCACATAGCCTGAATGTGTCATTGGTGAGGGCATGGTGCAGAAGTGAAGTTTTTCCATGAAAGGGCGGAGGGATTTTGGAAGGTTTGCGTGGTGGAGGAGGAGCTAGGGTGGATGCGGAACTGGGGGGGTGGAGCCTGGGCGGAGTCTCAAGGGGGCCCCATAAATTTTGCCAGTATGGGGCCCCGAAATTCCTAGTGGCAGCCCTGGGCCCTGATATGCCTAAACAGTGGAAACCCCCCACATGTGACCCCATTTTGGAAACTAGACCCCCTAAGGAACTTATAATAATAATAATAATAATCTTTATTTATATAGCGCCAACATATTCCGCAGCGCTTTACAGTTTAACAGTTTCAAAACACAAGTCATAGGTAACAACGTTAACAATACAATAATTAAAGCAAAATAAGCCGACCCTGCTCGTGAGAGATTACAATCTACAATGAGGTGGGGGAGATACAAAGTACAGGTGTGTATATACAATGGTGCATTTACAATGATGGTCCAGCCATCTTGAGGGAGTGAGGCATGGATGGAGATAGTGAATGGGCTACACATACACACTTAAACATAGAACGACTTTGGTTAGTGAATGTGATAGGCCACTCTGAACAAATGTGTTTTGAGGGAGCTCCTGAAACCATGCAAATTGTGGATAGTCCTAATTTCTTGGGGTAGAGCATTCCAGAGGATTGGCGCAGCGCGGGAGAAGTCTTGGAGTCGGGAGTGGGAGGTACGGATTAGTGCAGAGGTTAGTCGAAAGTCGTTTGCAGAGCGCAGCAGTCGGTTAGGCCGATAGATAGAGATGAGGGAGGAGATGTAAGGGGGTGCTGCACTGTGGAGAGCTTTGTGGGTGAGAACCAGTACTTTGAATTGGATCCTATAATGAATGGGCAGCCAGTGTAAGGACTGGCGAAGAGCGGACGCGTCCGAGTACCGATTAGCCAGATGGATGACCCTGGCTGCTGCATTAAGGATGGACTGGAGAGGGGATAGTCGAGTAATGGGGAGGCCAAGTAATAGAGCGTTGCAGTAGTCCAGGCGGGAGTGGATCAATGCTACAGTGAGGGTTTTTGTTGTTTCCATGGTGAGAAAAGGGCGGATTCTAGAGATGTTCTTTAGGTGTAGACGGCAAGAGCGGGCAAGAGATTGTATATGGGAGGTGAAGGAGAGATTGGTGTCAAACATAACACCCAGACAGCGAGCCTGCTGCTTATCTAGATGTGTGGTGAGCACTTTGAACCCCCAAGTGCTTCACGCAAGTTTATAATGTAGAGTCGTGAAAAAAAAAAATCATATTTTTTCAACAAGCATGATGTTTTAGTCCCCAATTTTTTATTTTCCCAAGGGTAAGAGGAGAAATTGGACCACAAAAGTTGTTGTCCAACTTGTCCTGAGTACGCTGATACCCCATATGTGGGGGGGAACCACTGTTTGGGCGCACGGAAGGGCTCGAAAGGGAAGGAGCGCCGTTTGACTTTTCCAAACCAAAATTGGCTGGAATTGTGAACGAACGCCATGTCGCGTTTGGAGGGCCCCTGATGTGCCTAAACAGTGGAAACCCCCCACATGTGACCCCATTTTGGAAACTAGACCCCCTAAGGAACTTATCTAGATTTGTGGTGAGCACTTTGAACCCCCAAGTGCTTCACGCAAGTTTGTAATGTAGAGCCGTGAAGAAAAAAAATCATATTTTTTCCACAAGCATGATGTTTTAGTCCCCAATTTTTTATTTTCCCAAGGGTAAGAGGAGAAATTGGACCACAAAAGTTATTGTCCAACTTGTCCTGAGTACGCTGATACCCCATATGTGGGGAGGAACCACTGTTTGGGCGCACGGCAGGGCTCGAAAGGGAAGGAGCGCCGTTTGATTTTTCCAAACCAAAATTGGCTGGAATTGGGAACGAACGCCATGTCGCGTTTGGAGGGCCCCTGATGTGCCTAAACAGTGGAAACTCCCCACATGTGACCCCATTTTGGAAACTAGACCCCCTAAGGAACTTATGTAGGTGTGTGGTGAGCACTTTGAACCCCCAAGTGCTTCACGCAAGTTTGTAATGTAGAGCCGTGAAGAAAAAAAATCATATTTTTTCCACAAGCATGATGTTTTAGTCCCCAATTTTTTATTTTCCCAAGGGTAAGAGGAGAAATTGGATCACAAAAGTTGTTGTCCAACTTGTCCTGAGTACGCTGATACCCCATATGTGGGGGGGAACCACTGTTTGGGCGCACGGCAGGGCTCGAAAGGGAAGGAGCGCCGTTTGACTTTTCCAAACCAAAATTGGCTGGAATTGGGAACGAACGCCATGTCGCGTTTGGAGGGCCCCTGATGTGCCTAAACAGTGGAAACCCCCCACATGTGACCCCATTTTGGAAACAAGACCCCCTAAGGAACTTATCTAGATGTGTGGTGAGCACTTTGAACCCCCAAGTGCTTCACGCAAGTTTGTAATTTGGAGCCGTGAAGAAAAAAAATCATATTTTTTCCACAAGCATGATGTTTTAGTCCCCAATTTTTTATTTTCCCAAGGGTAAGAGGAGAAATTGGACCACAAAAGTTGTTGTCCAACTTGTCCTGAGTACGCTGATACCCCATATGTGGGGGGGAACCACTGTTTGGGTGCACGGCAGGGCTCGAAAGGGAAGGAGCGCCGTTTGACTTTTCCAAACCAAAATTGGCTGGAATTGGGAACGAACGCCATGTCGCGTTTGGAGGGCCCCTGATGTGCCTAAACAGTGGAAACCCCCCACATGTGACCCCATTTTGGAAACTAGACCCCCTAAGGAACTTACCTAGATGTTTGGTGAGCACTTTGAACCCCAAGTGCTTCACGCAAGTTTGTAATGTAGAGCCGTGAAGAAAAAAAATCATATTTTTTCCACAAGCATGACGTTTTAGTCCCCAATTTTTTATTTTCCCAAGGGTAAGAGGAGAAATTGGACCACAAAAGTTGTTGTCCAACTTGTCCTCAGTACGCTGATACCCCATATGTGGGGGGAACCTGTTGTGAATGGGTTTGAGATGAGTTCTGAGCAGAGGCTCCCTCTGGTGGTTACAAGCGGTACTAGTGAGGACTGGGAATCAGGTATTACTGATTGGTCTTATTTAAGGGAATCATTTTCCCATCAGGGTTGCCGGTGATCAATTGTTCTGGTCTGAATCCTTCTTTCCAGTTTCCCTTGTAGCCTGCTGTGTCGTGTCTTCTTCTCCTGCTATCAGATAAGACAATTTCTTATTTTGTGTTTTTGCTATATTTTTGCATTTGGTCCTGCACTTCTGTGGGGGCCTTCTGGGTCCCCTCCGGGGGCTTTTGCCCTCTCAGTTTAGTTCAGCCACTGTGTTTTGTACTTTTGCTTTTTCCAGTTTTTTCAGTGGCTGCTGTTTTTGTTACACCAGAGAGCTAATTTAGGTGGTAGAGGTCGTGTGATCTCAGGTGATTTTGAAATTAGTAGAGTTGGTGTTTTTCAGGGTTTTCTGGATTGCAGTAAGTACCCTTCCTGTCCTTTTCTATTTAGATAGTTTGGGCCCCAGCGTTTGCTCATACTATTTTCTTTCTGTGTCAGTATTTCCTCTTGTCTAACCGCCATTACATGTTTGGGGGCTTTCTATTATCTTTGGGGTTCTGCTACGGGGCAGATAGCTTTCCTATTTCTATCTTTAGGTGTAGTTAGTTTCTCAGGCTGTGACGAGGCGTCTAGGACCAACGTAGGAACGCTCCACGGCTGCCTCTAGTTGGGTGGTTAGTCAGGGTACTGCAATCTCATAGATTCCAACTGCTCTGGTGTATTTCCTTTTTTACCTGCACTCCTCAGCTACCGTAACATAACAGTATCACCGGCCATAAAAATTGTATGGTACTCACAGAAGGGAAAAAATATTTTGAAGGAAGAAAAGTTGTCAGAGATATTTTTCTGTTTGTTGCATTTTTTTTTTTTTTTTTTCCCTCTGTATCTCTGGGTGCTGGGGAGGATCTTTTCTCCCAATGGAGTTTGCACAGTTGTCTGGCCGTGTGGATCAGCTTGCCACTGAGGTTCGGAGTATTGCTATCATATCTTGCTGGGTTGCCTGTTGTGGAACCTAGGATCCCCATGCCAGATTTGTTTTTAGGGGATCGAGCTAAGTTTCAGAATTTCAAAAATAATTGTAAATTGTTTTTTGCCTTAAAATCTAAGTCCTCAGGAAACGCAGCGCAGCAGGTTCAAATTATCATCTCTCTCCTGCGCGGCGATCCTCAGGATTGGGCTTTTTCCCTGATACCTGGGGATCCTGTTTTGAGTGATGTTGATGCATTTTTTCAGGCTTTGGGGTTATTGTACGATGAGCCTAATGTCACTGATCAAGCTGAAAAAGCCTTGTTGGCATTAAATCAGGGCTTGATGACGCTGAGTTATACTGTCAGAGATTCCGTAGGTGGGCAGTCCTGACCAAATGGAATGACGACGCTTTGGCGGCCCTTTTCCGGAAGGGTCTGTCGGATAATGTAAAGGATGTTATGGTGGGATTCCCTGTCCCCTCTGGTCTCAATGATTCTATGTCATTGGCGATTCAAATTGACAGACGTTTGCGTGAGCGGAGAAGTATGCGTGGAGTGGTGTTGCCTTGTGAGCCAGCTGCTGAGCCCATGCAGTGTGATGGAGTGGTGTCTGGGGCACAGCGTCATGAGTTTCGAAAGCGCAATGGGTTATGTTTCTACTGTGGTGATGCCTCTCATGCTATTTCAGTCTGCCCTAAGCGGGAAGACATTTTGCACGCTCAGTTGTCTTGGGTAGTGTTCAGACTAAGTTTTTATTAACTGTCACTCTGATATGCTCTCTGTCCTCATTTTCTGCTCAGGCTTTCGTTGATTCTGGAGCAGCTATTAACCTGATGGATTATGATTTTGCTAAACGTTGTGGATTTCCCTTGATACCCCTACAGAAGTCTATTCCCTTACTGGGGATCGATTCTACCCCTTTGGCTGAGAATAAACCCCAGTTTTCTACTCAGGTGATAATGAGGGTTGAACCTGATCACCAGGAGTGCTGCAAATTTTTGGTTCTATATAATCTGCATGACATTATAGTGCTGGGTTTCCCTTGGTTACAGTCTCATAATCCTGTTTTGGATTGGAAATCTGTGTCTGTAACCAGTTGGGGCTGCCAATGTGTTAATACCAACACTCCTGTTTTTTCTGCCTCCCCCCAGGCTGAGGATGTTCCTGACTTTTTGTTTGATTTTTCTGATGTGTTTAGCGAAAGTAAATCTGCATCCTTACCTCCCCATAGGAGCTATGACTGCGCTATTGAATTAGTGCCAGGTAGTAAATTCCCTAAGGGTCGCCTTTTTAACTTGTCTGTACCTGAACATGACGCTATGCGGTCTTATATCAAGGAATCATTGGAGAAGGGTCATATCAGACCATCCTCTTCACCCTTAGGTGCCGGTTTTTTCTTTGTGGCCAAAAAAGATGGTTCATTAAGGCCGTGTATTGATTATCGTCTCTTGAACAATATTACTGTGAAATATCAATACCCGTTACCCTTGATTTCTGACCTGTTTTCCAGGGTGAAAAACGCTACTTGGTTTACCAAGCTTGACCTCAGGGGGGCGTATAACCTTATTCGCATTAAGCACGGGGATGAATGGAAGACGGCATTTAACACCCCTGAAGGGCATTTTGAGTACCTTGTGATGCCCTTTGGGCTCACTAATGCTCCTTCCGTCTTCCAGTCCTTCATGAATGACATTTTCAGGGATTTTGTGGACAAGTTTCTGATTGTTTATTTGGATGATATCTTGATTTTTTCTAATGACTGGGACTCTCATGTGAAACATGTTCGAACTGTATTCCAGATTTTGAGAGAGAATGCTCTGTATGTGAAGGGATCAAAGTGTCTTTTTGGCGTACAGAAGATCTCATTTCTGGATTCATTTTGTCCCCATCTGTTATTGAAATGGACCCGGTCAAGGTTCAGGCCATCTGTGATTGGGTCCAACCTACTTCATTAAAGGCTCTTCAGAGATTTTTGGGTTTTGCCAATTTTTATCGTAAATTTATTGGTAATTTCTCTGTTATTGTTAAACCATTAACTGATTTGACCAGAAAGGGTTCTGATGTGGTGAATTGGCCTCCTGAGGCAGTCTCTGCGTTTCAGGAACTTAAGCAGAGATTCACTTCTGCTCCTGTTCTACGGCAGCCTGATGTTTCTCTGCCATTTCAGGTGGAGGTTGATGCCTCTGAAATTGGGGCAGGTGCCGTTTTGTCCCAAAAAGATCCAGAGACCTCTAAAAGTAACCCTTGTGCCTTTTTCTCTCGAAAATTTTCTCCTACTGAACGTAATTATGACGTGGGTAATCGGGAGTTATTGGCCATGAAGTGGGCTTTTGAAGAGTGGAGACATTGGCTGGAGGGAGCCAAACATCAGGTGGTGGTCCTTACGGACCATAAGAATCTGGTCTATCTGGAATCTGCCAAGCGACTCAATCCTAGACAGGCCAGGTGGGCCTTGTTTTTCACACGTTTTAATTTTGTGGTTTCCTTTCTTCCTGGCACTAAGAATGTTAAGGCGGATGCCCTCTCGAGGAGTTTCCTTGCGGACTCTCCTGAGCTATCTGATCCCTCTGTTATTTGAAGGAGGGTTAGTTCTTTCCGCCATCTCGCCCAATTTGAGACTTGCTCTGGAGGGTGGTCAGGAGGATAGGCCCGAGCGCTGCCCTGTTGGAAAATTGTTTGTCCCAGACCAATGGAAAAAGAGTGTGATGTCTGAGATTCATTGTTCCGCGTTGGCTGGGCATCCCGGAATTTTTGGTACCAGAGACTTGGTTAGTCGGTCCTTTTGGTGGCCTACCTTGTCTCGCGATGTCAGGGAATTTGTGCAGTCCTGTGGGACTTGCTCTCGCTCCAAGCCTTGCTCTCGCTCTAGTGGTTTGTTGATGCCATTGCCTGTGCCCAAGAGACCATGGACCCATATCTCTATGGATTTCATTTCCGATCTTCCTGTTTCTCAGAGAATGACCACCATCTGGGTAATTTGTGATAGGTTTTCCAAAATGATACATCTTGTGCCATTACCCAAGTTGCCTTCCTCCTCTGAATTGGTGCCGTTGTTCCTTCAGCACGTGGTTCGTTTACACGGCATTCCTGAGAACATTGTGTCTGACAGAGGAGTCCAGTTTGTTTCCAGATTTTGGAGGACTTTTTGTTCTAAACTGGGTGTTCAATTGTCTTTCTCCTCGGCATTTCATCCTCAGACCAATGGTCAAACTGAGAGAACAAACCAGACATTGGAGACTTATCTAAGATGCTTTGTGTCTGCTGATCAGGATGACTGGGTCTCTTTTTGCCTTTGGCTGAGTTTGCTCTTAATAATAGGGCTAGCTCTGCCACTTTGATGTCTCCGTTTTTCTGTAATTCTGGGTTTCACCCTCGATTTTCTTCAGGACAGACGGAGGCTTCTGTCTGTCCAGGTGTTGACTCTGTTGTTGAGCGTATGCAGCAGATTTGGGACCAGGTAGTGGAGAGGTTGTCCCTCTCTCAGGAGAAGGCCCAGCGGTTTGCTAACCGGCATAGGACTGATGGTCCTCGGTTTAAAGTGGGGGACTTGGTCTGGTTGTCCTCAAAGAATATTCCTATGAGAGTAGCATCTCCTAAATTTAAGCCTAGGTTCATTGGACCTTATAAGATCATGGAGATTATTAATCCTGTTTCTTTTCGTTTGCTTCTTCCAGGGACATTTAAGATCCATAACGTGTTCCACAAGTCCTTGTTGAAGAGGTTTGTTGAGCCAGTGGTTCCTGCTGCTGTGCCTCCTGACCCTGTTTTGGTTGAGGGCAATCTGGAGTATGTGGTTGAGAAAATATTGGATTCTCGTTTTTCTAGACGTAGACTCCAGTATTTGGTTAAATGGAGAGGTTATGGTCAGGAAGATAATTCTTGGGTGTTTGCTTCGGACATCCATGCTAGGAGACTTATCCGTGCGTATCATAGAACTCATCCTGACCGACCTGGTTGCTCAAATTAGGGTTCGGTGACCCCTCCTCAAGGGGGGGTACTGTTGTGAATGGGTTTGAGATGAGTTCTGAGCAGAGGCTCCCTCTGGTGGTTACAAGCGGTACTAGTGAGGACTGGGAATCAGGTGTTACTGATTGGTCTTATTTAAGGGAATCATTTTCCCATCAGGGTTGCCGGTGATCAATTGTTCTGGTCTGAATCCTTCTTTCCAGTTTCCCTTGTAGCCTGCTGTGTCGTGTCTTCATCTCCTGCTATCAGATAAGACAATTTCTTATTTTGTGTTTTTGCTATATTTTTGCATTTGGTCCTGCACTTCTGTGGGGGCCTTCTGGGTCCCCTCCGGGGCTTTTGCCCTCTCAGTTTAGTTCAGCCACTGTGTTTTGTACTTTTGCTTTTTCCAGTTTTTTCAGTGGCTGCTGTTTTTGTTACACCAGAGAGCTAATTTAGGTGGTAGAGGTCGTGTGATCTCAGGTGATTTTGAAATTAGTAGAGTTGGTGTTTTTCAGGGTTTTCTGGGATTGCAGTAAGTGCCCTTCCTGTCCTTTTCTATTTAGATAGTTTGGGCCCCAGCGTTTGCTCATACTATTTTCTTTCTGTGTCAGTATTTCCTCTTGTCTAACCGCCATTACATGTTTGGGGGCTTTCTATTATCTTTGGGGTTCTGCTACGGGGCAGATAGCTTTCCTATTTCTATCTTTAGGTGTAGTTAGTTTCTCAGGCTGTGACGAGGCGTCTAGGACCAACGTAGGAACGCTCCACGGCTGCCTCTAGTTGCGGTGGTTAGTCAGGGTACTGCAATCTCATAGATTCCAACTGCTCTGGTGTATTTCCTTTTTTACCTGCACTCCTCAGCTACCGTAACATAACAGGAACCACTGTTTGGGCGCACGCAGGGCTCGAAAGGGAAGGAGCGCCGTTTGACTTTTCCAAACCAAAATTGGCTGGAATTGGGAACGAACGCCATGTCGCGTTTGGAGGGCCCCTGATGTGCCTAAACAGTGGAAACCCCCCACATGTGACCCCATTTTGGAAACTAGACCCCTAAGGAACTTATCTAGGTGTGTGGTGAGCACTTTGAACCCCAAGTGCTTCACGCAAGTTTGTAATGTAGAGCCATGAAAAAAAAAATCATATTTTTTCCACAAGCATGATGTTTAGTCCCCAATTTTTTATTTTCCCAAGGGTAAGAGGAGAAATTGGACCACAAAAGTTGTTGTCCAACTTGTCCTGAGTACGCTGATACCCCATATGTGGGGGGAACCACTGTTTGGGCGCACGGCAGGGCTCGAAAGGGAAGGAGCGCCGTTTGACTTTTCCAAACCAAAATTGGCTGGAATTGGGAACGAACGCCATGTCACGTTTGGAGGGCCCCTGATGTGCCTAAACAGTGGAAACCCCCCACATGTGACCCCATTTTGGAAACTAGACCCCCTAAGGAACTTATGTAGGTGTGTGGTGAGCACTTTGAACCCCAAGTGCTTCACGCAAGTTTGTAATGTAGAGCCGTGAAGAAAAAAAAATCATATTTTTTCCACAAGCATGATGTTTTAGTCCCCAATTTTTTATTTTCCCAAGGATAAGAGGAGAAATTGGACCACAAAAGTTGTTGTCCAACTTGTCCTGAGTACGCTGATACCCCATATGTGGGGGGAACCACTGTTTGGGCGCACGGCAGGGCTCGAAAGGGAAGGAGCGCCGTTTGACTTTTCCAAACCAAAATTGGCTGGAATTGGGAACGAACGCCATGTCGCGTTTGGAGGGCCCCTGATGTGCCTAAACAGTGGAAACCCACCACATGTGACCCCATTTTGGAAACTAGACCCCCTAAGGAACTTATCTAGGTGTGTGTTGAGCACTTTGAACCCCCAAGTGCTTCACGCAAGTTTGTAATGTAGAGCCGTGAAGAAAAAAAATCATATTTTTTCCACAAGCATGATGTTTTAGTCCCCAATTTTTTATTTTCCCAAGGGTAAGAGGAGAAATTGGACCACAAAAGTTGTTGTCCAACTTGTCCTGAGTACGCTGATACCCCATATGTGGGGGGGAACCACTGTTTGGGCGCACGGCAGGGCTCGAAAGGGAAGGAGCGCCGTTTGACTTTTCCAAACCAAAATTGGCTGGAATTGGGAACGAACGCCATGTCGCGTTTGGAGGGCCCCTGATGTGCCTAAACAGTGGAAACCCACCACATGTGACCCCATTTTGGAAACTAGACCCCCTAAGGAACTTATCTAGGTGTGTGTTGAGCACTTTGAACCCCAAGTGCTTCACGCAAGTTTGTAATGTAGAGCCGTGAAGAAAAAAAATCATATTTTTTCCACAAGCATGATGTTTTAGTCCCCAATTTTTTATTTTCCCAAGGGTAAGAGGAGAAATTGGACCACAAAAGTTGTTGTCCAACTTGTCCTGAGTACGCTGATACCCCATATGTGGGGGGGAACCACTGTTTGGGCGCACGGCAGGGCTCGAAAGGGAAGGAGCGCCGTTTGACTTTTCCAAACCAAAATTGGCTGGAATTGGGAACGAACGCCATGTCGCGTTTGGAGGGCCCCTGATGTGCCTAAACAGTGGAAACCCCCACATGTGACCCCATTTTGGAAACTAGACCCCCTAAGGAACTTATCTAGGTGTGTGGTGACTACTTTGAACCCCCAAGTGTTTCA
>JARQOD010000003.1:155753983-155823004 GCA_033576555.1 Oophaga sylvatica
GGGGGTCTCAGTTTGTGTCCAAATTCTGGAAGGCATTTTGTACACGGCGGGGGATGCATTTATCGTTTTCATCGGCTTTTCATCCTCAGACCAATGGTCAGACGGAACGTCTGAACCAGAGCTTGAAGACATATCTCCGGTGTTTTGTGTCAGAGAACCAGGAGGACTGGGCTTCTTTTTTGCCTCTGGCGGAGTTTGCTCTTAATAATAGGCGGAGCGAGTCCACTGGTAAGTCCCCGTTTTTTTGGGGCATATGGTTTTCACCCCCAGTTTTGTACTTTCAGTAGGGGGGGCTCTTCGGGGTTCCTGAGGAGGAACGATTTTTCGTCATCACTCGCTTCAGTGTGGAGAGGGGTGCTGAATAATCTGAGTACTATGGGGAACCGATACAACGTATGGCTGATAGGAGGAGAGTGTCTGGTCCGGACCTAAGTGTGAACGATCGGGTATGGTTGTCTACCAAGAATATAAAACTTAAGGTTCCCTCCTGGAAACTGGGTCCCAGGTTCATCGGGCCGTACAGGATCAGTTCTATAATTAATCCGGTGGCATTCCGTCTTGACCTCCCCCCTACGTTTAAATTCACAACGTGTTCCACAGATCTTTGCTTAAGAGGTATGTGGCGCCGGTGATACCGTCACCTTTACCTCCTCCTCCAGTGGTGGTCAATGGTAACTTGGAGTTTCAGGTATCGAAAGTCGTCGATTCACGTTTAATCGCCGGTCCCTTCAGTACCTGGTTCATTGGAAGGGGTATGGTCCTGAGGAGAGGATGTGGGTTCCTGCGTCGGATATTAACGCAGACCGATTAATTCGGGCCTTCCACACGACTCACCCGGATAAACCTGGCCCTGAGGGTCCGGAGGCCCCTCGTAGAAGAGGGGTACTGTCACGGGTGTGTCGCCACGAAGATCGTCGCGATTGCACAGCCTGACTTCTCGCAGCTGAGTTTTTGGTGCTTGGTGTTTTTCGGCAGTGAGGGAGTTAATTCTCTCTCTCTGTGCTAGACGAGGCCCAGCCTCACCCAGCTGCAGTTAATTCTGCAGTATTGGGACTCCTTCAAATACCTGCCGGTCTGATAGGGTAGTTGTCGTGAAAGCATTTCATACAGACCATCAGAGCGGATCGTGGTATTGAAGAGTTTGGAGCGAAGTATACTCGGTGTGGTTTTTTTCCCTTCCTCGCTTTATCATTTATCTCCTTACCCGTTTGTGTTCCCTCTGTTATTGTGGTGTGAGTTTTTGTATGCAAGGTGGTTTTTGGTTTTCCCCTTGTACTGTCTCATTCGTCTAGTACTGTGTATAAGCATTTACTACCCTGTGCCCTACTGTTGTGATCGGGGTCCTTCTCAGGACTAGATTACTGAGGTTCAGGGATTCTCAGGAGGTAGGGTTACGCTGGCGGCCTGGACCTCTGTACCATTAACAGTACCTCCAGGTAGAGGGATTAGTCAGGGCCCCAGCTTAGGGTCAGCATAGGACCCTGACCTCCTGTATGCAGTGACAGCGTGACAATACCATACTGTATGGGAGACTGTGGTGACAATCTTACCGTGTGGGGTGCTGTTGGGCATCATACTTTGTGTAAGGTTTGTGTGGTAATCATACTGTGTGGGGTCATACTTTGTGGGGGCATAATACTCTACGGGGGTAATGAAAGGGTGTCATAGTGAGTGACTGTCTGAGTGCTAAATACATTTCCTTTTGCATTTCTTAAAAAGATGGGAGATATGCTCTTCTTTTACTGTGACGTGATAGGACTTTTTCCATGAGACCTGTTATTTCTATGTACGCCTCTGCCCTGGAGCCTTATTACAATAAAGAGGCACTGAGTTATACTTAAATTAGTGACAAATGTACAATTGGTGGAGAAAGGTTGACCTTGATGGACCTAGGTTTTTTTCAACCTTTATAACTATGTAACAATGTACTAAGAGGGCCTTTATTATAAGGAGGCACAATGGGGGTACTGTTATTATTTTAAGGGAAGCACGGAGTCATTATTATTAATATAAGAAAGCAAAGGGGATATTTTTATTATTATAAGAAGGTCCAGGGTCATCATTATAAAAGGTCAATGTGGAGCATTGGCACAAGGGAATTATTATAAGGTAGCACAAGTTGTGGTTTGTGTAGAGGGGTTGAACATGAGGAGGGTCCTGAAAAATCAGTAAATTGAAGATGTCTGTGTGTTACATTTTGTAGGGACAAAATATGAATGGAATAAGAGGTTATAGTGGTCTGGACCGAATGCAAAGGAAAAGGGAAAATGAATTACAACAATCAGCGAGATGTCACTGGTGAGAACCTGCACAGTGTACACATATAGGGTCTGCAGAGCACTGGTGTAGACCTGATATCACCATTATATGGTCACTGTATAGTGGTAATATCAATCTTAGCACAGGGGTTTTGGTTAAAATAATTGTCCATCCTTGAAGTTTAAGTCTGCAGTGATTGTACATGACTGTATCTGACTCTATGTGACTGTGGACTTCTGAATCTTCACAGAGCTTGAGCACTGTAAGGATTCTACGGTGCTGGCACTGAGAGTTGGTGATCATGTGCAGTGGCGTAATATGAACAGAATAGGCCCCAAAGCAAAGCAATTATTGAAAGTCTTTAATACCATTGGTCTTTTTATAAAGGCCAAAGGTACTTTTGGGGCTCCTAGGTTCCAGGGCCTGGGTGTGATTGCAACCCTCGCACCTACTGTAGGTAAGCCCCTGATCATGTGACCCCAAGTATGTGATTTGCATACATGCAGTCACCTGCTGACTAGACGTGCACGGCCGCGCTCAATACAAGTGAAATTAGTAAAACTGAGTACACCTAGCCAGAATATGGCCAGAGGTGTGAAAATCGCATTCTTGCAGTCACATAAGGTTGCTCCCAATGCTGGCACCGGAGCATCCCTACAGTGTGCGCTATGAGGATTCAGAAGTCTGAAGGTACATAGACTTTAACCTCAACCCCTTTAACGATCAGTATGGTGGTATTATCAATATCATATATGCTGGGAATATTTGGTTGTGTTTGTTGGTGTTTATCTGTAATATTGCAACATTATTTTGATATTATAATTAATCTTATACAGTGGTATTATTGGTATTATTAGAAATGCTGGTCTTGTACAGTAGTAAATCTTGCTTTCCTCCACCCAGGGTAACATTAGTAATATATTAGTAATATACCTCCATCTGCTGCTCGGGGTGGAGACAGCACGGGCCTGTGTGATTTCAAATGCCAGGGCTGAATTTCAGTCCCAGTCCGTCCCTGGTGCCCCTCATCAGTATAGAGCAGTGTCTGTCTGGCTGATTGTGACATCCATGACGCAAAATGTTGGGGAGGTACTGCATCGTTTTCTCCCTTAGACTCCATACTCAGCTGGCCTCTTTAAAGAAAACCAGTACATCCCATATGTTGCCTCAAGGGCGTCACACTCAGCCAAACAGACTGTTCTACACTGATGAGGGGCAATAGGTATTGTGGCCGAAAAATAGAGCTATGGACTAAGTATCTGTAAAAGGAAAGAGAGATGGGCCAAGCACAGCAATAGAAAGATTATGTCTATGGATTACTCATCAAACCTATATATGCACATTTTAATGAGCAAAGTACATACCAGTGGTGAACCATGCGGTTAGAAACCTGGCGGACCAGAAGGAATCATGACGTGTAACCCTTATCAGAGCAGCTTTCACATTTCAACAATAGATGGCAGCACGCGCACTACATGGAGTGCGAGGAGAAGCAGGCAGCCGGAAGCGGAAGTTACCTATAGTGTAGGGCAAAGTGGAATTGCCTTGCCCAAACTTAACAGTGCGCATGCGCAGCACAGAACGAGGACAAAGCCTCCCCATGTAATCATTGCTTACCAGAGCATGCATGCTCGGCATTGGTGATACCTTAACTGACATCTAGTAAGAGGGTATTATATTTAGGGCAATAAATTGTTGCAGTATAGAGTGTCTGGAGACGTTATTGTAGACACTGCAAATACATCACGAATCACGACATGATAGATAAAAGGAAGTATTGTAGTTATCACAATTACATTGACAAACCATGGAGTAGAAATTAAAGGTAAAATTGTCAAATGCCAGAAAAAAAGAAAAATGGCAATATAGTGATGAACAAAACTATTATGGACGATGTACGTATAGAAGGAAAATGACGATGTGGCAATATAATCTCAGACAACAATATTGTAAATGGAATAAGTATATTGTAGGCAGCGCAGACAAATTTAAAGGATGACGACATGGCAGTATATTCACCAAGAAGAATTTTGTGAAAACGTAAGTATATTATGGCAGCGAGAATATACTGGGAAAATGACAAAGCAGTGGCTAAAGACGATATCACAGACATCATGAACGTAAGGGGTTATCGATCCAATATTTGGAAACAATGTTGTAAATACCATAGATAAACTAAATGATATATTAACCCAATCACATTATACAGTATGTTACATCAGCAAAATAGTTGACCCAATATATATCAAAGAGATCAATATGGCCACCAATAATAATGATGGATACATAGATATCCATGGATGGGATCAGGTGCCAGCTCTTCATAACTGTAAAACCAAAGGGAAGATAACTCACTCAGAGTAAAGAAATTGCCCAGAGGATGTCAGACAAAATTTTAATTATAATGGGGGTGAGATATAGGTGCCAGTA
Organism: Oophaga sylvatica; assembly: GCA_033576555.1. Classification (NCBI taxonomy): domain Eukaryota; kingdom Metazoa; phylum Chordata; class Amphibia; order Anura; family Dendrobatidae; genus Oophaga; species Oophaga sylvatica. The sequence continues at coordinate 155,758,673 of JARQOD010000003.1, forward strand.
GGTGTAACACTCGCGCCCAGACTGTATGGCGGGAGCGAGGTCTGTTGCCCCACTGTGCCACAAACCAGACTAACCCTGGAGGCAGGGCCGGCGTCAGCACCCGGCGTACCCGGGCAAGTGTCGGGGCCCTGAGCAGGCGGGGGGGCCCACTCGCCGTCGGGCACCCCGGCGCCCGTTAGCGGAGGAGAGTGGTGCCAGCGCCGCCACTGGACCCCCCCCGCTTGCTCAGGGCCCCGGCAGCCGGCACAATACCTCTCCCCGTGCCTCCGCAGCTCCGGGCTCAAGAGGGTGCCCGCGCTTCCTCTCACAGCAGTGCCGCTGAATGATGTCAGAGAGAAAGCGCGGGCGCCGGTGATGCTGCGGGAGTGCCTGCGGTGCGGACGCCGGATAGGTGAGATGTGTGTGTGTGTGTGTGCGCGTGTGCATGTGTGTGTGAATGTGCAGACAGGTGAATGTTGATGTGTGTGTCTGTGTGTGTGTAGGTGGAGAGGGCAATGATGGGGACAAGGCCATTATGGAGGTGATGGGGAGAAGGCAATGATGGGGGGTGATGGGGAGAAGGCATTGATGGGGAGAAGGCATTGATGGAGGTGATGGGGAGAAAGCAATGATGGAGGTGATGGGGAAGGCAATGATGGGAGGGTGATGGGGAGAAGGCATTGATGGAGGTGATGGGGAGAAGGCCATGATGGGGTGATGGGGAGAAGGCCATGATGGAGGTGATGGGGAGGTGATACGGCCTCTCCTGAGCCCTAACAGTGCAGAGCGCAGCGCAGTGCAGAGGAGATCTCCATATTTTGTATGGAGCATTATATGGGGACCAGTATCCTGTATGGAGCAATTTATGTGGTCCAGTATTCTGTATGGCGCATTATATTGGGTCCAGTATTCTGTATGGAGCATTATATTGGGTCCAGTATTCTGTATGGAGCATTATATGGGGGGTGGGGGGTGGTGACATCCTGCATGGGGTATTATATGGGTGATGAGGGGGAGACTATGTGGTGCCCATAATATTGTATGGAGGACTGTACTGTCCGGTCTGTACTGTGCGCTGTGAGAATCTGGCGGTTTCTGAGTTATTGTAGAATTTACAATAGATATCACTAATGTAATGTAAGAAGTGAAATCTTTGGCACTGTACTATACCTATATTTCTCTGCAGTATCTGTGCATCATGAATCATGGTCTGTGTTAAAGAGGCCCACTGAGACTCTCGCCCAGAGCCCATAAAAACCTGGAGCCGGCCCTGCCTGGAGGGGTGTGACTAAGAAGCTACCTTGGTGTTCACTGGAGCCTCTAGTGGTGAGGTCAGGCTTGTGCGGCAGGTAGCTGCGAGGTACCACTCCAGGGCGGCGTCTGGCAGTAGCACCTGATCCCACAGGGGAACAGGACACTAAAGACAGGTGCAGGCAAGTACAGAAGAAAGCTGGAGTTTTAGACTGTCAAGTAGTGGTGGACATGGAGGATGTACTGGCAGGCAGGAGGGCACGGCTGGCACTCTGGCAGACAGGCGGGCACAGCTAGCACTCTGGCAGACAGGCGGGCAAGGCTGGCAGGCGGGCAAGGCTGGCACTCTGGCAGGCAGGCGAAGGTTCAGACAGGAGGAACAGGAACTGTTTCGGGAAGCACAGGAACATTGGCAGGTACGAGTGGGATAAGGGAACAGGTAGGAACCAGTTCAGACTGGAGGAAAATGAACTGTTTTGGGAAGGACAGGAACACTGGCGGGTACGAGTGGGATATGGGAACAGGTAGAAACCAGTTCAGACTGGAAGGACAAAAAGCCACAGATGTGGGACAGGAGCAGAGCAGAGTCGCAGGATGCGGGACGGGAGCTGAGCAGAGCCGCAGGATGTGGGACGGGAGCAGAGCAGAGCCGCAGGATGCGGGACGGGAGCAGAGCAAAGCCACAGGATGCGAGATGGGAGCCACTGAAGCAAAGAGGCAGCAGAGCAGAGCCGCTGAGGCAAAGAGGCAGCAGACACAAGGATAGACACAACAGGGTAGGGAAGGCTTCAGACAAAGGATACAAATAGGTACATGTAAAGGACTTAGTTCAGACAAGGTCAGACACAGGAACAAGTTCAGGACAAAGGATTCAGACCTGGGTATACAGCCCCCAGGGTGGAAGAAACAAGACACATGGAATACAGGTACGGGCCAGGATATACAGCCCCCAGGGTGACAGAAACAAGTCAGGACAGGACCTGCAAATCAGTAGCAGAAAGTAAACTGAAAGAGTTTGTTGCTCAGGCATCTTCTAATTAGTGGAGATGCCTTAAATACCCAGTACTTCTTGGCAATAGGCTGGGGACACATTAGGAATGCACACACGGTCTCTATAAGACTCAAGACACAGTCTCTATAAGACTCAAGAAGTGCAGGCGCCACTGCCCTAGAACACACAGCCAGGAAGTATGCACACACCAAGCAGAGGACACATGATTTACAGCATGGAGCAGGCGGAGGGCAGAACTCACAGCAATGGCACGGAATGGTGAGTAAGTTGGTGTATCAGCCTGATGGGATATGGGAAGCCATGCGGTGATGTCGGCAGGGATGTTACAGTAGGTAAACAAATCAAACAAATGGGGGTATCTAAATACTAATGATGGGAACAAAGAATACACTGTCCATTGTGGTGCTAGAGTATTCAGACAGAAGGCCCAATGATAAACAATGGGCAGAGATCCACATGTGAACTGTATGGTAATAACATATAAAAAGAGAAGTCCAGTACGAAGGATGGATATATGGTGCCCAAAATAAGGTTGTAGAGATTATGAATATGCACCTATTGCACTTGATACTGAGTAAATATGAAACCATAAACAATTAGAGAATATTTACTAATTAAGCAGGGAGTATACATAAGGTGCCAGTAGGTAAATATATATCTCCTCAGTATCAAATGCACTAGGTGCATATTCATGATATCTGCAACTTTATTTTGGAAAACCAAAAAAGAAGGAAACACTGAGCATAGGTTACTTATTACGTGAAAAAGGTATCAGGACAAAGAAGGTGTTTATAACGTAAAAATACCTTTATTAACTAGTACGGTAAGTGGTGGCACAGAGGGGCTCACAAAAAACATGAACAGGCAATATATATATATATATATATATATATATATATATATACACACAGTACAGACCAAAATTTTGGACACACCTTCTCAATTAAAGATTTTTCTGTATTTTCATGACTATGAAAATTGTACGTTCACACTGAAGGCATCAAAACTATGAATTAACACATGTGGAATTATATACTTAACAAAAAAGTGTGAAACAACTGAAAATATGTCTTATATTCTAGGTTCTTAAAAGTAGCCACCTTTTGCTTTGATGACTGCTTTGCACACTCTTGGCATTCTCTTGATGAGCTTCAAGAGGTAGTCACCGGAAATGGTCTTCCAACAATCTTGAAGGAGTTCCCAGAGATGCTTAGCACTTGTTGGCCCTTTTGCCTTCACTCTGCGGTCCAGCTCACCCCAAACCATCTTGATTGGGTTCAGGTCTGGTGACTGTGGAGGCCAGGTCATCTGGCGTAGCACCACATCACTCTCTTTCTTGGTCAAATAGCCCTTACACAGCCTGGAGGTGTGTTTGGGGTCATTGTCCTGTTGAAAAATAAATGATGGTACAACTAAACGCAAACCGGATGGAATAGCATGCTGCTGCAAGATGCTGTGGTAGCCATGATGGTTCAGTATGCCTTCAATTTTGAATAAATCCCCAACAGTGTCACCAGCAAAGCACCCCCAAAGCATCACACCTCCTCCTCCATGCTTCACGGTGGGAAGCAGGCATGTAGAGTCCATCCGTTCACTTTTTCTGCGTCGCACAAAGACACGGTGGTTGGAACCAAAGATCTCAAATTTGGACTCATCAGACCAAAGCACAGATTTCCACTGGTCTAATGTCCATTCCTTGTGTTCTTTAGGCCAAACAAATTTCTTCTGCTTGTTGCCTGTCCTTAGCAGTGGTTTCCTAGCAGCTATTTTACCATTAAGGCCTGCTGCACAAAGTCTCCCCTTAACAGTTGTTGTAGAGATGTGTCTGCTGCTAGAACTCTGTGTGGCATTGACCTGGTCTCTAATCTGAGCTGCTGTAAACCTGCGATTTCTGAGGCTGGTGACTCAGATAAACTTATCCTCAGAAGCAGAGGTGACTCTTGGTCTTCCTTTCCTGGGGCAGTCCTCATGTGAGCCAGTTTCTTTGTAGCGCTTGATGGTTTTTGCAACTGCACTAGAGACACTTTCAAAGTTTTCCCAATTTTTCAGACTGACTGATCTTCATTTCTTAAAGTAATGATGGCCACTCGTTTTTCTTTACTTAGCTGCTTTTTTCTTGCCATAATACAAATTCTAACAGTCTATTCAGTAGGACTATCAGCTGTGTATCCACCAGACTTCTGCACAACACAACTGATGGTCCCAACTCTATTTATAAGGCCAGAAATCCCACTTATTAAACCTGACAGGGCACACCAGTGAAGTGAAAACCATTTCCGGTGACTACCTCTTGAAGCTCATCAAGAGAATGCCAAGAGTGTTCAAAGCAGTCATCAAAGCAAAAGGTGGCTACTTTGAAGAACCTAGAATATAAGACATAATTTCAGTTGTTACACACTTTTTTGTTAAGTATATAATTCCACATGTGTTACCGTAATTCATAGTTTTGATGCTTTCAGTGTGAATTTACAATTTTCATAGTCATGAAAATACAGAAAAATCTTTAAATGAGAAGGTGTGTCCAAACTTTTGGTCTGTACTGTATATATAAAAGGAAGTAATCTAATATAATGACAATACTATAATAACACCTTCTTTGTCCTCCTGATATCTTTTTCACGCAATAAGTAACCTGTGTCTCGGTGTGTCCTCCTTTTTGGTTTTCCTCAGTTTACGAGTGGTTGTTCCGTTCTTTGGTCCACAATGACACCAGCAAACACTTGTATTTTGATACTCTAATATATTTTGCCTTTTCTGGTGTCTTTCGTTCTCTTGTCCATATACACACGTGGTCAAAATTGTTGATACCCCTCGTTTAATGACAGAAAAACCCACAATAGGGTCAGAAATAACTTTAATCTGACAAAAGTAATAATAAATAAAAAACCTATGAAAATGAACAAATGAAAGTCAGACATTGCTTTTCAACCATGCTTCCACAGAATTTTAAAAAAAATAAAACTCATTAAATAGGCCTGGACAGAAATGATGGTACCCTTAACTTAATATTTTGTTGCACAACCTTTTGAGGCAATTTCTGCAATCAAACGATTCCTGTAACTGTCAATGAGACTTCTGCACCTCTCGACAGGTATTTTGGCCCACTCCTCAAGAGCAAACTGCTCCAGTTGCCTCACGTTTGAAGGTTGCCTTTTCCAGGCGGCATGTTTCAGCTCTTTCCAAAGATGCTCAATAGGATTTAGGTCAGGGCTCATAGAAGGCCACTTCAGAATAGTCTGATGTTTTCCTCCTAGCCAATCTTGGGTGTTTTTAGCTGTGTTTTGAGTTATTATCCTGTTGCAAGACCCATGACCTGCGACTGAGACCAAGCTTTCTGACACGGGGCAGCACATTTCTCTCTAGAATCCCTTGATAGTCTTGAGATTTCATTGTACCCTGCACAGATTCTAGACACCGTGCTAGATGCAGCAAAGCAGCCCCAGAACATAACAGAGCCTCCTCCATGTTTCACAGTAGGAACAGTGTTCCTTTCTTGATATGCTTAATTTTTCCATCTGTGAACATACTGTAGAACCGATGTGCCTTGTCAAAAAGTTCCATTGTTGTTTCATCTGTCCATAGGACATCCTCCCAGAAAGCTTTGTGGCTTGTCAACATGTAGTTTGGCAAATTCTAGTCTGACTTTTTAATGATTTTTTTTCAACAATGGTGTCCTCCTTGGTTGTCTTCCATGAAGTCTACTTTGGTTCATACAACGACGGATGGTGCGATCTGACACTGATGTTCCTTGAGCTTGAAGTTCACCTTTAATCTGTTTAGAAGTTTTTTCTGGGTTCTTTTGTTACCATTCGTATTATCCGTCTCTTTGATTTGTCATCAAGTTTCCTCCTGTGGCCACGTCCAGTGAAGGTAGGCTACAGTCCTATGGAGCTTAAATTTCTAAATATGTGCAACTGTAGTCACAGGAACATCAAGCTGCTTGGAGATGTGTTATGTTAGGTAGCTGAGGAGGACAGGAACAACGGCCGGGCAGCCGAACACCTGAGATGTTGGTAACTAATGGGTTGCAGATTCCTAAACTAACCACACAACTAGAGGTAGCCATGGAGCGTTCCTACGTTGATCCTAGATGCCTCGTCACAGCCTGAGATAACTACACCTAAAGGCAGAAAGATGAAAGCTATTTGCCCCGAAGCAGATCCCCAAAGAAAATAGGAAGCCCCCAAACATGTAATGGCGGTTAGACAAGAAGAAAGCATGAACACAGACAGAAAATAGAATGAGCAAACGCTGGGGCCACAAGCTGACTAAATAGGATAGGACAGGAGAGATTACTTTCTGCAACCCAGAAAACCCTACAAAAATCCAACAATTCTGATTACAAAAATACTGAGATCACACGATCTCGCCACCCACTAAATCAGATCTCAGTGTGAACAAAACCAAGCCGCAGCCACTGAAAAAACAGGAAAAAGAAAATGAACAAATAACAGTGGCTTCAGATAAACTGAGAGGAGCACAAGCCCCCCGGAGGGGACCTGGCTGACCTCCACAGAAGTGCAGGGAACAATGCAAAAAGCAAGCACAAAAATAAAAGCAGAAAATATCTTATCTGATAGTAGAAGATGCAGGCAAGACTCAGCAAACTTCCAAATGAACCAGGAACCACAATTGAGACAAGAACAATTGATCACCGGCAACCATCATGGGAGGGAACCTCCCTTATATCAGACCAGTCAGTGAACCCAGATTGCCATTCCTCGCTGAAAGGTTCAGTACTGTCTGTAACCACCAGAGGGAGCCTCTGCTCAGAAACCATCTCTAGCACATTCATAACAGAGATGGTCTTATAACTTTTACCTTTAACATGTTTGTCTATAATTTTCTTTCTAATCTCCTGAGACAACTCTTTCCTGAGCTTCCTCTGGTCCATGTTGAGTGTGATAAACACCATGTCACCAAACAGCACAGTGAGTATCTGTAGCACTCTATACAGGCCCATTCACTGATTCCAAGATTGTAGACACCTGTGATGCTAATTAGTGGACACTCCTTGATTTAACATGTACCTTTTGTCACATTATTTTCAGGGGTACCATCATTTCTGTCCAGGCCTATTTCATGAGTTATTTTTTTTTAAATTCTGTGGAAGCATGGCTGGAAAGCAATGTCTGACTTTCATTTGATCATTTTCATAGATTTTTTATTATTACTTTTGTCAGATTCAAGTGATTTCTGTCACCATTGTGGGTTTTTCTGTCATTAAACAAGGGATACTGACAATTTTGACCACGTGTAGGTCCAACTTTATTTTGAGCACCATATATTGATATGGCAATTGGGGATTTCATTTTGGGAATCATTACCCTCGTTACTTGCCCTTGTGTACACCTGGAGGTCTGAATAACATGAATAACACATGGGTTTATGTTTATGTATATGTTTATTATTGGTATGATTATGTTACATTATTGGGGTCTCTAGACACTATTGTTGTTTATCTTATCAGAGGAATCCATTCCTAACATCTGTTTGTGTGTACTGCGGTGCATATAATAGGCATATTATTGCCGGGGGGTTGTGAACCCCTTCACCCCCAAGCCTGTTTTCACAAGGCCAAATGTTACAATTCTGACCAGTGTCACTTAATGGGGTAATAATTCTGGAACTCTTCAACGGATCTCACCGATTCGGAGTTTGTTTTTTCATAACATATTGACTGACCAATCACAGCATGAGCACACAGGAGGTGCTGAAATATCCTCACCTCACGCCTAATTGCAGCATGAGCTCAGTGCTGCTAGTGGCCGAACTCCTGCACTGAAAACCAAGGACAGTGACAGCACTGCCCCAGCTGTTTAATCCCCTATATGCTGTGATCGAGAGTTATCGCAACATTTAGGAGGCTGGTAGAGGGAGGGGCCTCCATATCCCTTCAGATCGTTGCCCCTGGGTCACCAACCTACGGAAAGCATCTTAGACCATGCTTAGAGCATGAACTGCAATGCCTTATACCATCGATCAAAGTGAAAAAAGTGAAAGTTCCATAGAGGGACTAAGTAAAAAAGTTAATAGAAAATATTGTGAAAATTTATATTTAAAAAAAAATTACAAAATAATAATAAAAAATATATATATCCATAAATACGTATTTTTATGTAAAAAAAAAAAATGAAGTAAAAAGTACACATATTTGGTATTGTCGCATCCGGAACGACCAGACCTATAAAACTGTCATGCTAGTTAACCTCTTCAGTGAACTCTATAAAAAAAACCATGGCAAACTATTGTTTGTCATCAAAGAGTGGAATAAAACACGTTGAAAAAGACGAATGTAAAAAAATATGGTTTAGCTGGAAAGTCATCTTGTCCCGCAAAAAAAAAGCCATAATACAGCTTCAACAGTGGAAAAATAAAAAAGTTATAGCCCTCAGAATAAAGCGATGCAAAAATAATTTTTTCTAGAAAAGTTTTTTGTGTGAAAGTAGCAAAACCTAAAAAATTACAAATGTGGTATCACTGTAGTCACACAGACCTGAAGAATAAAGCAGCCTTAGCAATTTTACCACACTCGGAACGGCATAAAACCCCCCCAAAAAAACAATTCCTAAATTGCTGTGTTTTGTTCAAAAAATGTAATTTGCACAAAAATGGTACCAACAAAAATGTGAACTCATCCCACGATAATACAAAAACTCTCATGAGTCTATCACAGAAATTTACAAAGAAATAGAGCACTCACCTGATCCTTGCTGGTGTGTTTCTTTATTAAATAGTTATAACTAGCTGTAGTACCCGGCTTCGCCCGGGTTAATTAATAACTGCTGTTAGCTGTAACAAAATAGACTATGTTAACAAAAATTTATTCTGCACATAAAAATCACACACCAAAACGTGCGGGGGTTAAAATTTCCATTCAACACATAGCCTATGATGCTCCTGGGGTTGAGATGTGCGGGCATGCAAAATTTCATGCCCGTAAGTACAACGGTGCAGATTCCTATCCCGGGCCAAAATTATTTGCCGATTTGGAATGCGCGGGGTTAAAATTTCGACTCAAAACCTAGCCTATGACGCTCCCGGGGTCGAGACGTGCGGGTGTGCAAAATTTCATGCCCGTAAATGCAGATTCCTATGCCGGACATACACACAAGCATTCAGCTTTCTCCCCATTATGTAGATAGGGCCAAAATTGTTTGGCGATTTGGAACATGCGGGGGTTAAAATTTCCATTCAACACATAGGCTATGATGCTCCTGGGGTTGAGATGTGCGGGCATGCAAAATTTCATGCCCGTAAGTACAACGGTGCAGATTCCTATCCCGGGCCAAAATTATTTGCCGATTTGGAATGCGCGGGGTTAAAATTTCGACTCAAAACCTAGCCTATGACGCTCCCGGGGTCGAGACGTGTGGGTGTGCAAAATTTCATGCCCGTAAATGCAGATTCCTATGCCGGACATACACACAAGCATTCAGCTTTCTCCCCATTATGTAGATAGGGCCAAAATTGTTTGGCGATTTGGAACGTGCGGGGGTTAAAATTTCCATTCAACACATAGCCTATGATGCTCCTGGGGTTGAGATGTGCGGACATGCAAAATTTCATGCCCGTAAGTACAACGGTGCAGATTCCTATCCCGGGCCAAAATTATTTGCCAATTTGGAATGCGCGGGGTTAAAATTTCGACTCAAAACCTAGCCTATGACGCTCCCGGGGTCGAGACGTGCGGGTATGCAAAATTTCATGCCCGTAAATGCAGATTCCTATGCCGGACATACACACAAGCATTCAGCTTTCTCCCCATTATGTAGATAGTGCCAAAATTGTTTGGCGATTTGGAACGTGCGGGGGTTAAAATTTCCATTCAACACATAGCCTATGATGCTCCTGGGGTTGAGATGTGCGGGCATGCAAAATTTCATGCCCGTAAGTACAACGGTGCAGATTCCTATCCCGAGCCAAAATTATTTGCCGATTTGGAATGCGCGGGGTTAAAATTTCTACTCAAAACCTAGCCTATGACGCTCCCGGGTCGAGACGTGCGGGTGTGCAAAATTTAATGCCCGTAAATGCAGATTCCTATGCCGGACATACACACAAGCATTCAGCTTTCTCCCCATTATGTAGATAGGGCCAAAATTGTTTGGCGATTTGGAACGCGCGGGGTTAAAATTTTGATTCAAAACATAGCCTAGGACGCTTTCGGGGTCGAGACGTGCGGGCGTGCAAAATTTCATGCCCGTAAGTGCGACGGTGCGGATTCCAATCCCGGACAAACATACCCACATACATACACACATACATACATTCAGCTTTATATATTAGATAACATCATAAAGTGTGGTGTGCAGGTGGCAATGGAGTTTTAAGAGGTGAAAGCCTGTCCTTCAGGCAAGGATTGGGTGAGTGTTCTATTTCTTTGTAAATTTCTGTGATTGATTCATATATTCTACGTAGTTGCACCACTCTGAAGAGATCCAAAAGGAGGTATATGAGGTGCTGATCTCTAAGACACTGCAAAAGCTATAGCAATTGGTACCTGGATCTCGTCTTTTACCTCTCATTACTCTGTCGGCAGAAATATGGTAAAACTATAGCTCACAAAATATAGGGTATTGGTGTACTGTATTCAGGAGAAATTGCACAACATATTGTATGGTTGAATTTCTCCTGCTACCCTTATAAAAATAAAAAATGGGGCCTAAAAACATTTTGTAATGTAATTTTTCATTTTCACGAATCTACGTTATAAACTTCTGTGAAGCAGCTTGGGGTTCAAGGTGCTCACCACACATCTAGATACATTCCCTGAGTGGTGTATATTCCAAAATAGTGTCACTTGTGGCAGGTTTCCACTGTTTTGGCACATCAGGGCTTTCCAAACGCGACATGGCGTCCGTTCTCATTTTCAGCCATTTTTATTTTCAAAAAATCAAATGATGCTCTTTCCCTTTCAAGCCCTGTCGTACGCCCAAACAGTGTTTTTCCCCACATATTGGGTATCTACATACTCAGGAGAAATTGCACAACTTTTGTGGTCCATTTTCTCCTGTTACCCTTGTGAAAATAAAAAAAAATTGGGGCTAAAAGATCATTTTTGTGAAAAAAAACGTGATTTTTTATTTTCATGGCTCTACGTTATAAACTTCTGTGAAGCACCTGGGGTTCAAAGTGCTCACCACACATCTAGATAAGTTCCTTGAGGGGTCTAATTTTCAAAATGGGGTGACTTGTGGGGGCTTTCTACTGTTTAGGCACATCAGGGGCTCTTTGAACGCAACATGATGTCCGATCTCAATTACATTCAATTTTGCGTTCAAAAAGTGAAACAGTGCTCTTTCCTTTCCAAGCCCTGCCTTGAGCCCAAACAGGAGTTTTTCCCCCACCTTTGGGTATTGGCTGTGACGCTAGTCACTTCTCATGGCCAAGTAGTGAGTCAGAAGGGTCAAGGAGTTCAAGGTCAGAAGCCAGGAGGCTACGTCATAAACAGAAGGAAGAGACAAAAGCATAGTCAGGTAACGTTCCGAGGTCAGAGTACTGGGAGGATAACGGATCAGAGCAGAAGGGGTTAAACAGGCGGATGGTCAGAACGTAGTCCAAGGTCAGGCAACAGATCAAGTATATAGAACTCAAGGTACAGGGCGCACAAAGCACAAACCTCACAGGATGAATGTACGTCTAGCAATGGTATGGGAGAAGGTGCTTAGTTAAGTAGGCATAGCAATTACCTGGGATAGTGAACACCTGAGACAGCCAACGCCTCCCAGTCACAGATTGGCGAGTCGAGCCGTCAATCAACACACTGATAGCTCAACACGCCCCTGTACCAGACTGGATGGCCATGCTGTCCATCAAAGTACTGACAGCTTCATCACGTCCCTGTACCGGATTGGATGGCCGAGCTGTCAGTAACTGCATCCCAGACACCCTGAAGGGTGGAACCGTGACACTGGCGTACTGAGGAGAAATTTCACAACAAATTTTGAGGTCCATTTTCTCCTGTTACCCTTGTGAAAATCAAAAAATTGGGGCTAAAGTAAAATTTTTGTGAAAAAAGCACCTGAAGGGCTAATAAACTTCTTGGTTGTGGTTTTGAGGGATGCAGTTTTTAGAATGGTGTCACTTTTGGGTATTTTCTGTCATATAGGCCCTCCAAAATCACTTCAAATGTGATGTGGTCCTTAAAAAAATGGTTTTGTAACTTTTGATAGAAAAATGAGAAATCAATTTTTAACCCTTCTAGCTTCTTAACAAAAAAAAATATGTTTCAAAAATTGCACTGATGTAAAGTAGAGTTATGGATATTACTTACCAGTAATAGGATTTTACAGAGTCCACGACAGCACCCATGGAGAGAGGGGATCCGCCCACGATCAGGACAGGAACCTACAGGTTAAAAAGGGGGGCGGTCCCCCTTGCCTCCTCAGTTGTGTTTCAGAGTATAAGAGGAACCGCCCATGAATTAGTACATAATAATCACTATCCTATTTACATGACAATATACTGTCACCTCTACAGAGTGAGAACTCTACACAACACATTTTCCCTCAGAGTGCAGGAAATAATTACGGGGGGGGGGAGGAATATGCGGGTGCTGTCGTGGACTTTGTAAAATACTATTACCAGTAAGTAATAGGAGGGACTACAGCACCAAGTACTGATCGCCCAAAATCTAAGCTGGAGGTGGATGACAGGTTAAGCCGGTAGTGCTTATAAAAGGTAGAAGGTGATGACCATGTTGCTGCCTTACAAATTAGATCAATGGAGACGTCCGCCTTTTCTGCCCATGACGAAGCCATAGCTCATGTGGAATGCGCTCTCACTCCTTCTGGCGGCAATTCTCCTTTGACTGAATTGGCCAGGCAGATAGCATCTCTTATCCATCGGGCTATAGAATTCTTCATGACACTTGACCCTTTTCGCTGCCCCTGGAAGGCAACAAAAAGTGCCCTACTCTGCCTCCAACTCTGAGTCCTTTCTAAGTACTCTGGAAGTACTCTCCTAACATCTAGTGTATGGAACCTTTGTTCCTCAGGTGTAGCCAGATTATCATAAAAAGATGGCAAATAGATTTCCTGACTTTTATGGAATTTAGAAGGAACTTTCGGTAGATAGGTTGCATCTGGTTTTAAAACCATCTTGTCTTGATAGACCATTAGGAAAGGAGGGTCTACTGATAATGCCTGGAGGTCACTGACCCGTCTAGCGAAGTCAGTGCTACCAACAGAGCTGTTTTAAAGGTTAATACCTTCACTGAGGCCGAGTCTAAAGGCTCAAAAGGTGGGCCTGTCAACGCATCCAATACCATGTTTAAGTCCCATGGTGGCAGTCTAGCAATGTGCACTGGGTTAGTTCATTCACAGGCCTTGATGAACATAGTGACCCATCTGTTCCGTGCTACGTTACAGTTATATAATGCCCCCAATGCTGACACTTGAACCTTAAGGGTGCTGACTGACAATCTCAATTCTCGACCTTTCTGTAAGAACTCTAGAATCGCAGGAATCTGAACCTCATCTGATAGGGGAGCCGAGTGAAACATTAAGAATTTTTTCCAAGTTTTACAATAAATTTTTGTAGTGACCTCCTTCCTGCTTTTTAATAAGGTAGTAATCAAGGATTCAGAGAACCCTCTATTCCTCAGCAGCTCCCTCTCAAATTCCATGCCGTCAAGTGGAGACTCCCTCCACCTAAAGGAGGATGAACACATGCGCCCTTAGCCATGAGAACCATGCCCTCTTGGGCCAAAACGAGGCAATCAGTATCACTCTCGCCCTTTTCCCTGATCTTCCGGAGGACCAGGGGGATTAGACACATTGGAGGAAATGCGTATGCCAGGGAATATTCCCACCGGGCTTGAAGGGAATCTACTATCTGGCCGATCTGCTGCCCGCAGAGATGCGAACCTCATGACCTGCCTGTTGTCTCTCATGGTGAACAGGTCTATAACTGGGAGGCCCCACAAGCGCACTATATTTCTGAAGATTCTCCTGTCCAGGGACCATTCCCCCTGGCTTAGGGAATGCCGACTGAGATAATCTGCCTGCACGTTGTGCTCCCCTCTTATGTGGAGTGCGGTCAAGGAAAGGAGGTGAGTTTCGGCTAGGATCAGTATGTCTTCTGCAGTGGCCATCAGTGAATAAGATCTTGTACCCCCTTGATGGTTTAAATAAGCTACCACTGTCATATTGTCGGAGTGTACCCGCATGTGAGAACCCCGCAGACACAGTAGAAATTGAAGACGCGCATATTTCACTGCCGTAAGTTCTTTTAGATTTGAAGAATTTTGAGCTTCCCTGTTAGACTATCTCCCCTGGGCTAGCTCGTCTCCTATATGAGCCCTCCACCCCCGGGGGCTGGCGTCGGTCGTAACTATATTGTCCGGTTTTATTTGCCATGGAACCCCTTTTGATATATGTAGTGGGTCCAACCAACAGACTAGACCTTCGATCGTGGCGACCGAAATCCGTAATTTTCTTCCCAGACGGCCCTGCAGCCACTTTTCTGCTTCGAGTACTTCCCTCTGCAATGTCCTGGTATGGAACTGAGCCCACTGAACTTCTGGCATACAAGATGTCAGGGAGCCCAGCAGGGACATAGAGTCTCTTAATGTTAGAACTGGATTGTTCCTTACTTCTCCGACTTTGCGCATAATGTTCAATTTTTTGTCCTCTGGTAGAAAACACTGCTCAGCTTCTGAGTCCAGGAGTATACCGAGGAATCTTTGACGAGTGGAGGGGACTAGCCTCGACTTCTTCAAATTTACTAGTCACCCGAGATCCTGTAGTGATGATATTATAAGATTCAGTCGGGTGTTACACTGATAAGTTGACCCCAACTATTAGGAAATCGTCTAGGTATGGTATAAACAGGGTATCCTGTTCGCTCAGATGGGCCATGACTTCTGCAATTACTTTAGTAAATACCCACAGTGCCATAGAAAGACCGAACGGCATAGCAGCGAATTGGAAATGTCTAACCTGGTCGCCCACCTGTACCGCCACTCTGAGGTATTGTTGGTGGCCCTTGTAAATAGCCAGATGATAGTAGGCATCTTTTAAATCCAGTACTGTCATGAAACACCTGGGAAATAGAAGTTTAGTTGCAGACTTAATGGATTCCATCTTAAAGGCATGATATTGCAGGAATTTATTCAGTTTTTGTAGATTTATAATGGTTCTAAAAGATCCATCAGGTTTTGATATTAGGAATAAGGGAGAATAAAACTCT
This sequence comes from Oophaga sylvatica, assembly GCA_033576555.1. Taxonomy (NCBI): domain Eukaryota; kingdom Metazoa; phylum Chordata; class Amphibia; order Anura; family Dendrobatidae; genus Oophaga; species Oophaga sylvatica. Next base: position 155,774,109 of record JARQOD010000003.1, read on the forward strand.
TTTCCTTCCTGGCCTCTTGACACTTCCACCAGGACTCTCTTTTCCCTTAACTGCAGTATTTCCATTTCTAGTACCCGCTGTTGGTCTGGGGCTGTTAGAGTTGTTAACAAGAAGGAATTTGGAGGAATCCTCCGAAACTCCAATTTTAGCCCAGATGATACAATATCCAGGATCCAAATACTAGCTGTTATATTAGCCCATTGGTCATAAAAATAACAATCTTACCTCCCACCGGAAAGACGGAGCTAGCGATAGTTGCGTCCCCTTTTTGACGCCGAAGCACCACTCTTCTTCTGGTCTGCTGGCTCCCAGGGTTAAATAATTTAGGAAAACCCTTTATTCTATTACCTGCTTTCGTGAGGATGTCATCCAGCACGGGCCCAAACAGGTACTCACTCCGGCATGGAATGGCACATAATTTTGCTCTAGCATGAGCATCCCCTTTCCAGCTCTTCAGCCAGAGTGCTTGACGGACTGGGTTTGACAGGCCCGCAGATCTAGCTGCCAACCTTAGAGAATCCACCGAAGCATCTGCTAGGTATGCTGCCCCTCCACGGATCTGAGAGAGGGAATCTAGTAATCTGTCTCTAGGAACTTTAGAACGTAATTGTTCCTCCAGTTGGTCTAACCAGACCATCAAGGATCTAGCGGTGCACGTACTTGCGATCGCTGGCTTGAAGGCTCCAGTCGACGCATCCCAAACCCGTGTAAGGAGCATATCTGCCTTTCTGTCAGATGGGTCCTTCAGCAGAACCCATCTTCTAAGGGTAGTATAGATCCTCTTGATGTGGAGGCTACTGCTGCATCCACTTTAGGATTTTTCAACCACTCTGCTAACACATCATCATCGAATGGGTATCTCCGTTTTGCCGCGGAGGGTAAGAATCCCTTAGGTTGGGTTCACATTGCGTTATGGCAGTCCGTCTAACGGATTGTGTTACAACGCGGCATTAATGTGATGTAACGCATCCATTAACGCACCCATAGACTGCAATAACGTAGCGCATCGCTAACGCATGTCATAATCGGCATACGTTAGCGATGTGCCGTCATGCTGTGACGGACCCTCAGACGTGGTCTGCGGCGTTTGAGAGTCCGTCACTGCTAGCGCAGCTGCTAGCGCGATCGCATAACGCGATCAAAAAAAGGCAGTTGCGTTAGCGCAGCTCGTTTAAACGCATGAGTTGAACGGACTGCCCTAATGCTATGTGAACCTAGCCTTATCCTGCTTATCCCATTCTCGCTTAATGAGGTTTTTGACTGAGTCATTTACTGGAAACGGTTTACGACTCCTCTGCCACAAGCCCACAAACATTAGGTCTTGCACTGATTTGGGCTCCTTATTATCCGTGACCCCCATAGTGGCTTGCACCGACTTCACGAATATGTCCATATTTTCCACCGGGAAACACGGTCTACCTTACTCGTCATAGGATAACGATGATGAGGATTCTGCATACTCAAATTGTTGCTCCCCACAGACGGACTTGATCCTGAGCTCACTCTTTCAATGTTAGCTGCTCCATAACTTCTCCCTCTAAGAGAGTTCCCTGATCACAGCCCTTAGGTCTGATGCATGGAAAGGAGCTTCCTGTTCCAAAGTCTGACATATACAAGATTGACAGAGGTTTTTACTATAACTGTCAGGTAGAGGCACTTTGCACAAAGAACACTGCTTGTGCATAGATTTTGACAATTTTTTGGCCTGTAACAGAGCACAGAAGTGGAAATTTCAGCTATTGCACGCTCACATCACACTCACCATCCCAAGCTGCATTCTCAGCGGAGTATCGGTTCCCGAGGAGGCGATCTAGCACATGACACAGGGGCCCCTGCAGGCTGCCACCTCTGTTCATCTCTGCCGTTGCGTCTGCTGCTCTTGCGCTGCTCAGCCACTTCTGCCACCGGTTGGTGCTCCATATTCCCCAGTGAGGACATTTTGTTCGCACATAGGGCTCAGCACCACGCTGGTCTAAAAAGGTCCTGGCCGCGCCTCCTCCCCGGTCTCCCCCGGAAGTACCTCCTTTCACTTCCGGGTTACGAGCGATTAACACCGCCACCGGAAGCTAAGTGCTGGCCGACTGCCTGGATGAACGCAGGGAGCCCTCACTCTGTATGTGCTGCGCCCGCGCGACCCAGGGCGGCCTTCCCCAGACCCTGGGATTGCGACATCCAGCCATCCGATGAGGAGGGATCTGCGTGCAGAGCACCCCCGACACTGCTTCCGGTATCTCAGGCTATGCCGTTCCCTCAGATGCTGCACAGAGGCTGCTTGGACCCGGGTGAGTCTTCTTCCCGCAGGTTCCCATCAGGACAGGAACCCAACTGAGAAGGCAAGGGGGACCACCCCCCTTTTTAACCTGTAGGTTCCTGTCCTGATGGTGGGCGGATCTCCTCTCTCCGTGGGTGCTGTCATAGCGATAGGAAAATGTTATTAACTATTTTGTGTGACATTAGTTTAAAGGCATAAAAATTAAATATTGAAAAATGTGACATTCAATATTTTCACTAAATTTTCGATATTTTCAGAAATAAATGCAAGTCACATCAAACAAATTTTACCACTATCATAAAGTGCAATATGTCATAAAAAAACAATCTCAGAATCAGTGGGATATGTTGAAGCGTTCCAGAGTCATGAACTCAAAGTAATACTGGTCATACTTAAAAATGAGGCCCTGTCCTCGGCTACCCTTAATACAGCATACATTAAGCTCATCCCTAAAGCAGGAAAGAATTTAGAGGACCCAACTAGTTATAGGCCTATCTCATTAATCAACCAGGATCTGAAAGTTTTGGCAAAGTTGATGTCTAATAGATTGGCATCGATATTGCCAGAGATTATAGATCTCCCCCAGGCGGGATTTGTTAAGGGACGCTCGGCAGTGACAAACATTAGGAAAGTAATGTTGGCAATTGACATAGCTAAGCGGAAAGGGGGAGAAATTGCAGCCTTGGTCACCTTGGTTGCGGAAAAAGCATTTGACAATGTGAGGTGGTCATGGCTGGAACAGGCGCTAGATCATGTGGGTTTGCATGGAGCCTTTAGAAACTTTGTGCAGGTGCTGTATGCGAACCCTCATGCTAGGGTGAACCCCCCGGGATTCTTATCAAGAACGTTTCCTTTGTTAAAGGGAACTAGGCAGGGTTGCCCGATGTCACCTTTGTTATTCAATTTAGCTATTGAACCACTGGCCAGACGTTTGAATGATGGTCGATGGTTTAAAGGGATCAAAGTGGGGGAAGAGCATTGTGTTCGGCATTGTTTGCTGATGATATTGTCCTGTTTATGAGTAGGCCCAAAACACAACTGAGTGAAGTTATAGCACAAATTGGGGGGTTCGGGAAATTGGCAGGATTCAGACTTAAAGATAAATGTGAAATACTCTTTTTGGATGAAAAAAGAGAGGAGAGAGAGAGAGGCTCACTATGTGACATTCCTATTGCCAGAAAAACAATAAAATACTTGGGAGTACTGGTGGGGAGGGATCCAAAAGCTTTATATTCCTTAAATTATTCCTCACTAATGGAACGTATAGAGAAAGAACTGCAGGGGTGGGCTAATCTTCCGCTGACCCTTTTGGGAAGAAATCATCTGATAAAAATGATGAGCTTTTATAGGCTCCTTTACATCAATGCAGACAATCCCATTACTTCTCAAACATACAGACGTAAAAAGACTGACGAAGGCATTCTCTCACTTTTTGTGGAAGGGAAAGAGACCGAGGATTAACGCTAATAAATTAATGCTACAAACGGAGGGGGGGGGGATCAGGCTACCAAACGTTAGAGGCTATAACTTGGCTTGCATTTTGAGACATGCAATTGACTGGATTAGACAAACAAGTAGACATTCTGATTGGACTTTAGAAGCCGAATTCTGTAAGCCATGGGACCTGAGATCAATATTACATACATCCATACCAAATTTACCACCCAATCTTAAACACTCATTGCTATGTAGGGACACTGTTATGACGTGGAAGGCGGTTAGGAAAAAGTTTGGGCTAGCATGGAATATTTTGAAATTCATTAACATCTGGGCAAGCCCAGATTTCCCACAGGGGAGGGACAATGACCTGTTTAGAGAGTGGAGGGAGAAGGGTTAAGGACTTTAAGGAACTTGATGCATGATACAGAGCGGAGATGGATGACGTGTGGGGAAATAAGAGAGAAATATGATTTGCGCCCGTTTCAGACTCTCCAGTATGAACAGATAAAGCCTGTGATAATGAAGAAATTACTCAACATAAACAATGAATATGAGGTGAACCACTTGGACACAATTTTATTAAAGGACATCCGTGAGATTACCATTTCAGGTCTTTACAGGGATTTGAGAGAAGCATTAGTTTCCAACATACCAGGGAAAATTTTAGAGGGATGGGCAAAGCAGTTGGGAGACCAAGAAGGGGAAGAAAAAATCTTGAAAGGGTGGATGGAGATGAGGAAGAAGATAGTAAACGAAATCTGGAGAGACACTCAATATATGCTTATACATAGGGCTATATATGGTTTCAATTTTTTGAATATTAGACAAGACAAACTGATTAATTGTCCGAAATGTGGTATGGAAAGAACGGACTTACATCATGGGATTTGGCAGTGCGGAAAAATTGAGGGAGTTTGGAAGCAAGTTCAGGGGTTGGTTCGAACAATCTGGAATAGGAACATGGAGCTGGAACCAATGGCTTGGCTATTCCATTATCATCATAAGGAAGGAGGGGATAAAGAAGGGGGTACAATACCATCTCTCTATTTTCTGCCTGTGTTTGTGTTTCGTCTTGTCTAACCGACATTATATGTTTGGGGGCTGACTATTCCTTTGGGGCTCTACTCTGGGGCAGTTAGCTTTCCTGTTTCTATCTTTAGGTGTAGCTAGGTCTCCGGCTGTGCCGAGGCGTCTAGGATCACCGCAGGTACGCTCCACGGCTGCTTCTAGTTGTGCGGTTTAGGGATCTGCAACCCATTAGTTTCCAACCTTTCAGGTGTTCAGCTGCCTTGCTGTTTTGCTCCTGTCCTCCTCAGTTACCAAATCATAACACCTGACAAATCCATAAGAACTGATGACCTGATACCAGAAAGTCCAAGAATAGGGACATTCTACATGCTTCCCAAAATCCACAAAGCTAGAAATCCAGGGAGGCCGATTATTTCATGTGTGGACACCCTTACTGAGCAGGTATCTGGTAGAGGGTGTTCTTAAACCCCTGGTAAAGGATACACCCAGCTACATTCAGGACACAACTGACCTATTGAATAAACTAGCAGCAATAGGTCCTCTACCAGAAGGAATAATCCTGGCCACCATGGATGTGGAATCTTTGTACTCTAATATCCCAAACAAAGGGTTGCCTTGACGTGGCGGGATGGCTTGTACATTCTTTTGATCAAAATTATGTTTACCAAATACCCTTATTATTATTATTACAACCTCATGCATGTTTTGCAATATATTTTTTATTTTATTTTAGGATATTTGTTTCTTGTTTTTTGTTTTCTCTGTATAATGGTCATGTGTTTAATATGCATTTACATTTTGCATACACATCAACTTACTTTTTAAGTTCAGACCTAGTTTTTCATTTAGTTCTTAGTGCATCTTGTGCATATAAGGGTGTGACCGCCCTACTTCTGAGCTGAAAAATCCATCCTGTCTGGCCTATGCTTTTACTGGTGGGTTCAGTCTCTCTGTCCTTGTTCACATTTGTCACTTGAAAGGTGGAAAGGTTTTTAATACAAGAGTTAGGACTGTCCCACAAAGGGTTGCCTTGACGTGGCGGGATGGCTTGTACATTCTTTTGATCAAAATTATGTTTACCAAATACCCTTATTATTATTATTACAACCTCATGCATGTTTTGCAATATATTTTTTATTTTATTTTAGGATATTTGTTTCTTGTTTTTTGTTTTCTCTGTATAATGGTCATATGTTTAATATGCATTTACATTTTGCATACACATCAACTTACTTTTTCAGTTCAGACCTAGTTTTTCATTTAGTTCTTAGTGCATCTTGTGCATATAAGGGTGTGACCGCCCTGCTTCTGAGCTGAAAAATCCATCCTGTCTGGCCTATGCTTTTACTGGTGGGTTCAGTCTCTCTGTCCTTGTTCACATTTGTCACTTGACAGGTGGAAAGGTTTTTAATACAAGAGTTAGGACTGTCCCACAAAGGGTTGCCTTGACGTGGCGGGATGGCTTGTACATTCTTTTGATCGAAATTATGTTTACCAAATACCCTTATTATTATTATTATTACAACCTCATGCATGTTTTGCAATATATTTTTTATTTTATTTTAGGATATTTGTTTCTTGTTTTCTCTGTATAATGGTCATGTGTTTAATATGCATTTACATTTTGCATACACATCAACTTACTTTTTCAGTTCAGATCTAGTTTTTCATTTAGTTCTTAGTGCATCTTGTGCATATAAGGGTGTGACCGCCCTGCTTCTGAGCTGAAAAATCCATCCTGTCTGGCCTATGCTTTTACTGGTGGGTTCAGTCTCTCTGTCCTTGTTCACATTTGTCACTTGACAGGTGGAAAGGTTTTTAATACAAGAGTTAGGACTGTCCCACAAAGGGTTGCCTTGACGTGGCGGGATGGCTTGTACATTCTTTTGATCAAAATTATGTTTACCAAATACCCTTATTATTATTACAACCTCATGCATGTTTTGCAATATATTTTTATTATTTTATTTTAGGATATTTGTTTCTTGTTTTTTGTTTTCTCTGTATAATGGTCATGTGTTTAATATGCATTTACATTTTGCATACACATCAACTTACTTTTTCAGTTCAGACCTAGTTTTTCATTTAGTTCTTAGTGCATCTTGTGCATATAAGGGTGTGACCGCCCTGCTTCTGAGCTGAAAAATCCATCCTGTCTGGCCTATGCTTTTACTGGTGGGTTCAGTCTCTCTGTCCTTGTTCACATTTGTCACTTGACAGGTGGAAAGGTTTTTAATACAAGAGTTAGGACTGTCCCACAAAGGGTTGCCTTGACGTGGCGGGATGGCTTGTACATTCTTTTGATCGAAATTATGTTTACCAAATACCCTTATTATTATTATTACAACCTCATGCATGTTTTGCAATATATTTTTTATTTTATTTTAGGATATTTGTTTCTTGTTTTTTGTTTTCTCTGTATAATGGTCATGTGTTTAATATGCATTTACATTTTGCATACACATCAACTTACTTTTTCAGTTCAGACCTAGCTTTTCATTTTGTTCCAATATTTATGTTCATCTCTATCTCCCATAATGACAGTTCTGCTTCACGTCACTTGTCTTACCTATTGCATTGTTTCTGTGCTGTGTTGTGTGCAAATATGTGATTCTTCAGATTTTGTTTTAGTCTTTGCCTGATGAAGAGACCATAGTAGTCTCGAAAGCTTGCAATTTGTTACCATCTTTTCAGTTAGCCATTAAAAGGTATCAACCACTGAGGACTCTCAATTCTAAATATTTTTAGATCCTTTCAGGTATTTGTATGAACAGACAAAAGCCACTGCCCCTCTGCTGTATAAAAAAAAACAATAGTCAGGAGCTGGGCGCTAGGGTTATTTCAAAACATACCTCCACCTTTTCGACTCTACAGCAAACAACTCTTATATCTGCATGAAGATCTAGTAGTGTCAGTAAAATTGACAGAGGCTTAATAGATAGTTTTAAAGGAAATATTTGTTTCCCATTTCTTGCTGATGACATCTATAGCGAACCAAGGTGAGCAATGAGCATATCTCAGCCTCACTTGGTGAACACCTGGATAGATTAATGCCGAGTGTCCACATTTCTAGTTTGTAACTTCCAAATAGATTTACGACAATACAGAAACTGCATAATTGCATTTTTGTTATGTTTGACACATACAGTTTATATTCTAGCATCTTGAAGATGTATGCGACGTCCAAAAAACAAGTACATTAACTGTTCAATAATTAAAAAAAAAATCATTTCAAAATGCAGTATCAATCACGTCTGAGGGGCATGTATAAATTAACCCCTTAACGACCGCCGATACGCCTTTTAACGGCGGTGGTTAAGGGTACTTAAACCACAGTGCCGTTAATTCACAGCGCTGTGGAGTAAGTATATAGCGGCCACCAAAGTCGGATTTTGTCCGGGGTCTTGGCTACCGGGGGTAGCCGAGACCCCAGAGAACATGATTCGGGTCGGTTTTTACCGACCCCGCTTTTGCCGTTATATGGTTAATAACAGCAACCATAAAAAAAAAAGTTGCGATTCTGCGTTTAATTTTCTCTCCTCTGATGTGATCACACATCAGAGGGGAGAAAATAGGGTCCCCCGATCTGCCCCCCGTACCTCCCGATGTCCCCCCCCCCGTCCTCCCACAGGTCCCCGCGTCTTCTTCCTGGAAAGAAGCCAGCAGATTCATTCATTTCGTGCGGGAACATTTTGATCACTGTGATAAATGCTATCACAGTGATCAAAATAAAAAAAATAGTAAATAAACCCCCCGTTTATCACCCCCTTAGTTAGGGAAATATAATAAAATATATATTTTCATTTTTCCATTAGGGTTAGGATTAGAGTTGGAATTAGGGTTACAATTAGGCCGGGATCACACATGCGAGTAAATCGGCCGACACTCGCATGTGAAATCCCAGCTCTGGCGCTGGCATTCGGGAGTGGAGCAAGCGGCTGCATGTATTTATATGCAGCCGCGCGCTCCACTCCCGAGTGCCGGCGCCAGAGCTGGGATTTCACATGCGAGTGTCAGCCGATTTACTCGCATGTGTGATCCCGGCCTTAGGGTTACAATTACGGTTAGGCCGGGGTCACACTGGCGACAAAATTGGACGACTGCAATGCGATGAAATATCGCATTGCAGTCGGACCAATGTTAATCTATGGAGCAGCTCCCAGTATCAGATTTTTTGTGGTCCGTTTTAAACATGCGAGTGCAATCGCAGCATGCTGCGATTGTCACCGATTGTGGGTCGACTATCGTCAATGCAAGTCAATGGGAGCGCTGAAAAATCGGATTACAAACGGACCGCACGTGTGACTTGCGATTAAATCGCACCGGTGTCCTTTAGAAAAGCCGGCAATTCATCCCTGACTATACTGTAAAAGCACCACTGACAGCTTTAATAAAGAATGTAAAGAATACATATACACACATAGAATACATATATATATATACACACATATCATTGTGACATATATATATATATATATACATATATTTATAGTTCATACACTTCTACATACTGTAATAGCCGCTAATTCAATTGCAGGCTTTTGTGAAATTACAGAACCCGACATGAAATGACACATGGTTTACCTACAGTTAACCATGTCATTTCATGTAGTTTTATATATGGTTTAAACTTACAATTACATGAGTGTATGTGTGCAAAATTGCAGACATGTAGGGGTTAATTAAAGGTGTAAATTCGTTTAAAAAAAATGCGTGGGCTCCAGCTGTATTTTCTCCACCAGACAGACAAAGCAAGCGAGTGGGGGCAAATAATAATAGCCCAGGGAGGGTGCATTTATTTTGTGCCCCCACTGGCTACTAACATCTGCCCCAAGCCACCCCAGAAAAGGCAAATCTATAATTAGATTTGCCCTTTCTGGCACTTTGTCCATCTATTCCCATTGCCCTGTTGCGGTGGCGAATGGGTTAATAAGGGGTTAAAGCCACCTTGCTATTGAAAGATGACTTTAAGCCAGGTTAATAATTGAGAGCTTTCAATTAGACAACTATCAATTATTAATCCTATTGTATGAAAGAAAAATCAAACACACACACTTTAATAAAAAATCATTTAAATGAAATAAGCAAACAGTTTTTACCATCTTTTATTTTCCTGCTAAAACCATTTCCTATAATAAAAATAAAATAAAAAAGCAAAATGATTCTTACCTATCCGATGCACAGTCAGGTCCCACGCTGTAATCCATCAGAAAGGGTTAACAGGTTGTAACCCCCTGAATGAATAAGTTCCTCTCCCGGCAACAGGAGAGGAAGTGATTAATGTGTGCAGCTTAATTGATTGCTTCCCACAGTAATCAGTTTAGGTCAGGTCACCCAGGGACACCGCACAGCAGCAGTGACGTCAGAGGGAGTCTCCGGGTGACCTGATTACTGTGGGAAGCAATCAATTAAGCTTCACACATTAATCACTTCCTCTCCTTTCGCCGGGAGAGGAACTTATTCATTCAGGGGGTTACAGCTCAGCAGGCAGCACCCTCCCTGGGCTATTATTATTTGCCCCCACTCGCTTGCTTTGTCTGTCTGGTGGAGAAAATACAGCGGGAGCCCACGCATTTTTTTCAACGAATTTACACCTTCTTGCCCATAGGAATAATTTGCTGGCCTCTCCCATCAGTGAACTCGACCTTGTGCCTCCTTGTCTGTTTATGCATGAAACAGTTGTGCTGTTGTCGGACAACACCACCAGATGTCTCCCTCTGATATCCTCCGTTATCTGAAGGATTGCCTGTCTCACTGCCGCTAACTCTTTGAGATTGGAGGTTGCTCTTATCATTGCGGGCCCTGTTATAATTTGGTAGCTGAGGAGGGCAGGAGCAAAAAACCGCAAAGGCAGCCAAACACCAGAGAGGTTGGAATCTAATAGTTTGCAGACCACTAAACTAACCGCACAACTAGAAGCAGCCGTGGGACATGCCTATGGTGCCCTAGACGCCTCGTCACAGCCGGAGAGATTAGCTACCCCTGAAGATGGAAAGAGGAAAGCTAACTGCCCCGGAGTAGAGCCCCAAAGGAATAGGAAGCCCCCAAACATATAATGGCGGTTAGACAAGATGAAAACACGAACGCAGACAGAAAATAGAATGAGCAAACGCTGGTGCCCAAAACTGTCTAGATAGGACAGCACAGGAGAGAATGTCTGCAACCCAGCAAAACCCTAGGAAAAACTCCAACACTCCTGATTACAAAAATGCTGAGACCACACGGTCTCGACCACCTATATCAGATCTCTGGTGTGAACACGCAGCTACCCAGCAGTAAAAAATCACAAGAACTGAGCAAATGAACAAATACAAAAAGAGAACAGAGACCAGCACAAGCCCCCAAAGGGGACCAGGCTGAACTCAAAAAGCAAGGCAGCAAAAACAATGAAAATCAAACCACAGAAAAAAAACAGAAAGTAACTTATCTGAATGATAGCAGGAGACAGCAGAATGCAAGCTGAATTCCAACCAAGACCAGGAAGTAACAATTGATCACCGGCGAGGATCATGGAAGGTCAGCTCACCTATATCAGGCCTGTCCATCCCACCTGATAACCATTCATCAATTGCAGGTGGTGGACTTATGCTGTTCAACATAGGTTCAATACCCTCAGCAACCACCAGAGGGAGCCTCAGCTCCGAAGTCGTCTCCAACACGTTCACAACAGTACCCCCCCCCTTGAGGAGGGGTCACCGAACCCTCACGTGCACCACCAGGCCGATCAGAATGAGCTCGGTGATAGGCACCAACCAATCTCTCAGCATGAATGTCAGAAGCAAACACCCAAGAATTGTTCTCCTGACCATAGCCTTTCCACTTAACCAAGTACTGGAGTCTCCGCCTAGCCAAACGAGAATCCAATATCTTCTCACATACTCCAAATTGCCCTCAACCAAAACAGGATCAGGAGGCACAGCCATAGGAACCACTGGCTCGACAAACCTCTTCAATAAAGATATGTGGAATACGTTGTGAATCTTAAATGTTCCTGGAAGAAGCAAACGGAAGGAAACGGGATTAAGAATTTCCACGATCTTATAAGGTCCAATGAACCTTGGCTGAAATTTTGGAGATGCAACCTTCATAGGGATATTTTTTGAGGACAACCAAACCAAGTCACCCACTTTAAACCGAGGACCATCAGTCCTATGCCGGTTGGCAAACCGTTGGGCCTTCTCCTGAGAGAGAAACAACTTATCCACTACTTGATCCCAAATCTGCTGCATTCTCTCCACAATAGAGTCAACACCCAGACAGACAGAAGCCTCCACCTGCCCTGAAGAAAATCGAGGATGAAACCCAAAATTGCAGAAAAATGGAGACATCAAGGTGGCAGAACTAGCCCTATTATTCAAAGCAAATTCAGCCAGAGGCAAAAAAGAGACCCAGTCATCTTGATCAGCAGACACAAAACATCTCAAATAAGTCTCCAAGGTCTGGTTTCTTCTCTCAGTTTGTCCATTGGTCTGAGGGTGGTACGCAGGAGAAAGACAGCTGAACTCCCAGTTTGGAACAAAATGTCCTCCAAAATCTGGATACAAACTGGACTCCTCTGTCAGACACAATGTTCTCTGGAATGCCGTGCAACCGATCCACCTGTTGAAAAAATAAGGGCACCAACTCGGGGGAGGATGGCAACTTAGGTAGTGGCACAAGATGTATCATCTTTGAAAACCTATCACAGATCACCCAAATAACGGTCATTCTCTGAGAGACAGGGAGGTCGGAAATAAAATCCATAGAGATATGGGTCCATGGCCTCTTGGGCACAGGCAATGGCATTAACCACTAGCGCGAGAGCAAGCTTTGGACCGAGAACAAGTCCCACAGAACTGCACAAAGTCCCTGACATCACGAGACAAAGTGGGCCACCAAAAGGACAGACTCACCAAATCTCTGGTACCAAAAATACCAGGATGGCCAGATAACGTGGAGCAATGAATCTCAGAGATCACATTCTTCCTCCACTGGTCTGGGACAAACAATTTCCCAACAGGGCAGCATTCAGGTTTATCCTCCTGAAATTCCTCCAAAGCCAGTCTGAAATTGGGCGAGATAGCGGAAAGAACCACACCTTCCTTCAGAATAACAGCAGGCTCAGTTACCTCAGGAGAATCTGCAAGGAAACTCCTCGAGAGGGCATCCGCCTTAATATTCTTAGTGCCCGGGAGAAAAGAGACCACAAAATTAAAACGTGTGAAAAACAAGGCCCAACTGGCCTGTCTAGGATTAAGTCGCTAGGCTGATTCAAGATAAACAAGGTTCTTATGGTCCGTGAGGACCACCACCTGATGTTTGGCTCCTTCCAGCCAATGTCTCCACTCTTCAAAAGCCCACTTCATAGCCAATAACTCCCGATTTCCCACATCATAATTACGTTCCGCTGGGGAAAATTTTCGAGAGAAAAAGGCACAAGGGTTACTCTTAGAGGTCTCCGGATCCCTTTGGGACAAAATGGCTCCTGCACCTATCTCAGAAGCATCAATCTCCACCTGAAATGGTAGAGAAACATCAGGTTGCCGCAGAACAGGAGCAGAAGTGAATCTCCGCTTAAGCTCCTGAAATGCAGAAACTTATTCAGGAGACCAATTCACTACATCAGAACCCTTCTTGGTCAAATCAGTCAGTGGTTTCACAATACCAGAGAAATTACCTATAAATTTACGATAAAAATTAGCAAAACCCAAAAATCTCTAAATAGCCTTCAATGTAGTGGGTTGAACCCAAGCACAAATGGCCTGAACTTTGACCGGGTCCATTTCAATAACAGACGGAGACAAAATGAATCCCAGAAATTAAACCTTCTGTATGCCAAAAAGACATTTAGATCCCTTCACATACCATGCATTTTCTCTCAAAATCCGGAATACAGTCCGAACATGTTCCACATGAGAATCCCAGTCATTGGAAAAAATCAAGATATCGTCCAAATAAGCGATCAGAAATTTATCCACGAAATCCCGGAAAATATCGTTCATAAAGGATTGGAAGACGGAAGGGGCATTAGTGAGCCCAAAAGGCATCACTAGGTACTCAAAATGCCCCTCTGGGGTATTAAACGCCGTCTTCCATTCATCACCGTGCTTGATGCGAATAAGATTATACGCCCCCTAAGGTCAAGCTTGGTAAACCAACTAGCACCTTTCACTCTGGAAAATAGGTCAGAAATCAAGGGTAACGGATATTGATATTTAACAGCGATCTTGTTCAGGAGACGATAGTCAATACACGGCCTCAATGAGCCATCCTTCTTGGCCACAAAGAAAAAGCCGGCGCCCAAGGGTGAAGAGGATGGTCTGATATGACCCTTCTCTAAAGACTCTTTGATATAAGATTGAATAGCATCATGCTCAGGTACAGATAAATTAAAGAGCCGACCCTTGGGAAATTTACAACCGCGTACTAAGTCAATAGCGCAACCATAACTCCTATGAGGAGGTAAGGATGCAGACTTACTCTCACTAAACACATCAGAAAAATCAGTCAAATAGTCAGGGACATCTTGAGACTGGGGAGAGGCAGAAAAAACAGGAGTGTCAGCACGAACACATTGACAACCCCAACTGGTCACAGACACAGACTTCCAATCCAAAACAGGATTATGAGTCTGCAACCAAGGAAAACCCAGTACAATAATGTCATGTAAATTATGTAACACCAAAAATTTGCAATTCTCTTGGTGGTCCGGGTCAACCCGCATTATCACCTGAGTAGAAAACTGGGATTTATTCTCCGCCAAAGGGGTAGAATCAATGCCCAGCAAAGGAATAGACTACCACAGGGGTATCATGGGAAAACCACAACGTTTGGCAAAATCAAAATCCATCAGGTTTATAGCTGCTCCTGAATCAACAAAAGCCGGAGCTGAAAATGTGGACATGGAGCAAATCAAGGTAACAGTCAACAGAAATTTAGTCTGAACACTACCCAAAACAACTGAGCGCGCAAAACGTCTTCCCCGCTTGGGGCAGATGGAAATAGCATGAGAAGCGTCACCACAGTAGAAGCACAACTTATTACGCTTTCGAAACTCATGACGCTGTGCCCCAGAAGTAACTCCATCACACTGCAAGGGCTGGCTCGCAAGGCATCACAATCTTAAGCATATTTCTACACTCACGCAAACGTCTGTCAATTTGAATAGCTAATGACATAGAGTCATTGAGACCAGAGGGGACAGGGAATCCCACCATAACATCCTTTACAGTCTCTGCCAGACCCTTCCGAAAAAGAGCTGCCAGAGCATCATCATTCCATTTAGTAAGGACTGCCCACTTTCGGAATTTCTGACAATACAGCTCAGCGGCTTCTTGACCCTGATTCAATGCCAACAAGGTTTTCTCAGCTTGATCAGTAACATTAGGTTCATCGTACAACAACCCCAGAGTCTGAAAAAACAAATCAACATCATTCAAAACAGGATCCCCAGGTGTCAGGGAAAAAGCCCAATCCTGAGGGTCGCCGCGCAACAGGGAGATGACAATTTGAACCACATTCCCTGAGGACTTAGGCTTCAAGGCAAAAAACAACTTACAGTTATTTTTAAAATTCAAAAATTTAGACCGATCCCCCAAAAATAAATCCGGCATAGGGATACTAGGTTCCACAACAGGCAATCCAGCAAGATAGATAGCAATACTCCGAACTTCAGCAGCAAGCTGATCCTCATGATCGGACAAATGCTTGACTTCCATTGGAGAAAAAATTCCTCCTCTGCCCCCAGAGAAGAGAGGGAAAAAATGTAACAAACAGAGAAAAAATAAATTTCGGACTTTTTTTTTTTTACTACTTTTTCCCTTCTGTTGAGTACCATAGAATTTCAGTATAGCCGGTGATTCTGTTATGATTTGGTAGCTGAGGAGGGCAGGAGCAAAAAACCGCAAAGGCAGCCAAACACCAGAGAGGTTGGGATCTAATAGGTTGCAGACCCCTAAACTAACCGCACAACTAGAAGCAGCTGTGGGACGTTCCTACGGTGCCCTAGACGTCTCATCACAGCCGGAGAGATTAGCTACCCCTGAAGATGGAAAGAGGAAAGCTAACTGCCCCAGAGTAGAGCCCCAAACATATAATGGCGGTTAGACAAGATGAAAACACAAACGCAGACAGAAAATAGAATGAGCAAACGCTGGGGCCCAAAACTGTCTAGATAGGACAGCACAGGAGAGAATAATGTCTGCAACCCAGCAAAACCCTAGGAAAAACTCCAACACTTCTGATTACAAAAATGCTGAGCCACGCGTCTCGACCACCTTTATCAGATCTCTGGTGTGAACACGCAGCTACCCAGCAGTAAAAAATCACAAGAACTGAGCAAATGAACAAATACAAAAAGAGAACAGAGACCAGCACTGTGAGGAAAGAGACGCCGCCATCTTGTATAGGGCCTATACCAGCCTCCATTTTTTCGGTTCACAGAGCCACAGACTGCTAACTACACAGGGCCTGTTAGCATATCCAGTACGACCGGTTTTGATGTCCACTATAAATCAAAAGGGTTTTAGTATGCTAATTAGTTCAGGCCCGTGTCTGAATAAGATGGTCATTAGTATGCTAAATAACTCAGACTGAAGCCAGTATTTCCTGCTCCATATGAATTGCAGGCCGGTTAATATGCGTGCTTCAAAGCAAAGGGGAGGGACCTAGCAGGTTTAAGAACTGGGAGCTATGGGCAGACTGGATCCATTTTTCACACAGAAGCCAAGAAGATGGTCTAAGGACCAAGGGAACAGTTTTGCCAAGGGAGCAGCAGCACATGTTTTGGGAGACTGTCTAGCAACTAAAGACTGTTACCTGGGGATCGCGGAGCTCCCGGCCTCCCCATGTCCCTACAACCCGGTAATATTGATCTCTAGCTAATACCTTTAAGCCTTGTACATTATTGTGGTATTTTACTCTGACTGCAAATCCATTGTCATTCCATTGTATAGCTTTACTGTATATTTCTGTAATTATCTAGTGCGCCCTTAGGCAATTAAACCATAAAATTAATCTTGGGCTGATGCTTTTACTCTGATCACGAATCTTAGAATACCCAGTGGGTAACAGGACAACCTCCCCGGCGGCCATTTGTTCTAGGTGCAGTTCCCTTACTGACCTGAGACAAAGGGGGCGCCGGAGAGCTGTACCTGTGGAGTTACATCCCATTGGTGACGTGGGAGGAAAGGGGTTGTCCTTCACATTTGGTAGCGGCGGTGGGATCAGAAGCTGTGATACCCGGTCTACCGTGTGGCAGTCGGCTTAGTTCCTCACAATTGGTGGCAGCAGTGGGATCAGAGTAATAGTGTGCGTGGGACCCCTACTCCCAGACACTAGAGACTACCAGCGGTACTTTCACTGCTGGGGTCTTAAGGTCAGCCCAGCACTAGACGGTCAGAGTGTAAATATAATAAGTTGTGTGCAAGGTCAGGGTTGCAGCTGTGTCAGTAACCAAAGGTTCCCAAGATGGCGGAAGGCACCAGGAGCAAGGCAAAGGGGGAGGCCAATGCTATGGTCTATGAGGGGTTCGATACCGATGAGGGGGTCCCAAGGAGCCCGACCCCCGTGCTCAGTCTCACAAATGGACTGTCCACCCCCTGCCCGTCCCAGTCTGTCCAGATCGGAGGCCCTTTTCCAAGCGGCTATGGAACAGCTCGAGGCTGGTAATGACACCGCCTATGACAGACTCCTAGCGGCGGCAGAGAGAGCAGCGGAGCGTGAGCATACAGAACGCCGTGAAGCTGCAGAGAGCAGGCACCGACTGGAGATGGCTCAGCACGGGCCCCGCTGGGCGCTCCAGCCCCACCGGAGACAAGGGCTTCCAAGGTCCGGGCAGAGGACTTTCCCTTGCTTGAAAAGGATGGAGACCTGGATTCCTTTCTGCTGGCCTTTGAAAAGACCTGCCTCCAACATCATCTGGCCCTGGATCAGTGGGCAAGGTACCTGACCCCCCATTTGAGGGGTAAGTCCCTGGAAGTTTTGGGGGACTTACCTGCCTGGGAGGAGCAGGACTACAACAGCATCAAGCGGGCCCTGATCCAGCACTACAACCTCACCCGGAGTCGTACCGCAGGGAGTTCAGGAGCCTGCAGCGGGGTTCAAAGGACACCTGGACCGACCACATGCGGGCCCTGCTGAGAGCTGCGGAGCACTGGACCTCGGGTCTAGAGCTCACTACCCGCCAGGAGGTCCAAGAACTGTTTGTCATGGAGCAATTCTTGTGGAACTGCCCAGAGGACCTCCAGCAGTTCCTCCGTGACCGGAAACCAAAGGGGGCTTCTGCTACAGCCGCCCTGGCAGACGAGTATGCCAACAACAGGGCGCCAGAGCCAAAGAAGCCTGCCAGCAGCACCTGGAGAGGGGGTAAGCCCAATCCTGCCCCAGCCCCATATCCAGCCCCCAGAGTGCAAGGGGTGTACCCCCCGGCTGCCCTCTCCAGGCCAGGAACAGAACCCAGACGTTGTCATAATTGCAATCAGCCAGGACACTTTAAGGCTGCGTGTCCCCAGCGCCAGAAGGCCCCATCCCTGTCCCAGAAACCGTCCACTGTTTTGTGTGTGGGAGGGGGTGGTGGGAGGTCCCTGGACAATTACCAACCCATCACCATCGGCCGCTCAGCGGTCATGGGACTGCGGGACACAGGCGCTGAACGAACCCTGGTACGTCCTGAGGTGGTGTCCCCTCAAGACTTGGTGCCTGGGAAAACCCTTTCCGTCTCCGGAATTGGAGGCATTGAACTGGCGCTGCCCGTTGCCAAGTTGTATTTGGACTGGGGCGCCGGGAGGGGGATGCGGGAGGTGGGAGTAACGCCAAATATTCCTGCAAATGTGTTGCTTGGGACCGATTTGGGGCAGCTAGTGTCCCAGTATGTGGCCACTGAACCCCCAAGTTCGGCTCCCCAAGAATGTCATGACTCTACTGTGAATGCTAATGTTACTGTATTGAATGTGCCTCCAACAGTGGAGGAGGGAGTGAAACCTGATGGTAAGCCATGCACTTGACACTACACACACAGGGCTCACGGTGGAAGTAGGAGGCTGTATGGGAGAGCTCAGAGGTGGGGGGAGGGGCTGCTATGGGCAGTGTAGGGCCCCTGCTGAGTCTAGGGCCCCTGCAGGAAGAGGAACAGGCCATGGGGGGAGGGGGCGTCCCGGTAGAGGAGCCACCAGGTAAGACCCCAGGGCAGGAGTTCCCCACATGCGGGATGTCAGGAGGTCAGGGAAGTCTGCCTGACCCGGCGACTTGGTCAGGGGACGAGGGGAAGCAGGCACTACCCGTGGTCTCAGCGGTCGTGGCCGCTGTTACCAGGAGTGGGAGCGCCGGAGCCCAAGGGTCCCCGTGGAGGTCCGACGGTTTCCCCTCTCCGACCAAGTGGCTGCCGAGTCAGACAGCAGCCAGGAGACAGATCCCGGGGAACTGACAGAGGACATGGCAGTTTCATCAATTCTTGCCACATCAAGTCAGGGATTTCAGGCAGCGTTGGAAGCTGACACTAGCCTGAAGACTCTCAAGAAGCAGGCGGCACAGCCTCCCCTGGAGTCCGACCGCGAGCGAGTGGTCTGAGACCAGGGACGGCTGTACCAGGTAACGGTCCAGCAGGGTTCACCGGAGGCGTGGCCCAGGGACCGACAGTTAGTGGTACCCCATCCGTTCAGGGCGGAATTGTTGCGGATCGCACACGAGATTCCAATGGCCGGACACCTAGGGATCACTAAAACCAGGGCCAGGCTAGCTCAGCATTTCTACTGGCCTGGAATGAGGACCGAGGTGATAGCCTACTGCCGTTCGTGTGACACCTGTCAGAGGGTGGGGAAGGCGGGGCGGCGCCCCAAAGCCCCACTGGTAACTCTGCCCAACATCGTAGAGCCTTTCTCGAGGGTGGCTGTGGATCTCATTGGACCTCTGTCCACTTCCAGCCGCTCCGGGAAATGCTTCATACTAACGGTAGTGGACTATGCCACCCGGTACCCGGAGGCGGTAGCTTTGTCGTCCATTGGGGCCGACAAAGTGGCCACTGCCTTACTGGAGATTTTCTCCAGAGTGGGGTTTCCCAAGGAAATGCTCACCGACCGAGGGACCCAGTTCATGTCGCAGCTGATGGAGTCTCTCTGTAAGCAGGTACAGGTGCAACATCTGGTGGCCAGCCCGTATCACCCACAGACCAATGGCTTGTGTGAGCGGTTCAATGGCACCTTAAAGCAGATGCTGAAGATGTTGGTCGACTCCCACGGGAGAGACTGGGAGCGGTATCTCCCACACCTGCTGTTTGCCTACCGGGAGGTCCCACAGGCCTCAACGGGGTTCTCCCCCTTTGAGCTCCTGTACGGGCGACGTGTACGGGGGCCCCTTGCTCTGGTGAAGGAAGAATGGGAAGGGGATTTAGCCACCCCTGGAGTGTTAGTCATTGAGTATGTCATGCGCTTCCGGGACCGAATGATGGCCTTGACACGGCTGGTGCATGACAATATGGCCCAAGCCCAGGCTGACCAGAAGCGGTGGTACGACCAGAATGCTTGTGAGCGGACCTACCAGGTGGGTTAAAAGGTGTGGGTACTGGTCCCCGTACCTCAAAACAAGCTTCAGGCGGCCTGGGAGGGTCCATACCTCGTGCACGAGCAGCTCAACACCGTCACCTACCTGGTCACCCTGGACCACGCCCGTGGAAGGAGGAAGGCCTTCCATGTGAACATGATGAAGGCCCATCATGAGCGGGAGGCTTATGCCCACCCAGTGTGCAACCTTCCTGAGGAAGGAGAGGCAGAAACCCTCCTCGATCTGCTCACCCAAGCCAAGGCGGGTGGATCCATCGAGGATGTGGGGGTTGGCCACCAGCTCTCGGAGGACCAACGTTCCCAGCTGGGGGTCACCCTACACCCCTTTCGGGAGCTGTTTAGCAGCCTGCCCGGAAGGACTGAGGCAGCAGTCCATGACGTGGACACTGGCAACCACCCCCCAATCCGGCGTTCAGCATATCGGGTCTCTCTTGAGGTGCAGCAGCAGATGCGCCAAAGATAGACGAGATGCTGAAGCTGGGGGTGATCCAAGCGTCCAGCAGCGCGTGGGCTTCGCCTGTAGTCCTCGTCCCTAAAAAGGACCGAACTACGCGGTTCTGCGTGAACTACCGGGGGCTCAACGCTGTGTCGGTCACCGATGCGTACCCAATGCCGCGCATCGATGACCTGCTCGACCAGCTGGACGGGGCCAAGTACCTGACCATCATGGATCTGAGCAGGGGGTATTGGCAGATTCCCCTGACCCCTAGGGCACAGGAACGCTCTGCCTTTATCACCCCGTTCGGACTGTACGAGTCCACTGTGATGCCCTTCGGCATGAAGAATGCCCCTGCCACTTTTCAGCGGATGGTCAACACGCTGCTCGAGGGACTGGAAGGGTATGCGACCGCGTACCTGGATGACATTGCCATCTTCAGTCCCACCTGGGAGAATCACCTAGAGCACCTGGTGCAGGTGCTCGGGCGGATCCAGCGAGCAGGCTTGATCATTAAGCCGGAAAAATGCCAGCTGGGTATGAGTGAGGTCCACTACCTGGGACACCGGGTAGGTGGGGGAGCTCTGAAGCCAGAGCCCGGGAAGGTGGATGTCATCGCATCCTGGCCCACCCCCAGGACCAAGAAGCAGGTGATGTCCTTCTTGGGTACTGCTGGGTACTATAGGAGGTTTGTTCCACACTATAGTGCCCTGGCCAAGCCCCTGACGGACCTCACCAAGAAAAGGCTGCCCGTCGCAGTCGACTGGACAGTCGCCTGCGAGACAGCTTTCCAGGCACTCAAGACCGCCCTTTCTAGTTCTCCTGTACTACAGGCAGCCGACTTCACGCGGCCGTTCTTAGTGCAGACCAATGCCAGCGACTTCGGCCTCGGTGCTGTGCTCAGCCAGGTTGACACTACGGGCCATGAACACCCCGTTTTGTACCTGAGCCGGAAGCTCCTGCCGAGGGAAGTGGCCTATTCCACGATGGAGAAGGAATGTCTGGCAATTGTGTGGGCCCTGCAGCGTCTGCAGCCATACTTGTACGGACGCCAATTCACCGTGGAAACAGACCACAACCCCCTCAGCTGGTTACACACGGTCTCTGGAACGAATGGGAGGTTGCTACGCTGGAGCCTCGCTCTCCAACAGTACCACTTCACCATTCGCCACAAAAGAGGCAGGGACCATGGTAACGCTGATGGGTTGTCCCGGCAAGGAGAGGGTGCGGAAGGGCGCATGGGGAACACAGGAATGTGATACCCCCTAGCGCCTTCAAAAGCAGGGAGGTGTGAGGAAAGAGACGCAGCCATTTTATATAGGGCCTATACCAGCCTCCATTTTGTCGGTTCACAGAGCCACAGACTGCTAACTACACAGGGCCTGTTAGCATATCCAGTACGACCGGTTTTGATGTCCACTATGAATCAAAAGGGCTTTAGTATGCTAATTAGTTCAGGCCCGTGTCTGAATAAGATGGTCATTAGTATGCTAAATAACTCAGACTGAAGCCAGTATTTCCTGCTCCATATGAACTGCAGGCCGGTTAATATGCGTGCTTCAAAGCAAAGGGGAGGGACCTAGCAGGTTTAAGAACTGGGAGCTATGGGCAGACTGGATCCATTTTTCACACAGAAGCCAAGAAGATGGTCTAAGAAGGACCAAGGGAACAGTTTTGCCAAGGGAGCAGCAGCACGTTTTGGGAGACTGTCCAGAAACTAAAGACTGTTACCTGGGGATCACAGAGCTCCTGGCCTCCCCATGTCCCTACAACCCGGTAATATTGATCTCTAGCTAATACCTTTAAGCCTTGTACATTATTGTGGTATTTTACTCTGACTGCAAATCCATTGTCATTCCGTTGTATAGCTTTACTGTATATTTCTGTAATTATCTAGTGCGCCCTTAAGGCAATTAAACCATAAAATTAATCTTGGGCTGATGCTTTTACTCTGATCACGAATCTTAGAATACCCAGTGGGTAACAGGACAACCTCCCCGGCGGCCATTTGCTCTAGGTGCAGTTCCCTTACTGACCTGAGCGACAAAGGGGGCGCCGGAGAGCTGTACCTGTGGAGTTACATCCCATTGGTGACGTGGGAGGAAAGGGGTCGTCCTTCACATTTGGTAGCGGCGGTGGGATCAGAAGCTGTGATACCCGGGCTACCGTGTGGCGGTCGGCTTAGTTCCTCACAAGCACAAGCCCCCAAAGGGGACCCGGCTGAACTCAAAAAGCAAGGCAGCAAAAACAATGAAAATCAAATCACAGAAAAAAAAACAGAAAGCAACTTATCTGAATGATAGCAGGAGACAGCAGAATGCAAGCTGAATTCCAACCAAGACCAGGTAATAACAATTGATCACCGGCGAGGATCATGGGAGGTCAGCTCACCTATATCAGGCCAGTACGTCCCACCTGATAACCATTCATCAATTGCAGGTGGTGGACTTTTGCTGTTCAACATAGGTTCAATAACCTCAGCAACCACCAGAGGGAGCCTCAGCTCCGAAGTCGTCTCCAACACGTTCACAACAGGGCCCCCATTGACCTTGTAGGATATGGTTTGACAGATGTGCGCCCCAGCCAAGGGGCCCTGCATCTGCGGTCAGTACCACTGGGTCCTGGCTCGACCAGGGAACGCCCTTTTTAAGATTCGACGGCTCCTGCCACCATTTTAGTGAGTCCCGTACTTGTGGCGACAATGTGACCTTTCGATTTAAACTGGTAGGGTTTCTCGCTTGTTCAGCTATTATTTGCCACTGCAACTGTCTGGTGTGTACCTGAGCACATCGAACCGCAGGGATTGTTGCTGTCAGCATACCTAGAAGGGATTTTGCTTCCCTTAGGGAAGTGGATTGACTTGATTGTATACGGGTTATCCTTTGTAGTATGATACCCATCTTTCTGTCTGGGAGAATACTTTCTCGTGTGAGAGAATTTAACTGGATACCCAGGAACTCCTGTATCTGGACTGGAACCATTTTTGATTTTTTCAAATTTATTATCCAATCCAAGTTGGTTAGTATCTCCTGTACCCTTGTGACTGCTTTTATGCCGTCCTGCTGGCTGTCTGCTATGATGAAAAAGTCGTCTAAATATGGTACTAGTAGTATACTTTCTTTCTTCAGGAAGGATGCTACCTCTGAGACTATCTTTGTGAAAATACGTGGGGCTATTGAAACCCCGAAGGGTAGGCACTGGTACTGTAGGTGAGTGGGAACCCCCGCAACTTCCACTAACACTCTCAGGAACTGCTGATGCTCCCCATATTTTGGTACATGGTAGTATACATCTGAAAGATCTACTACCGCCATGTAAAAGCCTGGATACAGTAGTTTTACTGTCGACCTTTGAGTCTCCATTTTGAATTTTTCTAACCGGATATACCGGTTTAGGGCCTTTAGATTGCAGATTACTCTCATCGACCCGTCTGGTTTGGGCGTTAGAAACAGAGTGTTGTAAAAGCCTCTCCCTTCCTCATGGACTGGAACTTTTACAAGCACTCTTTTTGTATGAGGAGCTGAATTTCCCCCTCCAAAATAACCTGATTTATTTTGGTGACCCGAGTAACTGCCATGCGCTGTGGAGGGAGGGTGGTGAAGTTTAAATTTACGCCCTCTGCCATCAGGTTGGTTATCCACTGTGAGGATGGCAGTGCCTCCCACTGATGGACAAAAAACCGGAGTCTTCCCCCCACCGGACCTCCTGGTTCATTGGTGTTTTGGATCTGGTTTGTGTGGAGGTTTATTGAAGAGGAACCCTCTATCCTTCCTATCTCTCCAGACTTTTCCCCGTATGGATGTATCATCTGAGTGGCCTCGGTTTCCTCTCCCGGACCCCGAAAGGACTGCCGAAAGTCACCCAAGTGCCGCCTAGATAAGGGTGGCAGTGGGAAATGTTTCTTTTTGTCTGCTGCTTTCTCTAAAATTTCGTCTAAGGCTTTCCCAAACAGGTACTGGCCTTCACATGGGACTCCGCAGAGTTTTACCTTTGACTGTAAATCTGCTGACCAGTTTTTTAGCCATAGAGCTCTACGTCCGGAATTCAGGGCACATGCGCAGGCAGCACAACGGACTAAGTCAACGGCCGCATCTGCCAGAAACCCCGCAGCTTTCTGTAAGGAAGGTATTGCTTCCAGCAATGTATCCCTTGGACATCTATTCCTTATCTGGTGGCTTAGCTCTTCCAACCACTTAACCATAGCACGAGCCATGCAAGTGGCGGCCACCCCTGGTTTAAATGACCATGCTGAAGCCTCCCAGGCTGACTTTAGAAAAGCATCTGCTTTTTTGTCAAGGGGATCCTTTAATGCTCCCATTTCTTCGAATGGAAGTGCTATTCCCCTGGAGGTACTGGCTATGGCTGCGTCTAATTTTGGCGCTTCCTGACAGCGTCGGATGCCAGTATCGCCGGCTTACACTGCAGACCTGTAGATCACCAGGCGGTGCTACCGCCCGCTGCCTCCTGCACCCAGACTCTGTCGCATCGGAGGGGATCCTTCTTAAGGTAGACACACCACCGCAGGCTCCGGGTCACAGAAAACCAAACTGAGAGGTACTGCCCCCTTCTTTTATCTCCGCTGCAGGTTTCCTGTTTTCTGGGGGCAGAAGCCATCTCTCACATCATGGTCCTGTCATGGGGAAGGGAAAATGTTATTTATTAAGAAATTTGTGTGACATATGTCTCTGATTTAAGGGCATAAAAAATTAAATTTTGAAAATTGCTAAATTTTTGCCATATTTCCGTTTTTTTCATAAATAAATTCAAGTCATATCAAAAATTTTTTACCACTAACGTGAAATACAATATGTCACGAAAAAACAAATCTCAGAATCAGCAGGATTCATTAAAGCATTCCAGAATTACAACCTCATTAAGTGACAGTGGTCAGAATTGTAAAAATTGGCCCGGTCATTAAGCTGCAAATTGGCTGTCATTAAGGGGTTAAAAGATAATTTTCTCGTCGTTAGTAATGTCAGACATGGCTAACTCAATGAACAAATCATTTAGGACAGACATCTCGGAGAGATTGGCAGAACCTTTACAGGGCATGCTGGATTACTGATTACTTACATCTAGACATGAACACAATTCTTGTAGTCTACATAGAAGAGATAACCCTAAGGGCTGCGGCAGACAACTGTATTTTCAGTCCAAATGCGAGCCAACAAAACATTGGATCGCACTTGGACCAATGTTATTCTATGGGGCCACGCAAATGTCCATTTTTTTCCTTGGACAAAGACATTACGAGGAACTAATTGCAGGATGCCAGAGTTTTGATTCTATATTCGGATTGCACTCAGCCATGCAAGTTAAAGAGTGTGTGGGAAACATCATACCGCTCTGACTTCCTCAGGATGCAATTATGTCTGTAGGAGAGGAGAGTGAAATGGCAGCTGGGATGGCGTGACAAAGTCACGCGAGCCCCAGTGAAAGCAGATTAGCTGGACTACCTTGCATGTGACACCTAGTCCTCGTCATAATCTCCTGCTGTTAATACCAAGGTTGTGGAGTCGGTATAAAATGGACCGACTCCTAAAATATATAATACACTGGGTACAGTAGTACAGTGCATGATGTGCTGTTAATTTTCTCATAATAATTTGGTAAAGTTATGAAATGTCCTATAAATGTCTGTTCTGTTCCTGATCTAAGGATCTCTGTTTTTAGTTGAGATGAATCTGTGCTGCACTTTATGCACATGCACAGTAGTGAGGCAGGGCTGTGGAGTCGGGAGTCAGGGAAATTGAGGAATCAAAGGTTTGGCTTACCAAATCCACAGCCCTAGTTAAAACACAGATTGTATTGAAACTACAGCATGTAACGCTTCCCACGGCTGCGGGGCGTCGGGACATGGCATAGCTTGCCTAACTAGCTAATGCTCCCACGCCGCCAGACCACGACGACGTGAGGCATGCGTCCCAGATGGTAAGGGAATGTGGACCCACTGGACCACAGAGAGGGACCCGGGCCTGCCCGGACTAGGGGAGGGCAGAAACCGGGATCCGTGGCAGCTGAGCATGTGGGCAAGAAGGCGACCTGCAGGACTAGACAACCCCGCACAACTTCAGGTATGAAGAAACAAAGTTTACTTGAAGACAAACACAGTACATAAACAGAACATAATGCCAGGCTCCCGATTCCGCTCATCACGACTCAGGATTATAGGCAAATGCAGGAGGACATCACGGGTTGATGCAGTCCAGGGTTATCTGGCACGGGCATACTAGGGCGGCCTCTCTCTCAGGCCTCAGGCGTAGCACAGGCTCAGCAGGAGAACATCAGACACCGACCTCAGACAGAAGTCAGATGATGGCGGGGTCATCACGGGTTGATGCAGTCCAGGGTTATCTGGCACGGGCATACTAGGGCGGCCTTTCTCTCAGGCCTCAGGCGTAGCACAGGCTCAGCAGGAGAACATCAGACACCGACCACAGACAGACTTCAGACGATGGCGGGGTCATCACGGGTTGATGCAGTCCAGGGTCATCTGGCACGGGCATACTAGAACAGCCTCTCTCTCAGGCCTCAGGCGTAGCACAGGCTCGGTAGAACATCAGACACTGACCCAGGACAGACGTCATCACAGGGTAGACCATGGGGGAACCGGCAGGACATCGGCACATCAGGAACACGGACTGGATCTCAGGAACACGGACTGAATCAGGAAACAGACAGGAAATCATGAACATGGACTGAAACTCAGGAACACGGACAGAACATCAGGAACATGGACTGGAACTCAGGAACACGGACACCGGAACACGGACTGGATCTCAGGAACACGGACTCAGGAACATAGAATCAGGAACACGGACCGGACATCAGGAACACGGACCGGACATCAGGAACACGGAATCAGGAACATGGACTGGACATCAGGAACACGGACTGGACATCAGGAACTCGGACACAGGAACACGGACTGATCTCAGGAACACGGACTGGACATCAGGAACATCAGAACACTGGCATCGGACTCCGGACATCTGGCAATGATCGGCAGGCTCCGGATATCAGGCAGGGAAGGATAGGATACGGACATCTGGAAGTGGTCATCGGACATCAGGCCGTGGTCATCAGGCATCGGACATCAGGCCGTGGTCATCAGGCATCGGACATCAGGCCGTGGTCATCAGGCATCGGACATCAGGCCGTGGTCATCAGGCATCGGACATCAGGCCGTGGTCATCAGGCATCGGACATCAGGCCGTGGTCATCAGGCTCTGGGCAAGAGGTCACGGTCCTCAGACTCCGGAAATCTGGCAGCGACCTGAAAAGGAACCTAAGCGGTCTGGTGCAAGCCCCGCCGGATTGAACTGGAGCCGGCCGGGGATTGCACCGAATAACAAGCTGAGCACAGAGTAACAGAAATTCAGCACACACACCGGACTCCTCCTTCCAAGAAGAACCCAGGTTATATAGCAAAGAATCGCAGTCACTGGCACAGGGTTCAGGACACAGAAGGACTTTAGGAACATAACACAGAGGACACAGTTCAGACATACAGGTACAGGAACCGATCCAGGATCAAGAATTCAGGGAAAAAGACACAACAGGAACAGGCCTGGATATGCAGCCTCCAGGAAGGCGATCTGGGTATTCTGCCCCCAGAGGTGGCGGAAACACAAGACAGGAGAAAGGGTATCAGCTCTCCCAGAGCTGATCGCACTCAGAGCAGGAGCTGAACACACAAACACACATGGCTAGGTTCAGGAACTCAATACAAAGCTCTGGCAACGCCCACAGGGCAGAGGAACTTTATATAGGAGCTGCCTCACAGCGATAAGCTGGAACAGCAATTCTAGTGCACACCCATTCCTCATAAAAGCAAGGAAGGTGGGGCCGCGCCCCCTATGCAGAACCAGACACAAATCAGCACACCAAGGACACCTGCCAATGGCTGCAGCCTAAACACACGTAGTAAATCATGCACCACTGCAGAGGACCTTGCAACCTACGGGTAGCTTCTACAGCAGTAGCCAGGGACCGCACATGCGGGTGGTCATGCAACGCAGCGGAGACACTCACACATGTACGGCTACGCAGCGGAGCTGAGCAGCATCCATACAGGTAACAGACAACAGTATCCCAGCTGGCTAGGGGAAAAGGAGCAAAGGGTTAAAGCAAAGATATGCAAAGTAACGCCGGAAAACAAAGTACAGACAATACCGGCGTTACACAGCAAACTGCTGAGCAAGTGACACATCACAGTAATCAGTATCTCTGCCCCTACATTAGGCTAGTCTCAGAATAAACAACAAAAATCCTACGTAATTATTTATTTTAAGCCGTATGGAAAATGAGTGTTTAATAGAAGAAACTGCCCAGGCACATATAGAATGATATAAGGCATTGATATTTTGGCAAATAAATTGTTCGGGGGGGGGATCAAAGATAAAAAGTAAATATCTGTATATTGGAAGGTCAGGAGAGTTGAGGGCAGAGTAAAAAGTGTAAAAACTGGAGAAGCGTTGTATTAACTGTATACAATAATATGTCATTCAAATTAACTGCTCTTATTAAATAATGTTCTGCAAAACATTGTGATATTATAACCCAGTGACTTTCAGAATGTATATAAGATATGCCAAGAATCTGGACAGAAATCTCAAAATAACTCCAAACGTTACTTTATTACAAATGTTGCAGATACAAGGGCTTATATAATTATTGTACATAGTATGGGTGTTACAAACATCATGTTTTATACAGACTAAGGTGTTGCTGTAATATTGTCCTTTGTAGATGTCAGAAGTGCTTACACCTATGTGACGGCTTCAATGCTTAAGTCAGGAAGGTGCAGGTGTCTTATTTATACCACTGTTTTGGTACGAGTTCCTGTTTCTCCACAGCTACATCTTCCAGCTCCTGCCAGGGTTGTAAAACCGGTCCTGGTAACATTACAGTCTACGAAGACAGAAATAGGCAAAAAAGTAATTATGATATAGCAATGGTTCGAAAAACATGAGCTTAATGGCCGGACTCTTCTGACCTTTACAATGGGCTCTTTAGATGGTGCCCAGGAAGGAACTATCTTGCCATGCAACCTCCATGACCCATATGGATTCACCAAGTGACGCTCAAACACCAAGTACTCCAGAACATCCCGAGGCTCTTCACTGCCACATTCCACCCGACCAAAGCGGTCATAGATGACCAAGGTCTGTAGATAATTCAGACACACAGTAATTACAAGGCACAAAAAGAATGACCCAATGTATCTCTTAAAAGGAGTATTCACAATTTAGTTTTCTTGGCTGAGATTGGAGTAACCATCTACGAGGAGGGGCGTATAGGATTAAAGAAAGGCCCGAGCTGACAGCAGCACACTATTCCATAGAAATGAATAGAAGCTAATAAATCAGTAGAACACAGCTACTGTAGCTCTGCAGTTTCCATAATCCTGACCACGTACAGTTATTCTCATTTCAACCATGAATAGCTGATTTGGGAGTACCCCTGTAATAAAGTAATTGTGATACGATATAATTTTCTATGCACAGAACATCATATTATTGTTTACAAGAATCAATACCATTCTCTTTTCCATGGGCCGAGTGTGGTATAGCAGTTTATCTCTATTGTAATTCTATACACCATGTACATTCGGTCTGAGCAGAAGTTGCAAACAGTTGATCGGTGACAATGCCAGGACCTCGCCAATCTGATATTAATGATTTATCCTAAGGATTGGTTATCAATAAGTATGTCCTGGACAGCCCCTTTAATCAACAATAGATCAAGCTACCGCTTACTGGGAAAGTTGAGGACATCAGATCACTTTGTGCAAGGCCAGCTGTAAACTAGAGGTCTAACATAATAAATTTATGGCAGTTATCAAGAAAGAGGAGGGTTTGTGATAATGTGACTATGTACTTTGGAATAACAGGAGTAACAATTCATCTACGGATGGTTATGTTCTGTCCTCACCTGTTTGCTATGCATGCGGACGGTTACTTGACCATACAGGTTCCCTTTTGTAACCATTTCTGGACACCGAACCTGCACAACTCTGGGTGGCTCCAAGGACTCCACAAAAGACCAGCGCATTGTACGGTACCTGTTACCCGCACCATCTCCTACAATGCAAACATGAGAAAATAAGAAAACCGTGGTAAAAAATGTCATACATATAAGGCACACACAAGAATTAATTACTTACTGGATAGCAGCGTTCGGTAACCAGTAAGTGTAATTTATGGCGATTAAATCTGAAATAGAAGAAAGATTTCAAGAATTCATTTTCCAAAATGCATAGGATTCTTGTGTGGTTCTCAGGAGCTTCAAAAAGAGAAGATTAAATTACTGTGTAGGGCTGAATGTGCTTATTTTGTAAAATTGGGAGACGCAATCGGCTGCCGCACCCTCGGGAATCCTAGTCTTATAATCCCTTACCAGAATCCGCTGTACATGTACGGTGTAAGTCAGGAGCAGGTGTATAGAACAGGCTCATGGGTTGAGCCCGCCTGATAGCCGGAAGATAATGGCCAGGACCTCTCTGCAACAGCAGTGGGTGGAGCGAAGCTAAGCCTGCAACTGTTAACCTGTTAAATGCCCCTGTCGCTCTCTGGGCAGAAGCATTTACAGCGCACATAAATGGGGGGGGGTGCAACATTCTATGCGCCATCGGCTGCATGAAATCTGAAAACAATTAAAAAAATAAATAAATAAAAGTTCAAATCACCTACCCCCACTTTTCCCCCATTAAAAATAAAGATATAAAGAAATGCATTTAATAAAATATGTATATGTGACATCACCATGTCCATAAAAGTACAATCTATCGAAAACTAAAATATATTAAATTTGGATAAACAGAAAAAAAAAATGAAAAAGGCAAAATTGAGGTTTTTTTTGGTTCACCGCAACACTGCAAAAAAAAAAAAATGCTGTAAGGAAAGATCAAAATGTCATATCTATTCCAAAATAGTATAAATAAAAACAATGTCTCCACCCCAAAAAATGAGCCCTCACACAGCACCATTGAAAGAAAAATTAAAATGTTGAGTCTCTGAATATAGTGACACAATCAAAAAATTTAAAAAAAAAAAAAAATATTTTACAATTTTTTTTAGCACCACATACAAAAAAACGACTTAGCCATAATTGTGCTAATGAGGTGAATCATGTCAGGTCTTTCTTACCATAATGTCATTAATACTATTTAAAGAAAAACTGTCAGAATTTTGAAGGGAGTGTTTTTTATGCAATTTCACTGCACTTAGAATATTTTTCTTGCTTTCCCGAACACTATTGGTTATATTAAAGATGTAATTCAAAAGTACAACTTGTTCCTCAAAATAATCAAGCCCTCATATGTCTATGTGATCAGAAAAAAAAACAAAGTTATGGCTCTTGGAAGAGTGGGGAAGAAAAGATAAAAATGTAATAATGAAATTGTCCATGTTGGAGAGGGGTTAAGCAAGGAAACTATGGGATACAATATTACAGTCTTATGAAGACCAGTAAAAAAGAATTGAATTGGAGGCACTTCTCTACTTTTGTCGAACATTTCATCTGCCTTGTAAGGGCAGTTATTTATTGCCACCATAATACTTTATTGCAGTTATAATTTTTATTTATACTGCTGGCGTTAAGCAAGAGTTTTAACATTGATTTTTGAGTGCGCTGTTGGCTTGCTTTTTTAAAATGAGTAGTTGGCAGTAGCTGGATTACATGAGCTCAAGAGTGTAGTAATACATGTTTATTGGATTTTAGCATTTTTATTGGTATTTTTTTTTTACAGATGCCCACATTTGTCTTTCAGCTGTGTGAACTGGATAGGACCTGGATAGGATATATCACCTAACTACCGGATAGATGATAAAACACTGATTGGGTCTGACCACTGGGACCCTCACTCAGACACACTCTAATCAGACAATTCAGAATCCCATTTTTGGGATTGTTGGCAGTCCTAGAAATTGGTCCCGATCAGAAAGTTATCATTTATCCATTGAAAAGGCAATAACTTCTAAAGATAGGAATAACATTGAGCAAAAACTCCAGTAATTTATTATGTAAAAATATGAGACACAGTAGATCCAGTAGAATCCTCATCATCTCACACTGTCCGCAGCAGACATTATCAGGCGTATTCAAAAGGCAAGACTTCTTACTGTGTCAGAAAGTTGTGCGCTTCAATGAAGATTTCCTGAGCTTTCTCTGGAAACATCTTAGTGCTAAAATCCTCATCATAGTTTTTGATCTTTCGAATCCTATAGAAAATAAAAAAAAATTATAATCAGGTATGTTAAGAATTCAGTTAGTGGCAAGCTGTTACCCCCTTCCCTACATGGCGATTTTCCATTTTTTCCCTTTAATTTCCTTCCTTTCTTGCAAGAGCCATAACTATTTTATTTTTCTGTTGATATAGGCGTATGAGGGCTTGTTTGATTGTTTTTTACAGAACGAGTTGTAGTCTTAAGTAGCAACTTTCATTTTGCCATGCAATGTACAAGAAAGCAAGGAAGAAAAATTTCAAATATGCAATTGTTTTTTGAGGATTTTGTAGTTTCAGTATTCAGTGTTTTGGAAAAAATACATGTAGAAATGATTGCCCAGGTCAGTACAATTACAGCGATACCAAAACTCATCTAGTTTGAGGATTTAAACGGTGAAAAAGAATTTGGAAATTCAACACCGTTTTCCGCAACATGTAACAATTTAATTTTTTGGTTGATCAAGCAGTGTGAGGACTTCAGATTTTTTTGACCGCGATACCAATTAGATTGATTTAATGTTTTGATCACTTCTTATTGCATTTTTTTTGCACAGATGAAGCAACTAAAAAACAACAACCAAAAAAACACACCTTTGTGGAGTTTAATTTATTTTTTTTACTGTATTTTACTTCAAAACATTTACACGTTTCCCCTTAAACTACTCGAGTGTTGCTTTAGTAGTGTGCTTTGGATCATTGTCTTGTTGGAAGGTGAACCTCCATACCAGTCTCAAATCACTGACGAATATCCCTGTATTTCACACCATCCATCTTCCCTCAACTCGGACCACTTTCCCTGTCTCTGCTGCAGAAAAGCATCTCCATGATGCTGCCACCACCATGTTTCACTTTGTATGGTGTTCTTGGGGTGATGAGCTGTGTTGGTTTGCCGTGACGCCAGACATATCGTTTAACTTAGTGGCCAAAAAGTTACATTTCTTCATCGCAAAAAGGGTGAATACATATGCACATGCCAATTTTTAGTTATTTGATCTCATTAATGTAATTTATGCCTATATTTTTCTCACTTCACCAACTTATTTGGTGCTGATGCATCACATACAAATCAGATTACAAAAATATTTAAAACACAGGTTGTAATGTAACAAAATAGGTAAAAAGCTAAGGAGGGTGAGTACTTTTGCAAGCCAGTGTATCACATCCATTATCTGCTCACAATGTGAAAGATTAGCTCCAGAGCTTGTATCAAAGACAAGGACCTGACACGATGTAAGAGTAATTCATATGTCAGAAAGGGGATATTATGTTTGGTTGCTACGTACAATTGTGAAAGATTTGTGGCAATGATGATTAGAACATGTAAGGAAAAGCCAGCATCTCTTCTAAAACCTAGGTTTTCTAGAACAATACAGCACAAAAAGTATGAACTGGGCTCTACATTACACATACAATTTGTTGTAATCTCAAAACATAAAATGATGCAACCAAATTATAAGAAAAAGGTCAGAAGGAGAGAGGAAGGTATTGTCAAAGCGGCTATTTTCATACTAGTGAATGGCAGAGAAGAAAAAACTATGGCATTATTTTACGGTCAAAACATACGCCAACTGAGAGGCTGCTGTCTGTTTCAGTTGCTCCGTTCTTTGCTTCAAGCCATCCTTGGAAAGAGTGGACAGGCGGGCATCACCTTCTGGGGGCACATATGCATCAAGTATTCCAGCTAGGAACAAAAGAAGAGCACAATGAAAGAAGCATTTTTCGAAAGAGGGTGTTCTCATATTCCCAAGATACAGATGTGACTTTGAATTTTTCTCAGAACCAAGGTCCCACAGGATTAATCCACAATTGTGGTCCTTCATAAATGACACTGCACCCCTGGGTGGCTTGGAGCGCCAACATACAATTGAAAATTGTAAAAAAAAATGTGGCGCACAGAATTAATGGTGTCACTTGCACCAATTTCTTTTATTGTGAACACTACCATCTGCTGTGTGGGGAACTGCAGTGTGGTCCCATTCAAATCCCTGAAGTGCAAATGGGCGAGAAGATGGATGAACGCTGAATCAATGCAGCGGTTTCAACCTTGTCAGGATAGATAGTGGGGTCCGTGAGGTCAGGCACCCATCGATCATAAATTGATGTCATATATTGCAGATGTAATAAGCTAATGTCAAAAATTTTCCTAATGCTGTGGCAACCAAGGTCAGAGCTTTGGTGCACTCACGTGACTTATATTTTAAAGACAGTCGCCTAAAAAAATTATTTTGTTTGCAGTAGCTCACTCCATTAGCAAGAAGGTTAGAAAAGTGTCTGATTACATTAAGTATGTAACACTAGAATTTTCCAGCACAGGTTGCAGCAGTTAAATTAACTGGCTGTAACATTCCTCTATAAATTCTGTCTGACAACTCCCATGTGATAGCAGTTGTCTTTCATGAAACAACTACTTTAAATGGAATTTTCCACTTTAAAAAAAGTAGACCCCCAAAAGATTCTGGCAATATAACCTAAAGACAGATAGTATTCGCATAATTACTCTAGCTCCCTGCCGCTGTTCTAGTCCCTCTGTTTTGCTATAGCAGAAACATCACCGCTGCAGCCAATCATAGAGAGGAGCAGCTCCATCAATGTAGACAGCATAAGCAGCTGAGCTCAGTGTTTGGCTGCAGCTGTGATATCACCACTGCAGCCAGAACACAGTGACTGCAGAAGCAACAGTGAGCTGGAACTGGGGTGGAGGAGGGTGAGTACTATCCATCCTTGTCATTTTACATTACAGGAATTGTCTGAGGTCGACTTTTCTAAAAGTGGAAAAATCCTTTTAAGTAATGTTTACCTGTGCAGGAGACATTAATTGGTCGTTCCAAAATTTCTGAGGCATTACAATTCCAGCAGCCTTAGCTTTCTTCATCATCTCATCTACAGAAAGCTTGTTTGTCAAATATGGGGGCTTATACATTCTCTTCTTGGTCCTTATAGGTATAATGGTGAGAGGTGAAATCAACCGGGAAGGACTGAGCATGGCAGCAAAACCCTACAAGATAAAAAGGATGACACTGGAGTTAAGTTAGCAAATTGTCCAATCTATATACTCTATAAAACAGAATAAAAATGAAATTACGGTGTGACCCCTTCCTTATAATGAAATCAGCGGCTGGGTCTGAGGATTGCTGTGGGAGCGGCTTCTGAATCCCTGGGTGATCAGCTCCTTCTGGCCATCTACGGCGCGGGTCTGACAGAACAAGGGCCTTTATTGGCTTATAAACCAGTGTCCCATATAGGGGGCTCCCCTGAGTGTGGCCCTTACAGAGCTGACAGTGAAGAGGACAATGACAGCCAGTCTACACAACCCTCTGTGATTCACCAGCCCGAGGAGGCGTTACATGCCCTGGTACATTGCTACACTGTAGTGGCCATCTCCAGCCTCCACTCTGCACCTACTACCCCGGCCAGGCAGGGCATACTAGGAGTTGTAGCTGCCTAACTGATCTGCAGCCACACTCCTCTGAGAAAACTACAAGGCCCAGCAGTACTCTCGATGTCCAGGCGTTCTGAGTCCTAAAGTTCCATGACAGAAGGATAAGCCTGAGATTGTTATGTGACAATGGCCACGACACGGACACTTCCCCCAGCAGCCATGTTCCTGTAACAACTCTCCGGGCGGAACACTTTGTAAATGTGACCTCTCAGACGGAACTTACAGCTTCTCCCAGCGCCCGAACAACCCTCATGGAGGCCGCCATGTTGTGCTCGCACGGAACGCTGGGAAGCTGCACGGTCACATGACCAGACCAATCTTTATGACCAGAGCTGTCACGGAGAGCCGCAGTGTGGGCGGGGCTTAAAGCCGACCAATCGCGACAGAGATGGAGAGTGAATGGCGGCTTCTATGTAAGATTAAGAGAGGATAGAGTAGATAGTAATATTGTAGATAGATGATAGATAGAAGATATAGATAGATAGATAGATAGATAGATAGAGATAGATAGATAGATAGATAGATATGGGATAGATATAGATAGATGATAGATAGAAGATAGATAGATAGATAGATAGATAGATAGATAGATAGATAGATAGATGGGATAGATAGATAGATAGATAGATATGAGATAGATAGATAGATAGATATGGATAGATAGATAGATAGATAGGATAGATAGATAGATAGATAGATAGATAGATAGATAGATAGATAGATAGATAGATGAAGATAGATAGATAGATAGATAGATAGTTTAGATAGATAAAATATAGATAGATATGGGATAGATAGATAGATAGATAGATAGATATGAGATAGATAGATAGATAGATAGATAGATAGGATAGATAGATAGATAGATATGAGATAGATAGATAGATAGATAGATAGATAGATAGATAGATAGATAGATATGGGATAGATAGATAGATAGATAGTAGATATGATATGGGATAGATTAGATATGAGATAGATAGATATGGGATAGATAGATAGATAGATAGATATGAGATAGATAGATAGATAGTATGGGATAGATTAGATATGAGATAGATAGATAGATAGATAGATAGATAGATACAAGTTCTTCTCACAAAATTAGAATATCATTAAGTTAATTTATTTCAGTACTTTAATACAAAAAGTGAATCTTATATATTATATATAGAGTCATTACAGAGTGATCTATTTCAAGTGTTTATTTCTGTTAAGGTTGATGAGTATGGCTTAGGCCTCTTTCACACATCCGGCGGGCGCCTGGCGGCGCCCCCGGCATTTTGCTGCAGCGCCGCATGTGAAAAGCTTTCACACTTCCGGCGCCCAAAATGCGGTTTTTTTGCCGGATGGTCTCTGATGCTTGGAGAGATAAGAAACCATCCGGCAAAAACAAAAAACGTTACATGCAGCGTTTTTTCCGGACGCCGCAATGTACATTTGCGCCGCATCCGGACAAAACCGCATGCAACGCATTGACATGCGGCGCCATCCGGCGCTAATGCATGTCAATGCGAAAAAAGCCGCATGCGGCGCATCAGATTTTCAGATGCGGCGCTGCGGGAAAATGCCGGGGGCGCCGCAAGGCGCCCGCCGGATGTGTGAAAGAGGCCTTAGGCTGCTTTCACACATCAGTTTTTTGTGTCAGGCATAATCCGTCCTATGCCTGATAGGACGGATCTGCGCTGATTTTAAAAAAACTGATGCAACTGATCAGTTTTCTTGCCGGATCCGTCCTGACCTTTTCAACCCGGAAACATAAAATTTCTATGTGGAAAATGCAGGTACCAATGTGAGGAGAGAGAGAGAGACCTTGGTTTCCGGATCAGTTTTCTGACGGATTTGAGAAAAGACTGGTCCGGTTCCATAGACTTGCATTGTT
This sequence comes from Oophaga sylvatica, assembly GCA_033576555.1. Taxonomy (NCBI): domain Eukaryota; kingdom Metazoa; phylum Chordata; class Amphibia; order Anura; family Dendrobatidae; genus Oophaga; species Oophaga sylvatica. Next base: position 155,812,369 of record JARQOD010000003.1, read on the forward strand.
TACGGAAAAAATAAAAAACGTTGCAGTCAGCGTCTTGTCCAGCCGCCGGAATGTACATTTCTGCCGGATCCGGACAAAAACGGATACAACGCAACAACATCAGGCGCGATCCGGCGCTAATGAAAGTCAATGCAAAAAAAAACGCATCCGGTACCTGATGCATTTTTTTAAAAACACGCCGGATCGCGCCTGACGTCAAAAAACTGATGTGTGAAAGCAGCCTTACAGCTAGAGATAAGCGAATATTTGAATGTTCGGTTCGGGCTACGTTCTCCTATTCGCCAATTAATTTGGTCAATGGGAGGAAAAAACAAACGCATGCACAACACCTTATAATGGCCCCAAATGCTACCAAAACCTATCAAATGAGGGACAGACAGCAGGAAAGTGGCCTCAATTCACCCACAGTACAGATTATAGCATGGCACTGCAGCAATCAGCCAGGCATGAGGTATCGGGTTCTGGGACAGCATTTACAGCTTTCAATTGAACGTCACAGTAAATGAAGGTGGGTGAGGGATCGGTATAGGCCCCCTTTGCTGGGAGCCCTGATACCACATGCAACACCTCATGCTGAGCCACACTCAGGTGGCACAAATATCAGTTTTGTAGACTACCATTGTCAGAAAAATTTAAGGACAGTAACACGGGTAATTGAGTCCTAGGAAGTGGAGGCCTGACGGTGTCGGAGGCCTACTGTGACAGACAACACACATGAAGGAGACCCAACCAGGAGTGTTCACATTTCCAAAAATTACTGGCAGACACCACAAAAGTGGCATCAATGTCACCACAGTAGAAATAGTATAATAGGTACCGACAGTTGTTCCACTACACTCAATCCAGCAAATTGACACCCAACCAAGAGTGCTCACATTTATACAAATGTGGGCCTGACACCTCCAAAGTGGAATAACTGTCACAAGAATAGAAATGGTATAATTGGTACCGAGACATGTTCCACTAAAGGTAACCCAGCAGATGTAGACCAACCATGACTGTTCACATTTCCACAAATTTGTGTTGACATCAGCAGCAGCAGCAGCCACAGAAGCCACACTAAAGATATCACAGAGTGCAGTTACGTGACATTAATGCATCACACTAAAAAATACATTTATCACCTAGTCTGTACAGTCTGCGATTGGGGTTCAAAAGTCCTTGGAGATCCATGACTTGTTCATGATGAAAAATAGGCAGTCTACACTTTCAGGGGACAGCCGGCTACGCTTATCCGTCAGGACACCACCAACAGCGCTGATGACACGCTCTGAGAGAACGCTAGCTGCCGGGCACGATAAAACCTCCAAGGCACATGAGGTGAGCTCAGGCCACTCATCCATTTTTGAACACCAAAATGTGAAAGGGTCCAAACCCTCCCTGATGGTATTGATATTCAGTTCTAGATACTCCTGCACCATCCTCTCCATTCGTTTACTGTTGTGAATGTTTTAGTAATGAATTCTGAGCAGAAGCTCCCTCTGGTGGTTACAAACAGTACTGAACCATTCAATGAGGATTGGCAATCAGGAATCACAGACTGGCTGGATATAAGGGAGGTTCCCCCATCATGGTTGCCGGTGATCAATTGTTCTTGTCTCAACGTTGTTTCCTGGTTCACTTGGAAGCTTGCTGAGTCTTGCCTCTTCTCCTGCTCTCAGATAAGATATTTTCTGTTTTTTGTTTTTGTGCTTGCCATTTGCATATTTCTCTGCATTTCTATGAGGTTGGCCAGGTTCCCCTCCCCGGGGGGCTTGGGCTCCTCTCGGTTCCTCTGGAGCCACTGTTGTTTGTTCATTTGCCTTTTTCAGTGGCTGCGGCTTAGTTTTGTTACACCAGAGAACTAATTTAGGTGGTAGAGGTCGTGTGATCTCAGGTGTTTTTGCAATTAGTAGCGTTGGTTTTTTTTAGGGCTTTTTTGGATTGCAGTAAGTATCCTTCCTATCCTTTTATGTCTAGGCAGATTGGGCCCCAGCATTTGCTCATACTATTTTCTGTCTGTGTCTGTATTTCCTCTTGTCTAACCGCCATTACATGTTTGGAGGCTGTCACGCTGTTACTGCATACAGGAGGTCTGGGGTCTATGCTGACCCTAAGCTGGGGTCCTGACTAATCCCTCTACCTGGAGGTACTGTTAATGGTACAGAGGTCCAGGCCACCAGCGTAATCCCTACCTCCTGAGGATCCCTGAACCTTAGTGATCCAGTCCTGAGAAGGACCCTGATCACACACCGGGGACTGGTAGGTATATGCCTAAACACAGTAATAAACGAACGAGACAGTACAAGGGGTAAACTAAAATCCACCTTGCATACAAAAATCACACCACAGGAAACAGAGGGGACACCAACGGGTACGGAGATAAATGATAAAGCGAGGAGGGGGAAAAGACCACACAGGTACTCTTAACTTCAGCCTTCACCATACAACGATCCGCTCTGCTGGTCTGCATGAATGCTTTCACCGACACTTCCCCAGCAGACAGGCAGGTATTTGAAGGAAACCAATTATCACAACATTAATTGCAGCTGAGCGAGGCTGGTCTAGTCCAGCACAGAGAGAGGAAGAATTAACTCCCTCTCTGCCGAAAAACACCCAGCACCAGAAACTCAGCTGTGAGAAGTCAGGGTGTGCAATCGCGACGATCTTCGCAGCGACACACCCGTGACAGTACCCCCCCTTCTACGAGGGGATTCCGGACCCTCAGGGCCGGGTTTATCTGGGTGAGTAGTATGGAAGGCCCGAACCAATCGGTCTGCGTTAATATCCGATGCAGAAACCCACGTCCTCTCCTCAGGACCATACCCCCTCCAATGAACAAGGTACTGAAGGGACCGGCGATTAAGACGTGAATCGATGACTCTCGACACCTGGAACTCCAAGTTACCATTGACCACCACAGGAGAAGGAGGTAAAGGTGAAGGTATCACCGGCGCCACATACCTCTTAAGCAACGATCTGTGGAACACATTATGAATTTTAAATGTAGGAGGGAGGTCAAGACGGAATGCAACCGGATTAATTATAGCACTGATCTTGTATGGCCCGATGAACCTGAGACCCAGTTTCCAGGAGGGAACCTTAAGTTTTATATTTTGGTAGACAACCATACCAGATCGTTTACACTTAGGTCCGGACCAGACACTCTCCTCCTATCAGCCATACGTTTGTATAGGTTCCCCATAGTACTCAGATTATTCAGCACTCCTCTCCACACTGAAGCAAGTGACGACGAAAATCGTTCCTCCTCAGGAACCCCAGAAGAGCCCCCCCTATTGAAAGTACAAAACTGGGGGTGAAAACCATATGCCCCAAAAAACGGGGACTTACCAGTGGACTCGCTCCGCCTATTATTTAGAGCAAATTCCGCCAGAGGCAAGAAAGAAGCCCAGTCCTCCTGGTTCTCTGACACAAAACACCGGAGATATGTCTCCAAGCTCTGGTTCAGACGCTCTGTCTGACCATTGGTCTGCGGGTGAAAAGCCGATGAAAATGACAACTGCATCCCCCGCCGTGTACAGAATGCTTTCCAGAATTTGGATACAAACTGAGACCCCCGATCCGACACCACATCGGAGGGTACCCCGTGAAGCCTTACAATCTCCCCAATAAACACCTGCGCAAGAATTTTAGCATTAGGAAGAGCAGGAAGAGCGATAAAATGTGCCATCTTGCTGAACCTGTCCACTACAACGAGTATGACTGTTTTACCCGAAGATGGCGGGAGGTCCGTAATGAAGTCCATAGACAGATGCGTCCACGGACGCTCTGGAATCTTCAAAGGTAAGAGGGTCCCCGACGGACGGGTATGTGGGGTCTTAGAGCGCGCACAAACCTCACAGGACGCGACAAAAGTTACCACCTCCCTATGTAAGTTAGGCCACCAAAAACCGGCACGAGAGGAGATCCTCAGTTGCTTTACTCCCTGGGTGTCCTGCCAAAGCAGAATTATGGTGTGCCTCGATCAACTTTTGTCGCAACTGATTTGGAACAAACAGTCTCCCTGGAGGTCCTACAGGGGCGTCCCCCTGAGCCTCCAATACCTCCTCCTCAAGCTCAGAGCATACTGCCGACACTACCACCCCCTCCTGAAGGACCGGAACCGGGTCCTCCGTATTCCCAGCCCCTGGGAAACAGCGAGATAAGGCATCCGCCTTAACATTTTTTGACCCAGGACGATATGTGACAACAAAATTAAACCTGGTAAAAAACAACGACCACCTAGCTTGTCTGGGATTCAGACGTTTAGCGGACTCTAAATATAGCAGGTTTTTGTGATCGGTAATGAGGGTGACCGGGTGGACTGCCCCCTCCAAAAAATGACGCCACTCCTCAAAAGCCAACTTAATGGCCAAGAGTTCCCTATTGCCGACATCATAATTCCTCTCAGCGGACGACAATTTTTTAGAGAAGAAGGCGCACGGATGCCATTTACCAGGGGACGAACCTTGTGACAATACTGCTCCACCCTACCTCGGAAGCGTCCACCTCAACAATGAACGGCTGTGACGCATCAGATTGAATAAGTATGGGTGCTGAAGCAAAACATTTTCTCAAAGAGGAAAACGCTTGACAAGCCTTGTCAGACCACTTTGAAAAATCCGTCCCTTTTTTAGTCATGTCTGTGAGAGGTTTAACTATGGACGAAAAATTACGAATGAACTTCCGGTAGTAGTTAGCAAACCCCAGGAAACGTAATGCCTTAAGATCCTCTGGCAGATCCCACTCAAGAACTGCCCGCACTTTCCCAGGGTCCATACGAAAACCGGATGCTGACACCAGGAACCCTAAAAACTGAAGTTCCTGTACGGCGAACACACACTTCTCCCATTTGGCGTACAGTTTATTATCCCGCAAGATCTGTAACACCTGCCTAACATGCTCCTGATGAGACACAAGATCCGGCGAGTAAATTAAGATATCATCCAGATATATGACCACACAAACTGTCCCTTTAGGTGGCGAAAGATGTCATTTACAAAGTGTTGAAACACCGCCGGGGCAATACTCAGACCAAATGGCATGACAAGGTTCTCATAATGCCCCTCTGGAGTGTTAAACGCCGTCTTCCACTCATCCCCCTCCTTAATCCTAATCAGATGGTATGCCCCCCTGAGATCCAACTTAGAGAACCATTTGGCACCCACGATCTGATTGAAGAGATCGGGAATAAGTGGGAGCGGATACGGATCTCGGACCGTAATCCGATTAAGCTCATGGAAATCCAGGCAAGGGCGTAGGCCTCCATCTTTTTTTTTCACAAAGAAGAACCCCGCTGCCACCGGTGAAGATGAAGGTCTAATATGCCCCTTAGCCAGACTCTCTGAAATATAATACTTCATGGCCTGTCTCTCAGGACCAGAAAGGTTATACAACCTAGATTTCGGTAACTTGGCCTCAGGGAGCAGGTTAACAGAACAGTCATACTCGCGATGAGGAGGTAGTTCTTGACACCCTTTCTCCGAGAATACATCCTCAAAGTCCACCAGAAATGGAGGTAAGGCCCTAGGAGCGACCGCCCCAATGACCGTATTCATGCAGTTTTTATTACAGAATTCACTCCATTGGCTTATCTCTCTGGATTGCCAATCAATAACCGGGTTATGCTTAGTTAACCAAGGAAGGCCCAGCATTATAGGAGTGGGAAGACCCTCCAACACATAACAAGACAACAGTTCTTTATGTAACGCCCCCACTTGAAGATCTATGTTATGCACTGCTTGCAAAAAACTTCCCTGACCGAGAGGTCTGGCGTCGATCGAGAATATGGGGACGGGTTTAGTCAACACACTCAATCGCATACCTTGAACCCGGGCAAAGCGAGCATCCACCAGGTTAGCCCCGGAACCACTATCCAGAAGAACAGATATCCTCTCAGTTCTCGCACCCACCACCACCTCCGCCGGTACGAGAAACTGAGACGAACTTAGGGACGAATGTTGTGAATGGGTTTGAGATGAGTTCTGAGCAGAGCCTCCCTCTGGTGGTTACAAGCGGTACTAGTGAGGATTGTGAAGACTGGGAATCAGGTGTTACTGATTGGTCTTATTTAAGGGAATCATTTTCCCATCAGGGTTGCCGGTGATCAATTGTTCTGGTCTGAATCCTTCTTTCCAGTTTCCCTTGTAGCCTGCTGTGTCGTGTCTGCATCTCCTGCTATCAGATAAGACAATTTCTTATTTTGTGTTTTTGCTATATTTTTGCATTTGGTCCTGCACTTCTGTGGGGGCCTTCTGGGTCCCCTCCGGGGCTTTTGCCTTCTCAGTTTAGTCCAGCCACTGTGTTTTGTACTTTTGCTTTTTCCAGTTTTTTCAGTGGCTGCTGTTTTTGTTACACCAGAGAACTAATTTAGGTGGTAGAGGTCGTGTGATCTCAGGTGATTTTGAAATTAGTAGAGTTGGTGTTTTTCAGGGTTTTCTGGGATTGCAGTAAGTACCCTTCCTGTCCTTTTCTATTTAGATAGTTTGGGCCCCAGCGTTTGCTCATTCTATTTTCTTTCTGTGTCAGTATTTCCTCTTGTCTAACCGCCATTACATGTTTGGGGGCTTTCTATTATCTTTGGGGTTCTGCTCCGGGGCAGATAGCTTTCCTGTTTCTATCTTTAGGTGTAGTTAGTTTCTCAGGCTGTGACGAGGCGTCTAGGACCAACGTAGGAACGCTCCACGGCTGCCTCTAGTTGCGGTGGTTAGTCAGGGTACTGCAATCTCATAGATTCCAACTGCTCTGGTGTATTTCCTTTTTTGCCTGCACTCCTCAGCTACCGTAACATAACAGTATCACCGGCCATAAAAATTGTATTGTACTCACAGAAGGGAAAAAATATTTTGAAGGAAGAAAAGTTGTCAGAGATATTTTTCTGTTTGTTGCATTTTTTTTTTTTTTTTTTTTCCCTCTGTATCTCTGGGTGCTGGGGAGGATCTTTTCTCCCAATGGAGTTTGCACAGTTGTCTGGCTGTGTGGATCAGCTTGCCACTGAGGTTCAGAGTATTGCTGCATATCTTGCTAGGTTGCCTGTTGTGGAACCTAGGATCCCCATGCCAGATTTGTTTTTAGGGGATCGAGCTAAGTTTCAGAATTTCAAAAATAATTGTAAATTGTTTTTTGCCTTAAAATCTAAGTCCTCAGGAAACGCAGCGCAGCAGGTTCAAATTATCATCTCTCTCCTGCGCGGCGATCCTCAGGATTGGGCTTTTTCCCTGATACCTGGGGATCCTGTTTTGAGTGATGTTGATGCATTTTTTCAGGCTTTGGGGTTATTGTACGATGAGCCTAATGTCACTGATCAAGCTGAAAAAGCCTTGTTGGCATTAAATCAGGGGCTTGATGACGCTGAGTTATACTGTCAGAGATTCCGCAGGTGGGCAGTCCTGACCAAATGGAATGACGACGCTTTGGCGGCCCTTTTCCGGAAGGGTCTGTCGGATAATGTAAAGGATGTTATGGTGGGATTCCCTGTCCCCTCTGGTCTCAATGATTCTATGTCATTGGCGATTCAAATTGACAGACGTTTGCGTGAGCGGAGAAGTATGCGTGGAGTGGTGTTGCCTTGTGAGCCAGCTGCTGAGCCCATGCAGTGTGATAGAGTGGTGTCTGGGGCACAGCGTCATGAGTTTCGAAAGCGCAATGGGTTATGTTTCTACTGTGGTGATGCCTCTCATGCTATTTCAGTCTGCCCTAAGCGGGGAAGACATTTTGCACGCTCAGTTGTCTTGGGTAGTGTTCAGACTAAGTTTTTATTAACTGTCACTCTGATATGCTCTCTGTCCTCATTTTCTGCTCAGGCTTTCGTTGATTCTGGAGCAGCTATTAACCTGATGGATTATGATTTTGCTAAGCGTTGTGGGTTTTCCTTGATACCCCTACAGAAGTCTATTCCTTTACTGGGGATCGATTCTACCCCTTTGGCTGAGAATAAACCCCAGTTTTCTACTCAGGTGATAATGAGGGTTGAACCTGATCACCAGGAGTGCTGCAAATTTTTGGTTCTATATAATCTGCATGACATTATCGTGCTGGGTTTCCCTTGGTTACAGTCTCATAATCCTGTTTTGGATTGGAAATCTGTGTCTGTAACCAGTTGGGGCTGCCAATGTGTTAGTGCCAACACTCCTGTTTTTTCTGCCTCCCCCCAGGCTGAGGATGTTCCTGACTTTTTGTTTGATTTTTCTGATGTGTTTAGCGAAAGTAAATCTGCATCCTTACCTCCCCATAGGAGCTATGACTGCGCTATTGAATTAGTGCCGGGTAGTAAATTCCCTAAGGGTCGCCTTTTTAACTTGTCTGTACCTGAACATGACGCTATGCGGTCTTATATCAAGGAATCATTGGAGAAGGGTCATATCAGACCATCCTCTTCACCCTTAGGTGCCGGTTTTTTCTTTGTGGCCAAAAAAGATGGTTCATTAAGGCCGTGTATTGATTATCGTCTCTTGAACAATATTACTGTGAAATATCAATACCCGTTACCCTTGATTTCTGACCTGTTTTCCAGGGTGAAAAACGCTACTTGGTTTACTAAGCTTGACCTCAGGGGGGCGTATAACCTTATTCGCATTAAGCACGGGGATGAATGGAAGACGGCATTTAACACCCCTGAAGGGCATTTTGAGTACCTTGTGATGCCCTTTGGGGCTCACTAATGCTCCTTCCGTCTTCCAGTCCTTCATGAATGACATTTTCAGGGATTTTGTGGACAAGTTTCTGATTGTTTATTTGGATGATATCTTGATTTTTTCTAATGACTGGACTCTCATGTGAAACATGTTCGAACTGTATTCCAGATTTTGAGAGAGAATGCTCTGTATGTGAAGGGATCAAAGTGTCTTTTTGGCGTACAGAAGATCTCATTTCTGGGATTCATTTTGTCCCCATCTGTTATTGAAATGGACCCGGTCAAGGTTCAGGCCATCTGTGATTGGGTCCAACCTACTTCATTAAAGGCTCTTCAGAGATTTTTGGGTTTTGCCAATTTTTATCGTAAATTTATTGGTAATTTCTCTGTTATTGTTAAACCATTAACTGATTTGACCAGAAAGGGTTCTGATGTGGTGAATTGGCCTCCTGAGGCAGTCTCTGCATTTCAGGAACTTAAGCAGAGATTCACTTCTGCTCCTGTTCTACGGCAGCCTGATGTTTCTCTGCCATTTCAGGTGGAGGTTGATGCCTCTGAAATTGGGGCAGGTGCCGTTTTGTCCCAAAAAGATCCAGAGACCTCTAAAAGTAACCCTTGTGCCTTTTTCTCTCGAAAATTTTCTCCTACTGAACGTAATTATGACGTGGGTAATCGGGAGTTATTGGCCATGAAGTGGGCTTTTGAAGAGTGGAGACATTGGCTGGAGGGAGCCAAACATCAGGTGGTGGTCCTTACGGACCATAAGAATCTGGTCTATCTGGAATCTGCCAAGCGACTCAATCCTAGACAGGCCAGGTGGGCCTTGTTTTTCACACGTTTTAATTTTGTGGTTTCCTTTCTTCCTGGCACTAAGAATGTTAAGGCGGATGCCCTCTCGAGGAGTTTCCTTGCGGACTCTCCTGAGCTATCTGATCCCTCTGTTATTTTGAAGGAGGGTGTAGTTCTTTCCGCCATCTCGCCCAATTTGAGACTTGCTCTGGAGGGGTGTCAGGAGGATAGGCCCGAGCGCTGCCCTGTTGGAAAATTGTTTGTCCCGGACCAATGGAAAAAGAGTGTGATGTCTGAGATTCATTGTTCCGCATTGGCTGGGCATCCCGGAATTTTTGGTACCAGAGACTTGGTTAGTCGGTCCTTTTGGTGGCCTACCTTGTCTCGCGATGTCAGGGAATTTGTGCAGTCCTGCGAGACTTGCTCTCGCTCCAAGCCTTGCTCTCGCTCTAGTGGTTTGTTGATGCCATTGCCTGTGCCCAAGAGACCATGGACCCATATCTCTATGGATTTCATTTCCGATCTTCCTGTTTCTCAGAGAATGACCACCATCTGGGTAATTTGTGATAGGTTTTCCAAAATGATACATCTTGTGCCATTACCTAAGTTGCCTTCCTCCTCTGAATTGGTGCCGTTGTTCCTTCAGCACGTGGTTCGTTTACACGGCATTCCTGAGAACATTGTGTCTGACAGAGGAGTCCAGTTTGTTTCCAGATTTTGGAGGACTTTTTGTTCTAAACTGGGTGTTCAATTGTCTTTCTCCTCGGCATTTCATCCTCAGACCAATGGTCAAACTGAGAGAACAAACCAGACATTGGAGACTTATCTAAGATGCTTTGTGTCTGCTGATCAGGATGACTGGGTCTCTTTTTTGCCTTTGGCTGAGTTTGCTCTTAATAATAGGGCTAGCTCTGCCACTTTGATGTCTCCGTTTTTCTGTAATTCTGGGTTTCACCCTCGATTTTCTTCAGGACAGACGGAGGCTTCTGTCTGTCCAGGTGTTGACTCTGTTGTTGAGCGTATGCAGCAGATTTGGGACCAGGTAGTGGAGAGGTTGTCCCTCTCTCAGGAGAAGGCCCAGCGGTTTGCTAACCGGCATAGGACTGATGGTCCTCGGTTTAAAGTGGGGGACTTGGTCTGGTTGTCCTCAAAGAATATTCCTATGAGAGTAGCATCTCCTAAATTTAAGCCTAGGTTCATTGGACCTTATAAGATCATGGAGATTATTAATCCTGT
>JARQOD010000003.1:155823104-155871093 GCA_033576555.1 Oophaga sylvatica
TACACCAGAGCATTGGAATCTATGAGATTGCAGTACCCTGACTAACCACCACAACTAGAGGCAGCCGTGGAGCATTCCTACGTTGGTCCTAGACGCCTCGTCACAGCCTGAGAAACTAACTACACCTAAAAATAGAAAGAGGAAAGCTATCTGCCCCGGAGCAGATCCCCAAAGAACATAGAAAGCCCCCAAACATGTAATGGCGGTTAGACAAGAAGAAATACTGACACAGACAGAAAATAGTATGAGCAAACGTTGGGGCCCAAACTACCTAAATAGAAAAGGATAGGAAGGGCACTTACTGCAATCCCAAAAAACCCTGAAAAGCACCAACTCTACTAATTTCAAAAACACCTGAGATCACACGACCTCTACCACCTAAATTAGTTCTCTGGTGTAACAAAATCAAAACAGCAGCCACTGAAAAAACTGGAAAAAGCAAATGTACAAACATCAGTGGCTGAACTAAACTGAGAGGGCAAAAGCCCCCGGAGGGGACCCTGAAGGCCCCCACAGAAGTGCAGGACAAAATGCAAAAATCAAGCACAAAAACAAAAAGAAGAAAATGTCTTATCTGTAAGCAGGAGATGCAGACACGACACAGCAGGCTACAAAGGAAACAGGAATCAAGGATTGAGACCAGAACAATTGATCACCGGCAAACCTGATGGGAAGGCGACTCCCTTATATAAGACCAGTCAGTAACACCTGATTCCCAATCCTCACAATCTTCACTGGACAGTCCAGTACCGCTTGTAACCACCAGAGGGAGCCTCTGCTCAGAACTCATTTCAAGCCCATTCACAACACTTAACTTTTTTATGATATTCTAAATTAATGAGAAGCACCTATAGATATGGGATAGATAGATATGAGATAGATGGATGGATAGGTATATGGGATAGATAGATAAATATCCTCAATAGAAAGCAGCACTATACGTAACTAACATAGCAGATGGGTGCCAGCCTCATGGTACCGATCCGATATGATTCATGTACAGAAAGTAAAATATGGCAGCTCTCCATATATGGAAGAGTGAGAAAACTGGTGGTTCATTCCATGGTAGCTTACGTTACAACATAATATAGTAACTTACTGTATGTTACAATGATGGTAACTTACATTACAAAAAGTGGTTTTCCTATGATGGCAACTCATTGCAACGCAAGTTACCATCAGCTTTGTAACGTAAGTTACTATATTATGTTGTAACGCAAGTTATCAACATTTCTTGTTATAAAAACTGTTGCATTTAACTTGAGAGGTTAAAATAAATTTGTTAAAGTTGCTTGGACTATGTTGTCTTAATACAATAAAAATAGTGCTTCTCCCCTGTTTACCAGAACAAATAATTTGGCAGTCTCATGATGGACATTGCCTTTCCTTTTTTTGTAACGTAAGTTTTCAAGTAATAACACTGTATTTTGTATTTAATTTTATTGTTGAAAAATCAAACTGTTGAAATGTATTGATAATAGTTTAATGTACAATATACATTCACTCATTTTTGTGGCTGCCTTCAAAGAACAGTCTGTAGCCAGTTTTTGGCTTGTGACTAACGTAAGTTACCATGGAATGACCCTGGTCTTTATTAACTCACTAGCTGAAGAGCCCGGCGCTGCCCGGCATAGTGACTAACTACGGTTAGTTATAACAAATTATAATGATTATATCTATATATAGTGAGAGCAGAGTACAGCAGTGCGCAGGCGCAGGACCTCTCTGACCTTTCCCGGTGCCTGCGCACTGCTGTACTCTGCTCTGCCCTCACCAGGGCAGAGCAGTGCGCCGGAGCCGCGATAAGAAGCTAAGAAGAGGAGGGCTTCGCTAGAAGATGGGAGGTGCCGGACCGGACCACGACGCCCATCGGACCGGACCGGACGGCTGACCGCCCCTGGGTGAGTATAATACAACTCATTTTTCTTCTCTTTCAGGTGACATCGGGGGCTTATCTACAGCATTATAGATGTATGTTCAATGTTTCTAGTCTTCAAATTGTGTGAGCCTTCCTCAAGCCAACAAATGCCAATTGACATACTATACAATCTTTGTGCTCTCGTTATGGGCAGAGTATTTGCCTAAATATAATATAATAATAATAATATAATAATATAATTGCCTGTGATTAAAAAAATATCGCTGCTTTTTTGCAGAAAGAGCGCCATCCCTGACTACAGTTGTGTGTGATATTGCAGCTTGCCTTCATTCACATCAATGGGACAAAGCTTCAATACCAGACACAACTCATAGTCAGTCAGAGGTGGCGCTATTTCTTAACAAAAGCAGCCATGTTTTTCAACCTTGGAAACCCTTTAAGCGTCTGCTTCCATGTATTTTCTCATTTGTTTTTTCTGGTACGTGCACTTCCTATGGATCCCAAGCTTTGTTATCTCAGTATTTAGTTAAGTGCATATTTTGATAAAGGTTGACATAGACCAAGATGATGACCAGAGAAAACACAGGGTTCATGATCCCACATTCCACTAACGTGACATCAAATGTTTAAAGAGACATCTAGTTCGATATAACCCAGAGTCACCCGTGTGTTAACCCTCTCAGCAGCAGCCACAAAGGGCAATCACCATAACCAAATGTGTGACTATAAACAATGTATCAAGCAGCCGAGTAGTAACATTTCCTAAACTTACAGGGGTGTCTTCTTGATGTCAAATATTTACTTATGTATCGGAAATGTACTAATAATCGATGTATAGAAGTTTGTTAGTGTTTTATCAGTTTAGCAAACCACGTCCCCTTGTAGCAAAGTCTTGTAACAGTAGTGCTGCTCCCATCCGGAAAATGGCCATTGAAGGGTGGTGTTATGAATACTCTGGAGGCGACTTCTGAGCTGGAGCTCCCTCCGGTGGTTGCTGAGGGTAATGAACTAATTGCTGAATGGCCTTCAGCTGGCTCTGAATGGTCTAAGTGACCTGAACTCCCTTCAGCCTTGCCGGTAATCAATTGTTCTTCCTGGTCTTGCTTGGAGCTCAGCTTGCATTCCTGCTCTCATTCAGATAAGTGATTTGCTGTTTTTTTTCCTCTGGTTGGATTTTCCTTGTTTGTTTGCCGCTTGCAGTGGACTTCAGCCTGGTCCCCTTTTGAGGCCTGGCGCTTCAATTGTGCTCATTTTGTATTTGCACTTTTGCTCTGTTCCTTTGTCACTTTTTATTTGCTGAATTGCTGTGTGTTACACCAGAGATCTGATTTAGGTGGTAGAGATCGTGTGATCTCAGGTTTTTTTGTTAATCAGAAGTGTTGGTATTTTTGTCAGGGTTTTTTTTGGATTGCAGTCAGAATTCTTTCCTATACTTTTCTATCTAGACAGATTGGGCCCCAGCGTTTGCTCATTCTATTTTCTGTCTGTGTCCGTATTTTCTTCTTGTCTAACCGCCATTACATGTTTGGGGGCTTCCTATTTCTTTGGGGGTTCTGCTACGGGGCAGATAGCTTTTATCTTTCTGCCTTTAGGTGTAGCTATCTCTCCGGCTGTGACGAGGCGTCTAGGATCACAGTAGGTACGCTCCACGGCTACTTCTAGTGTGGCTGTTAGTTTAGGGTACTGCAATCCAATAGTTTCCAGCCTCTCTGGTGTATTGCTATTTTGGCTATTTTTGCAATTTCTCCTCAGCTACCGAAACATAACAGTATTACCGGCCTAACTGAAAATTATATGTACTCACAGAAGGGAAAAATAGTAAAAAGGAAAAAGAAAAAAAGGGAGTTGTCAGAAATTTTTTTTTTCTGTTTGTTGCATTTTTTCCCTCTTTATCTCTGGGTGCTGAGAAGGAATTTTTTTTTTCCTCAATGGAGTTTGCACAGTTGTCTGGCCGTGTGGAGCAGCTTGCCACTGAGGTTCGGAGTATTGCTACCTATCTTGCTAGGTTGCCGGTTGTGGAACCTAGGATCCCCATACCAGATTTATTTTTGGGGGATCGGTCTAAATTTCTGAATTTCAAAAATAACTGTAAGTTATTTTTTGCCTTAAAGCCTAAGTCCTCAGGGAACGCAGCACAGCAGGTTCAAATTGTCATCTCTCTGCTGCGCGGCGACCCTCAGGATTGGGCTTTTTCCCTGACACCTGGGTATCCTGTTTTGAATGATGTTGATGTATTTTTTCAGGCTCTGGGGTTATTGTACGATGAACCTAATGTCACTGATCAAGCTGAAAAGACCTTGTTGGCATTAAATCAGGGTCGTGAAGACGCTGAGCTGAACTGTCAGAAATTTCGAAAGTGGGCAGTCCTGACCAAATGGAATGATGATGCTTTGGCAGCCCTTTTTCAGAAGGGTCTGTCAGAAAATGTAAAGGACGTTATGGTGGGATTCCCTGTTTTGGTTGAGGGCAATTTGGAGTATGTGGTTGAGAAAATATTGGATTCTCGTTTTGCTAGACGGAAACTCCAGTATTTGGTTAAGTGGCGAGGTTATGGTCAGGAGGACAATTCTAGGGTGTTTGCTTCAGACATCCATGCTGGGAGACTGATCCGTGCCTATCATCGAGCTCATCCACACCAGCCTGGTTGCGCAGGTGAGGGTTCGGTGACCCCTCCTCAAGGTGGGGGTACTGTTGTGAATACTCTGGAGGCGACTTCTGAGCTGGAGCTCCCTCCGGAGGTTGCTGAGGGTAATGAACTAATTGCTGAATGGCCTTCAGCTGGCTCTGAATGGTCTGATATAAGTGACCTGAACTCCCTTCAGCCTTGCCGGTAATCAATTGTTCTTCCTGGTCTTGCTTGGAGCTCAGCTTGCATTCCTGCTCTCATTCAGATAAATGATTTGCTGTTTTTTTTCCTCTGGTTGGATTTTCCTTGTTTGTTTGCTGCTTGCAGTGGACTTCAGCCTGGTCCCCTTTTGGGGCCTGGCGCTGCAATTGTGCTCATTTTGTATTTGCACTTTTGCTCTATTCCTTTGTCACTTTTTATTTGCTGAATTGCTGTGTGTTACACCAGCGATCTGATTTAGGTGGTAGAGATCGTGTGATCACAGGTTTTTTGTTAATCAGAAGTGTTGGTATTTTTGTCAGGGTTTTTTTTGGATTGCAGTCAGAATTCTTTCCTATACTTTTCTATCTAGACAGATTGGGCCCCAGCGTTTGCTCATTCTATTTTCTGTCTGTGTCCGTATTTTCTTCTTGTCTAACCGCCATTACATGTTTGGGGGCTTCCTATTTTTTTGGAGGTTCTGCTACAGGGCAGATAGCTTTCATCTTTCTGCCTTTAGGTGTAGCCATCTCTCCGGCTGTGACGAGGCGTCTAGGATCACCGTAAGTACTCTCTACGGCAACTTCTAGTGTGGCAGTTAGTTTAGGGTACTGCAATCCAATAGTTTCCAGCCTCTCTGGTGTAAAGCTATTTTGGCTATTTTTGCAATTTCTCCTCAGCTACCGAAACATAACAGGGTGGGTTATGTGGCAAGACACGTCTATCAGCATTGTCCATTGTAAGAAATTCAGTCAATAAGTCATAAGGTGATATCTGAAGGCAAACATGCCACTGAGCTGCTAAGGGACTACAGTATAACGACAAACGTATTGAGGCACTCCTCTTAATCACATTGAATTCAGGTTTTCCATTCAGTCCCAGTGCCACAATTGTATATAAGGTGTGTAACATCCATCTCGTGGCTATGCAGTTTGCCTTTACTAACAGACAGAATAACAGAATGGCTGGAGCCAGCTTCGTCCTGTAATAGGAATCATCATTGTAAAAAGTCAGATTGTGACATTTCTTCCCTCCTAAATATTCCACTGTCATGTTGGTGAATTATCGACCCACCACGCCACGGGCCAGGTTTACCCTGGAGGGGCATAATTAAGCGGCTAACTGGTTTTCCATGCAGCCTCTGATTGTTACGGGTTTACCTCGACAGAGAGGAGCCAGAAGGCCACTGTGTCTGATTTCATGTACTCCTGCACTGATTAGAAGCATTTCACCAACATATTAAACAGTGCAGGATTCTGCTAGCATTGCAGGGGTTAATCTGTTCAGTTGAGAGCTCCTGGAGATTCCTTGTTTTGTTGGTCTCAACTGTTCAGTGTTGGCCATTCCCCTCTACTATATATATTGGCCTCTGGCAATCAGGGATTGTCAGTGTTAGTTTCATTCTGCCTGGTTCTGGAGTTGGAGTTGTTGGTTGTTTGAGGAGGCGTTTGGAGTGTTGTTCAGAAGACTGTAGCTTGGTGATTTGTCTATGTGCATATCCTCATACTCCTATTTGGATTATCCTTCCTTTACTTCCCAGTGTTCTACTCTTGTTGGTGAGTGCCTATTTGTATAATTGGTATTTTCATTTATCCCTGTATGTCTTCCCTTGTTAGTTTGGTTTGTGAATTCTTATACAGTACAACTCCCCACTTCCCTGGGTGGGTGAGGAGACAAATAAGGGCTGATTTAGGAGCTCAGCAAGGCACATGGCCTTGACGTCTACACTATCAGAAGTAATCCTGGATCCTGGGAGCAGGGATAGCTAGAGCGCCCTTAGTTTTAGGAGCCCGGGATATCCTGCAACAGTGCCGTGACAATAACACTTGCCCAAACCCTTTTTTGTATCCATCATTGATCCAGTTACTGCTCTGGCAACGCAACTGCAGCAAGTCAGCCTGGAGGTGCCAGAACTGCACACTTTTGTTTTGCAGCACCCAAACATGTCTGGTTTAAGGACCGCAACTCCCAGGCAATTCCTGGTGGAGCCCAAGATCACTTTGCCTGACAGGTTCTCTGGGGGGGCGAGACAAGTTTGATATTTTCAGGGAGGCTTGTAAACTTTACTTTAAATTATGTGCTCACTCCTCAGGAACAAAGGAGCAACGTTTGGGAATGGTAATTTGGGTGACCCTTGAGTCTGGGCATTTTCTCTCACGACAGACTCTGAGTCGCTTCGGACAGTTGAGGAATTTTTTCAGGCAACAGGTCATATATATGAGGACCCCAACTGTGTCTCCCTGGCCGAGTCTACGTTACGTCAGCTTCAGCAGGTGACCGGACAGTAGAGGAGTATTTGTTGTGAATGGGTTTGAGATGAGTTCTGAGCAGAGGCTCCCTCTGGTGGTTACAAGCGGTGCTAGTGAAGATTGTGGGGACTGGGAATCAGGTGTTGCTGACTGGTCTTGTATGAGGGAGTCATTTTCCCATCAGGGTTGCCGGTGATCAATTGTTCTGGTCTGAATCCTTCATTCCAGTTTCCCTTGTAGCCTGCTGTGTCGTGTCTGCATCTCCTGCTTACAGATAAGACTTTTGCTTCTTTTGTGTTTTTGCTATATTTTTGCATTTTGTCCTGCACTTCTTTGGGGGCCTTCAGGGTCCCCTCCGGGGGCTTTTGCCCTCTCAGTTTAGTTCAGCCACTGAGTTTTGTACTTTTGCTTTTTCCAGTTTTTTCAGTGGCTGCTGTTTTTATTTTGTTACACCAGAGAACTAATTTAGGTGGTAGAGGTCGTGTGATCTCAGGTGATTTTGAAATTAGTAGAGTTGGTGCTTTTCAGGGTTTTCTGGGATTGCAGTAAGTACCCTTCCTATCCTTTTCTATTTAGATAGTTTGGGCCCCAGCGTTTGCTCATACTATTTTCTTTCTGTGTCAGTATTTCCTCTTGTCTAACCACCATTACATGTTTGGGGGCTTTCTGTTATCTTTGGGGTTCTGCTCCGGGGCAGATAGCTTTCCTATTTCTATCTTTAGGTATAGTTAGTTTCTCAGGCTGTGACGAGGCGTCTAGGACCAACGTAGGAACGCTCCACGGCTGCCTCTAGTTGTGGTGGTTAGTCAGGGTACTGCAATCCCATAGATTCCAACTGCTCTGGTGTATTGCCTTTTTTACCTGCACTCCTCAGCTACCGAAACATAACAGTATCACCGGCCAACCCTGATGGGAAAATGACTCCCTCATACAAGACCAGTCAGCAACACCTGATTCCCAGTCCCCACAATCTTCACTAGCACCGCTTGTAACCACCAGAGGGAGCCTCTGCTCAGAACTCATGTCAAACCCATTCACAACAAGTATTGCTCTGAGTTTCGGAGGTGGTCCAAAGATACTAAGTGGAATGACTTTGTGCTCCGTAGCCAGTTAAGTAAAGGACTATCTGTAAGGGTAAATGATGCCTTTGCTTTGTATGAGACTCCGGTTACTCTTGAGGCGGCCATGTCTCTGGCGATCCTTGTGGACCGCCATCTTCGCCAGAGACATAAAGAGACATTCCAGTATGCGGGGGGCTCGGGTCAATGGAACCTAGGTCTGAGTCAACTGAGGAATCAATGCAGTTGGGTGGGGCGATGCATTGTTTTGGTCAAACTGTCGTTCGTCGTAAAGGGGGGGTGTTTTTTCTGTATTGGAAAGTGTCATTTTGTGGGTGCTTGTCATCATCACACCATAAACAGCTGCCGGAAAACTATGGAGCCCAGGTTGCGGGGAGTTTAGCAACCCGGGTGTACATATTTCCTCTGTGGGTGCATCAATTTTTTTTCACCGGCTGAGAGCCATATGGGCAAAAATAAGGTGGTTATTTCAGCCCTTCTGGATAGTGGGGCGGGGTTTAATTTGATCATCGCTAGGTTCTTCAAGGTACAGGGTCTCAAACCCATAAACTGTCTAGACCAATGCCCATAATCGCCTTTAATCAGCATGGGTGATGCCTTGGGTCATCCATATTGCCGGGCGAAATCTCGTGCATGCGCACAGAAATCACGCCCAGCAGATTTCGCCCGGCAATGTGGATAATGTAAGGCGTTGTCCATGCCAAGTAAAGAAAAAGGACGGCGAGCAGCAGCCAGGGGGAGAGA
This sequence comes from Oophaga sylvatica, assembly GCA_033576555.1. Classification (NCBI taxonomy): domain Eukaryota; kingdom Metazoa; phylum Chordata; class Amphibia; order Anura; family Dendrobatidae; genus Oophaga; species Oophaga sylvatica. The sequence continues at coordinate 155,831,880 of JARQOD010000003.1, forward strand.
AGAAGATGCCCGAAACCACGCCCATCGGACCGACCGGATTACCATACAGAGCGGGAGAACTTAAAAAGGTTTTTGGGGTGTACAGGGGGAGTCGGGGGGTTTTATAAGCATTTATGTGTATGCAGCAAAAGCGCTGAATAAGGTGATAATTTTAGTTGATATATGACAAACTGATGACAGGTTCCGTTTGATAGTAATTGTCATTTCATATGGGTCATAGGGACCTTTTGGGATCCCTAGACTGCAGGGAGTGGGTGTGATTGCAACCCCTGCATATTATAGCTACGCCCCTGGTGGTCTTATCTCTATTTCATATAGGCATTGTAAGCCTGATCAGTGCTCTACCCTATGTAACGCTCGCGCCCAGGCTGGTTGGCGCGAGCGTGGGGGGTTATGGACCCACTGTGCCACAAACCAGACCACCCTGGAAGGGGTGGGTGTGACTAAGCAGCTACCTTGGTGTTCACTGGAGCCTCTGATGGTGAGGTCAGGTTTGTGCAGCAGGTAGCTGCCAGGTACCACTCCAGGGTGGTGTCTGGCTGTGGCTGTTGATCTCACTGAGGAACGGAACACTCGGACAGGTGCAGGTGAGTGTCGACAGGCAGGCAGGCACGGCTGGTACTCTGGTGAGTAGGCGGGCACGGCTGGCATTCTGGCAGGACAGGTTGGCACTATGGCAGGACAGGCGGACACGGCTGGCGGGACTGGAACCGGTACAGGTAGGACAGGAACATAGGCAGGTACGAGTGGGATACAGGGTGAGGTGAAGCTGGGACTGACTAGGGAAGGACAGAGACATGGACTGGAATGAGTGGTTTATGGGAACAGGTAGGAACCTGTTCAGACTGGAGAAGTGAGGTCCGGCAGGATGCAGAACAGGAGAGGAGCAGAGCCGCAGGTTGCAGAACAAAGTGCAGAATGGTAAGGTGCGGGGCAAGGCAGAACCGCAAGAAGCGGAGCAAGGCAGAACCACAAGGAGCAGAGCGAGAGCAGGACGAAACCGCAGAGCACGGAGCGGAGCAGGACGAACCGCAGAGCACGGACGAGAGCAGACGGAAGCGCAGAGCGAGGAGTGAGAGCAGGACGGAACCGCAGAGCGTGGAGCAAAAGCAAGACGGAAGCGCAGAGCGAGAACAGGACGGAACTGCAGAGCGCGGAATGAGAGTAAGACGGAACTGCAGAGTGCGGAGCAAAGGCAGAACCGCAGGAGTGCGGAGCAAAGGCAGAGCCACAGGAGTGCGGAGAAAAGGCAGAGCCGCAGGAGTGCGGAGCCAAGGGCAGAACCTGCAAGAGTGCGGAGCAAAAGGAAAAACCGCAGGAGTGCGGAGCTAAAGCAGAGCCACAGGAGTGTGGAGCAAAAGGCAGAACCGCAGGCGTGCGGAGCAAAAGGCAGAGCTTCAGGAGTGCGGAGCCAAAGGCAGAACCGCAGGAGTTCGGAGCAAAAGGCAGAACCGCAGGAGTGCTGATCAAAAGGCAGAACCGCAAGAATGCGCACAAGGATACACACAGCAGGGTAGGGAAGGCTACGGAGAAGGATACAACAGACACAGAAATAGGACTGAATAGAGACAGGGTCAGGTACGGTATAAGGTACAGGAACTAGAATACAGTCTAGGATATGCAACCTCCTGGAGGGTGGAACAAGTAAGGCACAAAGCACAGAAACAGATCTGGGTACTCAGCCCCCAGAGAAGGCGGAAAACAGGACAGGACCTGGAAGCTCAGCAGCAAGATACTGACTGAGAGAAATGGTTGCTCAGACATCCTCCTATGGGCAAGGATGCCTTAAATACCAGAGGCCTCTTGGCAATTGGCTTGGGACACCTTAGGAAGGTGCACACTGACTCTATAAGAATCAGGAAGTGCCGGCGCCGCCCCCCTATGCACACAGCCAGGAGGCATGCACAGAGCAGGCAGGAGACATGCAGCACACAGCATGGAGCCTGCAACAGACAGAATTCACAGCATGGCCCGGAGTAGTGAGTAAGCTGGTGTGTAAGGCAGGTGGGGGATGGAAGGCCATGCAGTGATGCCGGCAGGGTTGTTACACCCTACATGGCCATCTCATTACCAGCAAACAAGATATGTGGAATTAGACCAAGGGTTTGCAAAGGGTTCTGAAAATTATGGAAATACATGCGATACAGGAAAAGGTGAGAATTTTTATTTTTTCAATGGGCTGTTCTCTTTGTGTGTAATACCTGTACCTAATGCAAGATTTATGTAATAGTGACATGGTGGAATAATGCATTGTCATAAAGCTGTGCACGTGGTAGCCTGGCAGCTTTTCATTGGACTTTCATGGACTAGTTTCTTTAGCCACTGGCCTTCACCATTTTTATTCCTGTACAGGGATCTTGATTTACCAAGGGGCCCAACAGTTGGGTCATAAAGTGGCTGCTGGTGGAGTGGTTTGGTAGAAGATGGTCAGAAAGCCAAGTCCAGTACCAGAATGTCAGGAATAAGAACAGAGTCATCAGGCAGCAAAGCAGTCAGAAACAGGAATAAAGCTATCAAGACTGGAGAAGATAAATGGGAGTGAGCCAGAGTAAGGTAAATGTATAACTGGTATTGAAGGTAGGGAACTAGGGGATTAAATAGTGTGAGGCCCCATCAAAGGCTCAGAGAAGGGTGTAAGCATTGTCCATATTGACTGTATGGCACCACCTGGTGTCATAAACAGAGAGAGTGACCACATGGATGTAACATGCAGCTAACGACATTTATTCTTTCTTTCTTTTACTCCCTTATATAGCGCCATTAGTTTCACAATGCTTTACAGATATCTACATGTCATAACACTTGATTCTAATTCACTAAATATTCACAAATATGAGATTTTTGTTATAACAGAATAGCAGAATTCAAAACACATGTGTAAACCACTTAATAACTGTACAGGTTTTGAGATGCAGCAAATCTCATCTTTGACCTCTTACCATTTCTTCTGTTATGCAGAGCATTGCACAGATAAGCAAGTTCCTAATTACAGGACACATATTGTTGCTGTGAAGTTTTCACCAAATACTTCATTGCATGCATCCAGAGGCAACAACAGCAACACCAGCAGACCCCTCTCTCAAATCCATGACCTAGCGAGCTCTCCTAAAACTAACATCCTGTCATTTCCTCTCTGAAGTTGTAAGATACAGGGGTGTAGGGTGCCAGAATGAAAAAAAAAGAAAGACAGATATCTGACATTACAAGAAGTAAATAGCAAAAATCAAAAATATAGGAAAACTAAAGAGCAGCAACTGAACGAGAGGAGATGTCAAGAAACACTGAACAGAAGAGCCTGGACAAAGGACACTGAAGAAACAAACTATATTATAGGCTCTGATGACATCTGATTCATTATTATAAGACACAATTGACAGACACTGGAGACCTCAGAAAGAGCTTCTTCAACCCAGCGATCATCGAGGAAGCTTTCAAGATCAAGACTTCAACGAAGATCTCATATCAAGAGGAACCTTGGAGAACAAGAACAACATATAGAATCGAGAATCTGTCATCGTCTGCAGCATGCTACAGACACCAAGGATGAAGTATGTAAAACTCCTGGAAAAGAGTGGAAGGAGTTGGAAAAGGGTTAGTACGAGGAAATGTGAAGAGAATACAAGGATCTGCACATATTGACTTTAACATATGTATAGACCAAACCCAATCCTGATCTAAGGGACATACCGTTTTTGGAATCCTTTATGTCCCAATATAAAGAAGGACTTGCATTTAAATTATCTTCTCACAGATCTGACCTTGGTTTATCAATGTCTTCCCCGACTGTCACCACTGAGGCCCCAATCAAGCTTGGTGTTTGTGCCAAATCCTTAGTGTCTTTGGTCTATGTCCTTCTACTTTTGGCTGGAATTTTGGGGAACACTTTGGTCATAAGGGTACTGAGGAGGATCTGTGATGGACGAAGTGTTCAAGACTCACTTAGTCACCACATATGTAGCCTTGCATGCTGTGACATTTTGCAGCTAGTATTGGGCATCCCAGCTGAGTTGTATGGCAGTATCTGGAGTCCTTTTCCTTGGCCGCTGGGATCTGTTGGATGCTTTGGCTTCTATTACTTATGGGAAGTACTTTGCTATGCGGCTATATTTAATGTATTGTCTTTGAGTTATGATAGACACCGTGCAATCTGTCAACCTTTAAGCCTTCACATACGTCAGTCATCGAGGGTGCGCTTACGCATTTGCTTTCTATGGATAGTTTCTCTGCTTGCTGCTCTGCCTGTGCTTTTTTCAATAGGAGTGGAAAACATCAATGTTAAAGCAGTTGAAGAAAAGCAAATATCAGTGTGTACCCACTGAGCCCATGGGTAGAGCTCTTTAAGGCCAGTGTTTGGGCATCCTTCCTCACATACCTAGGTGTATTATTGGTGGTGGCTATAACCTGCTGGAACATCAAGAGAACTCTACAGGGGAACAGGAACAACAGTTTGGAAATTAGAGACCCTAATGGATCTATACAGCAATTGGGCAGGCTCAGCGGTGGAAATGTGGCTGTCCGCAGACAAAATGCCAGACTATTAGGTAAGTTCTGAGCTAGTAAAATGTGGATTCCTATGGCCACCTGCTGCACTTTTTTCTTGTAGTAGTTTCGTAAAAATTCCCTCCCAGGGCAGGCACAGCTATACAATGAGTGCTAATGGGAGAATAGGAGAAATATCAAGTTTTGTGTTCTCCATACAAAGTCGTCTTTCCTTCACTAAATGTGTTAATAGTCCTATTTCATCAGCAAATTTGCAGTCAGTTCTCAGGACCAAAGACTTACTATTGAGCCCATTGTCAGTCTTGGATTTTGGCACTTAGCTGAGGACTTCTGACCTTCGTTTTAGGAATTTATGGGAGTTTCTGGGTGCTGCTACTTACGAAATATCAATGTTTTCACTCTTTGCTATAAGTTAAACCTTCATTAACCCTACCATTTATATGATTTTCTATTGGACCTATACATAATTTATACGGTTAATTTATAATTAAAAAGGCTAATTTGTGTTAGGCAGGAACTTTGCCCTGGTGTGAAACCTTTGATACTCTATTCAGCTGTTATTTTGAGGGGTATTACGATCTCGCTGTAATCTTCTTTGAAAGTTGAGTGGTATGCTTAAAGGAGTATTCCTATCTTGTACATATATGCCATATCCACAGGCTGTGCCGTAATTGTATAGCAAATGTGGGCTGCACTAGTGGCACCTGCATGAATTGGCTCTTAGCATGTGCTGCACCAGTGGAGTGATGGTCAGAAGTCCCATTATTTTGTATAACAATGCCAACCCCTCTCATCTACTCGTTTTGAGATATATACAGTTCCCATTAATAGGACCCACATCTACTGTACATTTATGGTATATCTTTTGGATGTGCCATAAATATACAAGATTGGAATATCCCTTTAAACTATTGTGACAACCACTAACAGCATCCTACATAATAGCCATAGAGGTTGTCAGCCACCTTTCCACAGGACATAAATTCTACATAACTCTGTAATGGTACTGTAGAACAATATTTAGAGTTGAGAGTCCTCAGTGGTTGATACCTTTTAATGGCTAACTGAAAAGATGGTAACAAATTGCAAGCTTTCGAGACTATTCAGGTCTCTTCATCAGGCAAAGAAATTAGTAGATTTTTTTCTATCTAAGTAGATATTTTTCTATCTACCATCTAACACGGTACAAAGATATACATCTTTCCTGTATCATAATGGTACTGTAGTATTTTTCAAATTACATAGGTATTCCAATTTTATCCATGAGCTGGGAAGATTAATGAGCATTGAGATAAATCACTGCCAGATACATTTGAAATACCCCTTGTTCTCTATTACTTCTCACATTTTTTTCACTATATAGGTCAACCACTCATTTTATTCTTTTCATCTGCTTTTTGGGAAAGCCACTAGGTGTAGTATATGCTCACAGCATGAAGCTACCATATATCCTTATAACTACAGACTACTCACTTCCCATAGCGTGAACTATAATCTGACCCTGACCTAGAGGACCACGATGCCGTCCTATAGACATGAACATTTTTTTTCTTTTGTGAAAAATTGTCTCAAATAGCCAGAATTTTAATATTTTTATGCTGCATATTGTTTTTATTTTTTCTGTGTACGTTTTCATATATAGGTACCAAATATAATGAATATTTCTGGACACATCTATTGTAATACACTCTCTCTAATTCCAGGCTGTATTGTAGGTGTGCTGGCTGTGTGCTGGCTACCATTCCAATCACGGAGGCTAATGACTGTACTGAGGAGTAAAGATCAATGGACAGAGACCTATTACAGCTCTTATATCACCTTACAGCCCATAACTAATAGCTTCTACTACCTCAGTGCTTGTCTTACCCCTCTGTTGTACAACTTGACATCCCGAAACTTCCGCAGAGCCTTCCTACAGAGCATCACACCCTGCACAAAACGGTCTCCAGAATCTGGATCCTGGGAGATACAAGTAAGGGACCAAGGAATCCGGCTCTCCACAATAAGCCAAGAAGCAAGTGATACGTTATAGATTCTAGTGTTGGCTTTATTTTCAGATGTGTCTTGTTCTGTTTGATTGCTCCAAATGACAATACCTGATTTGTTGTATATCCTCCTGTATATGAGATATATAATTGGCTGTAAGGCTAGCACTGTTGGTTTTATCCTTTGCCCCAACAATTTTAAGTAAGCCAACTAAGTGACAAGAGAGATGTCGATTGGGCATGTCAGATTTTGGACCGTCTATCACTGTTTTCTCCCATTGATAAGCCACTGGCAGGGAGAAACTCATGGAGATCTTGGACCGGCCCATAGATCTTAACAGCTCATTAACATAAAATAAAAATTTGGATTTCCCTGGAATAGGACATTGGATCTCAGATATCAAGGTATGATTTTATTCATTTTTCCTATAACCTGCATGTCCATATACAGCTCTGTCAAAAATTAAGAGACCACTGCAAAATTTTCAGTTTTCTGATTTTTCTCTTTATAGGTATATTTTTGAGTAAAAATGTAAATTGCTCCTTTATTCTATAAACTACTGACAACATGTCTCCGATTTTCCAAGCAATAAATTTTGTATTTATTTTCAGAAAATGAGAAATTGTCAAAATAACAAAAAAATGCCGTTCTTGCAGACCTCAATAATGCTAAGAAAACAAGTTCATAATCATTTAGAAACAGCAATACTAATGTTTTAACTCAGGAAGAGTTCAGAAATCGATATTTTGTGGAGTAACCATGATTTTTAATCACAGCTTTCATGCGTCTTGGCATGCTTTCCACCAGTCCTTCACACTGCTTTTGGGTGACCTCATGCCACTCCTGGTACAAAAATTTAAGCAGTTCTTCTTTGTTTGATGGCTTGTGACTATCCGTCTTTCTCTTGATTACATTACAGAGGTTTTCAATGGGGTTCAGGTCTGGAGATTGGGCTGGCCATGACAGGGATTTGATGTGGTGGTCCTTCATTCACACATTGATTGACCTAGCTGTGTGGCATGGCGCATTGTCCGGCTGGAAAAAACAGTCCTCAGAGTTGGGGAACATTGCCTAAGCAGAAGGAATCAACTGTTTTTCCAGGATAACCTTGTATGTGGCTTGATTTATACGTCCTTCGCAAAGATTAAACTGCCCAATTCCAGCCTTGCTGAAGCATCCCCAAATCATCACCGATCCTCCACCAAATTTCACAGTGGGTGCAAGACACTGTGGCTTGTATGCCTCTCCAGGTCTCCATCTAACCATTAGATGAACAGGTGTTGGGCAAAGCTAAAATTTAGACTCATCAGCGAAGATTACCTTACTCCAGTCATCTAAGATCCAATCCTTATGATCTTTGGCAAACTTCAGCTTGGCTCTCCTTTGCTTCTAATTGATGAAAGTTTTTTTTCTAGCTTTACATGACTTGAGCCCTGCCTCTAGTAGCCTGTTACGAACTGTTCTTGCCGTGCACTTCACCCCAGCTACCATTTGCCATTCCTTTTGTAGGTCACTTGATGTCATCCTGCGGTTGCTGAGTGACATTTGAATAAGATGCTGGTCATGCCGGTCAGTGGAGAGTCGTTTTGGCCCTCTGCCGGTCTGTAGCTTTGTTGTCCCCAATGTCTGCTGCTTGACCTTCTTGTAATGGACTGCCGTCTTAGAAATTTTAAGGATGGAGGCAACATGACGCTCACTGTATCCCTCTGCTAGTCAAGCCAGAATTGAGCCCTTCTTTTCCTCACTCAAGACTTTTCTTTTTAACTCCTTTGGCATGATTAAAAGTTATTTTTTCATTCCTATTACTTTTGGGATATTACTAGCACTTGTTTTGCCATCCAGCTTGTCCTATTGCAAGAGGATTGTGAACACCACAGCACTGTTTTTTATACTTTCCTTCGTTAAATAAGATTTGGTTCAGGTGATCACCTAATCAGAAGCACATTAAGTAGAATGAGGTGTACTCTGGTTGGAATTCAAATAACACTGGAATGGAATGCCTGTCAGACATGTAGAGAAGCTGATTTTTATAAAACTGTCAGTGGTCTCTTAATTTTTGCCAGAGCTGTATGTATGCCTTGGTGTCTCTTGTCTGATGTATAAATAGCAGCCTCATTGTCTCCTGTGTGATGTATAAACTGCAGCCTCAGTGTCTCCTGTGATGTATAAACTGCAGCCTCAGCATCTCCTGTGTAATGTATAAACTGCAGCCTCAGCGTCTCCTGTGTAATATATAAACTGCAGCCTCAGTGCCTCCTGTGATGTATTAACAGCAGCCTCAGTGTCTCCTGTGTAATGTATAAACTGCAGCCTCAGTGTCTCCTGTGTGATGTATATACAGCAGCCTCAGTGTCTCCTGTGAGATGTATGAACAGCAGCCTCAGTGCCTCCTGTATAATGTATAAACAGCAGTCTCGGTGTCCTCTCTGCACTGTATACAGCAGATCTAAGGCTGGTTTCACACCAGCATCTGACCGACCTGCGTCGGTCAGCGCACGGACGCCGCTAAGCTCCGCCCCCTGCTGCTCCTCCTCCCGATCGCTCCACCTATGGGCGCATGACGCTGCATGCGACCTGCGCACCCTATCTTTAGCATTGGGTTCGCTGGCCGTACACAGGTCATGCGCAGCTTTGCGTTTGCCGGCGCATGCGTCCTTTTGACGGTGTGCCAACCTGCACCCAACGCGCCGTGTTGCATTTTGGTGCGCTCAGCGCACCATCAAAAGGACGCATGCGCCGGAAAACGCATAGCTGCGCACGGCCTGCGTACCCAATGCTAAAGATAGGGTACGCAGGTCGCATGCAGCGTCATGCACCCATAGGCAGAGCAATCGGGAGGAGGCGTGGCCAGGCAGAGCTTAGCGGTGGCCGTGCGCTGACCAACGCAGGTCAGTGCATCACTAGTGGGAAGCTAGCCTTACACTTCTTGAGCTCTATTAATGTAATGTGAGCAGTAATGAATTTCCCACTGTGAGGAGACATGCAGTGCCTCCTGTGTAATGTACAAACTGCAGCCTCAGTGTCTTCTGTGTGATGTATGCACAGCTGTCTCAGTGTCTAATGTGTGATGTATAAGCAGCAGTCTCAGTGTCTCCTGTGTGATGTATAAACATCAGTCTCAGTGTCTCTTGTGTGATGTATAAACAGCAGTCTCAGTGTCTCCTGTGTGATGTATGTACAGCAGTCTCAGTGTCCCCTCTGCACTGTATACATGCAGTGTCTCCTGTGTAATGTATAAACTACAGCCTCAGTGTCTTCTGTGTGATGTATTCACAGCTGTCTCAGTGTCTAATGTGAGATGTATAAGCAGCAGTCTCAGTGTCTCCTGTGAGATGTATAAACAGTAGTCTCAGTGTCTCCTGTGTGATGTATAAACAGTAGTCTCAGTGTCTCCTGTGTGATGTATAAACAGCAGTCTCAGTGTCTCCTGTGTGATGTATGTACAGCAGTCTCGGTGTCCCCTCTGCACTGTATACAGCAGATCTTACACTGCTTGAGTTCTATAAATGTAATGTGAGCAGAGATGAATTTTCCACTGTGAGGAGACATGCAGTGTAATATACATTTGTGTATGGTACAACTTACTGCTTTGAGTTCTTTATAAAACTTATCGCAAAGAGTCGCTTGCGCTCCAGACTGACGTAAACCTGGAAAAGCAGGTACGAGTAGAAACATCATTCATACCACCTAACATTACACCTCACCAAACAGAAGCAGCCCCAGCCATCATATTAGGGGTGGGTTAACTAAATGTTTGACCAAATATACTGTAGCAGAGTAATTTTCAAGTTGATCAATTTGTATGGCCCCCAAAGAATGGTATAAATATCCAAATGGCCCTTGGCAGAAAAAAAGGTTTGCACACCCCTGGTATAGACCATTGCAAACAGCTTCACAGATTTTATTTCTATGTGAAATAATGCTAGAAATCAGCTATGAGTGAAAAAGAGATTATGATTTTCCTTGCATAGGGTACTTACTGTATTTGCTGCAGAAATTTCTGCTGCAAAAACGCTGAAAGAATTGTCATACTCCAGATTTGAAACTGCTTCAAATCTGCAAGGAAAAAATAATATTATCAAAAATCTCATTCACTTCAAATCCTTCAGTTTTTGTGACAAAACTGCATGAGAAAAAATGCAAAAAAATTGCAGCAAATACTATGTGCATATGTCACTTTTCTGTTGTATATATATATATATATATATATTATATATATATATATAATATTCTATGTGTATCAACTTGTGCTTTTATAGGGACTGTTCTTGGACTACATCTTTAATAAAAAGCAAACAGAAAAAACACACTGATAAATTACTTGTCAAATGTGTAAAAAAAAAAGCCCTATGGTCCAGCTAAGCTACAGTATGTGTGAACAAGTCCTCAGGGCTGCTTGTGACATTCCTATGGTCTATACGGCACATATCACATCACGGATTATAACCTATTTTTTAGATAGATAGATTAGATAGAGAGAGAAAGAAAGTGTCTCTGCTGTCACAAGTTGCCGAGTTTAATCAGATCTCCATGTTGCCTGCTTCTTCTCACTCTCTCCAAGAATAACATGTAATTTACACAGTGAGATGCCACCTCTGACTAAAATACATACACCCCCGGGAGGCCACCAAGCCGGTGCTGAGCACGACATACAATGCATGACTTTGAACAGGGTCGTCTAAAACAATGTCATTGAAATTCGCTGTGAGAGAAGAGGGTAATGGTGGGGTAAATAACTGGATTCTAAGGATATCCTTATATTAGTCTGATTTCTAAAAAAGAAATGTTCCGATCTTGTAGAGATTGTACTACTACTTTCAGCAGCCCTGGTTCAATAACTAAGGATAGGCCACAGCTCACTGCGGGGTCAGTCCTCACTCCACAATAACATTTCACCATTTTATTACAGTGTTGATTATTAAAGCATTATTCCCACATCGCTAGGATATGCCATCACCAGGGAACACATACCATTGGTGCAACCAGTACAGCAGCACAGGAGCCCAAGAGGTAAGGGGGCCCATTTCCATCTCCAAAGCAGGTGAAATAGTGCACTATGACAAGCATTTGGACTCCAAAGGGCCCATGTACTGCTTTCGCACAGAGGCCCTTTTCTGTCTGTGTCTGCCAGTGGCCATCACTATATGGTCATGGTAAGTCTGTTCCGTTCTTCTTTATTTTCAGGATTGTGGAGGTCCCAGATATCAGAAGCCCATCGATCCTATAGAGATGACTTATCCTAGCAATGTATGAATGTCACAAAATGGAAATATCACTTTAAAGGGATTAGGAAACTAAAAAAATCACAAAGCTTTCAAATATACTGAATTCCTAAATTCTGTCCTTGTTCCCAGCTAGATGGCTGTCGGCTGAATAATGGTTTGACTGATTGCACGGTAGAGTAACGCAGGACGAGACGCCAGAGGGGGTTGGAGGGAGGCGGGCATGACACTGGCAGGGAGGAAGTGACCGGGAAGAAAAAATGGGAAAAAAGTAAAGGGGGAAGTGATGAGGACAGAGGAGGGGTCAGGGATAACAAAAGGACGTAGGGAGGCCGGACACCTTTCTCTTTGAACAGGACGCCGGACAGCAAGAACATCACCCTCCCAAGCTTCCCACACCACCAGGCTTCCCCCCCTTCTCTTACCGGGATGTACGTGCTCTCCAGTCTACAGGCAGCTGCCAGCTCTCACCCTCCGGGATGGCTGGATGGGATTTTTAAAGGTATCCTGAGGGGTGACGGCGGCGGGGACAGCCAGGGCCGTGGAGGCTGCCTTTAGTTGTGGTGGTTAGTCAGGGTACTGCAATCCAATAGATTCCAGCCTCTCTGGTGTATTGCCGTTTTTGCCTGCTCTCCTCAGCTACCAAAACATAACACCCACCTAAAAAGAGAGGTAAAAGAAAAAATCTGGAAGGGTGAGTTTGTGGACATTTTTTCACTGCTACCGATGGATAGAGCAAACGCTGAAAAGGCAGGAAAGGAAGGGGTAAAAAAGGAGGATGATCGGCGGAGCCAATCGGTTCCGCAAACTTTTTCAAACTGGTCCAAAGCCTTTCGAATCCTAGCCAGTATCATCGGGGAAAAAGCGCCCGAAAACTGCTCTCAGCTATTCTGCTATATGGACTCCATCGCGGAAGCTTACGTGGCATGGGGGGGCAGGCGTGGTTACGCTATGATGAGCAGTTTAGGCAGCGTAAGGCACTTCGCCCATCCATTAGATGGGACCAAGAGGATATTGGCCTCTGGCTCAATATTATGGCCATGAACAGCAGAAACGGGAGTTCCTTTCACGGGTGGGCCGGTAATGCCGGCCAAGCAGGATACACATCAGGGGTCAGATGTCAGGAAGTGGGCAGAGCCGGGGCGGGTCGCAGAGACATGGGCTTTGTTGGCAATTTAATGAGGGGCAATGTAAATTTGGCTCGGGCTTCAAATTCAGGCACATGTGCTCCTCTTGTAATACAGGATCACACGGATCCAACAGGTGCCCAAGAAAGTACGGGGGCAGGACGGGAGGAGCTGGTTATGGTCAAGGGTCAAACTCCGGTCAGATTGCACGCGATGCTCCAATACCTAAATAGATACCCTGATAGACAAAGAGCGGAATTGTTGGCCAAGGGCTTCAGAGACGGGTTTTTCATCCCCTCCCCGACGTTCCAGATGCCGCGGAATTTTAGAAATCTAAGTTCGGCCTACCAGCACCCCGGGGTTGTGAAAGAGAAACTAGGAAAGGAGGTGCTGATGGGCCGAATGGCGGGACCTTTTAAATTCCCACCCGTCCAAGACTTGGTGGTTTCTCCCCTGGGCATTGTCTCGAAGAAGGAACCAAACAAGTACCGTCTGATCCATCATTTATCCTACCCCCGTGGCAAGTCCGTTAATGACGGCATCGATCCAGAGCTATGTACTGTACAATACGCATCGTTCGACGAGGCGGTGAAGTGGGTTAGAGAGTGTGGCAAAGGGGCGATGATGGCTAAAACTGATGTGGAATCGGCCTTCCGGTTGCTCCCGGTACATCCGGATAGTCAACACCTACTCGGGTGCTATTGGGAGGGGGAATATTTTGTAGACAGGTGCCTACCCATGGGGTGCTCCCTGTCGTGCTCCCTGTTTGAGGCCTTTAGTACATTTTTGGAATGGGTAATGAAATACATAACGGGGCGGTGCTCGTTGATTCATTACCTAGATGATTTTTGGTGTGTAGGCCCCGCGCAATCGGAAGTGTGCAATACCATTTTGAAAAGTTTGGAGTTGATCGCGAGGGAGTTTGGGGTCCCGTTAGCGCCTGGAAAGATGGTTGGGCCAACGACATGCATCTCCTTTTTGGGGATCGTGATCGATACAATTCATTGGGAGTGTCGGATACCAGAAGAGAAGGTGGAGGCCCTGAAGGCGGAGATAGGCAGGGCAATGAAGGTTAAAAAACAGGCTGCGGGAGGTTCAGTCATTGCTGGGTAGCTTGAAGTTTGCATGCCAGGTCATGCCCATGGGCAGAGTTTTCTCTAGGAGACTAGCAATGGCAACGGTGGGTGTGAAGTCGTCCCATCACTATGTAAGGCTATCGGCAGACAATAAGGCAGACCTGGCTGTATGGCAGACATTTCTAGAAAAGTATAACGGGCGATCCTTGATGGAAGGGGTATGCTGTAATTCAGACATTAACCTATACACGGATGCATCGGGCAGCTACGGGTTCGGGGCATACTTCCAGGGACAATGGTGTGCAGCCTGGTGGCTAGAGGATTGGGTGCAGTCGGGGTTGGTGAAGAACATTGCTCTGCTGGAGATTTTTCCTATCCTAGTCGCAGCCACACAATGGGAGGAGGGTCTAAGGAACAAAAAAGTGCGGTTTAAATGCGACAACATGGGAGTGGTAATGGCGTAAACAGCATCACCGCCACCTCCCCGCCAGATATTAGGGTGTTGCGTCAGCTTGTGTTACAATGTTTGTCGATTAACGCTCATTTTACAGCTTCTCATGTCCCTGGCGAATGTAACTCAGTAGCTGATGCCCTTTCTCGTTTCTAGTGGGAACGTTTTCGGGCCTTGGCCCCGGAAGCAGAAGAACAGGGCTTACCCTGCCCTCCCGGACTTTGGAGTGTGGTATCAGGGCGGCTGAGCTGCTAATCAGGTCATCAGTAGCAAGCAGCACCTGGGCAGCATATCAACGAGCATGGGGACTATGAGAAGAGTGGGTGGGACAAGGGAGACAATACCTTACAGACGGAGAGCAGATGGGGTGCTACTGATGGGAGTGAGGCAGGCAGCGGAGGTTAAGGGTTGATGGCCAAGCTGAATCAGTTAATGGCAGGGTTAGCTTTTGGGTTCAAACTGAGGAACAGAGCAGACTTAACAAAGAATTTTTTGGTGGTACAGGCATTAAAGGGTTTTCGAAAAGGAAGGTGCCGAAAGGACTGCAGGCAGCCAGTGTCTTTTGGTCTGTTGGGGAACCTAGGCAGTGAGTTAGAGGCAGTAGGTAGATTGTCCTTCTCATTGGCGTTCCTTGGGGCAATGAGAATAGGGGAATATTGGTTTCACCAGGAAGAAACCGGGAGGCATTTTAGCAGAGGACATCATGGTCACAAAAAGGGGGTTAGAGCTGTGGATTAGAAAATCAAAAACAGACCAGATGGGTAAAGGAAAGAGGGTGCTAATAGGCAAAGCAGGAGGGGCTGTCATGTGTCCCGTGAAGTGTTTTACGGAATTCATAACCACCAGACCATGGCAAGCTGGACCGTTGTGTCATGAAGACGGGTCTTTTCTATCTAGGGCGGACCCCGCCAATTATGTGGGCCACTCTTTCCGCATTGGGGCTGCAACCGAAGCAGCGGTGGGAGGGCTTAGCCCGGAGGTAATAAGGAGGATTGGTCGATGGGACTCACATCGGTGCAGAACCTACGTCTGACCCAGTGGACATGAGTGAAGGGCACACCGGGAAGAAGGGGGATCTCACTAATCTCTTCTGATTTATTACAGGACAAGTCCCAACTGTGATCTGGATACTAGGACATTCCTATGTGTTTTGGGGTGCACGGCAGGCTGACAGAAGGGCGGACGGGAGACAGTTGGGTTATGCGAGGGAAACGGCGGTGGTAAGGTGGAAGGGGTATAGAGGTTTGACATGGGGGCGGTGCTTCACGAATTTTATCAGGCAATGTACCTTGAGGAAGCCCCGGATATCTTAGTACGGTATTACATGTGGGGGGTAAGACTTGGGAAGTAGATCGGGAAAAGGATTGGTTATCAATATAAAAAAGGATCTGAGATGGTTGGGGCGGACATGCCCAAATATGAAAGTAGTGGTCGGATATGGTACCCAGAAGGAATTGGAGAGGCGCCCGTTCAATTAGGAGAATTGACAAGACCCATATAAAAATCAACAAGGAGATAACCAAGTGGGTAGTCCGGAGTGGGGGCGTGGCGATATGCCACGCGGGGTTAGATTCCATAGAAGAAGACTACTGGCTGGCAGACAGGGTACACCTGAATGCAAGGGGGACGGAACTGTGGATCAGAGTGCTACAGGAAGGGATACGGAGTGCCACAGCAGTAATGGTTGGTGGGGTCTCGAGCTCTTGAGAGAATCAAGTGCTCTCGGTATGGCGTTGGTGGGCCCTCGAAGCTGGTGAATAAAATGAGAAAATAGGGGATTCTGGCATTGCGAGGATCCCTATTATTGGATGGTTATGTGTGGGTGGTCTGGTGAGAGTGGGTGATGCCCGATGAGGAAGTCGGGGTCACATTACGGGGGCACCCGGCGATGGTAGTCGGGTGCGGAACAAAGATAAGTGGGTGCCTGACGACGGTAGTCGAGTACAGGTTAACGGTGGAGGCAACCTCGTCCCTCGATTCATGGTGCTTCCGAGCAGGAAAAAACATGGCCGGAAGTAAGGCTGGGAGGGAAGAGGCAATGCCAATGGCGGCTCAATCACCAGACCCAGACCAATATAGTGATAGCTTTGAGGGGGCCCACCAAGTGTCTTAATTATTAATAAAAGTTGGCTGCTGTGGCCATCATTATCCATACTTGAACGTGTTGTGTATTCCTTGATAGAAATAGTAAAGGGGGGAACGCAGGGAAAATGGGGTGTGGGTGGGTGAGTGGGTGACGGTCACGGGAACTCGACCTTTCCAGAGTCATGTAAGATTCTAGCATGAACGCGAGATGCAGTGACGAGCAGGAGGCAGAGCAAGAGTTAACAGGTTTTTTTTATAAAGAAATAGTTATGTAGTAAATACTCCATGCATGGAGTGAGTGTGAGGATATATAGTTGAACAAAGCTTATTTAATCATATAACAATAAGGCTATGTGCACATGTTCGGAATTTCCGCGGCAATCCCGCAACTCCATGACGCAGGTGTGTGGCCCAGCTATGTCAGGCACACATAATCCAGGAAAATGCACAGGAAGGTAACCGCAAAAGCTTGATATCCATTCACGTCACTCACACTTTCAGACACACTCACCAGGGTATAAGAGGAAGTGACACGTAGCAGTCAGTGTTCGTTCGTTCAGTCAGAGATTCAAGCCTTGGGAGACTCAGGAGTGAGTCATTCCCAGTCAGTCAGTCTCCTGTCTTAGGACAGTGCAGTTCAGTGTCAGTTCAGTCTGGACTTGGAGGATACTGAGAGCTGTGCAGTGAGCTCTGGAGAAAGCTGACATTTCCATCAAAGCTACAAGTGCTTATGTTAAGAGCGAGAGCAGGGCGAAGGGCGAGTGGAGAAGTAAGAGTGGCAAAGGGACAGACCACCCTCACTCAGTTAACCGGACACCGGGGTCCGAAGCGTTGCTAGTGCTTCACGCCTAGTAATAAGAAAACCGGAGGCTTTCTGGACTACAAGTCGCAGAAGGTAGCCCTAAGCGCTGATACGTAACCGGAGTCAGGGAGAACAGGAGTCTAGCCTGATCAGCAAATATAGACTTAGTTCTTTCAACATCTGATAATCAGAGACATAGAAGGCTCTACCACAATGTCAGCCGGGCGTTGCAGCTATTGAACAAGCTGGAGATTGCAGAGTTAACTTCGCTTCATGCAAGTTTGGACTCACATACATATGAAGTAAAGGAGGCCTCTAACCTGCTCAGCGGTTATCCTGAATGTGCATTCTCCACCCCGACCAGCTCCCCGGGACCTGCCTGAAACACCTACAAGTAAAGGTATGGAAAGAAGCTGCATTGTGTGTGACTGAATTCTTAACTACACCCTGCATCATCACCATAGACTTCCAGGGACCAGTCTCACCTGTGGGAGACTTACCACCCAGCTGCCCCATAACATCCCCTGTGAAGATCCATATAGCAGCGCTGGTCCAATTGATCAGACACCACAGGTGGCGTCACAAACTATTCTAATCTACAAATCCCCTGTAAATATCCCCCATTGTATGAGCGCCCAGGGCCACGGACTGAGTCCCGCTGCCAGTGACATCTCCCATAGAAATCAATGGGCTCGGTGCCGAGTACCCCATAGCCCTGGTACTTTGTGCGACTCATCTATCTGGCGTCACGAACAGGATCCGAAGCTTGCAAATTGTGAGTCCTGTGTTGCCTATTGAACTGTTTTGTGAAAAAGACTGTATTGTTGTTTACTATTTTTGGCGCCATCTACCGCCATTTTTACCGCAATATTCGCGCCCTGAGGCGCTGGTGAAGAAGGGGGGCGTACCTGAAAGAGCGCGCTGGTTCCCTAGCCCCGCCCCCAACTCTGACGCGGCGGCAGGTCCTGTGCGAGCGGAAGTGAACGCTCTGACATCAGAGCGCCGGCGACAAAGGTCCTGTCTCCACCGCTGTGCCTGCGACGCTGCAGCCTTTGAAAGAGGTAGGCTCCGATCAAACAGGGGAGCACCAACATGTCGCAGCAACCGGCAGACAGAGCGGTCCCCACCGGTGGCCCCAATAGCCCACCGCTTGGCGTTGTAGTGCAGGATGGAGGTGCGGGCCCCTCACCTGGTCCGGTGGTCCCGCTCATGCCGCTAACGCTCCCATACATGCCTGGAGCGAAGTGGCTCCCTCAGTACAGCGGCGAGCCAGACACCCTGCCAGGGTTTAAATGGAAAATATGTAGCATCCTGGACATGTACTCAATGACTGAAAAGCAAAAAGCTGCTGTGGTAATAGGACAGTTAGCTGGTGCGGCTGAGAGAGAAGTAGAGACTTGGACCACTGCAGACCAGGAGTCGGTACCTGCGATTCTCTTAAAGCTACAGGCCATCTTTGAGGACCGCACAGAAACGGATCTCCGGATGGCATTTTATCAGTGCTCCCAGAGACCAGGTGACAGTATTAGGGACTACGCCTGCCGACTACAGGGGGCCCTGCGAGCTCTCAAACAGGCTAACCCTACAAGTGCCATTGATGAAAGCAAAATGTTGAAAGAACAATTTGTACGGGGACTGAGGTCTCCAGCGGAAGGCAGGACTGTAAACTGGTGGTCCTTGGATCATCCAGATGCCACTTTTGATGCCCTAAAGGACATGGCAATAAAAGGACTGCGACCCTTGGAAAAGCCTGAGGTGGCAACTCAGTATCACCCGGGTGAAGCCACTCTAAAGCCGGCAGTACCCACCTTTTCCCCGCAGGTGGCAGAAGCTAAAACGCAGGTGGCGCCCCCTAGTGAGTTGGAATGTCTGCGCTCAGAAGTGCGCCAGCTGACTAAGAACCTGGCCACTGTAATGAATGCCCTGCAACTGCGGAAAGAAGGAGGAAAGATCCTGCTAGCCGACTGTCCAGAGGATGTCCCTTGGATGAACCGGAAGAAATGGAGGACGTCGCCTCACCGGAGGAGGACAACGCCACCCCCAGGAGCGACCACTGATCAGCACCATCCCCCCCGAGAGATCATCTGCTACCGCTGCAACCGAAAAGGTCATATGGCTCAGCAGTGTCCTTTAAACGAGCAGATCCTGGGTCCGAGGGCCAACACCCAGGAGTAGACTCATCAGGCCCCTTAGACTGGAATCGCAGGTTCGTGGGTGGACGACCCTACCTGTCCATCATTCTGGACGGGATTGCAATTCCTGCGCTGCTGGACACTGGATCTCAGGTGACCATCATACCTGATGTCCTTTATAATAAATTTTGGTCCATGGACAGTCTCCAGCCCCCGAGCCCTGACTTTACAGTGTACGCCACTAATGGTCTCCCTGTTGAAGTACTCGGAGCCAAAACGTAAAAGTGGGCAGAGTGGAGCTGAAGGATCAGGGACTTCTAGTAGTAAGGACTGTAAATGAGGAAAAGGCTTAAATGTGATATTAGGTACTAACATTATCAGTAACTGTCTGGGAGAAGTTGTGTTTTTGCTCCAACAGCTCGCTGAAGTTGCCAAGCCAAAGCAAAAGGGAGTGATCCAGAGGGAGATCCGGGCCCTGATGTGCCAGCAGCAAGCGAAGCTTACAGATGGTGAAATCGGGGACCCGAACCCCATTGTGATACCCCCAATGAGTGAAATGTTGATATGGTGTAGAGCAGCCATAGGTCTGAGAGGACAGAACTACCAAGCAGTAGTAGAGCCCCATCGTTCAGAGCACAGACCTACACTCTTAACTGCTAGAGGGGTAGTGGAAGTAATAAATGGGAGAGTACCAGTACGACTTCTCAACTGGGGAGACGATGAAGTAAATTTACCACGTTATGCCACAGTTGCTAAATTACATGCCGTAGATAACAATTCTATCCTCACAACCGAGTCCTTAGCCTCCCGCCAACCAGCGGAGGATAATGATCCGGCAACCCCGGTAGCGGATTGGTGTCAGCAGCTTCATATAGGGACAGACACCACTTCCGTCCACCAGAAACAGGGGTACAACGGGTGGTACAAGAGTACGCACAAGTATTTAGCAAACACCCACTTGACTTTGGGACAATTAAGGGAGTACAACATCATATCCCTACAGGCAGTCATCCTCCCATCAAAGAGCGGTACCGGCCTTACCTCCAGCCCACTATCAGAAAGCTAAGGAAATGTTGCGTGACATGAAGGAAGCCGGGGTGATAAGGGATAGTTGTAGCCCCTGGGCAGCACCTCTAGTTCTAGTTAAGAAAAAGGATGGTAGCATGAGAATGTGTGTAGATTACAGACAAGTAAATCGCATAACACATAAAGATGCATACCCATTACCACGCATAGAGGAATCCTTAGCTGCTTTGAAAACGGCTAACTACTTTTCTACCCTCGACCTTACTAGTGGATACTGGCAAGTAGCTGTGGCTGAGGAGGATCGGGAGAAAACTGCTTTCACCACCCCAATGGGACTCTGTGAGTTTGACAGAATGCCGTTTGGCCTCAGCAGTGCCCCAGGAACATTCCAGAGAGTGATGGAGAGCTGCCTGGGACATCTCAATTTTGAAACCGTGTTGCTGTACCTGGACGACGTAATTGTGTACTCCAAGACATATGAAGATCATCTGAAGCACCTGGCAGAGGTATTCGAGTCACTGTCCAAGTATG
This sequence comes from Oophaga sylvatica, assembly GCA_033576555.1. Classification (NCBI taxonomy): domain Eukaryota; kingdom Metazoa; phylum Chordata; class Amphibia; order Anura; family Dendrobatidae; genus Oophaga; species Oophaga sylvatica. Next base: position 155,852,818 of record JARQOD010000003.1, read on the forward strand.
GGATGAAACTGAAGCCCTCAAAGTGCCATCTGCTCAAACGGAAGGTACAGTACTTGGGACATATTGTCAGTGCCGAAGGAGTAGCGCCGGACCCCGAGAAGGTCACAGCCATCCAGAAATGGCCGGAGCCGAAGAATCTAAAAGAGGTGCGTCAGTTCCTGGGACTAACAGGTTACTACAGGAGGTTTGTAAAAGATTACACCAAGAAAGCGGCGCCTTTACAGGACCTCCTGGTAGGACAACCTCTCAAGAGCAGAAACCCTCCATTCAATTGGGGTAAAGAACAAGCTGAGGCATTCAAAGAGATGAAAGAAATCCTGACAGGCGATGAAATCTTAGCCTACCCTGATTACAACCAACCGTTCCTGCTGTATACAGATGCCAGTAACGAAGGATTGGGAGCGGTCCTCAGTCAGAAGCAGAATGGCCAAGAAAAAGTCATTGCATATGCCAGCAGAAAGCTCAGGCCAACTGAGAGGAACCCAGAAAACTATAGCAGCTTCAAGTTGGAGTTTCTGGCGCTGGTCTGGGCCATTACGGAAAGATTCAAGCATTACCTTGCCTCCAGCAAGTTCACTGCGTATACAGACAATAACCCCTTGACGCATCTGGAAACAGCCAAGCTGGGAGCCATGGAGCAACGTTGGATGGCTCGGCTGTCAAACTATCAATTTACCATCAAGTACCGGGCAGGCCGTAAAAATGCCAACGCTGACGCCTTGTCTAGAATGCCGCATGAATCCGACACGGTGGAAGAATCGGACGACCTGGAAGAAATTGAGATACCTGCGTTCCACAGAAATGGGATGATCAATGAACAACGAGCCCACAGAAAACGGTGTGACAAGACGGTAAACCCTTTACCTCATCACAGCTGGAAGGAGACTCAAGACAGCGATCCAGTGGTCAGCCGTATCAAGGAGTTGATAAGACAGGAAGGTTCCTCCTTGGAGAAAGATGCACCTATACCAGCAAAGCTCCTGTGGAACGAGAGAAGCCGGTTGTTTATCTACCGTGAGAAGTTGTGCAGGAGATACGTCGACCCAAGGACCCATGAGATGGTTTGGCAGATAGTGGTTCCCAGAGCAGACATCCAAATGGTGTTAGAAGCCTACCACGATCAAGCGGGACACTTTGGCTGGAAAAAGCTGGAGACCCTGTTGAGGTGTCGGTTCTACTGGGTAGGGATGCGCAGCTCAATCGAGAAGTGGTGCCGGAACTGTGGACCCTGTGGCCTCAGACGAAAAGACTACTGTAGTCAGAGGGCACCCCTGCAGCCTATCCAGACGACTCGTCCCTTGGAGATCGTGGCATTGGACCATGTCAAGTTGTCACCAAGCAGGTCGGGATACTCATATGCCCTGACCATGGTGGATCACTATTCCAAATTTCTGGTGGTCGCCCCGGTCAAAGATCTGACAGCAGAGACAGCAGCCAAGATCTTCCAAGCAAGTTTCTGCAGACCACACGGATATCCAGAGCAGGTACTGACTGATCGAGGTCCAGCCTTTGAAGCTGAACTGTTTCAGGAATTCTGTCACTTGTATGGGTGTAAGAAGATCAGAACAACACCGTACCACCCTCAAACCAATGGCCTTTGTGAAAAGATGAATCACATTGTCATGGATTTACTGAAATCTGTACCACTGGAAGAAAGAAATCGGTGGCCAGACTTGTTACCTGACCTGGTCGACTTGTACAACCACATACCAGTAAGTTCCACCAACTGCACTCCAGCCTACCTTATGAGAGCAAGACCAGGAAGACTGCCAATGGATTTGGAACTTGGTGTGGTAGAACCAGAGGCTGATGACAATGCTGAAGATTGGGACACGAATCGACAGGAACAGTACAGGAGAGTACAAGCCTGCGTAGAGGACAGTCTCAATAAAGTAAGAGAAAAGCAAGAGAAGAACTACAACAAAAATGCTCCCGCTAAGCCTTTAATGCCTGGAGAAATTGTGCTAAAAAGAAAAAGAAGAATGCACAAATTGGATGATCAGTGGAACAGGAGCCATATGTCGTGCAAAATTCCAAATTTGATAACAGAAAAACCTGTACCATCAGCAAGGATGGGGGAAAAAACGACTGCAACTGTGTCTAGAGATCATCTAAAGTTGTGTCCGGGCCCATTAAAGCTTCGCGAAGAAGAACCTGTTGTCCTTCAGAAAGAAAATGATGAAGCGGTCATACATACGGATCTGGGAGATCTACCTGCGGATTGGCCCAGAGTGGGAGAAGCAGTAATCATTCCTGTGCTGCAGTTTTATCAACCGCAAGAAGAACCTCTACATCAAGTCATACCAATTGTGCCAGTAGAGTTAGTTCCAGAGAGACCTGTTCCAGCAGACCCTCAACCATTGGGATCCCAAGCAGCGGAACCACAAGAGGCAGCACCACAAGAAGTGGAAACCCCTGGTGGAGCAGTACCGCATCGCCCAGTCGCTAGCATGCTTGCCAGGTCCCTAGAGAGGTGGAGTCGTATCTATAGTTCGCCGGTACACAGAGCAGATAGGCTAGAGACTACTACACTTGACACCACTCCACGTAGGTCAGAACGTACAACGAAAGGAAGGTTACCTATTCGTTATCAAGAGTAGTCCTAGTAAACTAGTTTAGTATGACCCAGACAAGGGTTTATTGCATCAGAAAATGTAAAAAGTTAATATCTCTTGAAATGTGATTACTTGAAATGTGTCTTTCCTCATGCATGGACTGCGTGGCTGTGGACTGTGCCAGCCCAAAAACTTTATTGTAAATAGTTCGCACTTCGGTGCCCTATCTTGGTTTTACATGAAACCTAAACTACCTCTGAAGAAAAACCCGTATGGTGTGGCCTAGAGTGAGGTCTGCAATGAAGTCCTGCAGCCCACCAGGACCCACGCGGGAGGTTTTTGGTGCGGGTCCTCCACAAGAATATTATCTAGTATTTATGGAAATGTTTTGATACTTTGATACTTTTGTATTTTTTCTAATGTACAAATTGTAACGTTAAAGATTCCTCACCTCCCAGATGGGATGAGTTATTATGTTTATGTTTAAATGCAAAACAAAAATGTTTTTCTTTTTTCTCTTTTACAGCCCGGGAGTGCTGTGTTTAACCAAGGGGGGATGTGTGGCCCAGCTATGTCAGGCACACATAATCCAGGAAAATGCACAGGAAGGTAACCGCAAAAGCTTGATATCCATTCACGTCACTCACACTTTCAGACACACCCACCAGGGGTATAAGAGGAAGTGACACGTAGCAGTCAGTGTTCGTTCGTTCAGTCAGAGATTCAAGCCTTGGGAGACTCAGGAGTGAGTCATTCCCAGTCAGTCAGTCTCCTGTCTTAGGACAGTGCAGTTCAGTGTCAGTTCAGTCTGGACTTGGAGGATACTGAGAGCTGTGCAGTGAGCTCTGGAGAAAGCTGACATTTCCATCAAAGCTACAAGTGCTTATGTTAAGAGCGAGAGCAGGGCGAAGGGCGAGTGGAGAAGTAAGAGTGGCAAAGGGACAGACCACCCTCACTCAGTTAACCGGACACCGGGGTCCGAAGCGTTGCTAGTGCTTCACGCCTAGTAATAAGAAAACCGGAGGCTTTCTGGACTACAAGTCGCAGAAGGTAGCCCTAAGCGCTGATACGTAACCGGAGTCAGGGAGAACAGGAGTCTAGCCTGATCAGCAAATATAGACTTAGTTCTTTCAACATCTGATAATCAGAGACATAGAAGGCTCTACCACAATGTCAGCCGGGCGTTGCAGCTATTGAACAAGCTGGAGATTGCAGAGTTAACTTCGCTTCATGCAAGTTTGGACTCACATACATATGAAGTAAAGGAGGCCCTAACCTGCTCAGCGGTTATCCTGAATGTGCATTCTCCACCCGACCAGCTCCCCGGGACCTGCCTGAAACACCTACAAGTAAAGGTATGGAAAGAAGCTGCATTGTGTGTGACTGAATTCTTAACTACACCCTGCATCATCACCATAGACTTCAGGGACCAGTCTCACCTGTGGGAGACTTACCACCCAGCTGCCCCATAACATCCCCTGTGAAGATCCATATAGCAGCGCTGGTCCAATTGATCAGACACCACAGGTGGCGTCACGAACTATTCTAATCTACAATCCCCTGTAAATATCCCCCATTGTATGAGCGCCCAGGGCCACGGACTGAGTCCCGCTGCCAGTGACATCTCCCATAGAAATCAATGGGCTCGGTGCCGAGTACCCATAGCCTGGTACTTTGTGCGACTCACAGGAAATATGCATTTTTTATTGGTATGCGTATTCCCTAAAAACTAGCGTTTTGCAAGCGTAATTAGCTTCAGACTGCTAGCGTTTTCCAAGCGATCTGTGCATCGCTTGGAAAACTGATTGACAGGTTGGTCACACTAGTCAAACAAGTGTTTGACAAGTGTGACCAACTTTTTTACTATAGATGCTGCCTATGCAGCATCAATAGTAAAAAGATATAATGTTAAAAATAATAAAAAAAAAATAAAAAATTGTGATATTCTCACCTTCCAGTGGCCCCAGCAGCCTTCCTGGTCCTCGCGTTGCTCCCGGCAACTCCCGTTCCCAGGGATGCCTTGCGACAATAAACCCAGATGACGTAGCATCACACGAGACCGCTACGTCATCTGGGTCATTGCTGCAAGGCATCCCTGGGAACAGGAGTTGCCGGGAGCGTCTCTGAGGACGGGATAGCTGCGGGGGCCGCCAGAAGCTGAGAATATCATGATTTATTATTTTAATTATTGTTTTAATCTGGATATGGTACCCAGGGCCTGGAGGAGAGTCTCCTCTCCTCCAGACCCTGGGTACCATCAGGACATGAGCCGCTCAATTTGCACATGGTGGGCATAGCCACATGCAGAAAGAAAGCGGCTCAATGCATTCCTATGGCGGCGGAACCGCCGCGATTCTGCAAAATTAATTAACATGCTGCGGTTTTTTCCGTGATGCGTTTTTTTCGCGGAAAAATACGCAACATGTGCACAAAAATTGAGGAATGCATTCTAATCATAGGATGCTTAATACATACATTTTTTAAGCGTTTTTGCAGCAGAAAACTGCCGCAAAAACGCAAAAATTCCTGAACGTGTGCACATAGCCTAATAGAAGTACAAATAACGGTTAACTTATCAGTCTGTGATCCCGGATGGAGGGGGCTGGAAAATCCCATGATGGCACTGTAGGTGACGCGAGAAGTCTCTGAACTGGTCCCAGAGAAAGGTGAGCCACTGACTCTTCACAGTCGCGCCGTATCCTGGCCTTCCAGGCGTAGTCCTGTGGTCCTGGAGCGAGGAGCAGCACGAGACGATGCCTGGGGCACCGCGGTTGGTAAGTGAAGTCCCGAGTAGAGGCCCGTATTGTGAGTCCTGTGTCGAGCGCCGGCAACTGTCAGCGGTACAGACCGGCTAAGCTTGTTTGAGTCAGAAGCAACGGAGTGATTGTCTCTGGTGGTACACGGTCTGTATGCGCAGGGAATAAAAGAGTACAGCGTGGGCCTGTTAGTTGGTGTTGATCTGCAGAGAGATAGTCAGCCTTCTTCTGTCGCACGCGCTGTCTTCCCGCCAAGAGCCCCGTTCTGGTGCGCTCTCTTTTATATCTGACCCACCCCCCACAGTCAGGTGCAAAGGTCTATCCCAGTCAGCAAGTACTTCCCCTGGCCACAATGGTGACAGCCCTGATAATTCCGGCCCCGACACAAGAGAAATATCACTAGCCCGGTTCATCTCCCTACAGTACTTCTCTTGCCTCATCCATACACAGGAGCACTCACTCTACCAAGGGCATCTGTGTGGCAACTTATCTTGCTCAGAACAAAAGAATCATTAGGCCAAAACATTCCAGATCCTTTTCTCCCTGAAAACACGGAACAGAGCCAAAAGGCCCAATACACATTAAATTGTCTGCTGAGTCCACCTATTTTGACAGGTTCGTCCAAGTTAGTCCCATGTCATTACAAGCTTTTTTTTTTCTCTTTTTACGATTGACAGCAACATTATTTGGCTTTTTAAAGGGGTTCTCCAGAAATAGAAAAAACTACAGTGCCTTGAAAAAAGTATTCAAACACTGTGAATTTTTCCACATTTTCTCACATTACACCCACAAAATTAAATGTATTTTATTGGATTTTATGTGACATTCCAACACAAAATAGCAAGTATTTGTGACGTCACGTGTAAAGGAAATGATGCATGGTTTTCTAATGATTTAAGATATGTATATCTGAAAATTGCTACCTGCATTTGTATTCAGCCTCCCTAAGTCAATACTTTGTAGGACCACATTGTGCTGCAATTATTGCTGCAAGGGGGTATGCCTCTACCAGCTTTGCACATCCAGAGGAGGAAATTTTTTGCCTATTCATTGCAAACTAGCTCTGGCTCAGTGAAATTGGATGTACAGTGTCTGTGAACAGCAATTTTCAAGTCTTTCCACATATTCTCAATGGAGTTTAGGTCTGGACTATGACTGAACCAATCAATCACATGAATATGCTTTGAACTAAACCTTTCCATTGTAACTCTGGCACTATGTTTAGGGTCGTTATCTTGTTGGAAAGTGATCCTACCTCCCAGTCTCAAGTATTTTGCAGCCTCTAATAGATTTTCCTCCAGGATTGCCCTGTAATCAGCTCCATCCTTTCCATCAACTCTGACCAGCTTCCCTGTCCCTCCTGAATAAAAGCATCCTCACAGCATGATGCTGCCACCACCATGTTGGACAGTGGTGATGTGCATTCTTAGTTCTCCGCCACACATAGCATTTTGGATTGAGCCCAAAATGTTCCTTTGTTCTCATCTCACCAGAGCACCTACTTTCACATGCTAGCTGTGTCTCAAGCATGGCTTTTTGCAAACTGCAAACATGACTTCTTATGGCTTGATTTCAAAAAGGGCTTTCTTCTTGCCACATTTCTATGAAGGCCAGATGTGTGGAGTATACAACTAAGGCTGGATCACACATGCGAGAAACTTGCACGATTCTCGTGCGAGTCTCTCGCATGAACACCCGGCACTGCCGCTGGCACTCTGACCGGAGCGTGCGGCTGCATGTAATTCTATGCAGCCGCACACTCTGGTCCGAGTGCCGGCGGCAGTGCCTGTTGTTACATGCGAGAGACTCGCAAGAGAAATCGTGCGAGTTTCTCGCATGTGTGATAGCAATATTGCAGCAAAAAGGGGTTCCTACAAAGTTTTGACTTGGGGAAAGGTGAATACAAATGAAAGGTAGCAATTTCGGGCTATACTTTTTTTTAACATTTAAAACCATGAATAAATTTAATTATCGGACGTCACAAAAATTCTATTTTGTGTTGGAATGTCACATAAAATCCATTAAAATACATTTAATTTTTTTGGGTTTTAAATGTGAGAAAATGGGGGAAAATTTTCACGTGTTTGAATACTTTTTTCAAGGCACTGTAGTTTTTTTTTTTCTGGAGAACCCTTTAAAAAGCCAAATTTAATGTTGCTGTCAATCGAAAAAAAAAGAAAAAAAAAAGCTTGTAATGACATGGGACTAAACTTGACGAACCTGTCAAATGGGTGGAAAATAAAGCTAGACTTTTTTAGTGTATTGGGGCCTTTTGGCTCGTTTCGTTTTTTTTCCAGGAGAAAAAACTGGATTTTTTGGCCAAATGATTTTTTTGGTTCTGAGCAAGATAAGTTGCCAAATTTCCCTGGTGAAATGGAAATGCTTTTGTGTATGGGATAGGCAAGAGAAGTACTGTAGGGAGTTTAACCGGGCTAGTGATATTTTCTTGTTTTTTTCGGGGCCGGATTTTTCGGGGGGTGTCACCCTTGTGGGCCCGGGGGGAAATAACTTGTGACTGGATAGACCTTTGCACTGACGGGGGGGGGTGGGCAGATTAAAAAAAAGAGGGGCGCCAAGAAAACGGGGCTCTTGGCGGGAAGACAGGCCCTGCGGCAGAAGAAGGCCGGATATACTCTGCAGATCAAAAACCCACTAAAAAGGGCCAATGTTTTTTTTATTCCTGGAACGACGTGTACACACCAGAGGGCCCAAACACTCCTTTTGCTTCTGACTCAAAACAAACTTATCCGGGCTGTACCGCTGGGCAGTGCGCGCCGCACAAAAAAATCACTATTACGGGGCCCCTACTTCGGGGACTTTAAAATTACCAACCGCGGTGCCCGGCTTTTTCTGGGCTGCCCCCTGCTCGGACAAATGGGCAACGCCTGGGGAAGGGCCGGACGGGCGAATGTGAAGAGTCAGTGGCTCACTTTCATGGGACGTTCAGGGAAATTTTTCGCGGGCACTAAAAGTGCATCATGGATTTTCCAGCCCCTCCATCCGGGATCACAGAATGTTTTTTTAACCGTTTTTGTACTTCCCATTAGGCTATGTGACACGTTCAGGAATTTTTGCGTTTTTGCGGCAGTTTTTGCTGCAAAAACGCTTAAAAAAATGTATTATTAAGCATCCTATGATTAGAATGGGATTCCTCATTTTTTGTGAAATTTTTGCGTATTTTTCGCCCAAAAAAACGCTTTACGGAAAAAACCGCAGCATAGAATGTTATTAATTTTGCAGAATCGCGGCGGATTCCGCCGCTACATAGGAATGCATTGAGACGATTTCTTGATGCATGTGGCTATGCCCACTATGGTGCAAAATTGTGCGGCTCATGTACCTGTTGGTAACCAAAGGGTCTGGTCGGACTCTGACGGTGTATCTCTTTCTCCAAGGCCCTGGGTTTCCCATATCCAGATTAAAACTTTAAATAAGTAATAATAAAGCTCAATTGTTATTCTACGCTTATGACTGGACCCCGCAGCTATCCAGGTCATCAGAGTCGCTCCCGGAACTCTGTTTAAAGGGGTTGCGCTGACAGCTTTGACCACTGATGAACGGAGCAGGTATGACAGTGTGTTGGTACATGTACATCTGGTGTTATTGTCGCAAGAATCAACATGAGAACTCGGGAACGTTGCGGAGCAACGCAATGTCTAAGTCAGGAGCCAGGAAGATGCTGCGGGCCAACTGGATAGGTCGAGCAATATCAAACATTTTTTAGTTTTTTTTTTTAATTATTTTTTAACCACTTATATATTTTTACTATTGATGATGCATAGTCGCATCTATAGTAAAAAGTTGGTAACACATTGTCTAACCAATTGTCTTGAATAGCTGAGAGGGTACAATAACTGTCTATCAGTTTTCAAGCGATGATATGATCGCTTGGAAATCAGCGTTAGACAGTCTGAAAGCTATTAGATTGAAAACGCTAGTTTTTAGAGGGAATACGCTTACATAAAAATGCATATTTCCTGTGAGTCGCACAAGCAAGTACCTGGCGATATGGGGTACTCGGCACCGATGCAAAATTGATTTATTTAGGGTGATAGTCTCTGGCAGCGAGACTCAGTACTGTGCCACTTGGGGCTCATACAATGGTGGGATATTTTAAGGGGAATTTGTAGATTAGATGTTCGTGAAGCACACACTGTGGTGATTCTGTCAATTGGACCAGCGCTGCCTATATGGAATCTTCACAGGGGATGTTATGCGGGCAGCTGGGTGGTAAGTTCTCCCACAGGTGAGACTGGTCCTGGAAGTTATGGTGTGATGCAGGGTGATAGTTAAGTATTCAGGTCACACACATTGCAGCTTATCTTCCATACCTTTTCTTGTAGATGTTTCAGGATAATGGTCCAGGGGAGCTGGTTCGGGGTTGGAGAATGCAACATTCAAGGTATTAACCGCTCCTGTAGACTGGCTAGAGGGAATACTTTAATTCATATTTTGTGCAGTCCAAACCTTGATTGAAGCGAAGTTTTACTCTGCGAATCTCCAGCTTGTTCAATAGCTGCAACGCCGGCTGACATTTGTGTAGAGCCCTTCATGTGATATGATTATATTAAGATGTTAGAAAGAAACTAATTATATATGTGCTGATCAGGCATAGACTCTGTTCTCCCTGGACTGGTTACGTTTTCAGCGATAGGGCTACCTTCATAGCGACTTGTAGGTCCAGAAAGCCTCCCGTTTTTCTTATTATCTAGGGTTGTAAATGAAGCTACTAGACTAGCTCCTCGGACCCAGGTGTCGGTTAACTGGATGATGGGTGGTTCTGTCCCTTTGCCACTCATTACTTCTCCACGCGCCCTTCGCCCTCTCTCGCTCTTAACATATGCACTTGTACGCTGTGATGCGAATGTCAAGATTTCTCCTGAGCTCACTGAACAGCTCGTCGGTCGCCTCATTCTGTTAATGACTGAAACTGGAATCTGAACTGCACTGTCCTAAGACTAGGAGACTGACTGACTGTGGAAGGTACTCACGCCTGAGTCTAGCCAAGGCTTTGATCTCTGACTGAACCGACGATAAACTGACCTGTCTACGTGCTCACTTCCTCTTATATCTCCCTGGATGGGGATTGTGTTCTGAAAAGTGTTGAGTGGACGTGCATATGGTTATAAAGCTGTTGCGCGTTACCTTTCCTGTGGCATTTTCCTGGATATATGTGTCGCTTGACTTAGCTGGTGCCACACATCCCCCCTTGGTGATACTCTAGCGACTCCCGGGCATGTATACAAAGAGAAAAAGAAAACATTTTTGTCTTGGCCATTTACAAAATAAAACATGTAATAATACTCTATCCCATCTGGAGAGGTGAGGACATCTTTAACGTTAATATTTGTACATTAGAAAAAAGAATCAAAAGTATCAAAGTTTCAACAACATTTCCCTCAATATATACTAGATAATATTACTTGTGGAGACCCGCACCAAAAACCTCCCTGCGTGGGTCCCTGAGGTCGGGATTGCAGGAACTTCTATTGACAGACCTCAACTCTAGCGACCAAACCATACGGGTTTTCTCTTCAGGAGGTTGTTTAGGTTTCATTTCAAAACCAAGATAGGGCAACGAAGTGGCGAACTATTTACAATAAAGTTTTTGGGGCGGGCACATGTCCACAAGCCACTGCTGTCCCATGCATGAGGAACAGACAAATTTCAAGTAATCAACATTTAAAGAGATATTAATTTTTACATTTTCTGATGCAATAAACCCTTGTCTGGGTCATACTATAATATGTTTTACTCATTGGACCTACTATTGATAACGATTAGGTAACCTTCCTGTTCGTCTGTACGTTCTGACCTACGTGGCATGTGTGTCAAGTGTAGTAGTTCTCTAGCATTATCTGATCTGTGTAACGGCGACTATTAGTACGACTCCACTCTATTGGGACACCTACATAAGGACCTGGCAAGCTTGCTAGCGAGCTCTGGGCGATGCAGGTACTGACCTCCACAATCGGGGGTTTCCTACTTTTTATTGTGGTGTGCCTCCTTGTGGTTCCGCTGCTTGGGATCCCAATGTGTTGAGTATGTGGAACAGCTCTCTCTGGAAATAACTCTACCCTGGCAACATTTGGTATTTGAGCTTGATAGTTCGACGGTTTTCTTATTGCGGTTGATAAACTGCATGAACACAGGATATGATTACTGCTTACTCCCACTCTGGGCCATATCCGCATGGTTGATCTCCAGTTCCAGTATGTAATGACCCGCTTCATATTTTCTTCTGAAGGACAACAGGTTCTTCTGCGCGTCAAGTTTAATGGGACCCGGTCACATACCTTTAGACTGAATCTCTATGACACAGTTGCTCAGTCGTTTTTCCCCCTTCCTTGCTGAGGTACAGGTTTTCCTGTTATCAATTGTGAATTTTGCACGACATACTGCGCTCCTTTCCAACTGATCATCATTATTGTGCATTCTTCCTTTTTCTTTTTTGAACAATTCTCCAGGCATTAAATGGCTTAGCGGAGAGCCATTTTTGCTTGTAGTTCTTCTCTTGCTTTTCTCTTACATTTATTGGACTGTCCTTACGCAGGCTTGTACACTCCTGGTACTGTTCCTGTCGATCGTGGTTCACATCTTCAGCATTGTCATCAGCCTTGGGGTTCTGACACAACAAAAGTTCCATATCCATTGCCAAGTCTTCCTGCGTCTTGCTCTATACACTGAGTAGGCTGAAGAGTGCTGTTGGTGGAACTTACTGGATATGTTGGTTGTACAGTCTGATCCAGGTATCAAGGGGTAACAGTCTGGCCGCACCGATTTCTTTCTTCCAGCTGGTTCAGTTTTCATGTAATTCCATGACATATGTGGATTCATCATTTTCACAAAGGCCATTGGTTTGTGTTAAGGGTGCTACGGTTGTTGTCTGATCTTTATTAACACCAATACAAGTACAGACATTACTTGAAACAGTTCAGCTTCAATGGCTGGACCTCGTTCCACGTCAGTTACCTGCTCTGGATACCCGTGTGGTACTGCAGAACTGAGACACTTGTCGTTGGAAGATCTCTGGATGCTAGTCTCCTGATGTCAAGATTCATCTTACGTAACGGGTCGTCCGCCAGAACATTTGAGACTAGCAAACGTGATACCACCAATGTTACAATGGGCATATGAGTATCTCCGAACATGACTTTGGTTGGACATTGACTTGACATGTTCCAATGCACGCATCTCCAAGCAGGGCAGCGAGTCTGTTCTGGACTAGGCTGCAATTGGTGTGCCCTCTGATACATGTAAGTAGTCTTTTCGTCTGAGGGCTACACAGGGTCCACAGTTCGGACATCCTCTTCTCGACTGAGTCTCGCGATCCTAACCTGTAGAACGACACCCTCAACGGGTCTCCAGCTTTTTTCCAGCCAAAGTGTCCCGCTTGATCGTGGTAGCATTCTAACACATTTGGATGTCTGCTCTGGAACCACTATCTAGCCAATCTATCTCATCGGGATCTTGGGGCGTCGTATCTCCTGACACACACTTCTCACGAGTGATCTAGTATAAACAACCGCTTTCGCGTTTCCACAGGTGCTTTGCTGGTATGGCCTGCATCTTTCTCAAAGGAAGCACACCCCTTCACTGTTTTATCATAACTCCTTGTTACGGCTTGACCACTGGATCGCAATGTCTTGAGTCTCCCTTCCAGACATGTGATGAAGTAAGGTGTCTTTTCCGTCTTGTCCAACTACGTTTTATGTGGGATCGTTGTTAATTGTATCATCCATTTCTCGTGGAACAATGTTTACTCTCAATTTCTATCCATTCCTAAGGTCTGTCGATTCATTACACCCGTGTCGGATTCATGCGGCGATTCTAGAACAAGGCCTGTCAGTCGTTGGATATTTTCTACGCCAACCATGCACGCGGTAATTGAATGCGTAAATTGATCGTTTGACAGCCGATGCCATCCAACGTTGCGCCCATGGACTCCCAGCTTGGCTGTTTCCTATGCTGTCATGGGTTATTGTCTGATTACGCATACGTGACTGATAGAGAGCGCCAAGGTAATGACTATGATTCTTTCCGTAATGGACCAGACCAGCGCCAGAAACCTCCAACTTGAAGTGCTATAGTTTTCTGTGGTTCCTCTCAGTTGGCCTGAGCTTTCTGCTGGCCATTGCAATGACTTTTCTTCGAGCCATTCTGCTTCTGACACATGAGGACCGATACCAATCCTTCGTTACATGGGCATCTGTATACAGCTACTAGGAAAAACGGTATTGGTTGTTAATCAGGAGTCAGGCTTAAGATTTCATGACATCGTCTGGATATCTGTCATCTCTTGAATGCCTCAGCTTGTTCTTTAACCCCAATTGAAATGGAAGGGTTCTGCTCTTGAGAGGTTGTTCCTCTCCAGGAGGTCCCTGTTAAGGCCGACTATTCTTGGTTTAATCTTTTACAAACTCCTGTAGTCACCTGTTAGTCACCAGGAACTGACGCACCTCTTTTAGATTCTTTCAGGCTCCGGACCATTCTGTGATATGGCTGTGACCTTCTCGGGGATCGGCGCTTACTCACTTCGGCAACTGACAATATGTCCATCTTGTACCTGGATACCTTCCAGTATTGAGCAGATGGCACTTTGAGCGGCTTCAGTGTCATCCCATACTTGTGACACGATGATCTCGAATACTCTCTGCCAAGGTCGCTTCAGTGTTCTTCAATATGCGCATTAGGAATGTACACAATTACGTCGTCCAGTGTACAGCAACACGGATTTCAAATTGAGAGTGTCCCAGGCAAGCTCTCCAATCACTCTCTGGATGTTCTGGGGCGCACTTAGATGAATGGCGCAAACGCTTATCTGTCAGAACTCACAGAGTCCCATCTGGGTGGTGTATAGCAGTTTCTCCCGATCCTAATCAGCCACTAGCTACTTGACCAGTATATCCAATAGTAAGGTCGTGGGTAGAAAAGTAGTTAGCAGGTTTTCAAAGCAGCCCTAAGGTTTCTCTATGCGTAGGTAATGCGTATGATCTTTATGTGTTATGCAGATTTAATTGTACTGGAATCTACAAACATTATCATATGCTACATTCCTTTTCTTAACTAGAACTAGAGGTGCTGCCCAGGGGTCTAAACTATCCCTTCTCACAGTGTGGCTTCCTTCATGTCAGCAACATTTATTAGCCTTTCTGATAGTGGGGTCTGGAGAAGTATAGGACGGTAGCACGCTCTTGATGGGCAGGAACTGACTGCCTGTAGGGACTGATATGATGTTTTATCTCCCTTCTAATTGTCCCAAAGGTCAAGTGGGTGCTTGCAAACTTCTTGTGCTGTTACTCTTGTAGCCACCCGTTGTTCCCCCTGTTTCTGGTGGACGGAGTGGTGTCTGTCCCTATATGAAGTGCTGACTCAAATTTTAAAAAAAACCCCCCCCCCCCCAAAAAAATTTTGGCCCCCTTTTTTTGGGGGGGTTTTTTCCCCTTTTTGGGGAAAAAAAATTTTTTTTTTTTTTTAAAAAAAAAAAAAAAACCCCCCACCTTTTTCCCCCCCTTGGAAAAACCCCCCCCCAATTTAAAAAAGGGGGGTTTTTTTTCCCCGGGGGGGGTTTTTTGGGCCCTTTTTTTGGGTTTTTTTTTTTTTTTTTTCAAAAAAAGAAATTTTTTTTTTTCCCCCCCTTTTTTAAAAAATTTTTTTTTAAAAACCCCTTTTTTAAATTTTTAATTTTTTAAAAAAAAAAAAATTGGGAAAAATTTTTTTTTTTTTTTTAAAAAATTTTAAAAAATTTTTAAAAAAATTTTTTTTTTTTTTTTTTTTAAAATTTTTTTAAAAAAATTAATTTTGGGGAAAAAAAAAAATTTTTCCCCCAAAATTTCCCCCCCTTTTTTTCCCCAAAAAGGGGGCCGGGTTGGGGGTTTTGGGGTTTCCGGGAAAAAAAAGGGGGCCCCAGGGGGTTTGGGGGGGCCCGGCCCCGGGGGGGGGGGGGAAAAAGGGAAAAAGGGGGGGGGGGCCCCCCCGGGGGGGAAAAAAGGGGGGGGGGGCCCCCCTTTTTTCCCCGGGCCCCCCAAAACTTAAACCCCCCCAAAAAAAAATTTTTTTTTTTTAAAAAGCTTTGGGGGGGGGCCCCCCTTTTCCCCCCGGGGGGGGGGGTGGGTTTTTTTAAAAAGGGGGGGGGGGCCCCCCCCCCCCCGGGGGGGTTTTTGGGGGTTTTTGGGAAATTTTTAAAAAAAACCCCCCCTTTTTTTTCCCCCTTTTTTTTGCCCTTTCCTTTTTTAAAACCCCCCTTAAAAAAAAAAAAAAAAAATTTTTTTTTTTCCCCCCTTTTTTTAAAAAACCCCAAAAAAAAAAAAAAGGGGGGGGGTTTTTTTTTTTCCCCCCTTTTTAAAACCAAAAAAAAAAAACCCCCCCCAAAAAAGTTTCCCGTTTTTTTGGGCCCCCGGGTTTTTTTCCCCCCTTTTTTTTTGGGGGGGTTTTGGGGCCCCTTTTCCCGGGGGAAAAAGGGAAGGGGTTTCCCCCAAAAAAACCCCCCCGGGGGGGGGGTTTTTTGGGGGGGGGAAAAAAAAAAACCCTTTAAAAATTTTTTAAAAAAAGGGGGGGGGGAAGGTTTTTTAATTTTAAAGGGGGTTTTTCCCCCGGGGGAAAAAAGGGGGGGAAAAAATTTTTTTTTTTTTTGGGGGGCCCGGGGGGGTTTTTTTTTTGGGGGGTCCTCCCCTTTTTGGGGGGGGGCCCCTTTTTTAAAAGGGGGGAAAAGGGGGAAGGGGCCCGGGCCCCCCGGGGGGGGCCCCCCCCCCTTCCGAAACCCCGGAAAGGGGGTTTTTTTCCCCCCCGGGGGGTTTTGGGAAAAGGGGGGGTTTTTTGGGGCCCCCGGGGGGGGGGGCCCCTTTTTTCCAAACCCCCGGGGGGGGGTGGTTTCCCCCGGGTTTTTTCCCCCCCCAAAAACCCTTTCCCCCCCCCCCCCAACCCGGGGGGGGGGAAAAAAGGTATTTAAAAACCCCCCCCCCGGGGGGAAGGGAAGGAAAAAACCCTTTTCCCCCCCCTTTTTTAAAAGGGAAAAAAAAACCCCCCCTTCCCCGGGAAAAACCCCCGGGGGGGGCCCTTTTTTTTGGGGAAAAAATTTTTCCCCCGGGGTTAAACCCCCCCTTTTTTTTTTTGGTTTTTGGGGGTTTTTTCCCCCCCAACCCCAAAAAGGGGGCCCCCCCCGGGGGGGGGGGGGGCCTCCTTTTTAATTTTTTTTTTTAAAAAAAAAAAAAAAAAAAAGGGGGGGGATTTTTTTTAAAAAAAAAAAAGGGAAATTTTTTTTTTTCCCCCCCCCCCCTTTTTTTCCCCCGGAAAAATTTTTTAATTTTTTGGGTTAAATGGGCCCCCCCCCCCAAAAAAATTTTTTTTCCCCTTTTTTTTTTTAAAAACAACAAGGGAAAATTTTTTTTTGGGGAACCCAGGCCCCAAAAAAAAAATTTTTTTCCCCCCCCAATAAAAGGGGGTTTTTTTTTGGGGGGGCCTTTTCCCCCCCCCTTTTTGGGGGGGGCCCCGTTTAAAACCCCAAAAAAACCCCCGGGGGGAAAATTAAAGGAAAAATTTTGGGCCCCCTTTTTTTTTCCCCAAAAACCCCCCCCTTTTCCCAAATTTTAAACCCGGCCCCCCCCCCCCGGCCCCCCAAAAAAAACCCTCCTTTTTGGGGGGGGGCCCCCCCCCCAATTTTAAAAAGGGGGCCCCCCCTAAAAATTTTTTCCCCAAAATTGGGGGCCCCACCAAAAAGGGGTTCCCCCCCTTTTTTTTTTTGGGCCCCAAAAATTTTTCCCCCCTTTTTTTTTTTGGGGGGGCCCCGGGCCCCCAAAAAAAAGGGGGGGGGCCCCCCCGGGGGGGGGTTGGGGTTTTTGGGGGGTTTTTTGGGTTTTTTAAACCCTTTTAAAAAACCCCCAAATTTTTGGGTTTTTTTTTTTTAATTTTTTGGGGGGAAAAATTTTAATTTTTTTTGAATTCCCCTTTTTAAAAAAAAAAAAAAAAATTAAAAAAGGGGGGGGAAAAAAAAAAAAAAAACCGGAAAAAACCCCCGGGGGGGGGGGGGGCCCCCCCCCGGGGTTTTCCCCCCCTTTTTTTTAAAAACCCGGCCCGGGGCCCCAAAAAAAAAAAGGGGGGGGGAAAAAAAAAAAAGGGGGGGGGGGAAAAAAAAAGGGGTTGGGGTTTCCCCCCCCTTTGGGGCCCTTTTTTCCCCCCCCCGGGTGGGGGAAAAAAAAAAAAAATTTTCCCCCAAAAAAAATTTTTTTTTAAAAAATTTTTTGGGGAATGGGGGGGGGAAAATTCCCCCCGGGGGGGGGGGGATAAAAGGGGGGGCCCCTTTTTTGGGGGAAAAAAAAAAATTTTTAAAAAATTTAAAAGGGGGCCCCCCCCCCTTTTTTTTTCCAAAAGGAAAAATTTCCCCCCTTTTTTTTTTTTTTCCCCCCCCCCCCCCCCGGGGCCCCCTTTTTTTTGGGGGCCCCCCCTTTTTTTAAAAAAATTTTCCCCTTTTTTTCCCCAAAACCCTTTTTTGGGAAAATTTTTTTCCCCCCCGGGGGGGGGGGGGGGGAACCCCCCCCCTTTTTTTAAAAATTTTAATTTAAAAAAAAATTTGGGAATTTTAAAAAGGGGGGGGAAAAAAAAAAAATTTTTTTTTTTTTTTAAAAAAAAAAAATTTTTTTTTTTTTAAAAAACCCCCAATTTAAAAAAAAAATTTTAAATTTTAATTTTTTTCCCCCTTTTTTCCCCCCCCCAAAATTTTTTTTTTCCCCAAAACCGGAAAGGAAAAAAAAGCTTAAACCCCTTCCCCCCAAATTTAAAAAAGGGGGGGGGGGAAAAAAAAACCCCCGTTCCCATTCAAAAAAACCTTTTAAAAAAGGGGAAATGGGCCCCTTTTCCCCCTTTTTAAAAAAAACCCCTTGGGGGAAAAAAAAAGGGGGTGGTAAAATTTTGGGGGGGGCCCCAAAAACCCCCCTCCTTTTTAAAAAAAAAAGGGGGGGGGGGGTTTAAAA
>JARQOD010000003.1:155871193-156129061 GCA_033576555.1 Oophaga sylvatica
TTCCGGAACGCCCGCCCGGCCAGGAGGCCGCAGCAGATGATCGATCCCCGGCAGGGACACCGGAGGGGTCCTGTCCGTCATTACCAGACGTGGACTGGGACGAGATGGCGCGCCTGGATGACGTCGCTTATACCGCCCAGTGGGAATGTGAGTGGCAGCGTCGTGAGGAGAAACAACAACGCCAGCAGGAGGAAGAGCGGGAAGCTCAGCGGAATCGACAGCGGCAACATGCAGAGCTGATCGCGGACAAGGAGAGTGTCCGAAGAGAGAAAGGTACTCTGAGGGAACCGCGGCGGCAGGGGTGTGTGACAGAGTTCCAGCTCCGAAAGGGCTGGGGCTTCATAAGAGAACCGGGCCTCTACCCAGGGGTCTTTGTCAGCAGACGTGACGTAGAATCCCACCTACCGCAAGGTCATCCCGGGAGGGACCTAATTAATGGAGACATTGTCACATATACACGGCACTGGGGAATGAAGGGATGGTATGCCCTTAACGTCACCGTCGTTCGTGACCCCGTCCCCGACGCAGGTAACGTCACCACTACCGCAGCGTCCCCGTCTCCAGCTCAAACAGCATCCGGCCGTGCCCCAGCATCGCCCCCTGCAGGTTCATCGCAAATGGAAGCAATGTCTACATACTCTTCGTTATCTAGTCATCCTTCTGCATCGCAACTTGCGACCCAGTTTCCATCGCAATCTATGACACGATCAATATCGCTAACTGTAACACAAATTGAAATGCAATCGGTGTCTCGCAAGGAGAAAGTACCCGTTGCGCCCCTAGAGGTTCGCACAAGAACTGTGGCAACTCAAACCCCAATAGCAGGTCACGACTTGTTAGTCCTGGGATCTAGGGACCATCGCATTGTTCCAGCCCCTGGGGTGGAAAATGTATTTGAATAGTTAAACAGTAAGAATCGGTGAGATCCATACAGGGGTCTACCATAAGGAATGTTGTAAAAAGTTTAAGAATGTTTGCCAATTTTGCACAAGTTAAATGTGTATATAACGAATATATATATTGCCAAAAGTAGAATGCCCGGCTGGGTAATCAGATAAAAAGTTTTTGCACTTTATTGTGATGTGATTTGATATAATGTGTCTTTTTCTTATTATGGACTCAGAGGCTGAGGACTGTGCCAGCCCAGAACTTATCTGTATATAGTTGCGCTTCGGTGCCTAATATTGGTTTTACATAAAACCAGCACAACTACCTCTGAATACAAAACCCGTGTGGTGTGGCACTGAGTGAGGTCTGCATTCGGATGTCCTGCAGCCCACCCAGGACCCACGTTGAAGGTTTGGTGCGGGTCCTTCACAAGCATATTGTCTATTTATATGAAAATGTTATTAAATATTTGTACTTTTCTATATATAATGTTTTGTCTGCAACGTTCAAGACATCCTTACCTCCCGGATGGGACGAATTAATGTTTAATGTTGATGTTTAATGCATAAACAAAATCGTCTCTTTGTATTTTACAGCCCGGGAGTGCTGTCTTTTACCATGGGGGAATGTGTAGCCCTGGTGTGAAGGCACACGCAGTACCCTGGAGAATGTGTGGAGAGATAGCAGTTCAATGCTCTATACCCATTCACTCAATATACACTAGACACACCCTTAGGGTAGTGTAGTGACTCGTAGGGAGTGGTCAGTGTAGATTTGTTGAGTGATTTTAGAGTCAGTTTCCTGTCTTCGGACAGAGCAGACGTGTGGAGTCTAGCTGGGACTTGGAGGGAGGAAGCAGTCCAGTTTGGTTCTATCAGCAGTTCAGCAAGTGGAGGCCAGTAAGGGCGAGATATAGATCACCTCAGCCTGGTCAGAGCTGTACCTCACTTGAAGACATTGATACAGAAAGAAGAGTTTAGTACAGAAATACTTCAGTCTCCTGTCTCAAGGACAGTGAAGGTTCAGAGACGTGCTCCTGCCTAGAAGATTACTGAGAGTCTGGTAACTAACTCTGAAGGAAGAAAAGAAGGGAGTGATTATATGACTTTTTGCAAGTGTGAGTGTTTATGCTACAAGCGCGGACAAGGCGAAAGGCACAGTGGAAGGAATATTTAAAAGTGCTTTTGGATTGGAGAAGTCCTGCACATTGTTACCGGTCACTGGGGACCGAAGGATCACTATAGCTGCACGCTTAGTGGTAAGAAAACCAGAGGCTTATCGGACCTTAGGTCGCGGCAAGCAGCCCCTAAATAGTCGGTACGTAACTGGGGTCAGGGGGAGTGAGGACCTTGAGTCTCTGCAGGACAAGATAGGAATTCAGCTCTCTCACAGGAAGGCTCCGACCACAAAACTGACTGGGCAGTACAGCTTTGGAATAGCTGGAGTTATAGAGGGAACTACGCTTCATGCTGGTTGTACTCATCTTTGTGAAAGTAAAGGAGGCCCATAACTTGTCCAGCTGCTATCTCGAAATACATTCTCCTTGGATCAGCCTCCCTGGGACCTGCCTTACCATCTTACAAGTAAAGGTATGGAAAGACGCTGACGGTGTGAGACTGAGTTATTTACTTGCATGCCTGCACAACCCTACCATAACTACCGACCTGAGGGAAGAGTCCCACCTGTAGGGGACCCGACATCTAGCTGCCTCACCATCCCCTCAGAGCTCTACAGCAGCGCTGGTACAATTACCAGAGACTACAGGTGGCGTCACGAACTGTAAATATATCTATCCCCTGTAAATATTCCCCCAACATACGCCAGACCGCCAGGGCCACAGACCGAGCCACCGCTACCTGTGACAATCCCCATAGACTTCCATGGGCTCGGCTCTGAGTACCCCATTGCCCTGGTAACCCACAATTGTGGTGGCGGGTCGACACAGATGCATTAGCCAACAATGTTTAAAATGGATGTGAAAAAAATAACAAACATTGATATCTAATATATAAAGCTGAATGTATGTATGTGTGTATGTATGTGGGTATGTTTGTCCGGGATTGGAATCCGCACCGTCGCACTTACGGGCATGAAATTTTGCATGCCCGCACGTCTTGACCCCGAAAGCGTCCTAGGCTATGTTTTGAATCGAAATTTTAACCCCGCGCGTTCCAAATCGCCAAACAATTTTGGCCCTATCTACATAATGGGGAGAAAGCTGAATGCTTGTGTGTATGTCCGGCATAGGAATCTGCATTTACGGGCATGAAATTTTGCACACCCGCACGTCTCGACCCCAGGAGCATCATAGGCTATGTGTTGAATGGAAATTTTAACCCCCGCACGTTCCAAATCGCCAAACAATTTTGGCCCTATCTACATAATGGGGAGAAAGCTGAATGCTTGTGTGTATGTCCGGCATAGGAATCTGCATTTACGGGCATGAACTTTTGCAACCCCGCACGTCTCGACCCTGGGGCGTCATAGGCATAGTGTTTTGAGTCGAAAATTTTAACCCCAGCATATCCAAAATCGGCAATAATTTTGTTGCCCGGGATTAGGAATCTGCACCGTTGTACTTACGGGCATGAAATTTTGCATGCCCGCACATCTCACCCCAGAGCTCATAGGCTATGTGTTGAATGGAAATTTTAACCCCCGCACGTTCCAAATCGCCAAACAATTTTGGCCCTATCTACATAATGGGGAGAAAGCTGAATGCTTGTGTGTATGTCCGGCATAGGAATCTGCATTTACGGGCATGAAATTTTGCACACCCGCACGTCTCGACCCCGGGAGCGTCATAGGCTAGGTTTTGAGTCGAAATTTTAACCCCGCGCATTCCAAATCGGCAAATAATTTTGGCCCGGGATAGGAATCTGCACCGTTGTACTTACGGGCATGAAATTTTGCATGCCCGCACATCTCAACCCCAGGAGCATCATAGGCTATGTGTTGAATGGAAATTTTAACCCCCGCACGTTCCAAATCGCCAAACAATTTTGGCCCTATCTACATAATGGGGAGAAAGCTGAATGCTTGTAAATTATAAGATATAAATAACCAAATAATTTTCACCTAGCCCATATCCCACCAGCTAAGTACAATATGCTCTTTGTAGGCATTCAGATGAGTGCAAATATGCTTTACACAACATGGTGTAAAAATAAATATAAAAAAATAAACTTTTGTTTAAATCATAAGAGATAATGAAAATAACAAACATTGAGTATGCCAACTCAAGAGCATATTGTTACCATATGGTTCTTACAGGCATCTAGATTAGTGCACATTTCTTTTGCACAACATGAGTCTAAAGTAAATATAAAAAAATAACAAACTACTTTTTAAATCATAATATATAAGTAAAATAAAAAATCACAGCTGATGGTATGTGGATGGTGGGGTTGGCGGGTTCCCAGCATCTCTGTGTGGTTGGCTTGGATGACCATCTTGACCATCACCCTTTTGGGGTGGATTTTCTGGGCCCTGAGCTAATATCTGCCCACGGTCAGGTTGGTGTGTGGGCACAATGCCATACAGATAAGGGAGATTATATTCCTGTGTAAGATGATACCCACGAGAATCATACCTCCCAATATGACCATGTTGAGCACATCCAGGTTGGGACCAGCCTCCAACACTGGATCTGTACAAGTGGCCATATTGGGAAGTCAGATTATAGCCAGCCATTTGGCCCTGTTGTTGCCAAGGTTGGTTCGGTGGGGGAATGGGTTGAGGTGTAGGCGCCCGTGCAGGAGGATCATCAGATCCTAATTGAGCATGCACATTTTGGTGGGGGGTAAGGCGCAGAAGGTTACAGGGTGAGAGCTGACACCTCTCAAGGAATTCAAACACCTCATATGGTGTATTGTGAGGTGTGCGTGCATCAATTAGTATGTGCATTGATCCTCGCACACGGAGCCTGAGCTCACGGGGTAGGGGACGAAGGTAGCGGGCAAGGCTACGGGCATAGGCCTCCTGACCCTCATCCACAGCTGCCCTTGAAAGGTAATTGAGTACCCCAGTGTCCACATGCCTACGTGTCTGACCCAGTGATGTCTCGCCGTCTTCTCCCACGGCGGGATATTGCAGCAGGCTGGGGGGAGCCCCCAGAGGTACAGTGGGGCTGCTGCTGTTTCCTGATTCATCCCCAATGGCGGATGCTGCTGCAGCTGGTGCCTTTGGTACAGGTAGAGGAGGAGGGGGTTGCTGTGGTCCTTGTGATTGTGAACCTTGGGGGATGCTGATGGGAGGTTCAGACCATGGGCCAGTCACCTCTTCACCTCCCCCAACCGGGTCAATAATGGCCTGAGTCAGAGCCTGTCTCCCTCTCAGTGAGGTTGGATTGAGTTCTGTTGGGAAATGAAAGGGGATTAGAACATGGAGGGGTGAGCCTAAACTGCATATGTGTTATGTGGTGTGATGTACTTACGGTCTCAGATCCAGAATAGGAGCCAGAAAACGCAGCCTAAGTAAACATATTTTCTTTTTGTGGGAGCTGATGACCCGCTCTTGGACCTCTGCTGCCGTTCCCGCCGGTATTGGTAGCGGATGCTTCTCCATCTTCTCATAACATCATCCATTGCAATGACACATATAATGTAATCAATAAGCTAGCTGCACAAAGCCAAATTCTTCTACATACATGTAATATAGTCATGGGGCCTAGTAGGATGTGACTATACTAACATTTTTGCGCCACAAAAAACAAACTTTTTTGGCCAAATTCTGCGCTACGAATACGCTCTGCCCGTTAAGAAGTTTGGAAAAAAAATCAAGTAACTTACTCATTCGCTGCTGCTCCTCGCGTTGGCTGTCGCCAAAGTGGAGAAACATCTGCCCACAGATGCGCCTCTATGCCGCCTCCTTCCTTGCGCGGTCTGCATAATGTGCATCTCTTTGGTCCCAAATTTCAGGCCTCTCCTGCACCAACACAATGAGCATCTCCACATTGATGAGGGTGGACATCATGGCCGACTCCGTGGAGGCGTTCTTCCGGGATGTCTGGCGCTCTTTTTGAGCTAATTTGCATGTGTCAGCTTCCTCCTGCATGTGTTGCACCATTTCCTGTGAGCTGCAGAAGTCTTGCGTATTTCTCGCAAGTCACACGTGTGGTCCGTGTGTAATCCGTTGTTTTCTCGCAGCCATAGACTTTCATTGGTGTACAACAGCCGTAATACGCGTACAATCGCAGCATGCTGCGGGTGTCTCTCACCGTAAGATACGGCCGAGAAAAATCTGCATGATCAGAGCTGCCCCAGAGAAATATTGGTCCGTGTGTTATGCGTGGTTTTCACGCCTCTCACTTGTCTGTATTCCTCCTTAGGCTGGGATCACACATGCGACGAAAACGTCCGACGCTGCATGTGAAATCCCAGCTCTGGCACTCGGGAGTGGAGCGAGCAGCTGCATAGAACTACATGCAGCTGCGCACTCCACTCCCGAGTGCCGGCGTCAGAGCTGGGATTTCACATGCGAGCGTCGGACGTTTTCGTCACGTGTGTGATCCCGGCCTTAGTGTGACGCCGGCCTTAGAATTTGTATTATGGCAAGAAAAAACCAGCTAAGTAAAGAAAAACGAGTGGCCATCATTACTTTAAGAAATGAAGGTCAGTCAGTCCGAAAATTGGGAAAACTTTGAAAGTGTCCCCAAGTGCAGTTGCAAAAACCATCAAGAACTACAAAGAAACTGGCTCACATGAGGACCGCCCCAGGAAAGGAAGACCAAGAGTCACCTCTGCTTCTGAGGATAAATTTATCCGAGTCACCAGCCTCAGAAATCGCAGGTTTACAGCAGCTCAGATTAGAGACCAGGTCAATGCCACAGAGTTCTAGCAGCACACACAACTCTACAACTGTTAAAAGGGAATCTGCCACCCCATTTTTGCCCTATGAGATACGGCCACCGCCATCAGGGGCTTATCTACAGCATTCTGTAATGCTGTAGATAAGCCCCCGATGTTACCTGAAAGAGAAGAAAAACGAGTTATATTATACTCACCCAGGGGTGGTCCGCTGTCCGATGGGCATCGCGGTCCGGCGCCTCCCATCTTGTAGCGAAGCCGGCCTCTTCTTTCCGCCCCACCGCGGCTCCTGCGCACTGCTCTGCCCTGGTGAGGGGAGAGCAGAGTACTGCAGTGCGCAGGACCTCTCTGACCTTTCCCGGCGCCTGCGCACTGTAGTACTCTGCTCTGCCCTCACCAGGGCAAATCAGTGCGCTTCCGCAGGAGCCACGACGGGATGGAAAGAGGCCGGCTTCGCTACACGATGGGAGGCACCCATCGGACGGGACCGGATGGCGGAACGCCCCGGGGTGAGTATAATCTAACTTGTTTTTCTTCACTTTCAGGTGACATCGGGGGCTTATCTACAGCATTACAGAATGCTGTAGATAAGCCCCTGATGGCGGTGGCCGCATCTCATAGGGCAAAAATGGGGTGACAGATTCCCTTTAAGAGCCTTTGTGCAGCAGGCCTTCATGGTAAAATAGCTGCTAGGAAACCACTGCTAAGGACAGGCAACAAGCAGAAGAGACTTGTTGGGCTAAAGAACACAAGGAATGGATATTAGACCAGTGGAAATCTGTGCTTTGGTCTGATGAGTCCAAATTTGAGATCTTTGGTTCCAACCACTGTGTCTTTGTGCGATGCAGAAAAGGTGAACGGATGGACTCTACATGCCTGGTTCCCACCGTGAAGCATGGAGGAGGTGTGATGATGTGGGGGTGCTTTAATGGTGACACTGTTGGGGATTTATTCAAAATTGAAGGTATAGTGAACCAGCATGGCCACCACAGCATCTTGCAGCGGCATGCTATTCCATCCAGTTTGCGTTTAGTTGGACCATCATTTATTTTTCAACAGGACAATGACCCCAAACACACCTCCAGGCTATGTAAGGGCTATTTGACCAAGAAGGAGAGTGATGGGTGTTACGCCAGATGACCAGGCCTCCACAGTCACTTGTTGGCCCTTTGAAGGCAAAAGGGCCAACAAGTGCTAAGCATCTCTGGGAACTCCTTCAAGACTGTTGGAAGACCATTTCCGGTGACTACCTCTTGAAGCTCATCAAGAGAATGCCAAGAGTGTGCAAAGCAGTAATCAAAGCAAAAGGTGGCTACTCTGAAGAACCTAGAATATAAGACATATTTTCAGTTGTTTCACACTTTTTTGTTCAGTATATAATTCCACATGTGTTACTTCATAGTTTTGATGCCTTCATTGTGAATGTACAATTTTCATAGTTATGAAAATACAGAAAAATCTTTGAATGAGGTGTCCAAACTTTTGGTCTGTACTGTATGTGATTTGTCTGAAGGTGGACAGAGTCAGGCCAAACAAAGGGATTGCGTGACATAACGTCACACAATCCTCAATGTTCCAATGTAGTGGTCTGCAGTGTTATTGTGCAAACCTCAGTTGTCAAAGATTATCAAGAAACAAGCCTGAGTGGTGTCTGGGGCAGAGTTCAGACCACAGTGACATGCGTCAGACTCTGAAGGGGAAATTGATCTGAATTCCTTTTTCGTGGATTCTTACAGGAGCCACTAACAGAATCGATAATGGGGACACAGACGTGGTGTGACAAGATACAGCTCCTGCACCGATCACACGGCCACAGCTACTGCACCGATCACACGGCCACAGCTCCTGCACCGGTCACACGGCCACAGCTCCTGCACCGGTCACAGCTCCTGCACCGGTCACACGGCCACAGCTCCTGCACCGGTCACACGGCCACAGCTCCTGCACCGATCACACGGCCACAGCTCCTGCACCGGCCACAGCTCCGCACCGGTCACAACTCCTGCACCGTCACAGCTCCTGCACCGATCACACGGCCACAGCTCCTGCACCGGTCACAGCTCCTGCACCGGTCACACGGCCACAGCTCCTGCACCGGTCACACCTCCTGCACCGGTCACACGGCCACAGCTCCTGCACCGGTCACACGGCCACAGCTCCTGCACCGGTCACACGGCCACAGCTCCTGCACCGGTCACACGGCCACAGCTCCTGCACCGGTCACACGGCCACAGCTCCTGCACCGGTCACACGGCCACAGCTCCTGCACCGGTCACACGGCCACAGCTCCTGCACCGGTCACACGGCCACAGCTCCTGCACCGGTCACACGGCCACAGCTCCTGCACCGATCACACGGCCACAGCTCCTGCACCGGTCACACGGCCACAGCT
This sequence comes from Oophaga sylvatica, assembly GCA_033576555.1. Lineage (NCBI taxonomy): Eukaryota > Metazoa > Chordata > Amphibia > Anura > Dendrobatidae > Oophaga > Oophaga sylvatica. The sequence goes on from JARQOD010000003.1 coordinate 155,880,281, forward strand.
CCTGCACCGATCACACGGCCACAGCTCCTGCACCGGTCACACGGCCACAGCTCCTGCACCGGTCACAGCTCCTGCACTGATTACACGGCCACAGCTCCTGCACTGGTCACAGCTCCGGCACCGGTCACACGGCCACAGCTCCGACACCTGTCACACGGCCACAACTCCTGCACCGGTCACAGCTCCTGCACCGATCACACGGCCACAGCTCCTGCACCGGTCACACGGCCACAGCTCCTGCACCGGTCACACGGCCACAGCTCCTGCACCGGTCACACGGCCACAGCTCCTGCACCGATCACACGGCCACAGCTCCTGCACCGGTCACAGCTCCTGCACTGATTACACGGCCACAGCTCCTGCACTGGTCACAGCTCCGGCACCGGTCACACGGCCACAGCTCCGACACCTGTCACACGGCCACAACTCCTGCACCGGTCACAGCTCCTGCACCGATCACACGGCCACAGCTCCTGCACCGGTCACACGGCCACAGCTCCTGCACCGGTCACACGGCCACAGCTCCTGCACCGGTCACACGGCCACAGCTCCTGCACCGGTCACACGGCCACAGCTCCTGCACCGATCACACGGCCACAGCTCCTGCACCGGCACAGCTCCGGCACCGGTCCACAACTCCTGCACCGGTCACAGCTCCTGCACGATCACACGGCCACAGCTCCTGCACCGGTCACAGCTCCTGCACCGGTCACAGCTCCTGCACCGGTCACACCTCCTGCACCGGTCACACGGCCACAGCTCCTGCACCGTCACACGGCCACAGCTCCTGCACCGGTCACACGGCCACAGCTCCTGCACCGGTCACACGGCCACAGCTCCTGCACCGGTCACACGGCCACAGCTCCTGCACCGGTCACACGGCCACAGCTCCTGCACCGATCACACGGCCACAGCTCCTGCACCGGTCACACGGCCACAGCTCCTGCACCGGTCACACGGCCACAGCTCCTGCACCGATCACACGGCCACAGCTCCTGCACGGTCACACGGCCACAGCTCCTGCACCGATCACACGGCCACAGCTCCTGCACCGGTCACACGGCCACAGCTCCTGCACCGTCACAGCTCCTGCACTGATACACGGCCACAGCTCCTGCACTGGTCACAGCTCCGGCACGGTCACACGGCCACAGCTCCGACACCTGTCACACGGCCACAACTCCTGCACCGGTCACAGCTCCTGCACCGATCACACGGCCACAGCTCCTGCACCGGTCACACGGCCACAGCTCCTGCACCGGTCACACGGCCACAGCTCCTGCACCGGTCACACGGCCACAGCTCCTGCACCGATCACACGGCCACAGCTCCTGCACCGGTCACAGCTCCTGCACTGATTACACGGCCACAGCTCTGCACTGTCACAGCTCCGGCACCGGTCACAGGCCACAGCTCCTGCACCGGTCACACGGCCACAGCTCCTGCACCGGTCACACGGCACAGCTCCTGCACCGATCACACGGCCACAGCTCCTGCACCGGTCACACGGCCACAGCTCCTGCACCGATCACACGGCCACAGCTCCTGCACCGGTCACACGGCCACAGCTCCTGCACCGGTCACAGCTCCTGCACTGATTACACGGCCACAGCTCCTGCACTGGTCACAGCTCCGGCACCGGTCACACGGCCACAGCTCCGACACCTGTCACACGGCCACAACTCCTGCACCGGTCACAGCTCCTGCACCGATCACACGGCCACAGCTCCTGCACCGGTCACACGGCCACAGCTCCTGCACCGGTCACACGGCCACAACTCCTGCACCGATCACACGGCCACAGCTCCTGCACCGGTCACACGGCCACAGCTCCTGCACCGGTCACAGCTCCTGCACTGATTACACGGCCACAGCTCCTGCACTGGTCACAGCTCCGGCACCGGTCACACGGCACAGCTCGACACCTGTCACACGGCCACAAACTCCTGCACGGTCACAGCTCCTGCACCGATCACACGGCCACAGCTCCTGCACCGGTCACAGCTCCTGCACTGATTACACGGCCACAGCTCCTGCACCGATCACACGGCCACAGCTCCTGCACCGGTCACACGGCCACAGCTCCTGCACCGGTCACAGCTCCTGCACCGATCACACGGCCACAACTCCTGCACCGGTCACAGCTCCTGCACCGATCACACGGCCACAGCTCCTGCACCGGTCACACGGCCACAGCTCCTGCACCGGTCACACGGCCACAGCTCCTGCACCGGTCACACGGCCACAGCTCCTGCACCGGTCACACGGCCACAGCTCCTGCACCGGCCACAGCTCCTGTGCCTGCAATGGCGGTGACAACCCCAACCACTGACAGCAGGGATAAACGCGGGAGCACTATGGTTCCAGCACGTGACAGAACGTATTGGAAGGGCGTGGCACGTGTCTACAGAAAACGAGTCAGGGCGTGACCTGGAGTAGTGGGCGGGGTGTCATAGCGCAGAGGGCGGGGTTACATTCCCTGCTCTCTTGCCTTTCCCTGGGCGGGGCTGGAGGTCTTGGGGAGTGCCTCGCACGGTGGGCGGGGCACTCTGCGGTTGGAGCCGCGGCAGCTGACGCGGTTACGTCGTATTTTTGCGCGGCTCCGCCCCTCCCGTTCGCTCAGTCAGTCTGTCAGTCGGTAGAGGATCGTCTGGGTCGGTTCAGTCCAGTGCGCGGTTCGGGCAGCGGGTTTTTTTTTCCCCTCAAATTGTGTCAGGTCGCGGGGCTTCGGTTCTTATCATGCCGGACCGCAGACTTTTCGAGCGGCTCCCCAGCGACGTGAGGCCCGTCAACTATGGGCTGTGTCTCAAGCCCGATCTCATAGACTTCACCTTCGAGGGAAGCTGGAGGCTGCTGTGGAGGTAAAAGCTGCCGGGCTGACATGGGGGGCTGCACGCATGCGCCAGTAATGAATGTGTGTAGATACTGATGGATGTGTGATTTCTGTACACATCAGTGTGTTCTCTGTTATCAGCCTGCCCAGCTTGTGAAGAGGAGGGCTGTAGTACAGCTGTGGGGTCCCAGACAAGGCCCTCTGATCCCTTCATACGTGATCTGTGGGGGATCTCCTGCGATCACCTCACTGGATGGGTATATATATGTGTGGTGTCCTCTTCTCCCCCTGCAGTGGCAGTGAATCATGGGTTACTCATGGACTTTACACAGCAGAAGTTGTAGGACAGGGAGTGACCGAGTCTCCACATGGAGCCTTATGCATTGCATCCCATATGATCAGTGCAGCTCCTTTCTCCTTATAGTGTGACTTTTGGCTGCCCCCAGCAGACTGATGTCCCCCAGTAATTGGCCAGCTGGCAGACGTGTGCACATGTAATCCTAGGCAGCTGCTTCTTCCCAATATTAGGACATTCCTATTGATCATTTGTAGCCCTCTATGTACAGGGCTAGTAGTAATAATGATGACTGTTCTCTGCCGAAGCATCTTAATAAGAACCTGTCAAGTCTAACGTGCCTGATTCAGAGGCGGCATGACCCAGAACCTGGCAGGTATGTCTAAGGGTATGTTCCCACGGTCAGTAAACGCTGCCGGTTGGACGCTGCGTACATCTGCAGCGTCCAGATGTTACAGCGTAGTGGATGGGGTTTGAAGAAATCCCATCTCCACTATGCGTGCATCTGCACCCGTGGCTTCCCTGTGGAGACAGACATGCGACGCATCTTTCCAGACCGCAGCATGTCTATTTATCCCCCTGTACAATGTATAGGATGCGGTGATGCCACACAGTTCAGTGAACACAAGCGGAATCACCTGCGTTCAAAGCGCTGCCAGTTACTGACCGTGGGAACGTACCCTTAGGCCTCATTCACACGTGTGTTTAAACAGGTGCTGGAAAAATGATACCAGTGTGATCCGTGTGTCCTTAGTGTTTTTACGTATGAATAAATTACTAAGCTTCTCACTTTGCAATGTTGTATACGGATGTCCGTCGTGCTGTGTCCATGTTTTTCACTGACCATATACTTTGTCCTTTTCATGCATTCTGCCGGTAAAACACAGACTTGTGAATGACACCATAGATTATAATGGGTACATGTTGTGTCCGTGAAAAAAAAACAAAAAACAAACAAAACGGATGCAACATACATGTGCGACACAGACATGTAAATGAGGCCTGAAGTTTCGACTGGGCACTGTAGGAAGATACCGGACTAGTCCACCCCATCCAGGGATTGATGTGTCTATGTACACACATAGGAGACCTACCTGGGGCAGTGTGGGGGAAGCCGGCTGGGGACCACATTAGTCCAGTCACAGCTCTCCCTACGGTTCCCGGCTGGCTTTTGAAACAATTTTCTATGTTTCTGAGTAAAACATCCCGGGCTGCAATTGTACAGCCAGGTTCTGACTCGTGGTACCTATGGTTCAGGCAGCTTGAATGTAATGACCGGTTCTCTATTAAGCAAATTTTTTTATTTTTTCAGGATAAACTTATATTTGAGCCAAGGCTTGTGAAGGTATAAAATAACCATCAGAGCTGTTAAAGGGGTTGTTCCCTTTCCAAAAATGTTCACCCCAGCTGCTGTTTGTTATAACCTAAAAACAGCTCTTTATCATCACCAGGTCTCTGGCATTGTTCCTGCTGTCTGCTATTAGCTGCATGACTCGTGTCACTTAGACAGAGTGGCATCCAATCAGTGAGTTCAGCGGTACTGAAAGGAAGCGTTCTTGTCTGCACAGACAGAGCACCAAGCTCACTGATTGGCTGCTGTCGATGTGACATCAGTGCCACAGCGAACACCAAACACCAGGACTGGGTCCTGGACCTGGGGATGGTGAGCATAGCAAAGTTGTTATTTTATAACAACGTGCAGCCAGGGACAAACCTTTTCTGAAATTGGACAACCCGTTAAATCAATCTCCCTGTGTCCAGCACGGCTTCTCCTTCTCTGCTCCCCGTGATTGTTTACAGGCTGCAGTGCTGGTAACCACTGCAGTCAGTCACTGAGCTCATGGCGGAGAGGCAGTGCTGGACACAACGGATATGAGTAATAGCTTTGTTTTTTATTCCATGTATATACATGACTTTGCCTAAATAATTGAGATTTCCAGGATAAACTTTTAACATTCTTCTACCTAGTTGCACTCATTTTGGAATCTGTTTGTCCTTCTACTTGTCTCCATCCACCATTGATTGTACCAGAGAAACACAGTACTGGGTCTATTAAAATCCATCATGTCTAATTCTTATGTAATGACGGTGTTGATTTGAATCCCAATGACATTAGCTGATTTGTATAAGCAGCTGTGATTTGGTCTCTGTTTTGGTCCTATTAGGCTAGATTTAAAGGGGTATTTCCATTTCTGACAATTATGGCATGTCTACAGTGTATACCATCACTATCTGATACTTGGGGGTCCCACTTTTGGGGCATGCATCTGTATGAATTGGGCCCAGTCCCATACTGTCTGGAAAGGAGGTGGCCGCACATCCTTTTCTCCCACCGGTAATTTGTATGAGAGTTCCAAAAGTTGCTGTGGTGTAATGAAAGAGTAACTCATTGTCCTCTTTTGCTGGTTATATCTCTCTCCCATCATTGTATTGCACAAGCTCCCATGTAACTCATGACAGTACCTCTCAGGTATCATAAATTGTGGGCGCGATAGAAGTGTGTGGGCATTTATACATGGATCCATAGTATATGGCTTGTGCAGGAGCCCAAAGAATAATAAGAATTGTAGAACAGTACCTAGCAGTGTGTTTTGTACAGGGCCAACATGACTTGTGCATTTATCTTCCAGTGGAGACACTTCTGCTCCATTATTTCTTGTCCAGATTTCACACGTTTTTATACTTTTGGATGCTTGAGCATCAGGACGTACTTTTTACTTTTTTGTCCATGTGGTCATAATAGGAGGATGTGTTAGGAAACTCGTAGATGTGGCGCTCTGGAAATGTTGTGGCATGGGCAGTGTGACAAGAAGTGTGTGCTGTTGTCCAAGAGTATAATTGGCGGTTCAGCATGTGCCAGCCAATCATAGCTATGTCTTTGTAGTCTCAGACCTCATGTCATAGTTTCTTCATAGTAATATGTGCAGACTCTGACTGATTTCTGTTTGTGTTTTTACATAGTTTGACATATGAAAAGGTAATGATCAAACACAAAGATCAAAGGTAACATCAGTCCCAACTTACGGTGATCAGTCTGGGCAAAATTGTGGCCAGCTGTGGAGTACAGGGAGGACTGCTCTGCTTTAGTCCTCATTGCAACGTCCGTTTTTCACGTATAGATCTCGTACCTATTATAGTCTATGTGGCATTGTGCTACCTTTCAAAGCGCTTAATGTCAGATTTCTAGTGTAATCGTTTTGATGAATTGGAGTCTTGAGTGTCTGCAAGAAAACCCCTAAAAACTTAGACATGTGCATTTTTGATCTAAGGCTGGTGTCACACTTGCGACTGCAATGTAAGAAATCTGCGCATTAATACCCGGCACTGGCGCCGGCACTTGGACCAGAGCGTTCAGCTGCATAGAAATACATGCAGCCGCACACTCCGGTCCCAAGTGCCTTGTTTTGAGGCGACAGACTCACGTGAGTTTCTCGCATTGCAGTCGCAACTGTGACTTCGGCCTAAGTCAAATCACAGTCTTTGAGAAAAAAGCCTGTCAGCATGCAGATGTCATACTTGTCATTTCGCTACTGTCCCTTTTTACTGGTTTAAGGCCTTATTCAGACATCAGTTATTTTTCACATTCACAAAAAAAAATGATGTGAGTGTTATCAGTGCTTGATTAGTGTCAGTTTTTACCATCAGTGTTTCATAAGTAGTTTGCACATGTCAAAAAAAATAAGTGACCAAAACGTCTATCTTTCCAACGTTAAACTGGTTGTCTGGACTTGGGGTACAAGATTGCCACCACTCTGACTTCAGACTTGTGAATCACACTCACTGCACACTGGGAGCGGGCAGTAACGTGACTGCAAGTAGATTTATATACTTACGGCCACATTCAGACTAGACCTGTCTAGCCTTGTGTATTGTGCTTGCATTGAGCGAGGCTGCACACATCTAGTCGGCTTGTGACCGACCGCATGTATGCAAATCACATACTTACAGTTGCGCGCCTGGCGGCATCGATGAGATCTCACAACGTGTAGTGTATTGTGAGGACTCACAATCCAGCTGTCAGACTTCTGGTTAGGACCTGAAGCTTAGAATTTTTTTTTGTTTGCATACAAAAGAAACGGGCTCCACGTGATGGTGAAATCTGCCACACTGACCAAACAAATGAAAACTGGCTCCACGTGATGGTGAAATCTGCCACACTGACCAAACGAATGAAAACTGGCTCCACGTGATGGTGAAATCTGCCACACTGACCAAACGAATGAAAACTGGCTCCACGTGATGGTGAAATCTGCCACACTGACCAAACGAATGAAAACTGGCTCCACGTGATGGTGAAATCTGCCACACTGACCAAACGAATGAAAACTGGATCCAGAGTGCTGCAGTATTGCCCCAAGCAGGCTATGTGATAAAATATCTTCTCACTCACCTGATGCATGCCCTTTGCCCAGCAGCACAGCCTCGGTGGGCCCAGCTTGTGTGTATTAGTTGTCCATCACATCCACGTGACCACTGCATGCCAGTAACTGTTGTCATCAGTAATGTCTGCATGGACGTCACAAAATTGCTAAGGCCAGTGATTGAATGTAGCGGGCACATGGTTGTCATCTCATTGCTGCAGTACAAGTAAAGGGATTTACCAGGTGAGTAATGGCTCTTGTCACCACTTTCCCTGATTCAATTCAGTGTTTTATAATCATGAATAACACCTTAAATCAGATGAAATTAGGTTTTGTTGTGAGAAGTTCCAAGTTGTCAACGTCTCAGAATCATGATAGAAAAGAGCCTCTCTGAAACAAAGTGCAGGTGCCAAAGAGCTGAGCCTAAAGCAGTAGTAGTGGCACTGATCACTTGTGCGCAGCGAGAATATTAATTTCTCTGGTCATATGTTGCTACATTGATATAGGCAAGGTCACTGAGGTCAATCAATATGTGGCAACCCAAAAAAAAAATATATATAGGTATATATTATACCTTCTTAATTATTAATAATATAAACCCTTTTCTAATATACTTTAATTAAAAAGTCCCTATCGTTCCCACACTACGCTATCTAACAGCTTTATTTGTTTTTACCTACTTCCTGTTTGTTGACGCTTTATCTTAGAACACCCAGTGAATGCTGAGATACACAAACAAGACACTAGGTTCACATTTGCATTCCAGTCCGCAGCACCGTGCTGCGTACTTCTTTCCTTAAACTCCGCCTACTTCCGCATGCGTCCTGCTTACCTGTCTTTAACATTATGTACTCAGGGACATGCGTTGTATGCGGGTGCGTCCGCGTGCATCGTTTTGATCTGCCTGCCGAACTGAATGCGGAATTAGGCAGAGCTTAAGGAAAGAAGTGCGGAGCTTAAGAAAGAAGTATTCAGCACGGTGCTGCGAATTGGAATGCAAATGTGAACCCGGCCTAAGGGACAGAGGCTGCGGTCACCACTCCAGCCTCTGCATCCAACCTCAAATGAAGCGTCATCAGTAACAGCAGGGACTTGCCCAGCCCCCGCTGTACTGTGTATGTGCTAGTTGTCAATTCTGATGTATCCTCAGTAGGATCTTGTTACTGTGCAATATTCTTTTTAATGCACAGTGATGGTGCGCTCCTTCGCCGACTCTGATGAGAAGTGACGCATTGTAAGTAGAAAACCCAGCCCCGCCACCGCAGCCTCTACTAGGGGTTCTCAAACAGTGTCATCAAACAGGAAGTAGGTAAAAGAAAAAAAAATATTTATCTGCCTCTCTCTCATATATATATATATATATATATATATATATATATATATATATATATATATATATATATATATAGAATCTCATTATCTCATAGAAAGTAGAGAGGGAACTATGGGGAATTATTAATTGAAGTATATTAAAATAAAAAGATTAGATCATGACATTAAATAGACAAGACATTTAGAATTAAAATAAATGTTAGTTTTGGACCACCCCTTTGAATACTATATTTCCCCACTGTTAAATAACAGATTCTTCCCTCTCGTGTTGGGTCTCCCGAGGCTTGCGTGACATTGGCTGCAGTGCTCATGTGGCATAACAATCAGTGGTTGCAGCGCTCACTTCAGTCAGACGAAGCGTGAATGTCTGAAGGAAATGTGAGAACTTGCAGCATGATTGGCTGCAGCACTCACAGGACATATCAATGTCACATGGAGTCATATCAATGTCATGGAGTCTGTAAGTCTAACCTCTGACTCCTCAATTTCCCTGATTCCCGACCCCACAACACTGGTCACTACTGAGCACGTGCATAAAGTGCAGCACAGATTCATCTCATCTAAAAGCCCAGATCCTGAGATCAGGAACAGAACAGACATTTATAGGACATTTCATAACTTTCCCAAATTCTTACGAAAACATTGACAGCACATCCTGCACTGTATTACTGTACCCAATGTATTACCATATATATTTTAGGAGTCGGTCCATTTTATACCGACTCCACCAAAATGGACAGACACCAACTCTGACTCCACAGCCCTGATTTTAGTAGAGTAGTGGCCAACACATATAAGTAGGACCCATCATAGCAGTATGGTGATTTATTTCAGGGTATTGCTCTGGTGTACCCATATTGATGAGGTGGAGGTCACGATTGTATGATGGATCCATTCAGAAGTTAGAGGATGGTTGCCCTTCTCTCCTCCTTGTAGGCATCGCTGTGTGGATTTTATAGAAACTGATCTTGGCAAAGTTTGTAGTTCTCGAAAAGCAACAAAACTGCTGTAGAGCTTAGGATGACCCATTGGAAATTGTGTACGAGAAGTGAATTTTCTAGAACATCTGTTGGTTGTAGTTTTTCTTCAGCAGGTGCCGAGTGTGGACTCTGTCTTTGGGTAAAGGCACATGTCTAGTATCCATATATTACTACAGACTTCCCGCATGGCATATTCAGACATTGTTGCTGTTATTTCTGTTTCTTACATATCGCTTTTTGTTTCTGCAGTATGCAGGCATATTTATAAACCCCATTAATTCCGATCTATGGAGCAGTCGCAGAAAATCTGTCACACGTGAACATGCCCTGATTAAGTTGTCCTACCTGCAGAGACTGGCCTTGACAGGAGGGTGGTCTCCCTCTGTTTGACAGCCTTGTGCTACAGCTGTCAGTCATTGAATAATCCTCCCCTCCAGGACAATCTTTACTTTAAATCCATAAATCACATAGTTCATGAACCTTATTGCTTGTAAATTGAGAGCTTGTTCAGTGTGACAGATCCACTTTAACTGGAAATGCCTCTTGCTTACTGGTGAGATTTGGAGAGATTATCAAGCAGTCCCTAGAGACTGCATAAAACTGGCTCTGTTCGCCATGAAAAAAAATGTCCATTGGCATCTTAACCCAGAGAATTGTGGCTAGCGTTATCCTAAATGATCATTGTCTGGCTGTCACATGCAAGCTTTTCCCTTTTGTCTAATAAGCTTTTTCCTTCCTGACTTGCGTGAGTCCTTTGATCTCCTTCCAGGGTGTAAAGTACAAGGCTCTGTGTACATGTTTAGCTTCTTGTTTTCTGGCCTTGTAGCCCTGATTGTACCCCCTACATATAGATTCCTGCTCTGTGCACTTGCAGAACCATAGGTGGCATTTGTGGGCACTGGGTGCGCTGTTTGGATTTATGCCATGTGCAGCAGGTGCATCCTGTCTTTCAGGTATCCCATCTGTAATTAAGTAGATATTTCACCGGTGAGAGTTGTACCTTTCCATTTTAAATGATAGTAATCTCTTATCTACAGGGTACATTGGGCAGGTGCCAGTGTTTGTGGAAGTTGTGTTGGTTGGCTGGTGAGATGTAGCTCCGAACTTTACTTGCATACTTATGGTTAATGTGGGTTAATTATCATTTTATTAGCAGTTTTGTCTTGGAGGAGACAATATTTTATAGTTAAAAGGGTTGTCCACTGCACAAACATCCTCTTCTGAATCACTGTTTCTCCCAGTAAAATAATACTACCTGTACTGTTGGCCCCTTTTTAGAGGTGTAAGCACTGGGACTTGTGTGATATGTTATGTCATGTGATCCCTGCGGCCAATCGGCGGCCGTTTTACTGACCTCCTCCATCAGACATCTGGAAGAAGTGAAAGCTGCGTCTGTTCTCTGACTACCTAATTATGTAAATTGCATGCGAAGGGTGGGGGGTGTCAGTGAAGCAACCCTGATTGGCCGCAGGGATTGTATGACATAACGCTCTCACATGATCCCCGGGAGAGCCAGTGTCGACTCTGTTTGAACAGCATCGGAGATGTGTATAGGTCTTATTTTATTTGGAGAAACATGGGGTTTGAGAAGGGGTTGGCCGAGTAGTGAACAACCTGTTTAATGCTCTCCAGCCTTCAAGATCAATTTAACTCCTGCACAAATGTTAGTAATCCTTCGTTAATGGGTGCTTTATGACATAAGATTCTATAGACTGTGATAATGCAGTGATATGGAGGCATATGGTTGCATGCACAGGTCCCACCTACCCCAAGAAATGCAGCTTGTGGCATGTGTGCCTCTACAAGCAATATATGCCCATAATGTGGTATGAACATACATGCATACATATAAACATGATTATGACTTGTCACACAAGATTTTACTTTCCAGGTACACAGTAATAATCACATATAATTACCATAAGTCTATGAAGCATTATGTAACTCCTTGCATCCCTGTCTAACCTGTTCTGCCAAACTTGTATGTATACTGCCTGATATCACTGATATACGGCTACAGGTTGTAAGGGTATGTGCACACAATCAGGATTTGACGCAGGTGAAATCTGCACCAAATCTGCATCTGAGGTCACTGGCAGGTCACCTGCGTTTTTGATGCGTTTTTTTTTTTCATTTGAAATCAAGCTAACTGAAAGTTGGCTTCTGGGAAGGAAAAAAAAAAGTGATTTCCTGTTTGCAGATATAGTGGGGTATGTTCCCACGGTCGGTAAACGCTGCGGGTTGGATGCTGCGTACATCTGCAGCGTCCAACCTTCAGCGTCCAGCTGTTACAGCATAGTGGATGGCATTTCAAGAAATCCCATGCCCACTATGCATGCACCAATGCCCGCAGCTCACCTGCAGAGACGTACATGCGGTGCGTCTTTCAAGACCGCAGCATGTGAATTACCCATTCACTATCATTAGATGCGGTAAAACTGCATTATCTTCTTAGTCACATGTGTATTAAGTGCGGCAACCTTGTGACACAGCCAGAAGTACACGACACAGGAATTGGAGGAAAGCACAGATAGAGGTCCCCTCCTTTTTAATAAATAAATAATAATTAAAAGAATAGCGTAGGGTCCACCTATATTTGTTAACCAGCCAGAGTAAAGCAGACTACTGGGACTGGTATTTCAGGCTGGTAGGGATCCAATATCCATGAACCTTACCAGCCTGATAATACCAGGCCACAGCAGTCTGCTTACCTTGGATGGTTAGCAAAAATAGTGGGGTCCCCTCCAAAAAAATAGCGTGGGGTCCCTCTATTTTTGTTAACCAGCAAAGGAAAAAGCAGACTGCTGCGGCCTGGTATTCTCAGGCTGGCGAGGCCCATGGATTTTGGCCCTCACCAGCCTAAAAATAGCAGTCCGCAGCTGCCCTACAATTGGCACATCCAAAAATGCGCCAATTGTGGCACTTTACCCAGCTCTTCCCACTTGCCCTGTAGCGGTGGCAAGTGGGTGAATATTTGTGGGGTTGATGTCACCTTTCTATTGTCTGGTGACATCAAGCCCACGGCTTAGTAATGGAGAAGCGTCTATAAGACATGCTACAGTCTGGAAAGACGCGATGCATGTGCGTCTCCACAGGGAAGCCAGAGGTGTCCATGCACGCAGAGTGGAGATGAGATTTCATGAAATCCCATCCACTATGCTGTAACATCTGGCCACTGCGGAGGTACGGAGCGTCCAACCCTCAGCGTTTACTGACCTTGGGAACATGCCCTAAAGCCTGGGTCTCACATAGCGATACACCAGCGATCCCGACAACGATATGCACTTGTCAGGATCGCTGGTGTATCGCTACATGATCGCTGCTGAGCTGCCAAACAGGCAGCTCAGGGCAGCGATCAGCACAGCGACACTGCGGGTAACATCGCTTAGTTACCAGCAGTGTACATTGGGTACCAGCGCCCTGATGCAGGGCGCTGGTATCCAAGGTACACAGCGGGTTTCTAGGCACAGCCCCGCGCCTGGAAACCCGCTGTGTACCTTGGTTACCAGCGGATCGCTGGTCTCCCGCCTGTCACATGCAGCGATTCGTGAATGTCAGCGGGAGACCAGCTATCAAAAAAATGTCCAGGACATTGACACCTCTCCATTACTAATCTGGGCTTGACGTCACCTTACAATACAAAGGTGACATCAACCCCCCAGCTATTACCCCATATGCCGCCGCTACAGGGCAGTGGGAAGAGAGAGGCTAAAGGGTATGCCACACTAAACGAGATCGCTAACGAGATCGCTAAAACGTCACTATTTAGCAATCTCGTTAGCGACCTCGTTGTGTGGCATGTAGCAACGATGTGGCCCCTGTTGTGATGTCTCTGATCGTTCACTAGCGTTCTGGACCGTTTTTTGATAGTTGGCGTCCCGCTGGTGAGCCTATATCGCTGTGTTTAGCACCTTTTGCAAACGACGAGCGACCTCGTTTGTGACGCATATGACAGCGGCGCAGGCGGGACTAGGGTTTTTAGCGTCACGGAGTGGATCGCAATATCTGTAAGTTCTCTTTTGCGTCACAGAGAGGATCGCAGAAGTTGCAAAGCAGGCTAGCAGGACGCAGAGAGCAGGAGCGATGCTGGAAATTCCTATGAATCAGAAGCGCTCAGTACATGCTAATGACAGATCCTAACGACCGCCAAAGTCGTTAAAGAGATCGCTGACCGCTGATGAGTCGTTTATGAGATCTCCTGTTTGGCAGCTACTAGCGACCTAAAAGCGATCACACCAACGATCTCGTTAGCTTGCGTCGTTATCGTGATCGCTAACGAGATCGCTAAGTGTGGCAGTACCTTAAGTGCCGGAATTGGCGCAACTTAGAGATGCGCCTTTTCTGGGGTGGTTGTGGGCTGATGTTTTTAGTTGGGGGAGGGAGGGCCAATAACCATGGTCCCTTCCTAGGCTATTAATATCTGCCCCCAGTCGCTGGCTTTCCTTCTCTGGCTTGGAAAATTGCGTGGGAACCCATGCCATTTTTTTCCCCGAAAAGAATTTTTATTAAATACATACATGTCCCTAATTTACACACAAACTATACTAATTGTATTGGTCACTGACCTTATATATCTAATTGTTCTGCATGGGTTTACTGTATGTAAACCACGTATCCTATCCTGTCGGCTCCAGCAGTGATTTTACAGAAGCCGACAAATGAATTACCGGCTATTCTATCTCTGTATGAGATATAAAGACATATATATTGTGTGTGTGTATATATATATATATATATATATATATAATGTGTGTGTGTGTCACTGACCTATTCTATGAGTATATATCTATTCTATCTATTCTATTCTAACTTGTCAGTGTGATTTTACTGTACACCGCACATAAATTGCCGGCTTTCAAAGGACACTGGTGCGTATTTCTTGCAAGTCGCTCGGATGGTCTGTGTGGTGTGCAATTTTTTTTTCTCGTACCCATAGACTTGCATTGGCGAGTCTCGGCCGAGATACGGTGCAAATCGAAGCATGCTGCAATTTCACTCGCACATATAATACGGCCGAGGAAAAAACGGTGATGGGAGCTGCCCATAGATTAACAGCGGTCTGAGTGCTATGTGGTGTTTTATCGTATAGCACTCGTCCGTATTCATCGCACCCATGACTCTGGCCTAACTTGTATTATGCACTTTAGAAAAAAGAACCTGTCACCAGGGGAAAAGTTCTTGCTCTTCTTTTATTCTTCCTCCTCCCCTGAGTATTCCTTATTTTTTTTTAGTTAAATTCACCATACAGTTCCAGAATGATTGGCATTTTTACTTAGTTGTAATTTTTATACTCTTTACTAGGGGGTGTGGCTTGCTGGACTACTTTGGGGTGTGTCTTTAGGCTGCTTTGCATAATTATTTTCTGAGCACCGCCCTTTTGTATGAACAGTAAAAGCAGCACTATATTAAAAATAAAACATCTCTGAAACCGGATGTCAGATTTTAAAAAAAAAAAAAAAAAAAAAAAAATTTCTTGAAAGCATTGTGTATAAAAGAGCAAAAACTGCCCACTCTTGACCTTGTGACAGGTCCTCTGAATTTTAACGTGTCCATTCTTTGTTTTCAATGCCAGAATTTTCTGGCAGTGGTTTATTTTCTATTGTGAACACATGCCCATTTGGCCGATTTGGGCATGAACGGGTATAAGGAAGAGAAGAGGAATGCCAGTGCTCAGCCAGCTGGTATCTTTGGTATATAGGAACTTTTAGCACTGGCCATATAAACTCACGTAATGAGTGTCATGCCCACTGATGGTCCAGGGGGAAGTATGTGACACATGGATTTAGTGAACACCAAACATTCAAGTAATGCAACTATAGGAAGGGAGCCAGTCATCAGATTATACCCCTAGACCGTTCTCATTGCTATGTATGACCTGACAAAGATCTTTGTAAATGTACAGTATATTCATTAATCCTCTTGGATGATGGATCCCACTTCTGTATGCTAATGTCATATACAGGCCTTCCATGGCTTCTGTAGATTTGTCACTTACACAGCCCTGTACTATTGATATGCATGAATCACGTTGCTCCTGCAGAGTACTAGCGCATGTATAGGGGACTTCCCTTGGTCTGTACTTGCTGGGATCCCACCCCACTTTCAGAGTAATTTGCTTTCTTATTCATGGGGACCAGAACGTGCTCAGGATCACTATGCCCACAAGAAGGAAAACAAACTGCAGGTGCCAGTTCTCTGCAGGGGCATGTTGGCATCAAACTAAAAATAAAAAACAACAACTTTCTACTTTTTTTTCGGTAGGGACTAACTTGCCAGTGAATGATGTGGTGGATTTACCTACAAGAATCGTTTCACACGT
The DNA here is from genome assembly GCA_033576555.1 of Oophaga sylvatica. Lineage (NCBI taxonomy): Eukaryota > Metazoa > Chordata > Amphibia > Anura > Dendrobatidae > Oophaga > Oophaga sylvatica. The sequence continues at coordinate 155,896,401 of JARQOD010000003.1, forward strand.
CCATGAGATGGAAAACCTGATCCAGTGGTTAGGCCGGTGATCCGAACCGTACACTGTCCATGTGAAAGCAGCCTAGTACAGGCTAAATACCCATTTACATAGTTCCGTTATTACCCGAATGGCTATACATCATTGCCCAGTGTAAGCTTGTGCAGGGATTGAACAGGGACAATAATGGAAGCTGTGGGGAGTGACTGACTGTATGAAAACCCTACAATATGTGCAGAATGGAAATGAGCCCTGTGTGACTCTGTATTGCCAGTTAGTGTTCATTACGGGCAGAATATCTGTCAGTGTAAATAGCCAACGAAAGGACATTTTTCAGCTGCAGATGAAGGAAGGGAGACACAGTCATTACTAGTGGGTAGGCGGAGCCCACATAGGATAAACACACCTCAGATTAAAAAAGTGTTGACCGGCCCCTCCAGCTATATAGGGCTCCTCCTACTCCAGCTCTCCAGTCTAAAATTTGAGGTTCACAGAGGATAGTCGCTGCTGGAAGCAGCTCCTCAGAAGATTTTTTTATTTTAGTCGGACAGAGACTTGGACCGCCAATGGTCTAGAAGTCTCAGGGGTCTCAGCGCTGCTGGACTCCCACCTCTCCCTTGGCGGATCTGTATTACCCTATAAGGTGGTCCCTGCAGAACCCTGCCGGCCCTGGGGGATGAGGATTGCTTCCCTGGCGGGGACGCAAACCGCGCTTCTGGGGTCACTGCGTTCCCCGCCCTGGGGGGAAGCTACGGGCACAGCGCCACAAATTTCTGAGGGGTCCCTGTGGCGCTCAGCTGGGTGAGTACTCCACATTTTAATGTGTTTGAGTGCTTCAGCGGCCGCTGCGGCAGCCGCTGCTACATGTATTCAGTGTGGTGATTGTGTACTTTTGTCCGCAGGTGGATGCCTGCAGGACATGGGAGCAGAGAGCGGAGTGAGTCGCGCGCTTTTTTGAAACCGGCGGGGGGGCGTGGCTTCACGCTCTCCCATTTTTTCACGGGCAGGAAGCGCTCTGAGCGCGCGCCTTATCCTGCCTTTTTTCTTCCGGTTTAGATCTCCTCTAGCGCGGCGGCCATTACTGACGGCCTCCTCGGGCTCCTCACTCTCCGCTCTCCCTGACCGACCGAAAGGAGACACCACACCACGGCCAGCTGGGTGAGTCGCCTCTACCTGTCAGGGCAGAAGCTTGACCCCCTCAGCGCAGGACAAGGTATTGTCACACAGAACGCTCCCACTGCGATCACAATGGCGACACATAGTTTGCGGTTGTTTTCTTTTGTGATCGTTTTTTTTTTTTTTTTTTTATGTCGCTAGTAGCTTCCACGGTGGGCGATCTCATTGACGACGCATAAGTGGTTAGCGATCTCTTTAGCGACTTTGGTATTGCGATATACAATTCAGCGCAATATGTTAGCGATCTCTTTGGCGTTCTTGTTTAATGTGGCATATTTTTGAACACTGTCCTGCAGCTGTTACCTCATAAGAGGCACCTGCGGCTCGCACACCCTTTTCATTAAATAAGGGTTGTGGAGAGTCTGCAACATTAACCCTTCTTTGGTGGTTAACCCTTTATTGGGAGACAAAAGCTGGGGTAGCTCTCTATTTAAGAAGCTTAACCCTTCAGCGTTCATTTTGCCTTTGAAAACCACACTGTTCTGGTGCTGACAGGTTTTTACCTGCCATATACTGTGTGAGGGCATGTCGGATCAGGGTCCAGGAGCGGACCGTCTCCCAGATCCGCTACAGGATCAGCCTCGCGTATCTGACACGCAGACCTCGACGGCGTCAAGCGCAGCGGTCGGAGGTTACAGTGACGCCAAAATGGATGCCCTCGCTCGTTCTATTGATGGCCTGTCTGACCTTCTAGGTTATTGGGTGTCAGCTAGATCCTCTCATGGCAGGAAGCGACACAGGCCGGTGCCATCTTTCTCGCGTAGCGACTCAGAGATTTCTGATATGGAGGGTTCCCCTCCAAGTTCAGATGGTGAGATATCCGATTCGGATAAGGAGGATCGGCAGGGACAATCTGCCTCTCTTTGAGCCGTACAGAGGCTTTTATTGGAGCCATGAGGGAGGCGTTACAGTTACCGGAGGAAGTAACTAGACGTCCTGGTAAGTCGGCCCGGATGTTTCAGGAGCCGCATAGGTCGCGATCAGCCTTACCATCTCTGGATGAGCTTAATGAGGCAGTGGAGAAGGAACGCCTGTGTCCAGATAAACGTTTTCAGGGGACACGGTTTTTTGAGACGCTGTATCCGTGTACTACGGAGTTGATTGCTAATTGGATTCCTTCTCCTGAAGTGGATGTCCCTTTATCCCAGCTTAGCAAATCCTCATTACTTCCTGTTGAATGGAAGGCGAGTCTGCAGGATCCGCTGGACAGAAAAACGGAGATGGCGGCGAAATCCATCTACGAGGCCGCGGGTCATGGATTCAGAGCTGTGCTAGGATCCATGTGTGCTTGTAAAGCCTCCTTGAGCTGGTTAGACCGTCTACGGACGGCGTGGCAAGATGGATCCCCACTATCCGAGGTAGAGGGGCTTTTCAAGTCATTGGAGGATGCAGCTCGATATGGCAGTGATGCAGGTTTGGATACTGCCTCCATGCTGTCCAGGGCACAATCCTCGGCGATCACAGTCAGGAGAGCTCTGTGGCTTAGACAGTGGACCGGAGACGCGGTTTCCAAGCAAGGTTTGCTTTCTTTAGCTTACAAAGGTGGTCAGCTATTTGGATCTGGCCTCACGGAGCTGATTGCCAAAGCAAAGGCAAAAGAAACGGCTTTACCGCAACGAAGAGCTGTGGCTTCGGCGTCTGGCAGGCCTAGTGCCGGTGGTAGTCGGCGGTCCTTTTGGTCCAAGGGACGGTTTGGTCAGCCCTCTTGGGGATCGGGTCGTCCCTCTTTTTCAGGAAAAAAAAAAGAGCGCTCAGAAATCTCGCACTCCCTGGAAACAGAGCTTCCGCCAAGACAAGCGGGAAGCTGACAAAAAGCCCGCTAAAGCGGACTGACGCCAGGGTCTCACTCGAGGGCTCTCGAGTAGGAGGTCGCCTGCTCCAATTCAAGCCGACTTGGGCTTCCCTCGTGTCGGACACCTGGGTGACGCGGGTCGTGTCGGCAGGCTACTTCATAGAATTTCTTTCTCGACCCCCAGTCAGTTTTTGCCTATCCCACATTCCGTCAGAGCCCGGGCTAATTGCCGCTCTACTGCGGGAGGTCGATTCCCTTCTACAGAAGGGTGTGGTGGTACCAGTTCCACCGGAGGACAGGGGAAGAGGGTTTTATTCCAACCTCTTTGTAGTCCCCAAAAAGGAGGACAAATTTCGTCCCATTCTGGATCTCAAAAGATTGAATCGGCATGTCCGCACCCGAAAATTCCGAGTTGTGGCGGCCTTGTCACAGAACGATTTTTTGGTGTCAATCGACATTCGCGACGCTTATTTGCATGTCCCCATCGGAAGGGCCCACCAACGCTTCCTGCGTTTTGCCATAGGTCAGGACCATTACCAGTTTGTGGCCCTGCCATTCGGTCTGGCCTCAGCACCCAGAGTTTTTACAAAAATTCTGGCTCCTCTCATGGCGATTCTGCGAAGACAGGGGATTACGATTCTTCCCTATCTGGACGACCTTTTGATTGTGGCGTCCTCAAAGGAGGAGGCGGTGACGGCTCGCGATTTATCCCTTCAGCTCCTGGAGGACTTCGGGTGGCTGATCAATTGGGAGAAGTCGTCCCTGGAACCGTCGCAGTCAATCCTGTTTTTAGGAATGCAGTTCGACACGGTACGAGCAGTGGTGTCTCTGCCCTCAGACAAGCAAGCGAGTCTTCTTCACCATGTGCAGGGTATGAAGTCTGCGACAGCAATGTCCCTTCGAAGGTGTATGCGCCTTCTGGGTTTGATGGTGGCGTCAATGGAAGCAATTCCGTTTGCCCAATTTCATTCCAGGGCTCTCCAAATGCTCATCTTGAACCGTTGGGATCGATCACGGTTTTCACTGGATTGCAGTGTCATCATCTCCCACAGGGTGAGAGAGTCGCTAGAATGGTGGTTACGTCCGGAAGCGTTATCCCTGGGGAAGTCCTTCCTTCCTCCAAGGTGGTCGATCATAACCACCGATGCCAGCCTGACGGGCTGGGGGGGGGGGCGTCTGGAACGGTCTCTGGATTCAGGGAGTATGGTCATTGGAAGAGTCTGTCTTGCCGATCAACATCCTGGAATTGAGGGCAATTTTCCTTTGCCTCCAACACTGGACGGTCCCTTTAAGCGGTCTACCAGTCCGAGTGCAGACAGACAACGCGACGGCGGTCGCGTATATCAACCATCAAGGTGGAACAAGGAGCTTCAGGCTCATGATGGAAGTGTCTCGAATCCTGGTATGGGCCGAGGCCAGGGTGCCAGCCATCTCTGCGATTCACATTCCAGGAGTTCAGAATATCACAGTGGACTTCCTGAGTCGCGAAAAGATGGATCCCGGAGAATGGAGTCTTCATCTGGAAATTTTTGCGCTGCTGTGGATGTGATGGCATCCAGGGTCAATGCCAAGTTACCGACATTCATGTCCATGTACAAGGACTCGAAGGCTGTGGCGGTGGATGCTCTGGTGGCTCCTTGGGACCATTTCGAGCTAATTTATGTGTTCCCGCCGATTATCCTTACTTCCTCTGGTTTTGCGTCGGATCAGACTGGAGAGAGTCCCGGCTATATTGATAGCCCCAGATTGGCCAAGGAGGACGTGGTTCTCGACACTGGTGTCACTTCTGGCAGCGCTCCACTTCCACTCCCTCTTCGCCCGGACCTGTTAACCCAAGGGCCCATTCGTCACCCGGACCTGAAGTCTCTGCATTTGACGGCGTGGCTCTTGAGACCGAAATCTTGACCCGTCAAGGTTTTTCAGCCGAAGTCATTGCCACTCTGCGAGCTGCCAGAGGTCCGGCTACCACTAAAATTTATCATAAGACTTGGGAAGCCTTCTTTTCGTGGTGTTCGGGTTCTTCTAGGAACCCGAGGAGTTTTTCCATTCCCAATTTGTTGGCCTTTTTGCAGTACGGGCTGGACAGGGGTTTGGCAGTTAGCACTTTGAAGGGGCAAGTTTCTGCTCTGTCCTTGCTATTTCGGAAGGCTATCGCTTCGCATAGGGACGTACGTTCCTTTTTTCGCGGAGTAACCCGTCAGTTTCCGCCGCGGAAGGCGCCTGTGTCTCCCTGGCGGCTCAATCTTGTCTTGGAGGCTCTTCAACATGGGCCTTTTGAGCCTATGGATTCTGTTAGCCTTTCTTTGCTTTCTTGGAAGGTTGCCTTTTTAGTGGCGGTCACTTCTTTGAGAAGGGTTTCTGAGTTGGCGGCTCTCTCTTGCTTGCCTCCTTTTCTGGAGTTTCTCCCAGATCGCGTAGTGCTTCGCACACGTGGCGACTTTCTGCCTAAGGTAGTATCACAGTTTCATGTTAACCAGGATATTGTGTTGCCCTCGCTCTGTCCGGAGCCAAGGAATGCGAAAGAACGAGCCTTGCACACATTGGATTTGGTGCGGGCTTTAAAGTTCTATTTGTCCATTACTCAAAATTTTCGGAAGTCGGATTCTCTGTTTGTGATTCCAGCAGGTCGTCGACGTGGGCAACGAGCTTCCAAGGATTCTATAGCTCGTTGGATTCGGTCAGCCATTTTAGAGGCTTACCGACTTAAGGGCGAACCTTGCCCGATTAAGATTCAAGCTCACTCCACAAGGGCTGTGGGTTCATCGTGGGCTTTTCATCAAGGAGCCTCGGCAGCTCAGCTCTGCCGGGCGGCGACCTGGCGTTCTGTCCACACATTTACAAAATTTTATAAGGTGGACGTTAGTGCTTCCGCTGATGCGGCCTTAGGACGTAGGGTCCTGCAGGCGGCTGTAGTTTAAAAGTTCTTGTGAACTTATAGTTAGTGCTATTTGCGCATTTATCTAGGTTGTGGGTATCTGCCTTTTTTGCTTTCCTGCCCACCCTTATTTTTGGACTGCTTTGGGACGTCCCACTAGTAATGACTGTGTCTCCCTTCCTTCATCTGCATCTGAAGCACGGATTTTGGTAAGAACTTACCTGTAAAATCCTTTTCAGCGAAGAAGGAAGGGAGACACAGATCCCTCCCATGGCAGAAGTGTGTTGTTGTTTTCAGATGCGGCGTGACCCTTCTCTGATAGCGATTATCTGGGCTGAGGTCGGCGCGCTAAGGCTCTGTTCCAGCATTGCCAGCTCGTCGCAGTGGTCAGGTTCAGTGAGTAGTACCTGGACTGTGTAGTTGTTTCGGCTATATGCATAACCTGTCTTCTTGTTTTTTCTCTGAAGTCCTTCAGAAGGGGTTATGTTGCTACGCTGGTGATATTTGCTCTTCCTTAAGCTTGGGTACGACTGGAGAGCTGGAGTAGGAGGAGCCCTATATAGCTGGAGGGGCCGGTCAACACTTTTTTAATCTGAGGTGTGTTTATCCTATGTGGGCTCCGCCTACCCACTAGTAATGACTGTGTCTCCCTTTCTTCTTCGCTGAAAAGGATTTTACAGGTAAGTTCTTACCAAAATCCGTGTTTCGGACAGGTAGATTAATCGCCGTCAGGTGCTACTCTATTGGTTCTATTCACAAACTGGATGGCAGTATGAAGCCACACAACCCGCTTGCCAATATGTCTGTATGTTTGGATATCTGACACAGCATTATATTCTATTCACTCTACCTGTTAGGACACGGCTGTCATTTTAGCCATTCTTTCATCTTCTATCTCTTGCCTAAACCGGAATGGACCCCATACCATTCTCGTGGTCACACATTCTGGCAGTGGTGCACCAGGAGACTTGTTTGGCATATCAGACTAATGTTGTAGATCAATGCAGTGGTCAATATCCAGAGACAAAAATGGAAACGATTTTCGCCTCGAAATGCGAATAAACTGAGTGGAAGTAATCAGCTTATTGGTGCACACATTCAGGTTCTTGACTTGAGTGAACTTTTTCCAGAAAGGTCCAGACTTTGCTGTGGGTGTTTTGTGCAGAGTCCTGTAGCTGCCTGGATATTTCCTTAATGACACGGCCTAGTCTCTGTGACTGAGTCTAATTAATGTATGACATGCTGGCCCTGCCTGACCTCTGAAGCCAGAGCAAATCCGCTAGATCAATTGCTTGTCTCCTTTGAACTCTGCTTCCTAGTCAGACTAGGCACTTCATCATGGAGATGATGGCTCTTTCACCCAGCCCTCGAATGACCAGAATAGGGTGGAAAGCTCGCCCTGTTCATGCTATAGCATTGTAAGGCAGGCACCACCGTGGGCACCGGATCAAGAAGTGCTAGTGGGACCTTTTACATGAAAAAAAAATCAACTTTGCTGCACTAATGTTTTTTAAACCATGTGTTACTAAATCTGGGTGAAGCGAGATGCCCCATTACTGATCATATATGGGATTATAGTTTTCCCATGGCACTGTATGGGAAATCTGTAGGCTGGAAAGGTCCCTGTGCATATATAGGCAGATATGCCACTAAGATGTCTTAACCTGCAGTGAATTTAGTGCCCACACACAGAGCCTTGTAAGTAATAGTATGTGTATTTTTCTGTGCAGGTAAAGAATGCTACAAATCAGATTGTTATGAACTGTGCCGACATTGACATCATCACGGCCTCATATGCCCCAGAAGGAGATGAAGGTAAGTTACCTAAAGGGGTAATCCGATCCCAACATATAGATAACCTCTCTATAGCAGATCATTGTGGATCCCACACCCGGCACCCCTACAGATCAGCTGTTATGTTTCTCCAGCGGCCGTCAGATGTATATATCTTGAATGGAATTGCTGCTGTTGGAGAATATAGCTCATGGTTGGGGGTGCTGGTTGTTGGACCACTACCGATAGGATATTGATAAGCTGTTCTCATGTAATGTGTTGTGAGTGGCCAACAGCTTTAAGGATTCTCTAACCTAATAGTTCTGAGTGTTAGTCGTTACTAGTTTAGTTATATTAAAGGGAATCTGTCACCACTTTTTTGGCATATCATGTAAAAATATTATTCAATTTAGTGTCAGCTCTGCATTTTACAAGTACTTTTTATACCCCTTGACTCCCCACCAATGATACATAAATACCATTTTTATTCCTCCAGCTGTTTATGTAAATATGCTCGCGCCGGTCCGATGGGCGGGGCTTATTGTCCATATCCTCCCCCCCCCATCCTGGCTTGCTCTACGAGTTCCTTTCAGGTAATTCCTGCGTTCGCGTAGAGTTACCGCACGTGCGCATTCAAATGGTCCCTCGCGCGTGTGCAGTATGCTTTTACCAGCTGTGGGCAAAGCCGAAAAAACAGTATTGCGTAGGCGCACTACTGCGCACGCGTGAGGGACCATTTGAATGCGCACGTGCGGTAACTCTACGCTATCTGATATTCACAGAAACGAACACGTACAGCAAGACGAGGAGGGAGGGTGGAGACGGACAATAAGCCCGCCCATCGGACCGGCCCGAGCATATTTACATACACCGTGGGAGGAATAAAAATGGTATTTATGTATCATTAGTGGGGAGTGAAGGGGTATGAAAAGTTCTTGTATAATGCAGAGCTGACACTAAATTGAATTATATTTTTACATGATATGCCAAAAAAGTGGTGACAGATTCCCTTTAAACATTACCGAGGAGCAGCAGTGACACAGTCTGTAACTGCGGCAATATGGGATTTTATCACGATACACCCAATTGTTAAAGGGCATTTGTCAGCACAGAATGACTCTTCAAGCCAAGTGCAAGCGCTTGTGCACCCTTGGCGGAGATAAAAATGTAAATACACCTTCCCATCTGCTTGTTGTGCCCTCTATCTCCACCCTCCTCTTCTTTGATTGACATCTGTCGTTTCATAGGGCCAGAGATGGGTGAAAATAGATGGAAAACAAGCAGGTGATAAGGTGCACTTTATTGTTTGGCCCCGCTATGATGCACCAATAGTTCCATTGATCTCTGTGTAGTTTTCTGGGAAATTGCAGTTGTTACCACAAATCTGCATGATCATGAAGACATCTTTAAAAACTGCTTGTCATTCTGCAGTAAAGTGTCTGATTGATGCAATTGGTGCCTACATGGGGTAGACGAATGTGTCTGTTCTCAGCCTAATGGCTCGCTCACATGAGCGATGATTCTCTTCGAGAGAAGTAGATCGATTACTGAAATGACACTCAGCTCAGTGTGATCAGAGCTTAATTTATCCATCTTTTCTATTGTCTGTGTCCACGTAAATCGAACTGCACTCAGATGACTTGTATGGTTGCACGTGATCCAATTTTTTTTTTTCTCATTCTAAATCGGCATTGGAAAAAAAAATGCAAATCTGCCATTCCACATAGTATACCATAAAACATTCGCATAGCACTCTGCCATGTTATACGCTCGTGTGGGCCAGCCACAAGGGTATATTAACACATCCAACTATTCTGTGAATTTTAATTTACAAATTGTGCCTCATAATCTGTCACAGATTGGGAGAATTTCAGCATAAATTGAAATGCTGCAGATTTAAAATCGGTCCTAAAGACCAACAGCTCCTTTTTTTTTTCTGTGGGGTGTGGATGAGATTTGGTACTATCTTGTCCACTCTGCCTATGTCATTTTGTGGCAATTTTTCTGCCCTCAAAACTAGATGGAAAATCTGCATTGTAATCACCACGTGTAACATATCCGCTAACTGTAACTTCTATGGACTCGTGGTCATCGTCTTGCCAGAATTAAGAGGGCTGTTATTAACTGGGGAAAGTGACTATTAACTATGCCTTTGTATTGTGAAAGCTGATGTTGTAGCACCTCTGAAATCAGCGCAGTGGTCCTGTGAGGGCAGTTGAATAATTCTCCACAACTGTTAGGTCCAGGAAGGGGTGAGGTGCATTTTTTTCGTCTAGTATTAAGCAGTTTAGCTGATACTGATGCCCACACTCACTTTCCAATCTGAGACCTGATCCCAGTATATGAAATATTCGGCACTGGTAATACTTAATTTTACAGGTGACCAGGGTATTACGATGCAGATTGCCTCTTCAAAAAAAGAGAGGACTTGTACTCTATAGCTCCACCTATTGGAAGTAGCGATCCTACAAGTCACAATCAACCCTTTAACGAGTCTTGTAATATGACTTAGGATAAAAGCCAGGGTATTACGAGCATTGCGCAGAGCAGAAAAAGGCAAAAAGGTGTGTATTATGCAAATCAGTCCATAAACCAAAGTCCTCGAAAAAGGACCCAGTAGAGTAAGAGTGGATAATGAAGGTGGTGATAAACTATTTCATTTGTAGTTTTTTTATTAGTATTATTAATCGTAGATCTAAAAGAAGTCCTAGTATTACTGAAAAGGGTTTTTTTTTTCTATAAATATTGGTTGCATAGGGGAAGTCCGCTGAGCCATTTAATGTACAGTAGTTTCAGAAGGAAGTGCGAGGCTGATCGTGACATCCATGACTTTGGTTCAGTACAGCAAATGACAGATGAGCTTGCAGAGGGTCATTCTGGGGAAGACGTGAAGAGGAAGCGAAACAAGTGACTATGGCACCTGATGAATTAGCTTTGAAATGTTCAGGAGGAAAGAGAGCTACTTCAGAAAGCTGATGGTACTGTGGAGCAGAAAGGGAATGCAGCAGAAGAAGGTCCCATCATTTATTACTAGTGCAGTGTGTGATGCTCATTGGCCTGAAGGTAACATAGTTATTAAGGTTGAAGGAAGACTTTAAGTCCATCTAGTTCAACCCATATCCTATCCTAACCTGCCCTAACATGTGATAAAATGTGAGGTTTACATCTGGTTGTGGCATCTGGTGTGTGTGTGGCCTGGGAGGTCCTTGTCTAGGGCAGGGCCGGGATACATCATGGTGTGTGACAGCTCTAATGGGAGAGAATTCCAAGTATGAAGATAGTGTGGAGGAAGTTCTAGTGAAACAGATCTCCTTGCAGTTATGGGCTTCATGTCGGCTCAGTTTAACCCATTCCTGAAAGGATGGCTATCAAATCTGTGAGCCATTTCTGATTTATTATGTTTATTTGATAAGTTGCATCTGAGGGATTGCTGAGGAGCGATACCGTACATTTAGTATGTAATGGTGGTGGCCCTGTAATGTATTCTCCTGCTCTACAGCGGTACTAGATGTAATGGTCACTGTACTTTGCAAATTGCCAAATGAGGTCAAGTTTTCTCAAACAGATTATTTCTTTCTGGCAGAATGCTGATGAAGAGAAACTGCTAATTAATAGTGGGTGATGTGTGCACCAAAAGCAATTTTTACTTTATGCGAGAGATAAGGTCTGAAAAGACCATGCTTTGCTACAGGTTTAAGACCACAAATACCAGTTTTACTTTATAATGAGCCCCTCCTCCTCATTGTATGTTCTGCGCATGAGTTCAAAGCAGCAATGTTCAAACATTTTTATTGTAGGAGTAGATTTGAATTTCCACAGGTTCTGTCTTTTTTTAATTTTTTTTTTACTTTATGGTATCAAAATGATCATAGCTTTTTAAAATCTTAAAGGGGTTGTCCAGGTTTGAGAGGTAAGTCTGCATCCACTGTGACTATAGACCTCAGAATCATGACAGCCTGCGGTGTGCGCACTGTCAAGATTCCCCGGTATTGCTGATGCAAGTGAGTGGTCACATGACTAGACATGGTCACGTGCCGACTAGTCACTCCTGACAGAAGTCGGATTTGACTCATCAGCACCCAGTTTGGCTACATGCAGTCATGTGACTGCCCGCTCGCACTGCACACGGTCATGATTGAGAAGTCTGCACATAGTGACTGAAGACATTGCTCTGAAACCTGGACCACCCATTCAAGGAAACTGTGTTTGTGTGGATTTATTTAAGTCTACAGCCCATAATTCTGATATGAAGACTTAAGCTGCATTTACTGGAAACTGTAAAATAATTAGAGACGCATCCATTTTAGGGGAAAAAGTACCGTTTTTTGGGGGGCAATTGGCAACCATGATGGTTCATCCTTGCCTGCATCCTGGGAATGTTGTGGCACATCTCCTTTTCTGATGTATTCCACATGAATCCGTGAGAATAAAAACGTCACTAGAAGTTCTGTATAAAGGTATATGGGTGCCTATTACTGCCCTGTGCAACTGTAACCCTAAACAGAGCGATGATATGGTTGTGTGCATGAAACCTAAACTTGGCCATACACATTAGGCCAGGTTCATAGTGCGTTCATGCAGTCCGTTCAACGCATAGTGTTGACGGACTTTAACGCGATCGCATAACGCGATTGCGTTTGCTATACCGCTAGCGCAGATGCGTAATCTGTGCTAGTGGTGACGGACCCTCGGACACTACAGACCGCGTCCGACGGTCCGTCACAGAATAACAGCACATCGCTAGCGCATGCCGGTTATGGCATGCGTTAGCGATGCGCTCGGTAATGGGGGTTAATGGCAGCGTTAACGGATTGCGTTACATCGCGTTATGCCGCGGTGTAACGCAATTCGTAAAACGGACTGCATTAACGCAGTATGAACCCTGCCTTAGAAGGCCAAATATACCAATTTCAGCAGACTGTGAGTGTGGGGCTGGGAGGATAGTGTGTATGGTTACTGTACCTAATTTCTACTAGAAATGTTCGACCATCATCACTAGACTATATTATACACTACCAGAGAGAACTGTGCATGGTCTGTGTAGAGAAACACCTTGTTGTCTTCGCTTGCTTTTACTGTTGGCCTTAGCAATACTTTGCTAGCATTCAATACATTAGATAGCATTTTGGAGCTGATTTTTTTTTTTTTTTTTTGCTGTAGCTCATGACTTTTCAGTTGTAGCTTGTAGCCCTGTGCTGAAGCTGCTAACCAAGATTGTCACTGTATATTAATGGAGCAAACCTGCTAAATGACAATCAGATCTGCTATATTACAAGCCATGGAGGGGGATGGGGGAATCATTCTTCTCTAATTGCTACACCTCTCCCATACAGATCTCACACAGAAGTAAAACTGTTAATTTTACACAAGCTGTTAGAATGTTTATAGCACTTATTATTTCCCTCTGAGTTGTAATATCTAAAGACTTAACAAGACAAGCACATGTTGCACAAGAAATGTCAGGCATAGATGTCTTTATGATGCAGATTTTCTCCAGGTGCCCTTTAGCCATTGACTCAAACATTCCTCATTGCCCTGTGTGTTTAGTGGATCTGTTAACCAGATTTCACAATACAAAGTGCATACCTTAAGACCTGATGAGACTAGTGTACTTAAAATCCATGTCACTATGGCTGTTTACTCCTCAACCTCCACCTAGCTTTCCTGATTTATATCTGTGTCCATCCTTACTGTGGCTGCTGAGATCTCACTCTGCTCTGTACAAGCCGCAGCGGTCATTCAGGCTGGGTGGATGGAGACTGAATACACTTGCACTCATAAGCTATTTCATTCTATGGTTGGACTCTGAAAAAAAAAACCTCATCTTAATATCATATATTCTGATATGGATTGTTACGGCTCGAACACCATCCTCAATAGATCTGAGATCTTTTTAATAATTTATGCAGTTTCTAATGTGAAATCTGGTAGCTGGGGTCTTCGGATTTGGAAGCTTTTGAGTTTTCTAAGAGATTCGCTTAGGATTGGGAATAAGGGGGATGTTGAGATGTACTCTTGAGATCAGAGTACTTCTCTGTATAAATGACTGTGTAGTTTCGCTAATGTCTGCCATCATTGTCTAAACTCGGAATGATAATTTATCCCATTCAAACAGGCACACACATCCAGGATATCTAATGCATCCTGCCTACTACCCCATCCACTTCCAACACTTCATTTTTTTTTTTTCAGATTGAGAATACTGAATGTAAGCCAAATGTTACAGGCCCGGGAAACCTGGCGTGTGCTATGAGGGAGTTGGATGAGATGAACAGGTCACTGAATGCAAAATCATTTCTGTGGTTTATAAAAGCACATTCAAAGAGCGGAGATATAATGGCTTTGTATGAGTAAATCGTGCGTTTCTGATAATGATTTATTCTTCTTTATATAGTGCCATCATATTCCATAGTGGTTTCAGACATTATCATCACTCTCCCCACTGGGGCTCACAAAGTGGACACAGTATATTTCAGTATGTTATTGGAGTGTGGGAAGAAATGCATGCAAATACAGCAATACAAACTTGCAGTTGTTGTCCTTGGTGGGATTTGAACCCAGTACCCCAGTGCTGCAAGGCTGCAGTTCTAACCACTAAAACAATGTAGTATTGCATCATTAGTTAATTGTACAAACTCCAGGTTTATGGTACTGTGTACATCAGTGGTTGCCGACTGTTTTTTTTTTTTTTTCCAGCTTGTACTGCTTTCAAGGGTCTTATTAAAACTTAAAGAGGTTCTCTTATGAAGACAAACCCTGTCCATAATGATTAATGTGCAGTAGTGGCTCCCATCCCATTAGATGATTACAAGGATGGGCATATCATTGAATGGTCGCCAGTTCATACAGCTGCAGGAAATATGCCAGGCGACCGCAGCTTCACCCGGTGTAATCGGCTAATCGCCCATGGGGGCTGCATTCTGAAAGTGGTTTTTTCTAGTGAGACCACTCCTTTCAATGACATTTATGGCCCATTAGCCACCTCTGCTGCTCCTCCTCTCTCGGGGCCCCCAAAAATTGTCATAGTATCCATAGTACTATCCATAGTTCCCCCTTAAGGGTAAGACAGCAAACATAGAATTTTCTGGGGATTATTTCTGCAGAAAATTTGCAGGAATACACGGGGACTTCTGTAAAATTTCTTCCACATTCCTGCTGCTATAATATGATATAAAGACTCACAAAAAATTAAATTGCAGTGCAGATGTCCATATATTGCAAAAAGAATCAACTTTATTAGATTAAAACAATGACAGAAACATCAATTGGAAAATGGAGGGACTAAAAGAGTGACAGATGCAAGAAACCGCATAACAGTGTGGCGGAGGTATGAGCAAGTGTCCACATAAAGTGAAGGTATGGTCCCACATAGAAATATAATCAGATAATCATCATCATTATCATATGATTCAATTTAGTATAACACGTGCTCAAAATATCAAAATGTGCATGTCAGACATTGAAATATAACACACACAGCTCAAATAATAAATGTCAGAATCCAAGAATCGGGCAATGATTATAATTACAGCAAATGTGTAACACACCCACATGTACAACCATGTCAAGATCCTATATAGTCAGAGCACCAAGACATAGTCATAAATCAATAGGTCATATAAGATTAGTGAACATACCAGGTAGAAGTATTCAGGACACGGCTCCGACCCCCGCCTCCCCAACGCGCGTTTCGGCTAATGCCTTCCTCAGGGGGCGTGACTTGTGGAATAATTGGTGTCTGTTAGTGTTGAGCGATACTGCTCGATATCTAAAAATATCGTATCGAAATGGTATCGCCGATATCACTAAATATCG
Organism: Oophaga sylvatica; assembly: GCA_033576555.1. NCBI lineage: Eukaryota > Metazoa > Chordata > Amphibia > Anura > Dendrobatidae > Oophaga > Oophaga sylvatica. The sequence goes on from JARQOD010000003.1 coordinate 155,911,820, forward strand.
TCGATATCCGATTCCGATACCGGAAGTCCAATGTAAGTCTATGGGAACAAAATATCGACATTAAAAAAAAAACATTCTTGCCTTGTTGGTTAATTGTACATGAAGGAAAACAACAAAGACTAATGTAGAATGTATTGGGGGAGGTTGAGGAGACAATAAAGGCATACATGTTTAACCCAATGCATTGGAATAGCATTAATATATTTTTTTTTGGAAATACGTTTGGATTGACTAACAAATTGACAATGTTGTTAACCTTTTTTCTATTTTGGCAAATATGTATGTTTCACAACTTTCATGCTCTTCACCTTTTTAACTTTTGCCAGTGCCACACTTTCTCCTTCATAATCTTCAGCAGCATCATCTTTCTCATCAAATTATTCTTCATCTTCACCTTCTTAATCTTCTTCTTAAACTTCTTGCTATTCATGTTTTTGTTTACATTACTCATATTGTTATTATTAAACTAATTAATCTTCATATTCAAATTCTTCATCTTCTTCCTCTTCATCTTCTTCATCATATTCTTATTTGTGACAGAGATTCCTGTACTTGTAATCTGTAAAAGTATGAATTGTTCATCCTTCCGTTCTTGCTGTCACAAAAGATTTAAATTACAACAGTATTTGTCCGTGTTCAGTTTAGCCTGCAGCAGCAGCAGGCATTTTCCAGGGGCACCACGAGGAGGAACGGACTCACCCCCATACACTGCTTAGTCTTCTTCTGCTTAGAATTTAGAGCATATATTTTGCTCTTCATTTTGGTCTTATACTTCATGTTCTTCTGCTTTTTGATCTTTTGCTTATTGTTCTTCTGTCTCTTGTTCTGTATCTTGTAGTTTGTCTTAACCTTCTTTGTCCTGTTGGTGATCTTCTTCTGGGTAATCTTTTATTTTTTCTTTGTGATGGTGTTCAGGCTGGTTGGCTTCATGCTCGTCGTCCTTGTTGTCGTCATCTTCTTCTGGGTGGTCTTTAAGGTCGTCTAATTTCCGAGAAACAGCTGACGTTACTGGAACCCTGACGGGTATCAGATGGAGCAAGAGACAGTGGAAGTAACTAGGACCAGCTGACTGTGCTGGACCCCGGACGGGTAGCAGAAGGAAAAGAGGCAATGTCACAACCGAGTACCAGCTGACGTTACTGTGACACGGTTACTAAGCAGGAGGTACCTGTGCTCCAAAGCACTACCAAGGACCAGCAGACGTTGCTGGAACTCGGATACGGAGATGGAGGCACCTAGGCCAAAGGCACTGGGGAGAACCACTTGACGGTACTGGACCCCGGACGGGTAGCAGAAGGAAAAGAGGCAATGTCACAACCGAGTACCAGCTGACGTTACTGTGACACGGTTACTAAGCAGGAGGTACCTGTGCTCCAAAGCACTACCAAGGACCAGCAGACGTTGCTGGAACTCGGATACGGAGATGGAGGCACCTAGGCCAAAGGCACTGGGGAGAACCACTTGACGGTACTGGACCCCGGACGGGTAGTAGAAGGAAAAGAGGCAATGTCACAACCGAGTACCAGCTGACGTTACTGTGACACGGTTACTAAGCAGGAGGTACCTGTGCTCCAAAGCACTACCAAGGACCAGCAGACGTTGCTGGAACTCGGATACGGAGATGGAGGCACCTAGGCCAAAGGCACTGGGGAGAACCACTTGACGGTACTAGACCCCGGACGGGTAGAAGAACGCACCCATGAAAATGTAAGTTGACAGGACGCAAGCCGTCCGCAGTTACCGAATCACACAGTCCTACAGTGGGTGCTTATCCTATTGTCACAATGGAAACCGCCTTTATTTACATATCCCACAGCACACATAGGAATCACCTAAACTGCAGGCACCATAGAGTCGGCTAACCCGAATGCAACACGACAGCACAACTTATTGGAGGATAATTGACGTTCACACTGCCAGGAAACAGCTGTCGTGCTGTAACCAGGCTGGCCAGGAGTCAGTACCCCTGCCAATTACTTACGAGCAACAAATGGCGGTGTTGTAGCCCAGGGAGTAGAGTTCAGGTGGTAGAAAGATGAACATAACAGGAGACATGGAAAACGTTGCCAAACAGTTATTTAATCTGAAAACGGACAGGCAAATTCAGGTGAGATCCATGCCTTGTTCATTTTCAGAAAAGTAAGCCGGTCTACATTCTCTGAGGATAGTCGCATGCGACGGTCTGTTACTACACCACCTGCAGCACTAAAGACACGCTCAGATAATACACTGGCAGCAGGGCAAGCCAGCACCTCCAATGCATACTGGCTAAGCTCTGGCCATGTATCCAACTTAGAGACCCAAAATTTGAAAGGGGAAGAGGCATCTGGGAGTACACTTAGAGGGAAAGCCAAGTAGTCTGTCACCATCTTACGGAAACGTTTTTTCCTGGTGACTGGAGCCGTCTCGGATGGTGTAGACCTTGCTGGCGCTGTCACAAAACTTTGCCACATTTGTAACATACAGTTCTTGCCCTGTGCAGAGGCGCTGCTTCTGCTCCCTCTTGTTGTAGAGGTGTCTACACTGCCTCGACGCACAGAGCTGCTTTGTAAAGCAGTAGCAGCAGCAGCAGCTCTCTCGGCTGGAATGTACAACAGTATGGATTGCACCAGTGTGTCTTGGTACTCCTGCATTTTACGGTCCCGGTTCACCGGTGTGATGAGGGTTTGTAAGTTGTCCCGGTAGCGAGGGTCTAGGAGGGTGTACACCCAATAATCTGACGTGCTGAGAATGTGGGCGATGCGGCGGTCGTTTCTCAGGCACTGAAGCATGAAATCAACCATGTGCTGCAGACTCCCAACTGGCCAACAAAGGCTGTCCTCTGGAAGAGGCGTCATCTCTGTCTCCTCTGCATCACCCCACCCTCGCTCTACATACTGACTACAGCGTTGTGTACCTCCCTCTGTAGGGATTTCTTCCTCCTCCATTGACTCCTCCTCCTCCTCATCCTCCTCACAAAGTGAGCCCTGCCCAGCCCTTTGTGAGGAACCACGTTGCGCTGACTGTCCTGAAGGTAATTGAATTTGTGACTCCTCATCCTCCTCCTCTTCCAAAACCTCTTCCTTTAGTGCTTTCAGTGATTTCTGAAGCAGGCAGATAAGGGGGACAGTCATGCTGACTAGTGCATCATCTGCACTCGCCATCCGCGTTGAGACATCAAACGCACGCAAAACGTCGCAGATGTCCTTCATAGAGGCCCACTCAGTAGTGGTGAAGTGTGAACGGCGCAAATTGCGAGTTGATTGCGCCTGTTGCAGCTGATACTCCATTACTGCTGGCTGCTGCTCACACAACCGCTCCAACATATGTAACGTGGAATTCCACCTGGTGGGTACGTCACATATGATGCGATGTTCAGGAAGGCGAAATCTGACTTGCAGAGCTGCAATGCGCGATCTGGCCATGCTGGAACGTCGCAAGTGAGCGCACTCTAGGCGGACCTTGTGCAGCAGTGCATCAAGATTCGGATAGTCCCTCAAAAAACTCTGCACGACCAAGTTGAGCACATGTGCCAGACATGGTATGTGAGTGAGGTTGCCAAGGCCCAGAGCTGCCACCAGATTTCGGCCATTGTCACACACTACCAAGCCTGGCTGGAGATTAGCTGACAAAAACCACACGTCGCTCTCCTGCTTGATGGCATCCCAGAGCTCCTGCGCTGTGTGGCTTCGATTCCCCATGGGAATTAATTTCAGTACGGCCTGTTGACGTTTGGCCACGGCTGTGCTCATATCGGTCGCAACAGGTAAGCGTTCACGGGTCCATGTGGAGGTATACCGTGACGGCTCGTGCAGCGATGATTCTGAGGAACTGGAGTAGGAGGAGGAATCAATGTGCACAGACTGGATTCCTGCAATCCTTGGAGTTGGCAGAACACGTACAGCGCCACTGGCAAGATCTGTACCCGGCTCCACAACATTGACCCAATGGGCAGTGAGGGAAAGGTATCGTCCCTGGCCATGGGTACTGGTCCACGCATCGGTGGTCAGGTGGACCCTGCTACTGACGGCGTTTAGTAGCGCATGTTTAATGTTTCCCTCAACATGTTTTTGCAGAGCAGGGACAGCTTGCCTGCTGAAATAAAATCGGCTTGGCACATTATATTGTGGGACTGCCAATGCCATAAAGTTCCTGAAACTGTCAGTCTCCACCAGCCTGAATGACAGCATTTCAAGGGACAGGAGTTTTGCAAGGCCAGCATTCAGAGCCTGTGCTCGTGGATGGTTTGCCGAGTATGGCCATCTTTTATCCCATGCCTGTGTTACCGATGGCTGTTTTTTGTTCTGGGAGTGTGACGATGACTGTGAACTTGCTGCAGTGGGTGGAATAACAGTTTGTCTATGGACAACAGTGACCGAGGTTCTTCCATGGAGATCCTGTGAGGAAGCCGAACCAGGTGTGTGAGAGCTGGAGGTAGAGGCTCGAACATGACCTAAAGATGTAGGTGCTGCTGTAGGTTGGCCTACATCTCCAGTGTGTCTTTGGAACTCAGCTACGTGCTTTGTCCGTACATGTTTCCACATATTTGTGGTATTCAGGTTCCTGATATTTTTACCTCTTTTAACTTTTTGCTTACACAGCTTGCATTGAACATAGCAAATATCATCTACAAGTCTGTCAAAAAAGGACCACGCAGTGCAAGTCATGGGAGCGCCAATTTTGACAGTTCTAAGAGAACTGCTCCCAACAGGTGCCAAACTGGAGGCTACAGGCAAGCGAGTCTGCAGCCTACCTCTCCCTCCTCTTTGTACCGTTGGGACAATCTCTTCCTCAGAGCTGCTCCCACCACCTTCCTGTTGCTCACGCCATGTTGGGTCTCGGACTTCATCATCTGCACTACCCTCTTCCAACACCTGCTGCTGTTGGATGGTCTGGGCAGCACCATGCTCCACAAAACCTGGCACCTGAGTCTCATCATCATCATAAGATGCGTTCTGCGGTGTGCTGTCCATCGGCACTGGCTCACCCGCCTCTTCAGATTGAGAGAGACACAGCTGTTGCGCATCACTGCATACTCCCTCTTCTTCAAATTGCAGAATGCTGCTTGCCTGTGCCCGTGTTTGCGAGCCAACAGATTCTGAGAACAGAAGCAGAGACTCAGCTGGCTCCTGTACAGAACTCTCTGACTGCCTGGGCAATTTGACAGGCGGTGAACAGACAGATGGTTGCTCAACAGTGTTGTGTTCCTGAGAGGAGGTGGAAGGAATTGAAGTCGATGCATTGGCTGCCATCCAACCAACAACGGCTTCAATTTGTTCTTCCAGCAGCAGGGGGGCACGCCGAGCTCCTACCAAAGTGCGCATAAAGGAACGCTCATGGGTAAAACTGGTGGATGCTGTGTCACTGAGGGCGGCAGCAGCCACAGAATCCCCACGTCCTCTCCCTGCTGAAACTCCACGGCCACGACCACGTGCCTTACTCACTGACTTCTTCATCTTGGTAGATTGATAAAGAAAGTCAGAAAAGTTATAAGGCCTAAGTGTGGTTATTACGCAGAGACTGAAGTGAACACTGAAACACAACTGTTCACAATCTGTGAAAGGCTACTCCTTTGTCTACTTCTATAGTGTTTGCAACCAATGTATTGGATACGGATGGAAGCGCGTCACACTAATAGTTAAATTGCATGGAGCTGCAAGAATTACACTGAAGGAAAAAAAAAAGAGTCTGTGAGTGACATGTGCAGATGCCTACAGACAGCGTTGCATGCAGAGCAAACTGCAGCGTCACCTGCACTCACACACACCTTGCAGAGCTGTTAAAACAACACTGCAGGCAAAAGGAAGCTTTACACAGTGGTTGGTGCTAGCCTGCCTACAGCACAGTACACTAAATCGCAATCTCTAACTGTCCCTCAGAGTCAGCACAGCAGCGTTCTGTCCCTTACTGAATTCACAGCACAGTGACGCTAAAATGGCGGCGGCGGCGCGCCTTTTATAGTGCATTCTGACATCATTTCAGCATCCAATCACAGCCATGCCATTAGTTAACATGACCGCAGCAATACAGGATGTGCCCACACTTCTTAGGATTCCTCATTGGCTGACTAAAATCACATTGCCTCGCAAAGAATTATGGGAACTTCCGATTCCGGTATTCGATAAGACGAAAATATCGAAACAAATTATCGAAAGGCCGATAGAGCTAATATCGGCCGATACCCGATATTTGCAGTATCGTATCGCTCAACACTAGTGTCTGTCTATTTATAGCTGTCATAATGAAAATGAAGTGCCGAACAGCTGTAGACTGATCCGCCCCCATAGCAGCGTCACAACCGCTGACGTCGGCACACAGGGCCCATGTGACCGAACGTCAGAAGGTGGGCGGAGACTAAGGGATCACGACCAGGCGACAGACTGCGCATGTGCCGAAAGTAACGGCGGCCATCTTAATTCAGGGCAAGATCGCAGAAAAAATGCCCTGAAGTGACCGCATATAAATCTAAGAAAAAGAATCATGTAGGCGCTTCATAAAAGATAATGGGGCATATATAAATGTATAAATATCAATATAGCCGTCACTAGAAAGTCAAATTAGGACGGCAGACAGCGCATGCGCCAGAAATGACGGCGGCCATCTTAATTCAGGGCATAATCAATAAAGTGCCCAAAGGTGACCACATATGAATGCAAACGAGCAAGACAAGTAAACATACAAGCATAGCTTTAAAGGTAATTTAAGGGATAAGTAAAGACATGTATCATTCTTAATCAGTGCTAATGTAGCCAAGATAAATTAATTTATGTAGAGCAGTTACATTGACATATAAATAATTATTACAGAATAGTAGAGAAATACATATTTCTCATAACTCCAATATGTACATGTATATAATTTACATATCGACATGCCCCACAGAATAAAATACCAAAGAGAAGCGTAGTATGACAGCCTCAAAAAGCATATGGATATCCGTGGGTGTGTTTGTGTGTGTGTGTGTGTGTGGTGTGTGTGTGTGTGTATATATACAGTACAGACCAAAAGTTTGGACACACCTTCTCATTCAAAGATTTTTCTGTATTTTCATGGCTATGAAAATTGTAGAATCACACTGAGGGCATCAAAACTATGAATTAACACATGTGGAATTATACATTACACTTTGCAAAAAAGTGTGAAACAACTGAAAATATGTCTTATATTTTAGGTTCTTCAAAGTAGCCACCTTTTGCTTTGATTACTGCTTTGCACACAGAAAAGGTGAACGGATGGACTCTACATGCCTGGTTCCCACCGTGAAGCATGGAGGAGGTGGTGTGATGGTGTGGGGGTGCTTTGCTGGTGACACTGTTGGGGATTTATTCAAAATTGAAGGCATAGTGAACCAGAATGGCTACTACAGCATCTTGCAGCGGCATGCTATTCCATCCGGTTTGCGTTTAGTTGGACCATCATTTATTTTTCAACAGGACAATGACCCCAAACACACCTCCCGGCTTTGGAAGGGCTATTTGACCAAGAAGAAGAGTGATGGGGTGCTACGCCAGATGACCTGGCCTCCACAGTCACCAGACCTGAACCCAATTGAGATGGTTTGGGGTGAGCTGGACCGCTCACCGCTTCAATTTTGAATAAATCCCCAACAGTGTCACCAGCAAAGTACCCCCACACCATCACATCCTCCATGCTTCACGGTGGGAACCAGGCATGTAGGGTCCATCCTTTCACCTTTTCTGCGTGCAAAGCAGTAATCAAAGCAAAAGATGGCTACTTTGAAGAACCTAGAATATAAGACATATTTTCAGTTGTTTCACACTTTTTTGTTAAGTGTAATGTATAATTCCACATGTGTTAATTCATAGTTTTAATGCCTTCAGTGTGATTCTACAATTTTCATAGTCCTGAAAATACAGAAAAATCTTTGAATGAGAAGGTGTGTCCAAACTTTTGGTCTGTACTGTATATATATATATATATATATATATATATATATATATATATATTTATATATATATATATATATATATATATATATATATATATATATTCAAAACAATTGTCCGTGCATACATGTCCATGCACACATATACAGCATAAATATATAATGACGAAGAAAAATTCCAACAGTCTTAATGTATGATAACCGGAATCATAAAGGCTCAATAATTTCATCCACCCTTGATATATGATGATAGGCACAGACATGGACATCCAAAGAAAGTTCATCCGATGTTGAATGACACCTCTTCCAAATATTTCCACGTGACAAACAGGCAAAGCATAGCAAGTCACTAGAAAATCACAAGTTAAAAGTTAAAATAAAGAAATATAAAAACACCATGCGGGAAGCACTGTACACAATTTAATAAGATGAAACAACCGGTCAGAGAAACGGGGCAAAGGAGATGCATTAATTTAAACCAGAGGGATGGACAGTATTGAGTAGCCAGATCCATCTCGTCTCCAACTTAGCCAACCTACTGGACAGAGCACCACCTCTGATATTGATCCTCAGGGATTCGATACCGCGCACACGTAACAGGGAGCTATCACAATTGTGGAACTCCCTAAAATGGCGCGGCAGTGTCTTGAGGGTGGATATATCCGTGTGACCGGAGGCCGCCTGGATGCCCAAAACATGCTTTCTCACACGCACCTTAAATTGGCGCGTAGTGAGTCCGACATAAATTAAATTACATGGACACCAAGCATAATGGATCACATATCTGGTTTTGCATGTTATGTGTTGCTTGATATTATAGACCTTTGAATTGTCTGAATTAGTAAACGTGTCACAGCGATCTATGTTGGGACAGGCGACACCCCTGCCATACGGCCTACATCCACCCCCAGCCCTCAGATCGTCGAGGAAGGTAGGTATCCTCTGTCCAGTATAATGGCTTGGAGACGAGATGGTCACTCAGATTTTTTTGCACGACGGAATGCCATTGAGGGATTTTTAGGGATAATTTTACCCAAAATCGGGTCAATTCTCAAGATTGGCCATGCCCTCTAGAATAGTGCGAACTCTATCTGATTGTGAACTAAATGATGTTACAAATCTTATCACACTATCAGTTGGTTTAGTTGTCGACTCCGTCCTATATAGTAACTCATGTCGGGAGGCATGCTTGGATCTATTATACGCCCTCTTAATTATCCTCCGGCCATATCCACGTACCATAAATCGTTGTTTCAGTTCCTCCGCTCTATATTCAAAGTCAGCGTTAGATGAACAAATACGTCGGAGACGGAGGAACTGACCAACTGGAACTGACTTGATCATATGGCGTGGATGGCCAGAGGATGCGTGTAGGAGGGTGTTAGTAGCGGTTTCTTTTCTGAATATATCAGTCTGCAAACCTCCTGACGGGTCCCTCCTAATCGTCACATCCAGAAAATCAAGAGTAACATCACTATGTACAAATGTCAAATGGATGTTACGATCATTACTGTTAAGAGTATTGATCAGCTGCTCAAGGTCGACGGGTGTGCCTTGCCAGATGAAGAAGATGTTGTCAATGTAGCGTGTCCATAATGGGACACTGTCCATCAACCCCTGTTCATCAGACAAGAAGAGGTCCCTCTCCCACAGCCCCAGGAAGAGCCTGGCATAGGCCGGCGCAAAGGCCGCCCCCATGGCGATCCCCTAGAGCTGTAGGTAGAAGGACCCCTTAAACACAAAAAAAATTGTGAGTGAGTGCAAGCTCCGGTAGTTCCAGTCAGGAAGTCCCTCATAACCAATGACAAGGAGGAAGTATTAAGAAAGTATTGTACTTCCATTAGTCCATCCTTGTGTTTGATGTTCGTATAGAGGGACTTCACATCTGCTGAAACTAGTAGAGAGTGATCCTCAAGACACAACCCGTCGACCCTGCGCAGCAGATCACCCGTATCCTGGAGGAAGGAAGGGAGGCCTGAGACCAAGGGTTGGAGATGGAAGTCTATCCATTTATTAATATGCTCCAGGAAGTTCCCATTGCCAGAAATGATTGGTCTCCCAGGTGGCGCGGAGGCATTTTTGTGAATCTTAGGGAGGAGATACAGAGTTGAGACAGTGGGCTCCTGAACAACCAAGGCTGCGGCAAATTTCTTGGAGATAATGCCGTCCTGGAGGGCCCGTTTTAGGATATTATCCAATTGGACAGAATATGCCGAGAGAGGATTATAGGTGAGCCTCCTATAGTTGGTAATATCATGGAGCTGACGGTATGCCTCTTTCTCGTACATATCAGTGGGCCACAGGACAACATTACCTCCCTTGATAGCCGGTTTAAAGATAACATCAGGAAGCTCACGGAGATATCTCAACCTGTTCCTCTCCTCCCGAGTCAAATTGTCATTCACAAATCTTCTAGGATTTTTTTGTAATTCCTCTGTCGCCACCTGGACGAACAAATCTATATTGGTACATGATGACAATGGAGGGAACCTCCTGGAGCGCGGACGGATAGATGGAGAAATCTTACCTCCAGAATTTGTGTGTTCTATAGCCAATTCTTCCAAGATCCTCAAGGCCTCCTGTTCCTTCTCTGTTGGAAACAAAGAATGCAGGGAATTGGTGTTAAAATACCTCTTAAACAGCAATGATCTTGCAAATATATGCAAATCTTTTATAGTGGTAAATATATCGATACTGGATGTAGGCGAGAAGGAGAGACCCCTACCGAAAAGCCGCAAATCAACATCAGAAAGAGAATGGTGACTTAAATTAATGACCTTATTATCACGCAGAGTCAAGGCTGTAGATGCATTTCTCTTATATGGATGGTAGGAGTGGTCTCTAAGCCTTGTGCTCTCCATAGATCCAGTTGTAGTGCCAGACAGGGCCGATACATCAGAGCGGTTACTCATAGAGGAGATTGAAATATTGGATGCACTTTTATGGAGATTTCCCTGGTTTGCACTCCTCCAATGGTATACTTTTTTTGATTGATAATCTTTCAGTTCCCTTGCATATTTTTTCATTTGGGTATCCTGAATTTTCTTAACCGTTATATCAAGGGTCTTATCAAGATCAGTTTCAATTAACTGAATTTGCTCTGATGAATAATTAGAGCGCAAATCAGATTGTATGGAATCAATGGATACATCCAATTCCTTAATTTTATTAGAGTTAAGCTCAATGAGAAGGTCCATAAGGGAAAAAGCACAATTGTTGCATGCCTCCTCCCATTTGCCAATAAAGACAGAGTCTTCAACAGGGAATGAAGGGATCACCTTTACCCGTAACCCCCTAGGAATCATTTTATTACTTTTATATTTTTCCAGAAACAATTTGTTCCACCATAATTTAGATCTTTTATCAAGCATCTTCTTAATGGTGGAGCATTTCTCCTCCCAGGAGGAATCAACCGGTTGCTGAATATCAGACACCCTACTACCAAAGACTTTATCCATTTGATTGAGCCACAACTTCTTTCTGGCTCGAAAGTCCATTGTGTAGACCAAGATACCTGTGCATAACACAGAGAAAATTAGCATTGCATGTGGAAAACACAGAAAGCTACCAGCATCTACTATAATCATTAATACATAATATTTGTCATACGGGTAGCTAAATTGAAGGATAGTGTGGGACACACTGCATATATACATATAAAGACTCAAAAAATTGCAGTGCAGGTGTCCATATATTGCAAAAAGAATCAACTTTATTAGATTGACTTGGAAGAATTGGCTTTAGAACACACAAATTCTGGAGGTAAGATTCCTCCGTCTATCCGTCCGCGCTCCAGGAGGTTCCCTCCATTGTCATCATGTACCAATATAGATTTGTTCGTCCAGGTGATGACGGAGGAATTACAAAAAATTCCTAGAAGATTTGTGAATGACAATTTGACTCGGGAGGAGAGGAACAGGTTGAGATATCTCCGTGAGCTTCCTGATGTTATCTTTAAACCGGCTGACAAGGGAGGTAATGTCGTCCTGTGGCCCACTGATATGTACGAGAAAGAGGCATACCGTCAGCTCCATGATATTACCAACTATAGGAGGCTCACCTATAATCCTCTCTCGCATATTCTGTCCAATTGGATAATATCCTAAAACGGGCCCTCCAGGACGGCATTATCTCCAAGAAATTAGCCGCAGCCTTGGTTGTTCAGGAGCCCACTGTCCCCTATATTCATGTTAAGTGCAGGAAGTAGATTGCAGGTGCTGACCTCATTGCAGTCTTCACATCCGAAGGATTCTGCTTCCCTTTCACTGCCGTTTTTCTGCACCATCAGGCCTGTGTGTCCTGGTGGTTGGTGCACTGCATTGTGGCCCCCGGGCTGCAGGTTGCACTCACCTGGCGTCTATGATAAAATAGTTTGCATGTTTATAGCCGTTTGAGATTGGTTTTCATATTGAAACCAGCAAAGATCTGCCATGTCTCTTGTACCATCTTCTATGACCGAGAGGTAACCATTTTGAAGTTGATTATTTTGATCTGTGATGCTGTAATTTACAAGCCATTAGTGCATCAGGTCATTAAGGAGACAAATGCACTAATGGAGCTTTCTGGCCGTGCCAGAGAGCAGAGCTAAGCTGGATTTATACTGTCAGTGCTGGGGAGGAGGGTGCAGGGTTGTGTGTCTGCTATCTGCAGTATACAAGCATGCACCTCCTGCACAGCAGCGCTAGCGGCTCACAAATTCTAAAGGGCTGGAGTGGATGGACAAACCTACATCTGCCAGTAAAGGACTGCCTGTCAATGGCCAGGCATCACGTAAAATTGGCTTGGTTCCCTCACAGTTTTCCATGCTCCTCTCCTACCAGCATATCACGAGCTTAGTCTTGCCACGGACATTCTTTGGTCTGCTGCCAAATGGCTAGGACGCATCGGTGAAAAATTTCCAGCATACTATTCTAACCTGATAAATGTGCTAACCCCTGTCATATCATAAACTGCGTTGCACTGGGCATCCTGGTATGGACTAGCAACAGTACAGTCAGATATCTGCTGCCACAGCCAGTCTTCTGGTGTCCATATTATAGGAGTGATCTTGTTGTCGAGGACAGATTTCCATGCTGGTGCCAGTTGTGTATAGGTACACCAGTGGAGTGCATGGTAGCGCTATATCCAGTGTGGTCCTTGTTGGCTCAGTCTCAGAGAATACATTGATCGTTATAGAAATAGTGTGCACGTTCCCCCAGGAGCCCACTCATTGAAGTGAGGATTACAGTTCCTGATGTATCTGCTTAGTGGGAACAGACTGGCACCATGTGCAGGTGAGCGGAGAAGCCTCCATAGAGAGACGGGCTGTAGATCACATCATACACATTACTTCCCGCTGTGCACTGCTGTCATCACTTTCTGACTCTGTGTCAAAATGCCATCTGTCGTCTCCTGCAGTCACAGCCAGGAGCAAGAGAATCTATCCGAATTATCCAACTCCCCAACTGTTAACGTCATCCACACCTTGATTTATGCAATTTGTTGTCCCCTGACTATAATATTGCTGATGGAAGCCATGGTCCACTACTGGAGAACCCCAGCTTAATCAGTTAAGGATCCCAAGTAGGATGAAAACTGTGGATACTCCCCTTACATAGTAAGAGGCTGAAATGATAACGGCCGCAGCTGATATGGAATGGACAAGGTAACTGTTAGGTGGATTCATAACTGGCTTAGTGATAGGACCCAAAGAGTGGTAGTTAATGGCTGCACATCCAGTTGGAAGAATGTCTCAAGTGGGGTACCACAGGGCTCTGTCTTGGGCCCTGTATTGTTCAACATCTTTATCAATGATTTAGATGAAGGAATTGAGGGTAAACTGATTAAATTTGCTGATGACACAAAGCTAGGAGGGATAGCTAATACTAGAGAAGAGAGAGAGAGGATTCAAAAAATATAAATAAACTGGGTAAGTGGGCAGCAACTAACAGAATGGTTTTTAACAGGGAAAAATGCAAAGTACTATATCTGGGAAATAAAAATGAAAAAAGCGTATACAGAATGGGAGGAATTGTCATGTGTGCATCGCCACGAAGATCGTCGCGGTTGCACATTCTGACTTCTCACAGCTGAGTTGCTGTTTCTTTGTGTTTGGCAGTTAAGGAGTTAATTCTGTCTGTGCTCAGTTCTGGGACTGGGTGCAGTTTTCTCCCGGCTGCAATTGATTATTTGTTGATTGGTTTCCTTTAAATCTCTGGTTGTCTGTGTTGGGAGTTGCCAGTGAAATTCTTCATGCAGACCACAGATAGGATTGTATCTGTATAGACTTAAGTTAAAGAGCTCCTTAGTTGTTTTAAGCTCACCTTACTTAGAGTTTAATATCCCAGATCATTTATGTTCCTTCTGTGTTTGAGTGTGTATGCAAGTCTGTGTTTTCTCCAGTCTGTCTTATATGTCTAATCTGTGTATTTAGCAGAGATCAGCCCATATCCCTTTGGTGGTAATCAGAATCCTTCTTAGGACTGATTACAGGGTTCAGGGACTGATAGGAGACAGGGTTAGGCTGGAGACTTGGACCTCTGAACCATTATCAGTACCTCCAAGGTGAGGGATTAGTTAGGACCCCAGTTTAGGGTCAGGTTAGACCCCCGGTCCTCCTCTTTCCTGTGACAGTGTATCAAGTCCTCAAGATTAACCCTGAGTTCAACGGATATCGTGTCAGGTAAATCTATTCTATATTTACATGCTGATGTTGCTAATCTATATGTTGTATAGAGTGTTGTTCTTTTAAGAATAGTTTACTGACATCGTACACATATCATAAGACCGCGTGACATTTTCACTGGCCCATAAAATTATTCCCAGTTGCCATGGATCCAGTAGCCCAGCTGGCTCTGCAGTTGCAGGGATTATCCATGGAGCTGACGGACATTAAGTCCAAAGTTTTGTCTCCCTCGGAGCAAACCAGATTTGAACCTAAAGTAGCTCTCCCGGACAGGTTCACTGGTGGGCGAGACAAATTTTTTACCTTCAGGGAAGCATGTAAATTGTATTTTCGGCTTCGGCCTCGATCATCAGGGAGTGAAGAGCAGAGAGTGGGAATTGTTATCTCGCTCCTACAAGGGGACCCTCAATCCTGGGCCTTCTCCCTTCCTCCGGGATCCCCGGCTCTACAGTCAGTAGATCGATTTTTTACTGCCCTGGGTTTGGTATATGATGACCCAGATCGGGTCTCTCTTGCTGAGACAAAATTACGTAAGATACAGCAGGGAGATCGTCCGGCGGAGGAATTTGCTTCTGAGTTCCGTAGATGGGCCACAGATACTCAGTGGAATGACCCAGCTCTTAGGAGCCAGTTTTGTCATGGGCTTTCTGACAAATTAAAGGACGTTTTGGCTCAGTATGATTCTCCTCCATCACTGGAGGCTGCTATGGCCCTAGCTATCCGTACTGATAGACGGCTCCGGGAGAGGTGCGAGGTAACTCCGCCCCCTGTTGTTACTCCACCTACTACTAAAGTCCCTTATGTTGAGGTTCCCCTTGTCTGTTCGGAGGAGCCTATGCAGTTGGGAGGGACATCATTTCGTAGGAGGGGATTGGCGGTACGCCGCAGGACTAGAAGGTGTTTCTTCTGCGGGAAAGAGGGACATTTTGTTGGGGATGTCCATCCCGTGCCTTGTTGAGCAAAAAGTCGCCGGAAAACTGTTAATCCCAGGTTGTGTGGTGGACGACAACCTGGGAGTATGTATTTCGTCCGCTAGTTCTTCTCAGTTCCTTGTACCAGTGGAGGTGGTGGTTGGTACGAGAGTGGAGAGATTTTCTGTTCTTCTTGATAGTGGGTCCGGGGCTAATCTGGTTGACGCTCAGTTTGCTCAGGCTCAAGGTATGCATCTGAGTGTATTGGTCAAACCGATCCCTATATTCTCCATTGACGCCAGGCCTCTCGGCCAAGGTAGCTTTGTTCATGAGGTTCATAACATTGACCTTCGGGTAGGGGCAATACATAGGGAACTATTATCTTGTTATGTGTTGGAGGGTCTACCTACTCCTATTGTGTTGGGACTTCCTTGGTTGGTTAAACATAACCCTGTGATTAATTGGCAGTCCAGAGATATAAGCCAATGGGGGGAGTTTTGCAAAAGTAACTGCATGAACACAGTCATCAGTGCGGTCGTGCCTAGTACTTTGCCTCCTTTTTTGGAGGACTTTGGGGATGTGTTCTCTGAGGAGGGGTGTCAGGAGTTGCCTCCTCATCGCGTGTATGACTGCTCTATTAATTTACTTCCTGATGCTAAGTTACCTAAAGCTAGGTATATATAACCTTTCTGGTCCTGAGAGGCAGGCTATGAAATATTATATTTCGGAAAGTCTGGCCAAAGGGCATATTAGACCTTCATCTTCCCAGTGGCCGCGGGGTTCTTCTTTGTGAAGAAAAAAGATGGAGGCCTACGCCCTTGCTTGGATTTCCGCGAACTTAATCGGATTACTGTTCGAGATCCGTATCCACTCCCTCTGATTCCTGATCTCTTCAATCAAATTGTTGGCGCCAAATGGTTCTCTAAATTGGATCTCAGGGGGGCGTATAATCTGATTAGGATAAAAGAGGGGGATGAGTGGAAAACGGCGTTTAACACGCCGGAGGGACATTATGAGAACCTTGTCATGCCTTTTGGTCTGACTACTGCACCAGCAGTATTCCAACATTTTGTTAATGACATTTTTCGTCATCTGGTGGGGCTGTTTGTGGTCGTATATTTGGATGACATTTTAATTTACTCACCAGATCTTGTGTCTCACCAGGAGCATGTGAGACAGGTGTTGCAGATCTTGCGAGACAATAAACTATACGCCAAACTGGAAAAGTGTGTATTCGCCGTACAGGAACTTCAGTTTTTGGGTTTCTTGGTGTCAGCCTCCGGTTTCCGTATGGACCCTGAAAAGGTGAGAGCAGTGCTTGAATGGGATCAGCCAGAGGATTTAAGGCTCTGCAGCGTTTTCTGGGGTTTGCTAACTACTACCGGAAATTTATTTGTAATTTCTCATCTGTTGTCAAACCTCTCACTGACATGACAAGAAAAGGGACGGATTTTTCTAAATGGTCGGACAAAGCTTGCCAAGCTTTTTCCTCTTTGAAAAAATGTTTTGCTTCGGCACCCGTTCTCATCCAACCAGATGCATCACAGCCGTTCGTTGTGGAGGTGGACGCGTCTGACGTAGGGGTGGGTGCAATATTGTCCCAGGGTCCGTCCCCTGGTAAATGGCATCCGTGCGCTTTCTTTTCTAAAAAATTGTCGTCCGCCGAAAGGAATTATGATATCGGCAATAGGGAACTTTTGGCCATTAAGTTGGCTTTTGAAGAATGGCGTCACTTTTTGGAGGGGGCAGTCCACCCGGTCACCGTCATTACTGATCACAAGAACCTGCTGTATTTGGAATCTGCTAAGCGTCTGAATTCCAGACAAGCTCGATGGTCGTTGTTTTTTACCAGGTTTAATTTTGTTGTCACTTATCGCCCTGGATCTAAGAATGTTAAGGCGGATGCCTTGTCTCGCAGTTTCCCAGGGGCCGGGAAAATGGATGACCCGATTCCTATCCTTCAGGAGGGGGTGGTAGTGTCGGCTGTATGTTCTGAGCTTGAGGAGGAGGTGTTAGAGGCTCAGGGGGACGCCCCTGCAGGACCTCCAGGGAGACTGTTTGTCCCAAATCAGTTGAGACAAAAGGTTATTGAGGCACATCATAATTCTGCTTTAGCAGGACATCCAGGGAGTAAGGCTACTTTAGATCTCCTTTCTCGCCGGTTTTGGTGGCCTAACGTTAATAAAGATGTTTTAACTTTTGTCGCGTCCTGTGGGGTTTGTGCTCGCTCTAAGACCCCTCATACCCGTCCGTCTGGGACCCTCTTACCCTTGAAACTTCCGGAGCGTCCATGGACTCATTTGTCTATGGACTTCATCACGGACCTTCCTCAGTCGTCAGGGAAGACTGTCATACTGGTGGTTGTTGACAGGTTCAGTAAGATGGCACATTTCATTGCTCTTCCTGCCCTCCCTAATGCTAAAACTCTGGCGCAGGTGTTCATTGGGGAGATTGTGAGACTTCATGGGTTGCCTTCTGATGTGGTGGCAGATAGGGGGTCTCAGTTTGTGTCCAAGTTTTGGAGGGCATTTTGTTTACGTCGGGGGATGCAATTGTCATTTTCCTCGGCTTTTCATCCGCAGACCAATGGTCAGACAGAGCGTCTGAATCAAAGCCTAGAGACTTATCTTCGGTGTTTTGTCTCAGAGAACCAGGAGGACTGGTCTTCTTTCTTGCCTCTGGCAGAGTTCGCTCTTAACAACAGGCGGAGCGAGTCCACTGGTAAGTCCCCGTTTTTTGGGGCATATGGTTTTCATCCCCAGTTTTGTACATTCAATGGGGGGGGCCCTTCTGGGGTTCCTGAGGAGGAGCGTTTCTCGTCGTCACTTGCTTCAGTGTGGAGAGGTGTATTGAATAATCTGAGTGCTATGGGGAACCGTTATAAACGTATGGCTGATAGGAGGAGAGTTTCTGGTCCAGATCTTAATGTGAACGATCTGTATGGTTGTCTACCAGGAATATAAAACTTAAAGTTCCCTCCTGGAAGCTGGGCCCCAGATTCATCGGGCCGTACAGGATCAGTTCCATAATTAATCCTGTGGCATTTCGTCTGGACCTCCCTCCTACGTTTAAAATTCATAATGTGTTCCACAAGTCATTACTTAAGAGGTACGTGGCACCAGTCATACCATCACCTCTACCTCCTCCTCCAGTGGTGGTCAATGGTAACTTGGAGTTTCAAGTGTCAAAGATCATTGACTCACGTCTGAATCGCCGGTCCCTTCAGTACTTGGTGCATTGGAAGGGGTATGGTCCAGAGGAGAGGACGTGGGTTCCTGCGTCTGACATTAACGCAGATCGTTTGGTGCGGACCTTCCACAGAACTCACCCGGGCAAACCTGGCCCTGAGGGTCCGGAGGCCCCTCGTAGAAGGGGGGGTACTGTCATGTGTGCATCGCCACGAAGATAGTCGCGGTTGCACATTCTGACTTCTCACAGCTGAGTTGCTGTTTCTTTGTGTTTGGCAGTTAGGGAGTTAATTCTGTCTGTGCTCAGTTCTGGGACTGGGTGCAGTTTTCTCCCGGCTGCAATTGATTATTTGTTGATTGGTTTCCTTTAAATCTCTGGTTGTCTGTGTTGGGAGTTGCCAGTGAAATTCTTCATGCAGACCACAGATAGGATTGTATCTGTATAGACTTAAGTTAAAGAGCTCCTTAGTTGTTTTAAGCTCACCTTACTTAGAGTTTAATATCCCAGATCATTTATGTTCCTTCTGTGTTTGAGTGTGTATGCAAGTCTGTGTTTTCTCCAGTCTGTCTTATATGTCTAATCTGTGTATTTAGCAGAGATCAGCCCATATCCCTTTGGTGGTAATCAGAATCCTTCTTAGGACTGATTACAGGGTTCAGGGACTGATAGGAGACAGGGTTAGGCTGGAGACTTGGACCTCTGAACCATTATCAGTACCTCCAAGGTGAGGGATTAGTTAGGACCCCAGTTTAGGGTCAGGTTAGACCCCCGGTCCTCCTTTTCCTGTGACAGTGTATCAAGTCCTCAAGATTAACCCTGAGTTCAACGGATATCGTGTCAGGTAAATCTATTCTATATTTACATGCTGATGTTGCTAATCTATATGTTGTATAGAGTGTTGTTCTTTTAAGAATAGTTTACTGACATCGTACACATATCATAAGACCGCGTGACATTGTAAGGCTAAGCAACAGCACATGTGAAAAAGACTTGGGTATACTAATAGATCACAGACTGAACATGAGTCAACAGTGTGATGCAGCAGCAAAGAAGGCAAATACAATTCTGGGATGTATTAACAGAAGCATACAGTCTAGATCACGTGAAGTCATTATTGCCCTCTACTCCTCTTTAGTCAGACCTCATCTGGAATAGTGTGTCCAGTTTTGGGCACCACATTATAAAAAAGACATCAACAAACTGGAGCAAGTTCAGAGAAGAGCAACCAGAATGGTGTCCGGTCTGCAAACCATGTCCTATGAGGAACGGTTACAGGATTTGGGAATATTTAGCTTGCAAAAAAGAAGACTGAGAGGAGACTTAATAGCTGTCTACAAATATCTCAAGGGCTGTCACATTGTAGAAGGATTATCTTTATTCTCATTTGCACACGGAAAGACTAGAAGCAATGGGAGGAGACACAGATTAGATATTAGTAAAAACTTTTTGACAGTGATCAATGAGTGGAACAGGCTGCCACGAGAGGTGGTGAGTTCTCCTTCAATGGAAGTGTTCAAACAGAGGCTGAACAGACATCTGTCTGTGATGATTTAGTGAATCCTGCTTTGATCAGGGGGTTGGACCAGATGACCCAGGAGGTCCCTTCCAACTCTACCATTCTATGATAAGCGGCCACTCATTGGCTGCAGTCAGGGGTGAACCTAGCCTCTCTGCTGCCGGAGGCGAACTGCAAAACGGCGCCCCCCCATTGTAAAATCAGTACAAATAAATCTGGTTTACTCTTACTAGCCTAACGTGACGCACATGTGAAATGCATACCCTAAAAGTATGTGCAGACGTTGCAGAATCTGCTGTGGAATTTTCCACTCAGATTTTGCTAAATCCGCAGGTAAAATGACCTGCATTTTACCTGCGGATTTATTGCGGATTTGCCGCGGTTTTTGTGCGGATTTCCCCTGCGTTTTGAGACCTGCGGATTCCTATTTAGAGCAGGTCTCAAAACGCTGCGGAACTGCACAGAAGAAGTGACATGCTGCGGATTTAAATCCTCACCAAATCCGCGCGAAAAAATCCGCAGCATGTGCACTGCGTTTTTTATTTCCATTGAATATAATGGTACTGTACATCACTTGCAGTTCTGCTGCGGATCTGCAGCGGCAAATCCGCTGCGGATCCGCAGCAGATTCCGCAATGTGTGCACAGACCCTTAAATAGGAATATGTTTGAAACATCGATTTTTGTATTTGTTAAAGTTCTGTATAAGTAGTACACCTTGTAAACACATGGCTCCACTCCGTAAACCTTGTACACATGCGGCTTTGGAGCATACACCTCATACACGTGGTTCCGCTCCGTACACACGCGGCTCCACTCCCTACACCCCGCACCCACATGGCTCTGCTCCGCTCTGTACACACACGGCTCAAGCACGGAGCCCTGTGTGTACGGAGCTGAGCGGCTCAGCTCCGTACACACAGGGCTCCGTTTCGTACGCCCCGTACACACACAGCACTGCTACATCCACCTTGTACACACACGGCTCTGCTCCGTACACACACGTCTTCGCTCCGTACACCTCGTACACACGGCTCCGCTACGTACACCTCGTACACACACGGCTTCGCTCCGTACACCTCGTACACATGGCTCCACTCCGTACAACTAGTACACACACGGCACCACTCCGTACACCTCGTACACACACGGCTTCTCTCCGTACACACTGCTTCACTCCGTACACCTCACACACACATGGCTCCGCTCCGTACACCTCGCACACACGGCTCCGCTCCATACACCTCGCACACACACGGCTCTGCTTCGTACACCTCATACACACACGGCTCTGCTTCGTACACCTCATACACACACGGCTCTGCATCGTACACCTCATACACACACGGCTCTGCTTCGTACACCTCATACACACACGGCTCCGCTCCGTACACTTCGTACACACACTGCTTCGCTCCGTACACTTCGTACACACACGGCTCCGTCCGTACACCTCGTACACACACGGCTCTGCTCCGTACACCTCGTACACACACGACTCCGCTCTGTACACCTCTTACACACACGGCTCTGCTCCGTACACCTCGTACAAGGATCCGCTCCGTACACTTCGTACACACACGGCTCTGCTCCGTACACTTCGTACACACACGGCTCCGCTCCGTACACCTCGTACACACACGGCTCCGCTCCATACACACACGGCTCCACTCCGTACACTTCGTACACACACGGCTCCGCTCTGTACACTTCGTACACACACGGCTCCGCTCTGTACACTTCGTACACACACGGCTCCGCTTCGTACACCTCGTACACACACGGCTCCGCTCCATACACCTCGTACACACACGGCTCCGCTCCGTACACCTCGTACCGTACACACACAGCTCCGCTCCGTACACCTCGTACACACACGGCTCCGCTCTGTACACCTCACACACACACACGGCTTCGCTCCGTACACCTCGTACACACACAGCTCTGCTACATCCACACTGTAAACCCCTCCTGATCCCACACATAAACTTACCTTCATCCAGCACCATGACAACCAGCACAGCAGACCTGCACACAGGGAGCCTGACCATGTGACCCCTGACTCCTCCCCCTCCTGTGACCTCATCACAGGTCCTGCTCACACATAAGAGGACAGCACAGCAACGAACTCCTGGCTGCCAGAAGCTGAAGTGGAAAGGTGGGAGGGTGAGGAAGGGGTGCATGGGGGGCGTGGCTGCTTCTCACTGCGGTACACATAGCACAGTGCGCAGGAGTTGTAAGACTCAGCAGGGATTAAGGAGAGCCGACACCACACCACGTGTTCTGAGTTCTGCTCTGCCGCCCCCTAGCTGCTGCCGCCGCCTGAGACAGAAGGCTCAACTCGCCTCATTATAGGTGCGCCCCTGGCTGCAGTCTGCACGTGACACCAAGTCGTGTCAGACTGCAGGAACAGCAGCGCTGGCATCAACCACCAGCAGCACCAATAAGCTTTCATGCATATACAAATGAGGCTTAAGTGCTCTGGGTGTGTGCAGAGCATTACCCAAGCCTCTGCCCTCCCTTGCTCTATTCTCCGCCCAGCCCCACCATTTTCTGCTTGACTGACAGCTCACTGGCTTGACTACATAGGTGGTAAGTTGTCGGTCAAGCAGAGGAAGATGGGTGTTGTCGGAAATAAAGCAAAGGGGCAGAGGCTTATGAGTAAGACAAGGCAATTAAATCAGTGATTATTTAATCAAGGAATGTCAGATTGCACTAGTAATGGTGTGGATGACTATCTTTCAGGGAGCAGCATGACCATATAAACAGTTTTGGGGTGGATCAATCTGACAAATTCACTTTTTGCATTTCATTGCATTTGTTACAAGTATTAAATTGGTTTCTCCGGCCTTAGGCTACAAGTCTGCAGTCACTCTGTGACTGTAGCTTTGTGAATCCTCACCTCGCGTGTGCTGTGAAGTGAGGATTCTCTGGTGATTTACATAAATGTGGTCACTTGCTGAGCGCAAGTGTATTTAGCGAGACTGGATGCAGTCTAGTTGGAATGTGGCTGGGAGTATGCAAATCGCATACTTGTGGTCACATGACCGCCCGCTCCCAGCGCCGTCACTGGAGAATCCTTACAGCACTCAGTGCGAATATTAAAGTAATATTACGTCACTGTCACGCTGTCTCAGGATAGAGGAGGACCGGGGTCTATGCTGACCCTAAACTGGGGTCCTGACTAGTCCCTCTACCTGGAGGTACTGTTAATGGTACAGAGGTCCAGGCCGCCAGCCTAACCCTGTCTCCTGTAGATCCCTGACCACTGTAATCCAGTCCTGAGAAGGACCCTGATTACCACCAAAGGGAATGGGCAGATCACAGCTTACTAACAGTATAAGACACACGAGACAGACAAGGGGTAAAGTAAATACTGCCTTGCATACAAAAACTACAACACAGAGGGAACACAAAAGGTTAAGGAGATAAACAATAAGCGAGGAGAGGATTTAACCACAACAGGCACTCTTAGCTTAAGTCTTCTCAGAAACGATCCGCTCTGCTGGTCAGAATGAATGCTTTCACCGACATCTCCCAAGCAAACTGGCAGGTATATGAAGGGAGCTAATTAGTGCATAATCAACTGCAGCCGGGCGGGGCTGGACCTAGTCTTAGCACAGAGCTAGGTAGAATTAACTCCCTCATTGCCAAACACAAAGCACCAGCAACTCAGCTGCGAGAAGTCAGAATGTGTAATCGTGACTATCTTCGTGGCGATACACCCATGACAGTACCCCCCCTTTCTACGAGGGGCCTCCGGACCCTCAGGGCCAGGTCTGTCCGGGTGAGTTGTGTGGAAGGTCCGAACCAAACGATCTGCGTTAATATCAGACGCAGGAACCCACGTCCTCTCCTCAGGACCATACCCCTTCCAATGAACCAAGTACTGAAGGGACCGGCGATTCCGACGTGAGTCAATGATCTTCGACACCTGAAATTCCAAGTTACCATTGACCACCACTGGAGGAGGAGGTAGAGGTGACGGTATAACTGGTGCCACGTACCTCTTAAGCAACGATTTGTGGAACACATTGTGGATTTTAAACGTAGGAGGGAGGTCCAGACGAAATGCCACAGGATTAATTATAGAACTGATCCTGTACGGCCCGATGAATCTGGGACCCAGTTTCCAGGAGGGAACTTTGAGTTTAATATTCTTGGTAGACAACCATACCAGATCGTTCACACTAAGGTCCGGACCAGACACTCTCCTCCTATCAGCCATACGTTTGTAACGGTTCCCCATAGCACTCAGATTATTAAGCACTCCTCTCCACACTGAAGCAAGTGACGACGAGAATCGTTCTTCTTCAGGAACCCCAGAAGGGCCCCCCCATTGAAAGTACAAAACTGGGGGTGAAAACCATATGCCCCAAAAAATGGGGACTTACCAGTGGACTCGCTCCGCCTATTGTTAAGAGCGAACTCTGCCAGAGGCAAAAAAGAAGACCAGTCCTCCTGGTTCTCTGAGACAAAACACCGAAGATATGTCTCCAGACTCTGATTCAGACGCTCTGTCTGACCATTGGTCTGCGGATGAAAAGCCGAGGAAAATGACAATTGCATCCCCCGACGTGAACAAAATGCCTTCCAGAACTTGGACACAAACTGAGACCCCCGATCTGACACCACATCAGAAGGCAACCCGTGAAGTCTCACAATCTCCCCAATGAACACCTGCGCCAGAGTTTTAGCATTAGGAAGAGCAGGAAGAGCAATAAAATGTGCCATCTTACTGAACCTGTCAACTACAACTAGTATGACAGTTTTCCCTGACGACGGAGGGAGGTCCGTAATGAAGTCCATTGACAGATGAGTCCATGGACGCTCCGGGATTTTCAAAGGTAAGAGGGCCCCAGAAGGACGGGTATGTGGGGTCTTAGAGCGCGCACAAACCTCGCAGGACGCGACAAAAGTTACCACCTCTTTATTTAAGTTAGGCCACCAAAACCGGCGTGAAAGGAGATCCACAGTTGCTTTACTCCCTGGGTGTCCTGCCAAAGCAGAATTATGATGTGCCTCAATAACCTTTTGTCTTAACTGATCTGGAACAAACAGTTTCCCTGGAGGTCCTACAGGGGCGTCCCCTGAGCCTCCAATACCTCCTCCTCAAGCTCAGAGCATACAGCCGACACAACAACTCCCTCCTGAAGAATAGGAACCGGGTCATCCGTCTTCCCGGCCCCTGGGAAACTACGAGATAAGGCATCAGCCTTTACATTTTTTGACCCAGGACGATATGTGACGACAAAATTAAACCTGGTAAAAAACAACGACCATCTAGCTTGTCTGGAATTCAGACGTTTTGCCGATTCTAGATACAGCAGGTTCTTGTGATCAGTAATGACGGTGACCGGGTGGACTGCCCCCTCCAAAAAGTGACGCCATTCCTCAAAAGCCAACTTAATGGCCAAGAGTTCCCTATTGCCGACATCATAATTCCTCTCGGCGGACGACAATTTTTTAGAGAAGAAGGCGCACGGATGCCATTTACCAGGAGACGGACCTTGAGATAATACCGCACCCACCCCTACATCAGATGCGTCTACCTCCACAATGAACGGTTGTGATGCATCTGGTTGAATGAGTATGGGTGCCGAAGCAAAACATTTTTTCAAGGAGGAAAATGATTGACAAGCTTTGTCAGACCACCTAGAAAAATCCGTCCCTTTTTTAGTCATGTCAGTGAGAGGTTTGACAACAGATGAGAAATTACGAATAAACTTCCGGTAGTAGTTAGCAAACCCCAGGAAACGCTGCAGTGCTTTAAGATCCTCTGGCCGATCCCATTCAAGCACAGCTCTCACTTTCCCAGGGTCCATACGGAAACCGGAAGCTGACACCAGGAAACCCAAAAACTGAAGTTCCTGAACGGCGAATACACATTTTTCCCATTTGGCGTACAGTTTATTGTCTCGCAAGATCTGCAACACCTGTCTCACATGCTCCTGATGAGACACAAGATCCGGCAAGTAAATTAAGATGTCGTCTAAATAAACGACCACAAACTGTCCCACAAGGTGGCGAAAGATGTCATTAACAAAATGTTGAAACACCGCCGGAGCAGTAGTCAGACCGAAAGGCATGACAAGGTTCTCATAATGTCCCTCCGGAGTGTTAAACGCCGTCTTCCACTCATCCCCCCCCTTTATCCTAATCAGATTATACGCCCCCCTGAGATCCAACTTAGAGAACCATTTGGCGCCCACAATCTGATTGAAGAGATCAGGAATAAGTGGGAGCGGATACGGATCTCGGACCGTAATCCGATTAAGCTCACGGAAATCCAGACAAGGGCGTAGGCCTCCATCTTTTTTCTTCACAAAGAAGAACCCCGCGGCCACTGGGGAAGATGAAGGTCTAATATGCCCCTTGGCCAGACTTTGCGAAATATAGTCCTTCATAGCCTGCCTCTCAGGACCAGAAAGGTTATATAACCTAGATTTAGGTAACTTAGCATCAGGAAGCAATTTTATAGAACAGTCATACTCGCGATGAGGAGGTAATTCTTGACACCCCTCCTCTGAGAACACATCCTCAAAGTCCTCCAGAAAAGGAGGTAAGGTTCTAGGTACGACCGCACTGATGACCGTGTTCATGCAGTTACTATTGCAAAATTCACCCCACTGGCTTATCTCTCTGGTTTGCCAATTAATAACTGGGTTATGTTTAGTTAACCAAGGAAGACCCAACACAATAGGAGTGGGGAGACCCTCCAACACATAACAAGACAATAGTTCTTTATGTATTGCCCCCACTCGAAGGTCAATGTTATGTACGGCTTGCAAAAAGCTACCTTGACCGAGAGGCCTGGCGTCGATAGAGAATATGGGGATAGGTTTGGCTAGTACACTCAGTTGCATACCTTGAACCTGGGCAAACCGAGCGTCCACCAGATTAGCCCCGGCCCCACTATCCAGAAGAACAGAAATCCTCTCAGTTCTCGTACCTACCACCACCTCCGCTGGTACGAGAAACTGAGACGGACTTGGGGACGAAATACATACTCCCAGATTGCCGTCCACCACACAACCTGGGCTTAATAGTTTTCCGGCGACTTCTTGCTCAGTGCAGTACGGGATGGACACCCCTCAATAAAATGTCCCTTTCTCCCGCAGAAGAAACACCTTCTTGTTTTGCGACGTACCGCCGACCCCCTCCCTCGGTATGATGTCCCTCCCAACTGCATAGGTTCCGCGGAACAAACCAGGGGAACCTCAATATTAGGGACTTTAGAAGGAGGTGGAGTCATCACAGGGGGCGGAGTTACCCCACACCTCTCCCGAAGCCGTCTATCAATGCGAATTGCAAGAGCCATAGCGGCCTCAAGTGACGGGGGAGAATCATACTGAGCCAACACATCTTTTAATTTATCAGATAAACCTTGACAAAACTGGCTCCTAAGAGCCGGGTCATTCCACTGAGTATCCGTGGCCCACCTACGGAACTCTGAAGAAAATTCCTCCGCCGGACGATCTCCCTGCTGTATCCTGCGTAACTTCATTTCAGCAAGGGAGACCCGATCCGGGTCATCATATACCAGACCCAGGGCAGTAAAAAATCGGTCCACTGACTGGAGAGCCGGGGAGCCCGGAGGGAGAGAGAACGCCCAGGATTGAGGGTCCCCTTGTAAGAGCGAGATGACAATTCCCACCCTCTGATCCTCACTCCCCGACGACCGCGGCCGCAGCCGAAAATACAATTTACATGCTTCCCGGAAAGTAAAAAACTTGTCCCGCCCACCAGTAAACCTGTCCGGGAGAGCCACTTTAGGTTCAGATCTGGCTTGCTCCCGGGGGTACAAAACCTTGGTTTTAACGTCCGTCAGCTCCATGGACAAACTCTGCAACTGCTGAGCTAAATGGGCTACTGGATCCATGGTGGCTGGGGAGAATCTTTAGTATGGTCGGTGAAAATGTCACGCTGTCTCAGGATAGAGGAGGACCGGGGTCTATGCTGACCCTAAACTGGGGTCCTGACTAGTCCCTCTACCTGGAGGTACTGTTAATGGTACAGAGGTCCAGGCCGCCAGCCTAACCCTGTCTCCTGTAGATCCCTGACCACTGTAATCCAGTCCTGAGAAGGACCCTGATTACCACCAAAGGGAATGGGCAGATCACAGCTTACTAACAGTATAAGACACACGAGACAGACAAGGGTAAAGTAAATACTGCCTTGCATACAAAAACTACAACACAGAGGGAACACAAAAGGTTAAGGAGATAAACAATAAGCGAGGAGAGGATTTAACCACAACAGGCACTCTTAGCTTAAGTCTTCTCAGAAACGATCCGCTCTGCTGGTCAGAATGAATGCTTTCACCGACATCTCCCAAGCAAACTGGCAGGTATATGAAGGGAGCTAATTAGTGCATAATCAACTGCAGCCGGGCGGGGCTGGACCTAGTCTTAGCACAGAGCTAGGTAGAATTAACTCCCTCATTGCCAAACACAAAGCACCAGCAACTCAGCTGCGAGAAGTCAGAATGTGTAATCACGACGATCTTCGTGGCGATACACCCATGACAGTCACAACAGAAGGAAGGAAACCTATTCACACAAACGTGCTTGGATAAAGAGCTATGCATGGACGGCTATCTCTCCGTTCACTGCAGCCACGAGACTGGTTGGGGGCTTCTGGTCTGAAGATGGCTCTGGGTCTAGGACCTGCACCTATCCGATATCACTAGCATTTATTTCATAGTCACAAAATTGTACCCCTTTAATATAGATAACTGGAGACTGAGGATAATTCTCGCCTGATCCTTGTGTTAACTTTCCCTTGACCTTTTCCAGATATGCTAGAAATGGGGCACACTGCAAGATGAGAGGGTCGATAAACAATGGGCGGGTCTTAGTTACATGCTCCTCCTAGCTGACTTTTGTGGATGGAGAAGTCAATAACATATTTACTGGCCATTGAACAATCGTGTCATGTAAATACCAGCTCTTATATAAAAGATATGGGGAATAGCAAACAGTGCAAAGTTAGGGAATATATAAAAGTAGCTGTTGTATCATAAGTAGGGATGAGCGTGAACGTTTGGATTCTGGTACCCGACCTGAACTGTAGTTTAGTCAGTGTCCCCCCACCCCATCCCTCTTACACTCCTGTCTCCTAAACTAAACCTTTACGTTCGGGTTCGCTCATCTCTAATCATAAGTAATTGGAATTATCCTATAAGATATGTGATAATTGCTTCCCCGGTTTTGAATCTTCGTGTCTACATGTAGTGCTGAATGTTTCTGTATGGAATCGTGTCCGCCACATAGCCGTGCCGACACAGTTGCCTTGGCGGCACAACCGCTTAGATTACAATGCCGGCTGTGTATAAAGAGAGCTGTCTGTCTGCTGTTTTGTGCTGACATAAGTCTATAGTCCGTCCTAATGTGCCAGGTATGAGCTCAGCTCTGCTCTTGATGCCAGCTTAGTCTACTGTCATCGGAGGGCTCAGTGCCAGGCTGACAATGCCGCTATTGCAGAGAATTAATCCATTTAGTCCATGGGTCCAAAGTTTTCATGGTATTTGTTTCCCTTTTTTCCAGATTTTTCCAATTGCTGTCTGGTGACTTGGGCTGTGGAGATTGCCATAGAAAATGATAATAGAGGCTCTCTCCGCTCCTGACTTTGCTAAATAATAAGGTGTGAGGCCTCCGCCAGCAGTACTATTGGTACGATTGCCTCTCTCCAAGCAGCACTATTAAGTACTTGTCTGAATTCACGGTTTTCCCTTTTAGAATAATTCCTTGGGCTTCGGAGAAGGCTACCTATGTACACATGCACTAGTCTTATTGAAAGAGACAGTGAATATAAAAGAACATAATGGCAACATGTATAGTAATATCCTTGTTCTTCGCGTTACAATCGCTAGGTAAAAAAAACACCTATCCTAGGAGGCATTTATTTTGCCCTTTTTTTTTACAGAAATTAATCTATATTAAGAGGGGACGTGAGAGGGTTTAAGTTAGAGGTGAACCCCTATTTTTTGTCTTGAATTCAAGACTGTGTTCTAGGGGCTTGGAAAAGGTTTGCAGACTGACTCATAGACTTGTAGGCTCATCTGGTTTATAAGCACCAACACCTGCATCTGTGTCATAGGAATTCACGTGGGTGTTGAGAGAAGGTAGGAGGGGGTTTGTGGTAATCGGGCACGCTTAATGCTATATACCCCCAGGTATCAATATTAATTCATATAGCTGCATGCTTGTCAAAGGAAAAGGGATCATAGCAGACACTAGGAAAACCATGTGGATGATGTTAAAGGTAATCTGACAGCAATTTTTATTAACCAACTTGGACTGCTACCACCCCTGTATATAGTGCCTTGATACTTTGCTTTAGTTCGGGGTCACACTTGCGAGTGCCATGTGAGAAACTCGCGCTAGTCTCTTGTCTCAATACCCGGCACTGCTGCCGGCACTCGGACCAGAGTGTGCGGCTGCATAGAAATACATGCAGCCGCACACTCCGGTCCGAGTGCTGGCGGCAGTGCCGGGTATTGAGGCGAGAGACTAGCGCGAGTGTCTCGCATGGTACTCGCAAGTGTAACCCCAGCCTTAAAGGAAATCTGTCAGCAGGTTTTCTATGTAATGTGAGAGCAGCATGATGTAGGGGCAGAGACTCAGATTCCAGCTATGTATTATTTACTGGTCTGCATGCTGTAGTTTTGATACAATTACTGGTTTCTCGTCTGCAGAACTCTACATGTTTATCCCTATATTACCCACACCCACCACTGATGAGTCGCTTTTGGTCAATCAATGGTGGAGGCAGGGTTACACAAAGTAGCTGACTAGGAGGCACGAGGCAACTAGACCTGCAATGATAATTTTCTCCTGATAAAACACTGATTTTATTGAAACAATAACACACAGCCTAGTACGTGACACATGACTGGAATCAGGGTCTCAGTGCCTACATTATGCTGCTATCAAATTACAATCTTCTGACAGATTCCCTTTAAGTACTCCCAAATCCCTTTTCCACTGGTGTTGACTGTTGTCAGGTCCTTGCTGGACTATGAATGTGTATGACTTGGAGAAGATGTTCTCCGTCGCTGGAGGCAGAGTAACGTCAGTCAACTGCAGAGGGTGGGAGGGGTGTAGAGAAACCGAGCACCCAGCGGACACTGCTTTCTCAGTTATCATTAATGTATGATTGAGCATGTATCCGTACACATAGCTCCTGACCAGCTATCCTGCTGCATTCCCTATCAGAGCTATCCCCATAGCCGGGATAAAAGGTGGCAAGTGGCAGATAATTTCCTTTTGTATATATAAAACCATTGGAATATCATTGAATTTGTTATCAGAAAGATTATAAGGTTGATCCATAATGTCTGTCTGTTCGTATAACTTGATTTCTTTTCTTTTTTTTTTTTTTCTAGAGATCCACGCTACAGGTTTTAACTACCAGAATGAAGATGAGAAAGTGACTCTGTCATTCCCCAGTACATTACAAAAGGGTAAGAAATCCGCTGATCGAAAGTCATTGCTGTATTGTAGTTCTGGTGCCTCATGTGATTAGCTGAGCGGCCCCTTAAGGAGTCTCCTCTGTGGTGCCCCCCTGCTAATCCTGCTCAGAGGCTCCCTAGTTAAGATCAAAAGCGAGCAATGTATTCTATATGTTCTCCCTATAGGTGTCATGTGTATACAGTCATGGCCAAAAGTTTTGAGAATGACACAAATTTTATATTTTCACATGATCTGCTGCCCTCTGGTTTTTATGTGTGTTTGACAGATGTTTTTATCACAGACAGAAATATAATTGCAAACATATGAGTAACAAAAGCTTATATTAACAGTTAGAATGAGTTAATGCAGCAAGTCAATATTTGCAGTGTTGACCCTTCTTCTTCAGGACCTCTGCAATTCTCCCTGGCATGCTCTCAATCAACTTCTGGACCAAATCCTGACTAATAGCAGTCCATTCTTGCACAATCAATGCTTTCATTTTGTCAGAATTTTTAGGTTTTTGTTTGTCCACCCGTCTCTTGATGATTGACCACAAGTTCTCAATGGGATTAAGATCTGGGGAGTTTCCAGGCCATGGACCCAAAATCTCTATGTTTTGTTCCCTGAGCCATTTAGTTATCACCTTTGCTTTATGGCAAGGTGCTCCATCATGCTGGAAAAGGCATTGTTGATTGCCAAACTGCTCTTGGAGGGTTGGGAGAAGTTGCTCTTGGAGGACATTCTGGTACCATTCTTTATTCATGGCTGTGTTTTTAGGCAAGACTGTGAGAGAGCCGATTCCCTTGGCTGAGAAGCAACCCCACACATGAATGGTTTCAGGATGCTTAACAGTTGGCATGAGACAAGACTGGTGGTAGCGCTCACCTTGTCTTCTCCGAATGAGGCGTTTTCCTGATGTCCCAAACAATCAAAAAGGAGATTCATCAGAGAAAAT
This sequence comes from Oophaga sylvatica, assembly GCA_033576555.1. Classification (NCBI taxonomy): domain Eukaryota; kingdom Metazoa; phylum Chordata; class Amphibia; order Anura; family Dendrobatidae; genus Oophaga; species Oophaga sylvatica. The sequence continues at coordinate 155,944,395 of JARQOD010000003.1, forward strand.
AACTTTAGCCCAGTCCTCAGCAGTCCACTGCCTGTACCTTTTACAGAATATCAGTCTGTCCATGATGTTTTTTCTGGAGAGAAGTGGCTTCTTTGCTGCCCTCCTTGAGACCAGGCCTTGCTCCAAGAGTATCCGTCTCACAGTGCGTGCAGATGCACTCACACCTGTCTGCTGCCATTCCTGAGCAAGCTCTGTACTGCTGATAGCCCGATCCCGCAGCTGAAACACTTTTAAGAGACGGTCCTGGCGCTTGCTGGTCTTTCTTGGGCGCCCTGGAGCCTTTTTGGCAACAATGGAACCTCTCTCCTTGAAGTTCTTGATGATGCGATAGGTTGTTGACTGAGGTGCAATCTTTCTAACTGCGATACTCTTCCCTGTTAGGCCATTTTTGTGCATTGCAATGATGACTGCATGTGTTTCTTTAGAGATAACCATGGTTAACAGAAGAGAAACAATGATGCCAAGCACCAGCCTCCTTTTAAAGTGTCCAGTTGTGTCATTCTTACTTAATCATGACAGATTGATCTCCAGCCATGTCCTCATCAACACCCACACCTGTGTTAATGGAGCAATCACTGAAAAGAGGTTAGCTGGTCCTTTTAAGGCAGGGCTGCAATGATGTTGAAATGTGTTTTGGGGGATAAAGTTCATTTTCTAGCCAAATATTGACTTTGCAAGTAATTGCTGTTAAGCTGATCACTCTTTATAACATTCTGGAGTATATGCAAATTGCCATTAGAGAAAGTGAAGCAGTAGACTTTGTAAAAATTAATATTTGTGTCATTCTCAAAACTTTTGGCCATGACTGTATGTACTAGTCCCCTTCTGGGATTACATGTCTTTGGTCAGAATTGCTGTTTTAGATTTATAATTATATTTTCATATTTCCCAGACACCTCCTCATGGCTCTAACATTTAGTCTATGTACAGTACAGACCAAAAGTTTGGACACACATTCTCATTTAAATATTTTTCTGTATTTTCATGACTATGAAAACTACATTCACACTGAAGGCGTCAAAACTATGAATTAACACATGTGGAATTATATACTTAACAAAAAAGTGTGAAACAACTGAAATTATGTCTTATATTCTAGGTTCTTCAAAGTAGCCTCCTTTTACTTTGATTACTGCTTTACACACTCTTGGCATTCTCTTGATGAGCTTCAAGAGGTAGTCACCGGAAATGGTTTTCACTTTACAGGTGTGCCCTGTCAGGTTTAATAAGTGTGAGTTCTGGCCTTATAAATGGGGTTGGGACCAACAGTTGTGTTGTGCAGAAGTCTAGTGGATTCACAGCTGATAGTCCTACTGAATAGACTGTTAAAATTTGTATTATTGCAAGAAAAAAGCAGGTAAGTAAAGAAAAACGAGTGGCCATCATTACTTTAAGAAATGAAGTTCAGTCAGTACGAAAAATTGGGAAAACTTTGAAAGTGTCCCCAAGTGCAGATGCAAAAACCATCAAGCGCTATAAAGAAACTGGCTCACATGAGGACCGCCCAGGAAAGGAAGACCAAGATTCACCTCTGCTTCTGAGGATAAGTTTATCCAAGTCACCAGCCTCAGAAATCGCAGGTTTACAGCAGCTCAGATTAGAGACCAGGTCAATGCCACACAGAGTTCTAGCAGCAGACACATCTCTACAACAACTGTTAAGAGGAGACTTTGTGCAGCAGGCCTTCATGGTAAAATAGCTGCTAGGAAACCACTGCTAAAGACAGGCAACAAGCAGAAGAGACTTGTTTGGGCTAAAGAACATAAGGAATGGACATTAGACCAGTGGAAATGTGTGCTTTGGTCTTATGAGTCCAAATTTGAGATCTTTGGTTCCAACCACCGTGTCTTTGTGCGACGCAGAAAAGTTGAACTGATGGACTCTACATGCCTGGTTCCCACCGTGAAGCATGGAGGAGGAGGTGTGATGGTGTGGGGGTGCTTTGCTGGTGACACTGTTGGGGATTTATTCAAATTGAAGGCATACTGAACCAGCATGGCTACCACAGCATCTTGCAGCTGCATGCTATTCCTTCCGGTTTGCGTTTAGTTGGACCATCATTTATTTTTCAACAGGACAATGACCCCAAACACACCTCCAGGCTGTGTAAGGGCTATTTGACCAAGAAGGAGAGTGATGGGGTGCTACGCCAGATGACCTGGCCTCCACAGTCACCAGACCTGAACCCAATCGAGATGGTTTGGGGTGAGCTGGACCGCAGAGTGAAGGCAAAAGGCCAACAAGTGCTAAGCATCTCTGGGAACTCCTTCAAGATTGTCGGAAGACCATTTCCGGTGACTACCTCTTGAAGCTCATAAAGAGAATGCCAAGAGTGTGCAAAGCAGTCATCAAAGCAAAAGTTGGCTACTTTGAAGAACCTAGAATATAAGACATATTTTCAGTTGTTTCACACTTTTTTGTTAAGTAATAATTCCACATGTGTTAATTCATAGTTTTGATGCCTTTAGTGTGAATGTACAATTTTCATAGTCATGAAAATACAGAAAAATCTTTAAATGAGAAGGTGTGTCCAAACTTTTGGTCTGTACTGTATGTGCTCTTCTTCTGTACCCTAGTTATTGAGATCCCGCTGTTCACCATCTAATAGTATTAGGCTGTGTAGGGAATCCCCTCGCCTCTGGTTTATGCTTTCTTATATATGTGTAGGTACTGGGATGCTGAAGATTGATTTTGTGGGAGAGCTGAATGATAAGATGAAGGGTTTCTATCGCAGTAAATATTCCACAGCATCTGGAGAAGTTCGCTATGCTGCTGTCACTCAGTTTGAGGTAAGGAAATGTGTATCCTTGGTTGGATTACTGGGGTCACAGAATGGTTCAGATTGAGGGAGTATTATGACTAAGCTCCATTACCCATCGAGAGGGCCGGTAACATCGTCTGTTAATACCTCTAATATACACCCTTAGCGACGGGTATCGGTGGCTGTGATATCACTGGCCCTGCTAATCTGATGTGGAGACAGAATACTCCTTTAATGTGTTGTTTGTACTGGTCATAGAATGTAATAAGCTGCAGTAACTTGTGGCCTTTCAAACCGGGTTGAATAGAATGACACAGTCTAAAAGGATCAATGTTCACATTATACAGCAGTGTCCACAACATGTTTAGAGAACGCATGGACATGGCCATAGTCCGTGGAGAAATGGAATCCAGCAACAGACTAGATTCTGATAAAATACTACATTGAATAGAAATATTAACCATTTTCTACCATTTGACGTACTATCCTGTCCATGTGCCTTGGGACTTAATTCCCAAGGACGGGATAGTACGTCATAGTCGATCGGCCGCGCTCACGGGGGAGCGCGGCCAATCGTGGCCGGGTGTCAGCTGATTTTCACAGCTGACACCCGGCACCAAGTGGCAGGAGCTGTCACGGACCACTCCTGGCACTTTAACCCCCGCCACACTGTAATCAAACATGATCGCAGTGTTCGGTGGCTGCAGACCTATGGACCGGAGACCCCCACTGCTTGCCGCGGGGTACCGATCGCTGCCATGGAGACCCGATGTCGTCTCGACGACATCCGGGTCTCCAGGCCTGAGGGACTTCCTGTCATGCGCAGTGATGACCAGGAAGTCTCTCAGGTCAGCGTTATAGAAGCTGCAGCGCTGACAGCTTCTATAGCATTCAGATCTGCATGCTATAGAAGCGATCAGCCTGCAGATGAGTGTTCCATAGTGAGACAGTGTAAAACTAAGAATTAAATAAATTAAAAAAAGTTTTAAAATAATTGTAAAAATATTTTAAAAAATAATAAAAAAATATTTATTCTATCAGTAAATAAATATTTTGATTAAAAAAAAATCTAAACAATAACAGTACACATATTTGGTATCCCCACCTGCGTAATGACCCGACCTATAAAACTGTCCCATTAGTTAACCTCTTTAGTGAACACCATATAAAAAAAAACAAGGCCAAAAACAATGCTTTATAATCATAACCGCTGAGCAAAAAGTGGAATAACACGCGATCAAAAAAAAATATAGAAAAGTGGTACCGCTGAAAACGTGATCTTGTCCCACAAAAAACAAGCCCCCGTACAGCACCATCCGTAAAAAAATAGTTATAGCTCTCCGAATAAAGCGATGCAAAAATAATTATTTTTTCTATAAAATAGTTTTCATTGTATAAAAGCGCCAAAACATTAAAAAAATGATATAAATGAGGTATCGCTGTCATTGTACTGACTCGAAGAATAAAACTGCCTTATCAATTTTATCACACTCGGAACGGTGTAAATTGATCACCGGCAACCCTGATGGGAAAATGACTCCCTTATATAAGACCAGTCAGTAACACCTGATTCCCAGTCCTCACAATCTTCACTAGTACCGCTTGTAACCACCAGAGGGAGCCTCTGCTCAGAACTCATCTCAAACCCATTCACAACAGTATCACCGGCCAAAAAATTTAATGGTACTCACAGAAGGGAAAAAAATATTGTGACAGAAGAAAGGTTGTCAGAGTTGTCAGAGATATTTTTCTGTTTGTTGCATTTTTTTCCCTCTGTATCTCTGGGTGCTGGGGAGGATCTTTTCTCCCAATGGAGTTTGCACAGTTGTCTGGCCGTGTGGATCAGCTTGCCACTGAGGTTCAGAGTATTGCTGCATATCTTGCTAGGTTGCCTGTTGTGGAACCTAGGATCCCCATGCCAGATTTGTTTTTAGGGGATCGAGCTAAGTTTCAGAATTTCAAAAATAATTGTAAATTGTTTTTTGCCTTAAAATCTAAGTCCTCAGGAAACGCAGCGCAGCAGGTTCAAATTATCATCTCTCTCCTGCGCGGCGATCCTCAGGATTGGGCTTTTTCCCTGATACCTGGGGATCCTGTTTTGAGTGATGTTGATGCATTTTTTCAGGCTTTGGGGTTATTGTACGATGAGCCTAATGTCACTGATCAAGCTGAAAAAGCCTTGTTGGCATTAAATCAGGGGCTTGATGACGCTGAGTTATACTGTCAGAGATTCCGTAGGTGGGCAGTCCTGACCAAATGGAATGACGACGCTTTGGCGGCCCTTTTCCGGAAGGGTCTGTCGGATAATGTAAAGGATGTTATGGTGGGATTCCCTGTCCCCTCTGGTCTCAATGATTCTATGTCATTAGCGATTCAAATTGACAGACGTTTGCGTGAGCGGAGAAGTATGCGTGGAGTGGTGTTGCCTTTTGAGCCAGTGGTTCCTGCTGCTGTGCCTCCTGACCCTGTTTTGGTTGAGGGCAATCTGGAGTATGTGGTTGAGAAAATATTGGATTCGAGTTTTTCTAGACGAAGACTCCAGTATTTGGTTAAATGGAGAGGTTATGGTCAGGAAGACAATTCTTGGGTGTTTGCTTCGGACATCCATGCTAGGAGACTTATCCGTGCGTATCATAGAACTCATCCTGACCGACCTGGTTGCTCAAATGAGGGTTCGGTGACCCCTCCTCAAGGGGGGGGGTACTGTTGTGAATGGGTTTGAGATGAGTTCTGAGCAGAGGCTCCCTCTGGTGGTTACAAGCGGTACTAGTGAAGATTGTGAGGACTGGGAATCAGGTGTTACTGACTGGTCTTATATAAGGGAGTCATTTTCCCATCAGGGTTGCCGGTGATCAATTGTTCTGGTCTGAATCCTTCTTTCCAGTTTCCCTTGTAGCCTGCTGTGTCGTGTCTGCATCTCCTGCTATCAGATAAGACATTTTCTTCTTTTGTGTTTGTGCTATATTTTTGCATTTTGTCCTGCACTTCTGTGGGGGCCTTCTGGGTCCCCTCCGGGGGCTTTTGCCCTCTCAGTTTGTTCAGCCACTGAGTTTTGTACTTTTGCTTTTCCAGTTTTTTCAGTGGCTGCTGTCTTGATTTTGTTACACCAGAAAACTAATTTAGGTGGTAGAGGTCGTATAATCTCAGGTGATTTTGAAATTAGTAGAGTTGGTGTTTTTCAGGGTTTTCTGAGATTGCAGTAAGTACCCTTCCTGTCCTTTTCTATTTAGATAGTTTTGGCCCCAGCGTTTGCTCATACTATTTTCTTTCTGTGTCAGTATTTCCTCTTGTCTAACCGCCATTACATGTTTGGGGGCTTTCTATTATCTTTGGGGTCTGCTCCAGGGCAGATAGCTTTCCTATTTCTATCTTTAGGTGTAGTTAGTTTCTCAGGCTGTGACGAGGCGTCTAGGACCAACGTAGGAACGCTCCACGGCTGCCTCTAGTTGCGGTGGTTAGTCAGGGTACTGCAATCTCATAGATTCCAACTGCTCTGGTGTATTGCCTTTTTTACCTGCACTCCTCAGCTACCGTAACATAACACAAGACCTCACATGACTCAAAATAAGGGAAAATTATAGCTCTCAAAATATGGTGATGCAATAACTATTTTTTGCAATAAAAAGCGTTTTTTAGTGTGTGACAGCTGCCAAACATAAAAATCTGCTATAAATAGTAAATCAAACCCCCCTTTATCACCCCCTTAGTTAGGGAAAAATAATAAAATTAATAAGATGTATTTATTTCCATTTTCCCGTTGTTGTGTTGGGGCTAGGGGTGTGTTGGGGCTAGGGTGTGTGTTGGGGCTAGGGGTGTGTTGGGGCTAGGGGTGTGTTGGGGTTAGGGGTATTGGGGTTAGGGGTGATTTGGGGTTAGGGGTGGGTTGGGGTTAGGGGTGGGTTGGGGTTAGGGTTGGAGTTAGAATTGGGGGATTTCCAATGTTTAGGCACATTAGGGGCTCTCCAAACGCGACATGGCGTCCGATCTCAATTACAGCCAATTTTGGTTTGAAAATGTCGAATGGCGCTCCTTCCCTTCCGAGCTCTGCCATGCGCCCAAACAGTGGTTTCCCCCACATATGGGGTATTAGCATACTCAGGACAAATTGGACACCAACTTTTGGGGTCCAATTTCTCCTCTTACTCTTGGGAAAATACTAAATTGGGGACTAAAAGATCATGTTTGTAAAAAAATGATTTTTTTTTTTTTTTTCACGGCTCTACGTTCTAAACTTGTGTGAAGCACTTGGGGGTTCAAAGTGCTCACCACACATCTAGATAAGTTCCTTAGGGGTTTGGTTTCCAAAATGTTGTCACTTGTGGGGATTTCCACTGTTTAGACACATCAGGGGCTCTCCAAACGCGACATGGCGTCCGATCGCAATTCCAGCCAATTTTGGTTTAAAGTCAAACGGTGCTCCTTCCCTTCCGAGCCCTGCCGTGCACCCAAACAGTGGTTTCCCCCATATATGGGGTATCAGCGTACTCAGGAGTAATTGCACAACAACTTTATCTGTCAATTTTTTCCTTTTACCCTTGTGAAAATAAAAAAATTTTGTAAAAGATAATTTTTGTGACTAGAAGGTTAAATGTTAATTTTTTTCTTCCACATTCCAAAAATTCCTGTGAAGCACCTGAAGGGTTAATAAACTTCTTGAATGTGGTTTTGAGCACCTTGAGGGGTGCAGTTTTTAGAATTGTCACTTTTGGGTATTTTCTGCCATATAGACCCCTCAAAGTGACTTCAAATGTGAGGTGGTCCCTAAAAAAATGGTTTTGTAAATTGTGTTAAAATTTTGTAAAAATGAGAAATCGCTGGTCAACTTTTAACTCTTATAACTTCCAAACAAAAAAAAATTGTTTCCAAAATTGTGCTGATGTAAAGTAGACATGTGGGAAATGTTATTTAGTAACTATTTTGTGTGACATATTTCTGTTTTAAGGGCATAAAAATTAAAAGTTTGGAAATTTTCAAAATTTTCGCCATATTTCCTTTTTTTTCATAAATAAACGCAAGTTATATCAAAGAAATTTTACCACTATCATGACGTACAATATGTCACGAGATAATAATCTCAGAATCTCCAAGATCCGTTGAAGCGTTCCAGTGTTATAACCTCATAAAGAGACAGTGGTCAGAATTGTAAAAATTGGCCCGGTCATTAACATGCAAACAACTCTCGGGAGTGTGTGATTACTTCCATTTTCCTAGTGATTAATTGAAAGTGCATGAAGTTGTCATAATACAAGACCTAGTTTTATCCAAAATGCTTTAGAACAGGGGTCTCAAACACGCGGCCCGCGGTGCACCATGTCTCAAGAGGAGGAGTGCGCTGCTCCGTTGTGGCTGTGGCCCTGTGTGATGACATCCCTCTGGCGCTGTGTAATGACATACGCCACATATGCACATATTCATGACTTTTTAATGAGCGGTACCACCTGACCGATCAAGGAAGGAATAGCTGCCGGAGACCGCGGGAGAAGCAGGGGGGCTGCAGAGACGCTCCAGGAGGGGGTAAGTATATTATTATTATTATTATACATTTATATAGCGCCATTTATTCCATGGCGCTTTACATATGAAAAGGGGAAAAAATATAGACAGGTACAATAAACATGTGCTGGACAAGGGACACACAAGTACAGAAGGAGAGAGGACCCTGCCCGCGAGGGCTCACAGACTGCAGGGATGGGTGAGAATACACTAGGAAAGGGTAGAGCTGGTCGTACGATGGTTTGGTACATTGAGGATCATTGCAGGTTGTAGGCTTGTCGGAACAGGTGGGTCTTCAGGTTTTTCTTGAAGGTCTCCGTTGTTGGTGAAAGTCTGATGTTTTGCGGCAGGGAGTTCCAGAGTATGGGGGAAGCCCAGGAGAAGTCTTGTATGCGTTTGTGGGAAGAAGAGATGAGGGGGGAGTCGAGAAGGAGATCTTGAGAGGATCGAAGGTTGCGTGTAGGTAGGTAGCGGGAGACCATGTCACAGATGTATGGAGGAGAAAGGTTGTGGATGGCTTTGTATGTCATGGTTAAGGTTTTGAACTGGAGCCTCTGGGCAATAGGGAGCCAGTGAAGGGCCTGGCATAGGGGGGAGGCTGGGGAATAGCGGGGAGACAGGTGGATTAGTCATGCAGCAGAGTGTAGGATGGACTGGAGTGGTGCTAGAGGGGAGGCCAGACAGTAGGAGGTTGCAGTAGTCGAGGCGGGAGATAAGGGCGTGCACTAGTGTTTTTGTGGTTTCATGGTTGAGGAATGAGCGGATCCGGGAAATATTTTTGAGTTTGAGGCGGCAGGAGGTGGCGAGGGCTTGGATATGTGGTTTGAAAGAGAGGGCAGAGTCGATGATCACCCCAAGGCACCGAGCATGTGGGACTGGGGAAAGCGAGCAACCATTGACCTTGATGGATAGGTCTGGTGAAGGGGTAGAGTGAGGTGGGGGAAAGATGATGAATTCTGTTTTGTCCATGTTCAGTTTGAGAAAGCGAGCAGAAAAGAAGGCTGAGATAGCAGACAGACACTGTGGGATTTTGGTCAGTAGGGAGGTGAGGTCAGGTCCAGATAGGTAGATCTGCGTGTCATCGGCGTAGAGGTGATACTGCAAGCCGTGGGATTCTATGAGCTGTCCCAGGCCGAAGGTGTAGATGGAGAAGAGTAGGGGTCCTAGGACTGAGCCTTGAGGAACACCGACAGACAGGGGGCGAGGTGAGGAGGTGGTGTGTGAGAGGGAGACACTGAATGTTCGGTCTGTTAGGTATGATGAGATCCAGGATAGGGCCAGGTCTGTGATGCCAAAAGATGAGAGAATCTGTAGCAGGAAGGAATGGTCCACAGTGTCGAAGGCAGAAGACAAGTCCAGGAGAAGGAGGACAGAGTAGTGTCGCTTGCTCTTGGCGGTTAGCAGGTCGTTAGTGACTTTAGTTAGGGCAGTTTCAGTTGAGTGATGCGGTCGAAAGCCGGATTGTAACCGGTCAAAGAGGGAACAGAAGGAAAGGTGGGAGGACAGTTCAAGATATACATGCTGTTCCAGTAGTTTTGAGGCATAAGGGAGAAGAGATATCGGGCGATAGTTAGACGCAGAGGATGGGTCAAGGAGGGCTTTTTGAGGATCGGTGTGATTGAAGCATGTTTGAAGGATGAAGGAAAGACACCATTTGTAAGTGAAAGGTTGAAGAGGTGTGTGAGAGTAGGGATGAAGACTGTGGCAAAGTTAGGGATGAGGTGGGACGGGAGTGGGTCAAGTGCGCAAGTGGTGAGGTGTGATCTTGACAGGAGAGTGGAGAGCTCATCTTCTGTCATGGTGGTGAAGCTGGTTTTGGAAGAACAGGGCTGAGTGGCTAAGAGGGGCATTGGCGGCTGCGGGCCAAAGCCTTCTCTGATAGTATCAATCTTTTGCTTAAAGAAGGAGGCAAAGTCTTCGGCAGAAATGAGAGGAGAGGGAGGAGGTGCTGTGGGATGGAGTAGAGAATTGAAAGTGTTGAAGAGCTGTTTAGGGTTGTGAGACAGGGAGGATATGAGAGATGCGAAGTAAGTTTGTTTTGCGGCAGAGAGTGTGGACTTGAAGCTGGCGAGGGACTGCTTGTATGCGTTGAGGTGCTCGGTAGAATGGGTTCTCTTCCATCTCCGCTCGGTAACCCTGGAAGCCCGTCTCAGTTCTTTGGTCAGGCCGGTCAGCCAGGGCTGCCTGTTGATTGTACGAGTTTTGCTCTGCGTGAGAGGGGCGGCCGAATCAAGTGTGGTTTTTATTGTGGTGTTATAAAATGTGGCAGCAGCATCTGTGTCATTAAGTGAGGCTATGTCTGAGAGAGGGAGGAGAGACTCAGAGAGCGATTGTAAATTGAGGTGTTTGAGATTTTTGCGAGGGTGGGTGAGTTTGTGGAGTGGGGGATGCGTACTAACAGAGGAGAGGGAAGAGAATGTCAGTAGGTTGTGGTCAGACAGGGGGAGTGGGGAGTTAGTGAGATTGGTGAGGGAACAGAGACGGGTGAAGATAAGGTCCAGCGTGTGACCGCCTTTGTGAGTGGCCGCAGAGGACCATTGAGTGAGGCCGAGGGAAGCCGTGAGCGAAAGAAGTTTAGAGGTAGCCGGGGTGGAAGTGTCAATGGGGATGTTGAAATCGCCCGCCATGATGATGGTGGGGATGTCAGCAGAGAGGAAATGGAGTAGCCAGGTGGTGAAGTGGTCGAGAAAGGTGGAGATGGCAAGTTCCGGGGGGTGGTAGATGACAGCCAGCTGGAGGTTGGAGGGGGAATAGATGCGGACGGAGTGCACTTCGAACGAGGGAATAGCAGCGGAGGGTGGAATTTGAATAGGAGTAAAGGAGCAGGTATCAGACAGGAGTAAGCCAACTCCTCCACCACGTTTGTTGCTGGGGCGAGGGGTGTGAGAAAGATGAAATCCGCCATAGGAAAGCGCAGCTGGAGAGGCTGTGTCAGAGGGAGTGAGCCAGGTTTCAGTGATGGCAAGGAAGGAGAGTTTGTTGGTGATAAAGAGGTCGTGGATAAATGATAGTTTATTGCAGACGGAGCATGCGTTCCATAGTGCTCCGGGTAGGGGGACTGGGGGAGGGGTGTGTGGATGGATAGGTATGAGGTTGACAGGGTTGCAAAAACGTGTGGAAGATCGTGGCAGGGTGTTAGAAATGAGTGTGGGGATGTGTTGAGGAGGGCCAGAATTTGGGGATACATCACCAGCGATGAGGAGTAGCAGACCTAGCGTTAGAAGGTGGGAGCAGGATAAGCCATGGTGTGGCCGTGTGTGTCTTGGTAAAAAGGATTGTATGTGGAGGAACAGTTCTGAGGGAAAGGTGAGATGGCTGGGGAGAATGGAGGGGGAAATGACTAATTCCTTACTAGGTGGGGGGATTACAGGGGATAGGAAGAAAGAAAGGAGGATGGGGGTGAAAGTGATAAGAAACTGAAACATAGTGGTTTTAAATAATGTTACCTTGCAGCCAAATTCCAGTCCAATTCTAGTCTAATTCACAGTAGTGTAATTAGAAATCTGTAATTTGAAATATGGGATTTGAAATATGTGGAGCAGACTAAAGTCTGGAGCAGACCCATTGCACTGACTAAATATGCAGCTAAGGGCAATCAGGTGTGATTGGGAAGTGGGCTGGGACTGCTCAGGCCAAATGCAGAGTTAAGGAAAGGTCATAAAAGGGGGGAGGGGTTACACAGACCACTCAGATGTGTGGTGAAAATAAGAAGAATGGAGTACAATTATGTACACAGGAAGATGGGTGAGCAAATCATACCATTAAACAAAGCAATACACAGGGGGCATTCAGGAACACTGAAAAGCTGGGGAAAGTTTGCAGCTGGTCATACCATGAAACAAAGCAATACACAGGGGGCATTCAGGAACACTGAAAAGCTGGGGAAAGTTTGCAGCTGGTCATACCATTAAACAAAGCAATACACAGGGGGCATTCAGGAACACTGAAAAGCTGGGGAAAGTTTGCAGCTGGTCATACCATTAAACAAAGCAATACACAGGGGGCATTCAGGAACACTGAAAAGCTGGGGAAAGTTTGCAGCTGGTCATACCATTAAACAAAGCAATACACAGGGGGCATTCAGGAACACTGAAAAGCTGGGGAAAGTTTGCAGCTGGTCATACCATTAAACAAAGCAATACACAGGGGGCATTCAGGAACACTGAAAAGCTGGGGAAAGTTTGCAGCTGGTCATACCATTAAACAAAGCAATACACAGGGGGCATTCAGGAACACTGAAAAGCTGGGGAAAGTTTGCAGCTGGTCATACCATTAAACAAAGCAATACACAGGGGGCATTCAGGAACACTGAAAAGCTGGGGAAAGTTTGCAGCTGGTCATACCATTAAACAAAGCAATACACAGGGGGCATTCAGGAACACTGAAAAGCTGGGGAAAGTTTGCAGCTGGTCATACCATTAAACAAAGCAATACACAGGGGGCATTCAGGAACACTGAAAAGCTGGGGAAAGTTTGCAGCTGGTCATACCATTAAACAAAGCAATACACAGGGCATTCAGAACACTGAAAAGCTGGGAAAGTTTGCAGCTGGTCATACCATTAACAAAGCAATACACAGGGGGCATTCAGGAACATGAAAAGTGGGGAAAGTTTGCAGCTGGTCATACCATGAAAAAAGCAATACACAGGGCATTCAGGAACACTGCAAAAGCTGGGAAAGTTTGCAGTGGTCAGACTGTGGAACAGAAGAACATCTCGGTCACAAGGTGATGACAATGCTGTAGGATTAATGTGTGGCCAAATGCATTCTAGAATTCTAGTCTAATTCACAGGAGTGTAATTAGAAATCTGTAATTTGAAATATGTGGAGCAGACTAAAGTCTGGAGCAGACCCATTGCACTGACAGTATATGAAGTATATGCGATATTCACCTGTCCCCGGTCCACCGCTGCACACCGCTGTGTCCTCTGCGTCCTCTGGCTGTGATGTTCAGGTCAGAGGGCGCGATGATGTAGTTAGTGTGCCCCTCGCCCTCTGCCTGAACAGTCACTGACAGAGGAGCCGGACGATGGAGCGGCGCGCAGTGGTGGACCGGGGACAGGTGAATATCGCAGGTGCCGGGGCCCTGAGCCAGCGATGACACCGGCACCTGGCCCCCAGCGACGAGAGGTGTGTCATTTTTTTTTTATTATTTGCAGCAGCAGCATATGGGGGCATAAAATATATGGATCATCTTATGGGTGCATAAAATATATGAAGCATCTTATGGGGGCATAAAATATATGAAGCATCTTATGAGGCATAAAATATATGGAGCATCTTACGGGGCATAAAATATATGGATCATCTTATGGGGGCATAAAATATATGGAGCATCTTATGGGGCATAAAATATGTGGATCATCTTATGGGGGCATAAAATATATGGAGCATATTATGGGACATAAAATATTTGGATCATCTTATGGGGGCATAAAATATATGGAGCATCTTATGGGGCATAAAATATGTGGATCATCTTATGGGGGCATAAAATATATGGAGCATCTTATGGGTGCATAAAATATATGGATCATCTTATGGGGGCATAAAATATATGGAGCACCTTTTGGGGGCATAAAATATATGGAGCATCTTATGGGGCATAAAATATATGGATCATCTTATGGGGGCATAATCTATGGAGCATCTTATGGGGGCATAAAATATATGGAGCATCTTATGAGGGTATAATATATGGAGCATATTATGGGGGCATAAAATATATGGAGCATCTTATGGGGGCATAATATATGGAGCATCTTATGGGGGCATAATCTATGGAGCATTTTATAGGGGCATAATCTATGGAGCATCTTAGGCTACTTTCACACATCAGTTTTTTGACGTCAGGCGCCATCCAGCGTGTTTTTAAAAAAACAGATCCGGTACCAGATGCGTCTTTTTGTAATTCACTTTCATTAGCGCCGGATTGCGCCTGATGTCGTTGCGTTGCATCCGTTTTTGTATGTACATTCCGGCGGCCGGACAAGACGCTCACTGCAACGTTTTTTTTTGTTTTTTTTTTCCGGACCCGCCTGATACTGCCTGAAGCGGCGCATCAGGCGGCCGGAAATAATACAATGTATGGAACCGGACCAGTCTTTTGTGCAATCCGTCAAAAGACTGATCCGGATTCTGGATACCAAGGTCTCTCTCGTCTCTCTCTCTCTCTCTCTCTATACCTGTATTTTCCATATAGAAAATTTCTTTTTCCGGGTTCAAAAGTTCATGGCGCATCCGGCAAGAAAACTGATCCGTTGCATCAGTTTTTTCAAAATCCGCGCCGGATCCGTCCTATCAGGTATACGACGGATTAGGCCTGACACAAAAAAACTAATGTGTGAAAGTAGCCTTATGGGGGCATAAAATATATGGAGCATCTTATGGGGGAATAAAATATATGGAGCATCATATGGGAGCATAATCTATGGAGCATCATATGGGAGCATAATCTATGGAGCATCATATGGGGGCATAATCTATGGAGCATTTTATGGGGGGAATAATCTATGGAGCATTTTATGGGGGCATAAAATATATGGAGCATCTTATGGGGCATAAAATATATGGATCATCTTATGGAGGCATAATCTATGGAGCGTCTTATGGGGGCATAAAATGTATGGAGCATCTTATGGGGGCATAAAATATATGGAGCATCTTATGGGGGCATAAAATATATGGAGCATCTTATGGGGGCATAATCTATGGAGCATCTTATGGAGCATAAAATGTATGGAGCATCTTATGGGGGCATAATCTATGGAGCATCATACGGGGCATAAAATATAAGGCGCATCTTATGGGGGCATAATCTATGGAGCATCATATGGGGCATAATCTATGGAGCATTTTATGGGGCCATAACCTTTATGGAGCAGCATATGGGCATATTATTCTATGGAGCATCTTATGGGGCCATTATTAACCTTTGTGCAGCATTATATGGGGCATATTATTCTATGGAGCATCTTATGGGCCCATTATTAACCTTTATGCAGCGTTATATGGGGCGTATTTTGTATGGAGCATCTTATGGGGCCATTATGAACTGTATGGAGCATTATATGGGGCTCCTGATTCAATATTGATATTCAAAAACATTTAACCTACTGATGTCTCAATTAATTTTACTTTTATTGGTGTCTATTTTTATTTTTGAAAATTTACCAGTAGCTGCTTCAGTTCCCACCCTAGGCTTATACGCGAGTCAATAAGTTTTCCCAGTTTTTTAATGGCAAAATTAGGGGGGTCGGCTTGTACTCGGGTCGGCTTATACACGAGTATATACGGTAAGCTGTACATCGCAGCTGACAACTTACTGTATTTGAACGGCCACAGAGAGAGGGAGAGGTCTGGAGGGAGAGAATTGTTATAGTAGTTCAAATAAACAATTGTTGAACAATAATTTTGTACTGTATTAAAGTTTGAATGGAATGCGGCCCCCAGCTTAAATTTTTTTTTTATGTGCGACCCCTTTACTCTGCCGAGTTTGAGACCCCTGCTTTAGAACATAGGTATGGTCATTTAATTAAAGATAACTGACTGCCAAAAGTTTTACATATACTATTTATTGATCACAACACACAGAGTAATTCATTGC
Source organism: Oophaga sylvatica (assembly GCA_033576555.1). NCBI lineage: Eukaryota > Metazoa > Chordata > Amphibia > Anura > Dendrobatidae > Oophaga > Oophaga sylvatica. The sequence goes on from JARQOD010000003.1 coordinate 155,960,256, forward strand.
TTACAATGCCATAGATTAGTATTTTGTAGCATAACCTCTTGCTTTAATTACTGCACCACACCGACTGGGCATTGAAGCCGCTAGGGTATTCAGGACTAGAGATGAGCGAATATCTTCGGTTCCCCGCTTATTCGGCAAGCTATAGTGCTAGCCGAATAAGCTACAGCAGGAACCCGGCTTCCTGGATCACGCTGGCTGAACAGCTGATCGCTGCCGCAGCTGCATGTACCTCGGCTGTGTCACTGTCACAGCACATGCATGGAAAGCCCAACACACAGGAAGTTTTCTGTGCTCTTCCACTTCTAGGTTTGACAGCTGTTCCATAACCTTCTTTTTCTTTCTTTATTATACGTGACACTTGACTATTTGGCTTTTGCCTGACTTCACTCTCAGAATAATAAGCTTCCTAACATCTGGCGATAAATTTGGCTTTGTCTTTGCCATGTTTTTAAATAAAAACACACAAACAAAAAAAAAAAATGTAAACAAAATTAGACTACCCATGACAAAGTGTGCAAAACAGTTGGCCCAGCAAATGTTGAAAACTACCACATAAAGGGATAATACAATGTCAAACACAATTTTCATCTTTATAGTTGACAACCATTTGCTTCCGGTTCAATTTTATCACCAGGATTTTGGCATCACAACAACCGGACAGAAGTAATCACACTTTAAAGAAAAATACTAAACTTGAGTGTGTGTGTGTGTATATGTGTAATATATAAATATATATAGTGTGTGGGTGTTATATATATATATATATTATATATATATATAATAACAGACCAAAAGTTTGGACACACCTTCTCATTTAAAGATTTTTCTGTATTTTCATGACTATGAAAATTGTACATTTACACTGAAGGCATCAAAACTATGAATTAACACATGTGGAATTATATACTAACAAAAAAGTGTGTATCAACTGAAATTATGTCTTATATTCTAGGTTCTTCAAAGTAGCCACCTTTTGCTTTGATGACTGCTTGGCAGACTCTTGGCATTCTCTGCCTTCACTCTGCGGTCCAGCTCACCCCAAACCATCTCGATTGGGTTCAGGTCTGGTGACTGTGGAGGCCAGGTCATCTGGGTTAGCAACCAATCACTCTCCTTCTTGGTCAAATAGCCCTTACAAAGCCTGGAGGTGTGTTTGGGGTCATTGTCCTGTTGAAAAATAAATGATGGTCCAACTAAACGCAGACCGGATGGAATAGCATTCCGCTGCAGGATGCTGTGGTAGCCATGCTGTTTCAGTATGCCTTCAATTTTGAATAAATCCCCAACAGTGTCACCAGCAAAGCACCCCCACACAATCACACCTCCTCCTCCATGCTTCACAGTGGGAACCAGGCATGTAGAGTCCGTCCGTTCACTTTTTCTGCATCGCACAAAGACACAGTGGCTGGAACCAAAGATCTCAAATTTGGACTCATCAGACCAAAGCACAGATTTCCACTGGTCTAATGTCCATTCCTTGTGTTCTTTAGCCCAAACAAGTCTCTTCTGCTTGTTGCCTGTCCTTAGCAGTGGTTTCCTAGCAGCTATTTTACCATGAAGGCCTGCTGCACAAAGTCTCCTCTTAACAGTTGTTGTAGAGATGTGTCTGCTGCTAGAACTCTGTGTGGCATTGACCTGGTCTCTAATCTGAGCTGCTGTTAACCTGCGATTTCTGAGGCTGGTGACTCGGATAAACTTATCCTCAGAAGCAAGGTGCCCTCTTGGTCTTCCTTTCCTGGGGCGGTCCTCATGTGAGCCAGTTTCTTTGTAGCACTTGATGGTTTTTGCAACTGCACTTGGGGACACTTTCAAAGTTTTCCCAATTTTTTGGACTGACTGACCCTCATTTCTTAAAGTAATGATGGCCACTCGTTTTTCTTCACTTAGCTGCTTTTTTCTTGCCATAATACAAATTCTAACAGTCTATTCAGTAGGACTATCAGCTATGTATCCACCAGACTTCTGCACAACACAACTGATGGTCCCAACCCCATTTATAAGGCCCGAAATCCCACTTATTAAACCTGACAGGACACACCGTGAAGTGAAAACCATTCCCGGAGACTACCTCTTGAAGCTCATCAAGAGTGGTGTGCAAAGCAGTCATCAAAGCAAAAGGTGGATACTTTGATAAGCCTAAAATATAAGACATATTTTCAGTTGTTTCACACTTTTTTGTTAAGTCTATAATTCCACATGTGTTAATTCATAGTTTTGATGCTTTCAGTGTGAATGTACAATTTTCATTGTCATGAAAATACAGAAAAATCTTTAAATGAGAAGGTGTGTCCAAACTTTTGGTCTGTACTGTGTGTGTATATATATATATATATATATATATATTATATATATATATATATATATATATATATATACACGTTGTTATTGTTTATAATTGTATAATTATTATCCTTCCTGTGTATTGCTTGCCACCTCTTATTTTATTAATATTGCCCTATTCCTCCCCTTAATGGCATGAAATCTAGCTGTTTTTTTCTTTTCCAGGCCACAGATGCACGCAGAGCTTTTCCCTGTTGGGATGAACCGGCTATCAAGGCAACCTTTGACGTTATTCTGATTGTCCCCAAAGATCGTGTAGCTTTGTCGAACATGGTAAATCTTATGTTAACTCCTCAAGTGCATACATTATTTTTTCCTATTTAGCCTCCGTTTTATTCATGGTTTTTATCAGTGCTGTGAAATTGTGCCCACCCCAAACCCCCCCTTTCCTGATGACTCAAGGATTAGGAAAACAACAAAAGATTATATGCGACAATATTCCCCATTGCTCTGTCCTCATGAGACATAGGCTGTTCACAGTGGGAGGGCGCCATCATACCAAGATCAGGAGCAGCGAAAGTAAAGATCTATCTGAGCGTTTTAAGGGAATTCAGGCGTTGTTTTATTTGCGTTGCATTCAAAGAGGTTTTCTGGAATTTCACAAAATTTTACAGATGATTAGGAAATGTTCCAAAATATCTACGCACTTCTTACTATTTAAATCCGTAGCTGCTCGGTGCCACCTTTCCAGTGGTCTCCCCTAGTCCTGCAGTGATGTCTTGTATATCGTTACGTGCTGAAGCAGGAGGGGATTTCACTGGGTTAAATTCTTTTACAACTTTTCCTTCTCTTCCAAAACCCGGGTAATGATGTAGCCAAATCTTGTTTTTGTGATTTTTTTTTTTTTTTTTTCCTCTTTTGTTTCAAAAGCCATAATTTTGCTTTTATTTGTCCGTTGATATAGACGTATAAAGGCTTTTTTGTAAGTTTAAAATAAAACCACAAATGATACCATACAATGTACTATAAAACGGGAAAAAAATCCAAGTGGCTGTAAAATGGTGAAAAAATTCTGCCAGTGTTTTTTTTTTTTTTTTGGGGTGGGTGAGAGGGGGGGGGTTGTTTTTTTACACTATTCGTTGTGTGATTAAAAATTACATGGCAACATATTTTTCCAGGTTAGTATGATTATGACAGTACTAAACTTGGGTTTTTTATTAACATTTTAACTGTTAATCAAAATTCTTTAGTTTGTAAAGATTGAAAATAAAATTTGGTTTGTGTTTTCTCTCTGCTGATTTTTCATGCCATCTAATTAATTTTAATGGTAGCATTTTGTGGTACACTGACGTTTTGATCACTTTTTTTGCCTTTTTTTGGGAGGTGTTAGGGGTGATGCCGTGCTGTAGCTGTAATGGATGTATCAATACCAAATGAGCTTTTTATAATTTTATTTTTTGATGGGTAGAAAGGGGTGGCTTACATTTTTTTTTTCTATTTTCTGCTAATTTTTTTATTTATTTTTCACTATTTTTTTCTTCTACTTATTATTAATTATTATTATTATGTTTATTAGCCTCATTGCTTGGAGTATGTAGTGAAAATTGCTGTCTCATATGAATGCCAGCCTGTAATTAGGTTTATCCCAGTTCCAAGATCCTATCCCAATATGTAGTAGCTGTAATAATAATATTAGAAAATATATCCAATTAGAAATGTATAGTTTTTCTGATTTTCTGTATCTCTTTCCTCATGTGCAGGAATTGCAAGACTTTAGGTATCCATGGTTATGACCAGTAGCAACTAGATAACTGTCACTAGATCAGTGGTCGTAACCATGGATACCTAAGGTCCCTGCAATGCCTGCATATGAGGAAAGAGACAGAAAATCTGAAAAACTATACTACATTTCTAATTGGAGGTATTCGCTAATCATTTATTATTATTATTATTATTATTATTATTATTCCTACTACATATTGGGATTGGATCTTAAGGCTATGTGCACACGTTGCGTATTTTTCGCGTTTTTTCGCGGTAAAAAACGCTTCAAAAAAACGCATGATTGAAGCATCCTATTATTTAGAATGAATTCTGCAATTTTTGTGCATATGGTGCGTTTTTTTTTCCGCAAAAAAAAGGCATCGCGGAAAAAAAACGCAGCATGTTCATTAATTTCACGTTAAATCTGCGTTTTTCCCGCTATATTATTGACCTAATACCCAAGAGAATATGGACTAAGAGTAGTTTATAAAACTTAGGTTTTAATTGTTACAAAACATTTATAAAAGGTCAATCAAAAAATCAATACATAATATACAATTCAAGGGACAAGGCTACGCCTATATATCACATAGAGTAAGAAAAGGTGTGACATATTTAATAAGAATTTTTACATATTAATGCACATCAGTATAGTCAAAATCAATCCTGAATCATAGAGAGATATATATAATACTAATGATATTTATCAGAGTTATAAATAAAGTGCATAGTGCATTATAATCAACCATAAGGTCAAATACCATCAGAATATGATTCGTATAGCTGCCAAATATGAGTTATCCCACATATGAACAATGTGTATCAAGAAGTAAAGTGCCTGGTGCAGTTTTGTCCAAAATTGGACATGTAATCAACAAATCCAAAAGCTTTTTTTTATTATTTATCCACTATGGTGGAAAGCATTGATACATAAAATCAGGCATACAGATACACCTTGAAAAATAATTAATCCCAAATAAATTATTGTATGTCAGGAAGTAAATTGCATAATGCAATTCATCCAAAGAGGGATATATCATGAAAACATCATATGAAGGTATGTATAAGTGGCCAAATCAGATTGGAGTAAATATACAGCAGGCAGTTTACGTATCCACCATATGGAGTGGTATCAACACATATGATCAGGTATATAAATAAATCAAAGAAAGTGCATGACAGATTAGGACACCAAAAAATTTACAGAATGTGAGCAGGAGGACTTAATGGATGAGTATAATATTATTTAGCCTTTTTGTTTGCGGGTATATATTATTGACCTAGAATGTTCAGGAAAATTTTGCGGTAAAAACGCGCAAAAAAAAACCCCGCACCAAAAACGCACATAAACTGCGATAAAAACACATGTGTTTTTTTCGCTGACAAAGTCTGTTTTTGCTCAGGAAATTTCTGCAAACATTCCTGAATGTGTGCACATAGCCTAAAGATGAGAATAACCCTTTAAAGGGAATCTGTGACCACTTTTTTAGCATGTCATGTAAAAATGTCATTCAATTTAGTGTCAGCTCTGCATTATACAAGTACTTTTTATACCCCTTGACTCCCCACCAATGATATATAAATACCGTTCTTATTCCACCCGCAGTGTATGTAAATATGCTCGGTCAGGTCCGAAGGGCGGGGCTTATTGTCCGTCTCAACCTTCCCCCCCCCTCCCTCGTCTTGCTGTATGTATTCGTTTCTCTGAATATCACAGATAGTCTAGAGTTACCGCGCGTGCTCATTCAAATGGTCCCTCGCACGTGCGCATTATGCTTTGCCCAACTGGGCAAAGCCGAAAAACAGTATTGCGCATACACCATAGCTTTCTATGGCCCGGAAGTGTACAAGTATACTTCCGGGCCATAGAACACCATGGCATATGCCGGCGCATGCGCAGTACTGTTTTTTCGGCTTTGCCCAAAGTTGGGCAAAGTGTTATGATTTGGTAGCTGAGGAGAGCAGGCAAAAAAGGAAATACACCAGAGAGGTTGGAATCTATGGGATTGCAGTACCCTGACTAACCACCACAACTAAAGGCAGCCGTAGAGCGTACCTACGTTGGTCCTAGACGCCTCGTCACAGCCTGAGAAGCTAACTACACCTAAATATAGAAAGAGTAAAGCTATCTGCCCCGGAGCAGATCCCCAAAGAACATAGAAAGCCCCCAAACATGTAATGGCGGTTAGACAAGCGGAAATACTGACACAGACAGAAAATAGTATGAGCAAACGTTGGGGCCCAAACTTCCTAAATAGAAAAGGATAGGAAGGACACTTACTACAATCCCAAAAAACCCTGAAAAGTACCAACTCTACTAATTACAAAAACACCTGAGATCACACGACCTTTACCACCTAAATTAGTTCTCTGGTGTAACAAAAACTAAACAGCAACCACTGAAAAAACTGGAAAAGGCAAATGAACAAACAACAGTGGCTGAACTAAACTGAGAGGAGCACAAGCCCCCGAAGGGGACCAGGCAGACCCCACAGAAGTGCAGGACAAAATGCAAAAAGCAAGCACAAAAAACTAAAAGAAGAAAATGTCTTATCTGTTAGCAGAAGATGCAGGCACGAAACAGCAAGCTACAAAGTGAACAGGAATCAAAGATGAGACCAGAACAATTGATCACCGGCAACCCTGATGGGAGGGAACCTCCCTTATATGAGACCAGTCAGTAACACCTGATCTCCAATCTTCACAATCTTCATTGGATAGTTCAGTACTGTTTGTAACTACCAGAGGGAGCTTCTGCTCAGAATTAATTTCTAGCACATTCACAACAGCAAAGCATACTGCGCACACGCGAGGGACCATTTGAATGTGCACGTGCGGTAACTCTACGCAAACGCAGAAATTACCTTAAAGGAATGCGTAGAGCAAGCCAGGAGGGGAGGAGAGACCGGCAATAAGCCCCGCCCATCTGACGAGCATATTTACATACACCGTGGGAGGAATAAAAACGGTATTTATTTATCATTGGTGGGGAGTCAAGGGGTATAAAAAGTACTTGTATAATGCAGAGGTGACACTAAATTGAATTATATTTTTACATCATATGCCAAAAAAGTAGTGACAGATTCCCTTTAAGTAGCCCATGACAATTTATTGGAACCCCGCAACGGCATCGCGGGGAGATCAGTAAGCTTTGGAGATTGATAGTGGCATATAGGTGGTTAAACAGCAGTAGGTCTGATGTATATAATATAGCCGGCACCATTCCTGTGCAATATTACGTTTACCCTTTTAAACATTTAAATCCTACAATAGCATAAAATGAAACCTCAAATATATTAAAGGGAATCTGTCACCTGAAAAAAACACTATTAACATTCAGATATGGGGTTAATCTGCAGTCTAATAGCATTACTAACCTGCCCGGCGCCTGCACTTAGCCGAACACTGCGGGGAGAAAATGAACGTTATTCCTCCCAGCAGGATTCCGGGTTCAGTCACAGGGGCGGCGCAGGCACTGGTTCAGTCACCGCTCTAGTTATAGAGAGTGCTGGCTGTAACTGCACTCCGGCACTGACTGATGCTGGCTCTACATTAGGGCCGGCTGATAAGACCCGGGGGTGCTTTTACTGACGCACCTCTGTATACTCAGAGCGGTGACTGAAACGGAACGCTGCCGAGAAGAATAAAGTTCATTTTCTGCTAAGTGCTGGCGCCAGGCAGGTTAATAACGCTATAAGGCTGCAGATTAGCTCCATATTTGCAGGTTAATAGGGTTTTTTTCTGGTGAATCATTCCCTTTTAAAGGGGTTTCGTGGAAACAGATATTGAGGAGGGATCATTAGGATAACAGATTTGTGGTGGTCCAACACCTAACAACCTCACGTATCAGCTGTTTGCAGGTCCAGCATGGCTCTGTGTAGTGGCTGTTCTTAGTTGCTGCCATGTAAATATTTGCCTTATGGTTTTTGATTTACATTTCTTTTACTTTTTAAATGATAGTGTAAGCTACTTTTCTCCTCTTTTTTTTTTTTTTTAAATATTACATTGTTTAGAACCTGATTGAGCGTAAGCCATACCCAGATGATGAAAACCTGGTGGAAGTGAAATTTGCACGAACCCCTGTCATGTCTACCTATCTTGTGGCCTTTGTGGTGGGGGAGTACGACTTCGTAGAGACTCGATCTGCTGATGGGGTGCTGGTCCGGGTTTACACACCAGTTGGAAAAGCAGAGCAAGGAAAATTCGCCTTGGAGGTAGGCTGTTTGGCTTTAGTATATGTATGTTCAGTGGAGAAAATGTTTTTGAGCTGAAACTCAAGTTTGCGCAGCGACAGCCCCAAAACCTGAAAGGTCTGGAGAAGATCTGTATGGAGGTATCGGCCAAATCCCTGCAAAATTTGTTTGTGTGCAAACTTGGTCAAAAACTACAGGAAACAGTCTGACCTCTGTAATTGCAAACAAAGGCTTCTGTACCAAATATTAAGTTCTGTTTTTTATTGTATCAAATACTTATTTCATGCAATAAAATGTAAAAGTTATACATTGTGATTTTTTTTTTTTAAAGATTCTTTCTCTCACAGTTGGAATGTACCGATTATAAAAATTACAGACCTCTCCATTCTTTGTAGGTGGGAAAACTTGCAAAATTATTGTTTATTCATATAGCACCATTGAGTCCATGGTGCTGTACATGAGAAGGGGTTACATACAAATTTCAGACATCACTTACGGTGTACAATAATAAATTATATTGTGGTACCGTGTTAGCCAGAAAAATCAATGTGAATACTTTTCCGTCCAATTATGACAAGAGTATTCTTAGAGTGATACCTTTATTGGCTAACCAGAATATTATATGTTCACAAGCTTTCAGAGTGCAGAGGCTCCTTCAGGCAAGATTACATTTGGATTGATTAAAAAAAAAAGACACATTTGAGGCTTAAGGGTATGCCACACTAAGATCGCTAACGAGATCGCAATTGCATCACCATTTATGACGCAGTAGCGATCTCGTTAGCGACTTAACTGTGTGTGACATGTAGCAACGATGTGGCCCCTGCTGAGATGTCGCTGATCGCTTATGAACGTTCTGAGCCGTTTTTTGGTCGTTGGTGTCCCGCTGGTGAACCTGAATCGCTGAGTGTGACACCCTTTATGAACGACTTCACCAGCGTCGCAGGTGGGACTAGGTTTTCCCAACGACCGCAGAGGTCGTTATACAGATCGCTGATGAGTTGTGTTTGGAATCTAACTAGCGATCACATAGAGATCGCACTAGCGATCTCGCCAGGTTAAGTTGTTGTCTTGATCGCTAAGTGTGGCAGTGCCTTTACAAATGGAGAGGCAGTGGGAATGTGTTCTTAGCTATCTGGAGTCCTTCTGGTGAAGGTGTGAACTATGTCCATGTAGTGAGTCATAAATCCAGGTGTTAAGTTAAGTCCTAGTGTCAAAGTATTGAACATCCTTATAAGTAAAGGGTATGCCACACTAAACAACATCGCTAACGGGATCGCTAAAAAACGTCACTATTTAGCGATCCCGTTAGCGATGTTGTTGTGTGCGGCATCTGCCAGCGACGAGCTTCCTGCTGTGATCTCGCTCGTCGCTGGAATCGTTCGGGACCCTATTTTATCGTCGGCGCTCCCGCTGGGTAAGTATATATCGCTGAGTGTGGCACCTTTTTTAGCGATTTAGTGGTACTTTTGTACCACTAAAGTCGTTAAGGAGATCGCTAACCGCGATAGCGTCCTAACGACATCGCTAAATAAAGCCTCTACTAGCGATATTAAAACGATCCCGCTAGCGATCGCAATTAGTATGCGTCTTTATCGTGATCGCTAGCGGGATAGTTTAGTGTGGCAGTACCTTTAGCCTCAAATGTGTCTTTTTTTTATCAATCCAAATGTAATCTTGCCTCTGCGCTCTGAAAGCTTGTGAACATATAATTTTCTGGTTAGCCAATAAAGGTATCACTCTAAGACATCACTTACAGTAAACAAACTAACAACGACAGACTGATACAGAGGGGAGAGGACCCTGCCCTTGCCGACTTAGGCCTCTTTCACACAACCGTTGTGCGCCTGACGGCGCCCTCCGGCATTTTTTTTGTCCAACCGCATCCGGCGAAATGTAATGCCGGATGCGTTTTTTTTTGCATTGACTTTCATTAGCGCCGGATGGCGCCTGATGTCAGTGCGTTGTATCCGTTCTTGTCCGGATCCGGCGGAAATGTACATCCCGGCGGCCGGACAAAACGGAGCATGTAACGTTTTTTGTCTCCGGCCATCAGAAACCCTCTTTTTCTGGGTTCAAAAGTTCAGGTCGGATCCAGCAAAAAACCGGATCAGTTCCATCAGTTTATTTGTTTCAGCGCCGGATCCGTCCCTTCAGGCATAGGACGGATCATGCCTGATACAAAAAGACGGATGTGTGAAAGAGGCCTTACATTCTACAGGATGATGGGGAAGGAGACAGCAGGTTGGGGGTTGCAGTGGCTCCGGTGGTGTGGTCATTACAGGTTGTAAGCTTTCCTGAAGATCTGGCATTTGAGGTTCCATCTAAAGGATACAAATGTGGTGGCTAATCGGACCTGTTGGGGCACAGAATTCCAGAGGATGGGGGGATATTTGGGAGAAGTCTTGGAGGCGATTGGGTGAGGAACGAAGAAGTGAGGAGTGAAGGTCTTGGGAGGACTGGAAATTACATCAGTGGAGATATCCGGAAATTACTTTGGAGTTATCCAGAGGAGAAAGGTTATGGATGACTTTGCAAGTCAGTGTTAGTAGTTTGAACTGGATATGGTGGGGAATGGGAGCCAATGAAGGGATTTGCAAAGGTGGGAAGCAGGGGAGTAGCCAGGAGAGGGATGAATTGGTTGGGCAGCAGAATTAAGGACGGACTGGAGAGGTGCAAGAGTGTTAGACGGTAGGAGGATGTTGCAGTAATCGAGGTGGGAGATGATGAAGGCATGCGCAAGTATTTTAATAGGTTGAGGAAAGGATGGCAAGAGGTGGCGAGAGCTTGAATATGTGGTTTAAAGGGAATCTGTCACCCCATTTTGGCCCTATGAGATAGGGCCACCGCCATCAGGGGCTTATCTACAGCATTCTGTAATGCTGTAGATAAGCCCCCGATGTTACCTGAAAGCGAAGAAAAACGAGTTATAAAATACTCACCCAGGGGCGTTCCGGGGGCGGTCGGGTCCGGAGGGAGTCGCAGTCCGGGGCCTCCCATCTTGTAGCGATGCCGGCCTCTTCTTTCCGTCCCGTCGCGGCTCCTGCACAGACGCACTGCTCTGCCCTGGTGAGGGCAGAGCAGAGTACTGCAGAGCGCAGGCGCTGGGAAAGGTCAGAGAGGTCCGGAGCCTGCGCACTGTAGTACTCTGCTCTGCCCTCACCAGGGCAGAGCAGTGCGCCTGCGCAGGAGCCGCGACGGGACAGAAAGAAGAGGCCGGCTCCGCTAAAGATGGGAGGCGCCGAACTGGACCACGACTCCCTCCGGACCGGACGACGGAACGCCCCTGGGTGAGTATTTTATAACTCGTTTTTCTTCACTTTCAGGTAACATCGGGGGCTTATCTACAGCATTACAGAATGCTGTAGATAAGCCCCTGATGGCGATGGCCATATCTCATAGGGCCAAAATGGGGTGACAGATTCCCTTTAAAGGACAGGGCATAGTGAAGGGTTATTCCGAGGCAGTGGATTTCCAGTACAGGGGAAAGGTGTAATGTCCTTTATTGTGATAGATCGGGTAGGGAAGATGTGTAAGATGGAGAAAAGATGTGGAGTTCAGATTTGTTCACATTGAGCTTGAGGAAGCGAGAGGAGGATATGGCTGATAGACACTCCGGGATTCTGGACAGCAGAGAGGTGACGTCTAGGTGAGAGAGGTAATCTGAGTGTCATCAGCAGATAGATGGTGCTGGAAGCCATAGGACTTTGAGTTGTCCCAGGCTAAAGGTATAGCACTTAGCGAAAAGCGCGATGGGGCTTTCCTGTCCGCTATTCAGTAAGTTTGGATGCCTTACTTCATATATCTTTGACTATTTGTTTCGTGCTGGTGATGTATATATTATATCATTACGACATATATAGCCACATAGGATGAATCTCTTGTAATAACATCATTATTTACATGCATGTGGTGTAATATATGAGATTACTATCTACCCACATGGGTCTATAGCCTATAATGATACTATTATCTGCATGCCTGTACTATATGTTTTCAATGTATCCACTCGATGTATAGGCTTATGTTTGTATTGTATGCATATATACTTGGTTCTATAGCCTACTGAATAATCTCCAACGGTAGCAGCATTTATATGTGCATTTCTGATTGATATATCCACTTGGTTTATAGACTGATTCCTGCACTTATATACACTTGTATGCATATATACATGGCCTCATAGCCTACAATGATACTATCATTTGCATATATTTATTATATGTGACTGATATCGGTCCATTTGGTCTATAGGCTGATGCCTACATTCACTTATACCTGCATGCATATATACCAGCTGGGTCTATAGATTGTTGCGTGCATACATATATATATTGTTGCTACAAAATAACTTCCATTAATACCAATATTTGTGTATGCATTTTATATGTGATTGGTTCATCTATTTGATTTATAGGCTGATGCCTACATGTATATACATCTGCATGCATATATATATATATGGCTTTATAGCCTACAATGATACTATTGTGATGAAACGAGCACACGGTCCGCCACACGGTAGCCCGGGGTATCACGGCTTGTGATCCCTCCGTGCCGCAAATGTGACGAAAACGCGCACACACACAACGGCTGCTGCCGTCCGACCCAGTAAACTGCAGGGATTTATAATTATCCCACTTCCACTTAGGAACTTGCAGCTCTCTGGCGCCCCCCTTACCCTCAGGTCAGTCAGGGAACTGCACCTAGGATAATTAGTCGCCAGACGGGTCACTTGGATGTGTGCTGGCTATTGGGCACGCTGCAGTGAGGGAATTATAATTACTCCGAGCCGCAGCTGGGCAATACTCTTATAAAACCCGCTCCGTCACTGCCAGCGCCACCCAATAGATTAACACTTTACACCCCTTCCTTTAAGCTGCCACCAGCTACGATTTACTTGGAACAATTTATCAAGAGGGTCCGTAGTAACCCCAAACAGTAATGTAGTACGTCAGGCACGTGAAAATTCGTTTATAGAGCAGGAGAATCAAACTAATAATTTTATAGGTTTATTCCTTAAAAAACAGGCAGTGCTTATACAATATAAAAAGATGGAACAAACTGAGACAATATCGTTATGTACAAATGCAGTTATAAAATAAAATAGGATTAAAGATGAAAATCACTCACATGGTAGTTACAGGCAAGACTGGCTGGGGGAGGAGCCACACGTCATAGTTCATTTGCAGATCTCTTAGTCAAGACGTCACAGCAAGGAATCACTGAGGAGCTTCCCTGCAAGCCTTATACATGTCGGCTTCTGACCTCACAAAAGGGGCTGGTTTTCTGGCCACCTCCCCTGGGCTACAAGTTATAGTTTTGAGCTCTGAAAGTCATAAGGACCATAACTCAGCGGGGAACTCTAGCAGAATAATGGCAGACCTATCAATGATCTTACTTTAAAATGACGGTTCCAATGAGCCCACACTCGGGTGGGCTAGTTCATAGGGCATCCGAGAATTCCATTTCTCGGGTTCTGTTGGAGTTACGGGTTCACCAGTACCACGGGAACGATGCCTGTCAGGCGCATGTTTCACAACAGTACTTTCGTGTTTCTAGCGAACGCTCCCACCGTGTGATAACCAAAACAGAATGAAGTCTCCAAAATGGCTGCTATGGTAGGAACAGCACATGTGCTGACAATAGGGACCCCTGCGGTGAAGCGGGAAAACTTCCAGCACTGGTAGCTTCAGGTTACACTACTTGTGTGCAGGCTGGGGGGTTGGTGAGAAGCGTGAGCTGCAGAGAGGAGGAGGGAGGGCTTTGCTTTGTGGGCTGTCAGCAGTACACAAAAAAAAAAGATGAGGACGACAATTCCAGCACAGCACTCATCACAACTATCATCTGCATGTGATTGACATCTGCCCACTTGGTCTATGGACTGATGCCTATATTCATCTACACCTGCATGCATTTATGCCGTTTGGTTCTATAGATTGTTATTAATGCTGTCCATTTATATTCCTATGCTTTTGTAATTTTGTGCAGTTTTGCTGTTTAAATTGTAATTTGTTCATTTGAGCTTTAAGATTACTTTTATTTTTTGTTTAAATTCGCATTACGCACTTTATACATTGTAGTTTTTACACGATAGGATATATATATTATTTTTGGAATTTTTCTATTATGTGCACTGTGCACTTTATTCGTTGATGGACAGCCTCATGTAGTTACATCACAGCATCTCGGTACTTATCAATTTTGCTATCAATACAAAGCATTTCATGATATATAGTTTTATGCATCCGTTCATCTAAATAGCGGTATCTAGGTTTTGCCTTTCCCCTTGTCATTGATATCTTGTATTATATTTGTGATTTTTTTTATAAATTTCTGTGTAATTCATCAATAAAAATTTATATTTGTATTTTTCTACATTTGGCTCTGTTTTCCATATTTTTTTGGGTATTTTAAAGGTATAGATAGAGACGAGTAGGGGTCCTAGGACAGAGCCTTTAGGGACTCCAAACAGATATAGAGCGGGATGAGGAGCTAGTGTGGGAGTAGGAGACGCTGAATGTGCGGTTGGTAAGGATGAGAAGATGCAGGATAGGGCAAGGATTTTAACGCCAAAGGAAAAAGAGGGTCTGTAGTAGAAGGCAGTGGTCAACTGTGTCGAAGGCAGAGAAACCGGTCAAGAAGGAGGAGTATGGAGAATTGTCTGTTCGCTTTGGCTATATTAAATACTTATTTTTAAAAAATCGGCAGTATATCCAACATTTATTTTCCCACTGTATAATCTGGTACTTTCTCTGCCAGCAAACATTTTTGTCTGTCTCTCATTTTAGGTTGCTGCTAAAACTCTGCCTTTCTATAAGGATTACTTCAATGTTCCGTACCCTCTTCCCAAGATTGACCTCATCGCAATCGCAGACTTTGCAGCTGGTAACGTTTGTACTGACTGGCCTGCTGTACTGGTGATGGTGTCATTTGTTGTACCTCTTCCCTCACTTTCTATTTATTTTTCACAGGAGCTATGGAAAACTGGGGTCTGGTTACATACAGGTGCGAACTTTCATTCTATGTCCCCCTATCTTGCTAATCTGGTCATAGGTCAAGGTATCTCCATTACACTGTGGTAGCGTTAAGAGTCTGAACATCTGCTCATGATCTAAGCCATATTAAGCTGCTTTATTATCTTAAGATCCCCTTAGAGCTTGGAGGAATGATTTTTTGCATCTTCAAAAATGAAGTCCTCTTTTGTTTTCTATTATTTTTTTCTCCTACAGTTCTATTATTGATGTAATTATTTTTGTGGATGTGATGATGTAAAATGTCCTGGGGCAAAGTATATAATTAAATTGAATAGGGTAGAAATGGTCAAAGCCCTAGTTTTGTTGTTTCTATGTTATCTTTACTTTGCAGCAAAATCTTCAGCTGTGGAAGATTCTCTGTAATAAGACTAAAAAATGTGGTAAAACTCTAGCACTTCTGTGACGACACTTGCCCAGTCCCTGCTAGACTCAGATTATTGGCCTCCAGCAATCAGATGTTGCATTAGATACGGTATATGTCGATGCGAAATCACTGGAGGTTTTGGGACAGACACTAGTTTGGCCAAGAGGCAAGCATATAGCGAGTGCCAGAGGATCACAAAGCTTACTGGATATTTTTTTTTTTTTTTTTAAAACATCAGGTTGTCAAAAAGAAATCTGCAATGAAAGCGACCCAATATATTTTATAACCCCTTTG
Organism: Oophaga sylvatica; assembly: GCA_033576555.1. Lineage (NCBI taxonomy): Eukaryota > Metazoa > Chordata > Amphibia > Anura > Dendrobatidae > Oophaga > Oophaga sylvatica. The sequence continues at coordinate 155,976,188 of JARQOD010000003.1, forward strand.
AAAGTTTGGCTTACTTAGACGCAGATTTCTTTATAAGGTATTTAAGTTACTTTTATTATTTTCATAGGGAGACTGCTCTGCTTATCGATCCCAAGAACTCGTGCTCTTCTTCTCGCCAGTGGGTGGCCCTAGTTGTGGGACATGAGCTGGCACACCAGTGGTTTGGGAACCTAGTTACTATGGTAGGTGCTGCTATCTGCTCTTTTTCTGGCTTTTAGTTAGTTTTTATCTTATGAAGCAAGCTCCTTGTTGGAAAAAAAACCAAAGCAAAATATTACTTTGTTAATGAATGTGTTCCTGGAGGTGATGGAAATTGTGTCTGTAAAGACATCCATCTAAGGCCAGTTTCGCAAGTCCTACAGACCAAGGTGTCTGGACCAGCCATCAGGAGACCCAAATTCACGAGATATGTTTGGCTGAGTTTGGTTAGGAGACCCTCGGCTGGCCTTGACATTGCAGTCCGTACTATATGAATGTCTGACATGTAAGAACAGCCTTATGTACTGAGCACTGGTTATTAGAATAATGGGAAAGTACCAAACAGCCTGTCAATTTAGCAGACAACAGAAGGGAAAGTATTAGTTTTCCATAGCAATTTGATGTTTGGAAAAGCCAAACATATAGGTTAGAAATACAGGTCCTTCTCAAAAAATTAGCATATAGTGCTAAATTACATTATTTTCCATAATGTAATGATTACAATTAAACTTTCATATATTTTACATTCATTACACACCAACTGAAATTTGTCAGGTCTTTTATTGTTTTAATACTGATGATTTTGGCAGACAACTCCTGATAACCCAAAAAACCTGTCTCAAAAAATTAGCATATCAAGAAAAGGTTCTCTAAACGACCTATTACCCTAATCTTCTGAATCAACTAATTAACTCTAAACACATGCAAAAGATTCCTGAGGCTTTTAAAAACTCCCTGCCTGGTTCATTACTCAAAACCCCCATCATGGGTAAGACTAGCGACCTTACTGATGTCAAGAAGGCCATCATTGACACCCTCAAACAAGAGGGTAAGACCCAGAAAGAAATTTCAACAAATAGGCTGTTCCCGGAGTGCTGTATCAAGGCACCTCAATGGGAAGTCTGTTGGAAGGAAACAATGTGGCAGAAAACGCTGTACAACGAGAAGAGGTGACCGGACCCTGAGGAAGATTGTGGAGAAGGACCGATTCCAGACCTTGGGGGACCTGAGGAAGCAGTGGACTGAGTCTGGTGTAGAAACATCCAGAGCCACCGTGCACAGGCGTGTGCAGGAAATGGGCTACAGGTGCCGCATTCCCCAGGTAAAGCCACTTTTGAACCATAAACAGTGGCAGAAGCGCCTGACCTGGGCTACAGAGAAGCAGCACTGGACTGTTGCTAAGTGGTCCCAAGTACTTTTTTCTGATGAAAGCAAATTTTGCATGTCATTCGGAAATCAAGGTGCCAGAGTCTGGAGGAAGACTGGGGAGAAGGAAATGCCAAAATGCCTGAAGTCCAGTGTCAAGTACCCACAGTCAGTGATGGTGTGGGGTGCCATGTCAGCTGCTGGTGTTGGTCCACTGTGTTTCATCAAGGGCAGGGTCAATGCAGCTAGCTATCAGGAGATTTTGGAGCACTTCATGCTTCCATCGGCTGAAATGCTTTATGGAGATGAAGATTTCATTTTTCAGCACGACCTGGCACCTGCTCACAGTGCCAAAACCACTGGTAAATGGTTTACTGACCATGGTATTACTGTGCTCAATTGGCCTGCCAACTCTCCTGACCTGAACCCCATAGAGAATCTGTGGGATATTGTGAAGAGAAAGTTGAGAGACGCAAGACCCAACACTCTGGATGAGCTTAAAGCCGCTATCGAAGCATCCTGGGCCTCCATAACACCTCAGCAGTGTCACAGGCTGATTGCCTCCATGCCACGCCGCATTGAAGCAGTCATTTCTGCAAAAGGATTCCCGACCAAGTATTGAGTGCATAACTGAACTTTATTATTTGATGGTTTTTTTGTTTGTTTTTAAAAACACTTTTATTTTATTGGACGGTTGAAATATGTTAATTTTTTGAGACAGGTTTTTTGGGTTATCAGGAGTTGTATGCCAAAATCATCAGTATTAAAACAATAAAAGACCTGACAAATTTCAGTTGGTGTGTAATGAATCTAAAATATATGAAAGTTTAATTGTAATCATTACATTATGGAAAATAATGAAATTTAGCACTATATGCTAATTTTTTGAGAAGGACCTGTAGTGTCTCTGGCTGCAGGGCTTTTGGAGCTGCACTAATAAAGGTAGTCAGCATGTAAATCCTGCCGCTGTTTGGTCCCATATAGGTCTGCATTTGTAGACTGAAATATGTCTCGTCTCTGTCAGGAATGGTGGACCCATTTGTGGCTGAATGAAGGATTTGCCTCCTGGATTGAATACCTCTGTGTGGACCATTGCTTTCCTGAATATGATATATGGACACAATTTGTTTCTGCCGATTATACTCGTGCTCAAGAACTGGACGCCCTGGATAATAGCCATCCAATCGAGGTACTGCCATTCACTTTATTAACATTTTTGTCATTTTGATGTAGATGGGTTCAACCAAAACTAATTTAAAGGCCTTTCTTAAGCTCCCCTTTCTTACATGCATATCGGCATGGCATACCATCCAAAACGTATGGGGGACTCCTGATTATCCCCTAGCAGCATATGTGGGGGGATTGGGCTTTGTCATTTCATCTGCTGAATCCTTTTGTTCTTTCTGGATACATCGCTCTGAGGAGGCTTAAACCCCTCCTAATGAGAATTTGATCGGAATTTTGGGACAAATATGCCATCCAGAAGAGACTTCAGCTGACAGCTTTCTATTTTGAATGGCAGCCTACGGCTCATTCATTCCCCTAACCATATGTGTACACCTGATCATCCTCTTTCTCTCTGATAGATTAGGAATCTGTAGTTTTATAGTCATTCTGTGCTGTTTTGGTGATCTCCACTGTACCCAAAGTATTAGAATCCAAAGTAGAGTCCAGCGTTGGTCAGCATGGATGACCAAGTCATGAGATAAGCCACAAACCGCCTCTGTGGGGATCTATGATGTAGGAAGGGTTTTACTGTATTTGTATCACCATTGATCAGATCTGTGGCTGGATGAAATTACTCCACTCTATTGCCTGAATGTGACATTAATACCATTATTCCTCATTCAGACATCTGTTTTTCATGTATGTATTATAGCCATGGTTTTCACAGATAGAACACGTACTCATTATAGTCTATGGAGAGGTGCATATGCTTTTTTTTTAATTTACATCAAGGAGGACTATCACCCATACAAGTCTATGGGTCTTTTAAAATCATAGGAATCATACGGATGCAATCTGTGTACGGTCTGATTAACTTGTAGTAGATGGGAAACTCGGAAGAAAAACATGGACACTTAGGCCATTTTTTGCATACGTGAGAAATTGGTGATGTCTAAATGAGGTCCAATTTGGGAAGTGTTAAGTAATCATTTGCCTTTATTATATGTGTACTAATTTAAAAAAAAAACTATTCATGGGTTTTATGACATTTTTCGATGTAGGTGGATGTTGGACATCCCTCTGAAGTGGATGAAATATTTGATGCCATATCATACAGCAAAGGAGCATCAGTTATCCGTATGCTACATGATTATATTGGTGATGAGGTAAGTATGGTGGAAATTAACTCCTTAAATACTCATTAAAATGGACTAAAGCTGACTGAACTTTCATCTGTGATCTTGAATAGCTTCGGACTCGCCCTGTAACAACCTATCTCACTAGATATACATAGACAAGCAGCAATGGATGTTGTATAACTTAATGTTTTGGTGTGATTTTTCCATTTCGTCGATGAAACCCACTGACGGATGTTTTGAGATTCTGTTTCTCTCTCTCTTTTCTACAATTTTCTTTAAATACGGTGGCCATTATGTACATTCGTTCCTGGTGATGATTTAATGGACATCAAAACTTGTCAGTTTTCTATATCCATTACATATCTGATCCTTTATATCTCTTCAATAAAAGTTTAATTGGTTTAAAAAATGGAGTAAAGCTGGCCTTACACTGTAAAAAGACTGTCTCTGAGATCCCGATTCCAGCGATGTGTCTTACTGGGCTGCTTGCTGTAGTTTTTGAAAAATCAATGTTTTTATCTGCTACAGATGTACAAATCCTCTGAATTCTGAGCTCTCTGTAACCCCACCCATACCTCTGATTGGCAACTATCTGCTATGCACAGGGTACATACAAATCTGTCAGTCAGTGGTGGGGGTGACTTATACAGAGCTCATGAGTATGGGGGGGCTACATGGCAGCAGGTTCAGTAGTCCTTTAGTGATAATCTACTGCTGATAAAATGGTGATTTTATCCAAATCACAGCAAGCACCCCAGTAATCGGCACTTCAGTGATTTCAGAGTCGCTACGTTTTGTTTCTCTCAAATTAAGTGGCAAAACCTGATGACTGATTCCCTTTAAATAGTGGGGGACAGAGGGAAAAAAAACTCATCTCCCACAGGAACAGAAAGCTCAGACATATTGAAATCTAACATGGCTGATACCATTTTTCGACTAAATCTGCCATCTGAGGAGTTTAACCCCCTGGGTAAAATGTGGCGTATATGTACAATGCTCGTCGGGAGTGGGTGTATGGAGCAGGCTCAGGAGCTGAGCCTGTACGATTCCTAGTAGATGATGGGTTTTATTTAGCCATCATCTGTTTCTGACAGCAGCTGTTGGAGCTGAGCTCTACTTGCTGCTGTTGAACTAGCTTTGATAGCTGCATTTATAGCACAAGGCATCCGTAGGCACTTTGTGACGCGCTGATGCTGAAAGACCCCCAACCACCCACCCGTGCTTGCCATGAGAGTGCTCCTATGAAGACAGCTTGTGGCGATGATTCATAGGAGACCGTGATTTTTATTATATGCTACAATATTCTTACCAAATGGTAAAGGTTGGTTTAAATACCTCTTTCCATGTGCCAATGTAAAAAATAAGGCCCCCAACTCTCTATCAAGAAAAAAGACGCACAAGGGGTCACATCATTGTGGACAAGTATCCAAAATGAATCAAACATACGATGCCTGGTGCCTTAAAGGTCTGTTGGCTGCTTCACGTAGCCCTCTGAGCTCTGCCCTCCGTAAGGCACTTTTTTGGACAGTGTGATGTTTTTTTTTCATATTTATGGAACCTTTGGGTTAAGTTTACACTGTAATCCCAATGGCATGCTGCCAGCTCTGTGCAGGAAGAGTCCAAGGTAGTGATGATGTGAAAGTTACCCTTGCTCTCCTGCTTCTAATTGGCAAATATCTTCCTATGCACGGTAAAAGAGAAAAGACTGCCAACTAGGTGTCAGCAGGTGGGCAAAAATTAAAAGGTTCCTTCATAAGGTTGCCACAGCTCAGGTGTTAATAACAATAGTGTCACTGGTTAAAATGATTGAGAAATCCCCAAACACCAGAAAGACCTAGTGCAACACGACAATGTAAGTGAATAAACCAGTTGTAATGATGACGAGTCGCCGGTGATTCTCAACCATTTACACAGACATGAAATGTCTTGTAGAAATCTTCATTGGATGTCATCAAATAACACTTTCCAAGGTGGTTCCTCACCCCATCCTCAGATCAAGGTGATAGTGTTTTATGGTCTGTGCACTACATAGTCACCACATATTCAAGGATGGCATGTCATCATTTCTCTGTTCTATTTGAGAGCGCCTCTCAACGTCGACTGCATATCGTTCAAGGACTTTGTGTGAAGGTGCTGCCCAGAGTGAACACCTTTTCTCATTTTCTTTACTGACACATCCTCATTCTCCTCATGTAGGACTTTCGTAAAGGCATGAACCAATACCTCACTAAATTCCAGGAGAAGAACGCTGCCACAGGTATTTCATGGCCCTGTCATTTTGCTGACCATTAATAACTTTATAGTGATGCCTCCACCCAAACCTACCTTCCCTTTTCCACTCAGCTCCCCTCGCACAGCTGTAAAATGAGTGCTCTTTTCTACAGAGGACCTATGGGAGTCTCTTGAGCAAGCCAGTGGGAAGCCAATTGCTGCTGTAATGAGTTCATGGACCAAGCAGATGGGTTTCCCATTGATCTATGTGGAATCAGAGCAGGTACCTGCATGAAGCTCCCTGTTATATGGCACTCAATGTTCTCCCATGTAATGAATGTGAAAGGCCACTTTACAACTAAATCACGATTATAATTTACTGTTTTTCAGAAAGATGACACAAGGATATTAAAGCTGTCACAAAGGAAGTTCTGTGCTAGTGGGCCACATAATGGTAAGACTTGCCCAGCTTCATTTTTTACCCCTTCTAGCCCTCGAGTGACCCTAAACATGGCTATAGTAGCAGACTCGCCCGATCACATTTTGCAGACAATGCTGCTCACCTGTACAGTGTTGTCATTGTAGTCTCACTTGTGCTTTTCTGGAGCTGCTCAAAGCTATCCTACCTTTCTTTCTTCCTATTTCTCTTATCTCCTTTATTCTCCCGATGATAGGTTGGCTGGTAAGCCTCCAGCCCCTCTCTCCATATAACATCCTCCTATTGCAATCGCTCAGGTGAGGAGAGCCCCCTTTGGATGGTACCGATCAGCATCTGCACCAGTGAATCCCCAGCCTCCGCTAAATTGAGATTACTAATGGACAAGCCAGAGATGACTGTTGCTCTAGAAGGTGTGACCTCAGACCAGTGGGTTAAGGTGAGACTAAATCTCCTGCATAACTAGATCAGTGTATATATGTGTTAGCCTCCGGTCGTGAAAGCCTTCTCCTGCCAGTGATGTTGCCCCACCACTGTCCACTGATGGTACGACTTTCACACTTTTCATAGTTTTGTTTTTTTTGCACTCATCGTAGACCATCAGAAAAAAGTAAAATAGATGCATCCTGAAATTTTTGTAGCTCATGTTTGCAAACTGCCTAATGTCTCGAGTCCTTGCAGAATTTCTCGTCGTTTTTTACGTGCTTAATTCTGTTCTCATCCAACCTAGCTAAATCCGGGCACAGTTGGTTTCTACCGCTCCCAGTACAGCCCTTCTATGCTGGACAATTTACTGCCTGGTATTAGAGATCTCTCCCTTCAACCAGTGGACAGGCTAGGCTTGCAGAATGACCTGTTTTCCTTGGTAAGTATGGAAGTGAAATAAGAATACAGTCTATGCATGATTTGCCCTCAATATCTGTGTTGCTACAAATGGTGAAAGCCTTGAACTTTCCCAGTATTATTAATGTGTGTCCCTCCTTCAGGCGCGAGCAGGCATCATCAGCACGGTTGAAGTCCTTAAAGTCATGGAGGCCTTTGTGAATGAGCCTAATTACACTGTATGGAGCGACTTGAGCTGTAATCTAGGGATCCTGTCCACACTCTTATCTCACACAGAGTTCCATGAGGAAATTCAAGGATTCATCAGCGATGTCTTCTCACCGATTGGACAGCACTTAGGCTGGGACCCCAAACCTGGCGAGGGTAAGGTGATCATAAATGTGTTTTGTCCAAGAACTCCAGTGTTTACTCATCTTTTCTCATGGCAGGAGACAAACTGCAAGCAAAAGTGCTTCCATTGATTTAAATATGCATGATCATCCCAGTTGAGCATGCGTCTTGATCAGGATGGGGATGGATATCGAAGACTGAGTTCACATCTGGAGGCTCTGTTAGCAGAACTGTTTTTCACAAGGGCAAAACACATTGTCACAGCTGTGACATTTTGTGGACTGCATTCAATGTCCGTGTAGTCGATTGACGTCCATCAGACAAGATGTTGTGATTTTTGCTTTATGTTGGAAACCAGATGGATGCAGATGTGAACAGAGCCTAATGTGTGTGGCCATGTAAAAAAAATAGCAGTTTTCACATGTGCTGACATCTTGTGTCAGAACAAAAAAAAAAATCTCATTTTACAGCTTTCAGGGAAAATGAATCAGTGGCCCTATTGGTCAGTGAGTTAAAGGGAATCTGACAGGAAGGTTAACCTAAGACTTCTTTATAGACATGTAAGTCATAGAAAGTCGAATTAAATGATATCTTGATATGTTATCTGATATTTTATGCCAGAGAAATTCATGTTTTCTTAAAAATATAAATGAGCAGTTAAGGCCTCTTTCACACTTCAGTCGTGCAACGTCGGTCAGAATCCACCAAAGTGTGAAAAAAACGGATCCGCCCTTGTTTTTGGGCGGATCCGTTTTTTTCCCATTGACTTGCATTAGTGACGGATTTTGACGGATGGTCGTCCGTTTGATCCGTCAAATGACGGATCCGTCAGAATTTTGGTGTCCGTCTTTTTTTGAAAATGTACAATGCAACTTTTTTGTGTGCGTCGAAATGGCCGTTTTGTATAATAGACGCCTATGGGTGGCGGATCCGTTTTTGTCGGAATCCGCCAGCGAATCCGTTCTTCTCTGCAGAAAGTGCTAAAACCCATTCTCTCTCTCTCTCTTTCTCTCTCTCTCCTCCGTTCCAGACATGCGTACAATGCATTTTCCGGGTTGAAAAGTTCACAACGGATCCGCCTTAAAATCGGAACCGTTGCTTCCGTTTTTGCACTTTTGCTATGGATCCGTTTTTTCACCCTTTGGCGGATTTTAACTGACGCCGAATGACTAAAGTGTGAAAGAGGCCTTAGTTCTCTGTGCTGGACATTGATCTTCAAGAGACTCAACCTCCAGAGCTTATTAAAGGGAATGTTACCACTACTAGACATGTAACAATTGATCGTCTGCTCTCCTGATCTACATGTCTTTCACTGGTAATGCCCCCTTTCATATGCTCTTGAGTATATTCTCAGTGAGATCTATGTCCTGCCCAAAGATCTTAACGGCTCATTTATTTTTTTTTTAAAAAAAAACTGGAATTCTTGGGAATAAGACATCAGATCACAGATATCAAAGTATCATTTTATTCACCTTTCTGTTATTTACATGCCCATATGGACTATATGGGAGGGTTGATCCTTCTGACAGAATCCCTCTAAAGTGTTCCTTCACTTAAAGGGAGTCTATCACCCCATTTTTCAACCATCAGCTGCAGCCACCGCCATCAGGGGCTTATCTACAGCATTCTGTAATGCTGTAGATAAGCCCCTAATGTAATCTAAAAGATAAGAAAAACGAGTTATATTATATTTACCCAGGGGCAGTCCTGTCCGGTGGTTTCAGCTGATGGTCGAAAAATGGGTGACAGATTCCCTTTAAAGAGAAAAAATGTACGCACATACATTGCATGGCAGACTCTTCTTGTAAATGACAACGCAAAGTGCTCTTGTCTACTGGTGCATCAAGATGAACAGCATGGGCCGCGACTGGTTTGTGATGCTATTTAATAGCAATTTCTGCCATGAAGTCTATAACTAGAAAAGTAACTATTGCATACACTCATTCACTATAATAATTCTTCTATTGTAGGTTATGGCATAGCTCGTGCCATAAATGTGTTATGAAACAACCCCTTTAAGTAAATAATATGAAATGTTTCATTTTCATTAAACAACGGCCATTAACTCTAATTTAGGAAGTTTTTTTTATTTAGGTGTATATCCTTTACTTTTTAGGACACTTGGACGCACTGCTGAGGGGGCTAGTTTTAGGGAAGTTAGGGAAGGCTGGCCATAAACCCACCCTGGAAGAGGCACGTCGTAGGTTTAAGGACCACGTAGAAGGAAAGAACACGCTAAGTGCCGACCTTAGGAGCCCGGTTAGTTCTTTTTTTTTTTTAATTGCAGTGTTTTTTTCTTCCCTAATATCACAACATCTACCTAAATCAAAATCTGTGTTCCCAGGTTTACGTGACTGTCCTGAAGCATGGAAACACCACAACTCTGGATACCATGCTGAAGGTTAGTGCCACCTGTAATGTTATAACCTTCCATCACATATTTGGTATATCTATAAGTTTTTGCATATCTATAAGTTTTTGCATGATGTGAACATAAAAAAAAACCTGATGTACAGATTCTTCATGCTGATACAGGTAGTTCCCAGGTTACGAGCTAGATGAGTTCTGTATATGTTCGTAACCCAAATATGTATACAAGTTGGAACAGGGCAGGGATTAAAAAATACTACTACTCACTACTGACCACTCCGGCTGCCCCACTGCTCGCCATTAGGTCCTATTCTTTCCATTGTGTCTCACCACATGTCCAAGCTCTTTTCTACAGACCAGGACTTCAGGCCGTCTGCAGGCTTCGGAGGTCACTGCATGTCATAAGATTCTGACGTCATCGCCGTGATGTTAAAATGCACAGTGACCTTCGGAGCTTGGACGTGATCTCAAGTCTTGGAAACCAGGCATTCAATGGCATAATGGCGTAAAGAAGAGCACTGGAAGATGGACGGAGAGGTCAGTGGAGAGATGAGTATAGGTTTTATTTTTTAAACCTTTCACATTTGAAATTGGGGTACTGCCTATATTTGTTTTTGGTCAGATGTTCACAGTGCTAACCACTGAGCCAACTTGTTTCTAACATTCACAGGTCTAGGGGGGGGGTTAAGATTCTTCTTATCAAGAAGGGATACTTGTAAGTCAGGCAATACTGCTTGGGAAAATGGTATGCAAAGTATCCCTCTTGCCCAAAGAAGGTAGCCACCCTTTTGATTTATAGAGGGCTCACTTCCAATAGGTGGCACTAGAGAGCTTTTTTTTTTCTCTTGGATGATGGCTGATTTGCTACCACTCACACAGACATACACAAGACCAGACCATTATCAGAAATAAATGTAGGGTAAAAAGTGCCAAACTTCAAGAAGCCCTGTAGCAGAAAACTAAAGGAAACGTGAACAATGATAGATTGACAGGTAATTGAGGAAGCTTTTATAGTATTCTCAGCAGCCATCACCGGACTGAACACCCAGGGAATCACATGTTTTATAATTGTTCCTAATCATTTGTGTCACTATAAAAATCACAATAGACATGGTCAGTTAATGAAATGCTGTAAGGATCATATACCTAAGACCTTCCTGTACAGTGCACAACTCTGATTCACATTCCTCATTTGTAAATCTAAACCAAATTGCACACATTTGTGGTGATGGACATTGTCAATATTACCTAGCTATGCACAGTGCCTGGCATCACACATGTTACCGATATCTTCCACTTTTACACTTTCAGCTCCACAAGCAGGCTGACATGCAAGAGGAAAAGAACCGAATCGAGAGGGTTCTTGGAGCTATTTCTTCCCCAGAGTTAATCAACAAGGTGTTAAGCTTTTCACTTTCGGTAAGTCAGTGGTTGCTCACCCACATGTTCTCACAATTACTTTGAAGAAACCAGTGACTATGGAGACAAAGTTTATTGGGTTTAGAGGTACTGTCAACAGTAAGCAACTGATGCTCACCCAAATATCCCTCTCTTCCTGTCAGACGAGGTTGTTCACACTATAGTAATCTTTGCTTTCTCTTTGCTTTCTAGGAAGAGGTACGTCCTCAGGACACAGTGTCTGTAATAGGAGGTGTCGCTGGAGCCAGCAAACAAGGCAGGAAATCTGCATGGACCTTTGTGAAGGAAAATTGGGAGGAATTGTATAACCGGTACCAAGGTGGCTTCCTTATCTCACGACTCATTAAAGTATGAAGGCTTTTTCTTTTTCTGTGAGATTACTTTACTTTATCTCATGCTCGTGACATTGACAGTCTTTTGCGGCTAACACATTTATTTTTGACCTTCAGCTTTCTGTGGATGGCTTTGCTAGTGACAAGATGGCTGCAGAGGTCAAGGTAAGCTTGTTAGTATAATTTAGTGATTTCATGCTGACCTCCTCTTTTTTGTTATATGTTTTTGTATGAACCTTAGTTTATTGGTATATATGAATAATATTTAGTTTCTCTGTTTTTCTCCCCCCTTTCCTTACCAGACATTCTTCGATGCTCATCCAGCGCCCTCTGCTAAGCGTACGGTGCAACAGTGCTGTGAAAATATCCTACTGAATGCTGCCTGGCTGAAGAGAGATGCAGATGCCATGCATCAGTATCTACTCCTGCGCAAGTCGCCCTCCTCTACAGTGTGATTGTGCGCAGTGATTCCCATCCGCCTGCTCTCTCACTGCCCCAACAGGCTAAACCCTAGGCCCCCTGCTATGGGAGGCTATGTACCCGTCCTCCCTTACCCCTCAACACCCTTTACACCCACTGGGAAACTGGTGCAAAAAAAAATAATAATATGAAAACTCCTATCTGATCCCTGCTCAGTCCCCAATCAACTCCTTAGGGATTTTATTCAATTGCTCAGTCAAATCTGTATATATGTTAGAAGTAGCATCAAGCTGCTAACTGTGAATCTCCCAGATGCCCTTTCTGTGCAAATTCTGCCTGAAAGTAGACGTGGAGAAAGAATGTTTCTATTGGCTCCTATGAGATAGAGGTACCAAACACCAGTGTAGAGGGTTATCTTTTAAGTAAGGGGGCCGCAACTTGACGAGTTATCACTGAGTGTGCATTAGCCAAGGCCATTAATGGAAGGTGGCTGGGTTTAGATGGATTTTTTTTCCCTTCATTTTCTGGTGAGGGCTTTTCACTTCATGTTTGGTCCTTAATTACCTCTTGTATTTTCCCACATCAGAAAATTGTACTTGTTGGCTGCCTGTTTTGTTCTGACGTTATACCCCTTGTTCTGAAAGGAGTATCTAATCGAGTGTTGTGTGCACTCACACTAATCCTCTGCCCACCACTCTTTCTGTGGCCTGGGCCAGTACTGGCGAGACCTCCATTATGTAGGTCTATCTAGTACTAATAAGCATATCTATACTGTAGACTTCTTTTCTTACCTGTGCTGGAAAGAAAAAGGTGCAGGCACTGTTCTCATGTTCTTGATGTTTTCTTCCCTTTCCTTCCAAATTCCAAATTAATTTCTAGGTTACATCCTCGTTCTGGGTTTGTACAGTCTAATGGTGTAGTGGCAGGGCCATGGGCCTTGGTTCTGAGACTTGCTTACCTGGGTTCTCTTTGTGCTATTGTTTTAAAACAAGAAAAACCGTAATAAAGAATTGAAGAAAAAAAAGGCAAAAAACCCAAAACAGTTGGCGTTAATAAAAACAAAATGTGAGTGCGTAATGAATGCGTGGTTGTGAGTTTCTCTATTACATTATTATTATTGTTGGTGTTCCCAATATTAATAGATAACATTGTCACAACTCTGTTGTCAGGTGTCCCAGGACCAGGTGCTCCTTCCCTGTCCCTAATGGTAGGGGTGCCCTTACTCTCCCTGTTCCCCTGATTACTTCTGATGATGAAGATGCTGGGGCCACATATTTTGCCTTAGCTGCTGAATCCTCCCTCAGTCTGTACTCTTCTCGCACCCAGGGAAGAGGGGAGTAGTAGTATACCGTAGTACACCAACCAGACTAACAAGGTAATACGAACAGGGATAAAGAAAAATACCAATCATACAAATATACACACATAAACAGAACAACAGAGGTAAACACTGGGGAGTGGAGAATGGGGTTAAATCAAAGTAGGAGAAGAAAGGGAATTATCACACACTCAGAACCTAGCAACAGTCACAGATAAATGCACCAAACACTGTCTCCTATAATAACCAGCCACAACCTCCAGCCATCCAGCATAAGATACTCTGACAATGAGTGCTAGCTAGGACCCAGATTATGTAGGAGATGGGAGTGGCTAACAGTGAACTGCTGAGCCTTAATGTAGGAAAGCTTCCAGAAGCTCTCAACAGAGCAGATTAACCCCTGCACTGCTAAAAGAAATGTACACTGTTTAATATGAAGGTGAAGTGCTTCCATTCAGTGCATGAGTAGGAGAAATTAGACGCTGTGATTTTCTGGCTTCTCTCTGTTGCGGTAACCTCGTGACAAACATTTTAAGTCAAGATAAGTTGTTAACAATAGGATAGGTGATAATTTACATGGGCATTTAAAAGTTTGGGCACCCCTGGTCAAAATGTTCTTGTGAACAGTTAAACAAGTTGAAGACAAAATTATCTGTAAAAGGCCTACATTTTTATTTTTGTCTCTTCGCCACGACAGCCCCCCTGAGAGAGGGGACGCGCCCATAGGAACAGGAAAACTACAAAATAAAAGGGGCGGTCCCCTTTCCTCCTCAGTGGTTTCTGTTCATAGGGGAACATGTAGAAGAAAAAGGTTACCCGGGCCAATGCATGCTGCCTGTGCGGTGTCTGAGGGAACGGCGGTGGCGCCAGAAGCAGCGTCGGGGGAGCCCTGCCAGTCAATATCCCCCCTCGTCTGGCAATGGATTTGTGAGGTCCGGGGAGGGCCGCACAGTTTCACGGGGAACACAATGCAACAGCGGCACAACAGCAGAGTTAAAGCGGTGGCGGCCACACATGCGCACTGGACGAAGTCGGCGTTCCTGAACCAGAAGTGCTTGGAACACTTCCGGGGGACCGGGGAGGTGGTTTCAGAGACCAGTATTCATAAAATCTGGCGGTTCCTGGCTGCTGGCGTGCTAACATGTCGTCTCCAAGTGTACATGAGATGCACCCACCAGCTGTGGAAGTGCAGGCGCACAGCAGCGTTAAAAGCAGCAGTGGGCGCTCCAGAGAGGGCGGCTCCACTGACAAGAATCTGCGGGGTAGGTCTAATCTGCTCAGGACTCGTGATGCGCCTCCGGAACTAGTGCCGTATGGCAAGCTTCACTGGGTGAGTGTTGATTGATTCTACCTACACTGCTCAAAAAAATAAAGGGAACACTCAAATAACACATCCTAGATATGAATTAATGAAATATTCTCATTGAATACTTTGTTCTATACAAAGTTGAATGTGCTGACAACAAAATCACACAAAAATCATCAATGTAAATCAAATTTATTAACCAATGGAGGCCTGGATTTGGAGTCACACACAAAATTAAAGTGGAATGTAATGTCCTTAAAACAAGTCAAAATGATGCTCACTAGTGTGTGTGGCCTCCATGTGCCTATATGACCTCCCTGTGCCTGTATGACCTCCCTACAACACCTTGGCATGCTCATGATGAGGCGGTGGATGTTCTCCTGAGGGATCTCCCAGACCTGACCTAAAGCATCCGCCAACTCCTGGACAGTCTATGGTGCAATGTGACGGTGGATGGAGCAAGACATGATGTCCCAGATGTGCACAATCGGATTCAGGTCTGGGGAACGGGTGGGCCAGTCCATAGCTTCAATGCCTTCATCTTGCAGGAACTGCTGACACACTCCAGTCGCATGAGGTCTGGCATTATCCTGCTTTAGGAGGAACCCAGGGCCAACCACACCAGCATATGGTCTCACAAGGGGTCTGAGGATCTCATCTCTACCCAATGGCAGTCAGGCTACCTCTGGCGAGCACATGGAGGGCTGTGCGGCCCTCCAAAGAAATGCCACCCACACCATTACTCACCCACTGCCAAACCGGTCATGCTGAAGAATGTTGCAGGCAGATCGCTCTCCATGGCGTCTCCAGACTCTGTAACGTGCTCAGTATGAACCTGCTTTCATCTGTGAAGAGCACAGGGCGGCAGTGGTGAATTTGCCAATACTGGTGTTCTGTGGCAAATGCCAAGCGTCCTGCACAGTGTTGGGCTGTGAGCACAACCCCCATCTGTGGACGTCGGGCACTCAGACAATCCTCATGGAGTCTGCTTCTAACTGTTTATGCAGACACATGCGCATTTGTGGCCTGCTGGAGGTCATTTTGCAGGGCTCTGGCAGTGCTCCTCCTATTCCTCCTTGCACAAAGGTGAAGGTAGCGGTCCTGCTGCTGGGTTGTTGCCCTCCTACGGTCCCCTCCACGTCTCCTGGTGTACTCTCCTGTTTCCTGGTAGCGCCTCCAGCCTCTGGACACTACGCTGACAGACACAGCAAACCTTCTTGCCACAGCTCGCATTGATGTGCCATCCTGGATGAGCTGCACTACCTGAGCCACTTGTGTGGGTTGTAGAGTCCGTCTCATACTACCACGAGTGTGAAAGCACAACCAACATTCAAAAGTGGCCAAAACATCATCCAGAAAGCATTGGTACTGAGATGTGGTCTGTGGTCCCCACCTGCAGAACCACTCCTTTATTGAGTGTGTCTTGATAATTGCCAATAATTTCCATCTGTTGTCTATTCCATTTGCACAACAGCATGTGAAATTGATTGTCAATCAGTGTTGCTTCCTAAGTGGACTGTTTGATTTCACAGAAGTTTGATTTACTTGGAGTTATATTCTGTTGTTTGTGTTCCCTTTATTTTTTGAGCAGTGTATTAAGCTGATTCCCCTTATTGTATACCTCACTTTCAAGCTAAGTAAACAAAAAAATCCAAGCATAAGGAGTGTGCCTTGTGCAAGCAGCCCCTTCCTGACTCCTACCCTAAAAATACTATGTGAGAGTTGTATTAGACATTACAAGGGAAGGCTGCAGTCGCATCCGCTGATATACGGATGTTGATAAGAGAACAGCTCCAAGCTTTAGATCAATATCACAGACCTAGGAAACAGTGTTAAAAGAAAGAATATTGCTCCTGTCTCCAGTTTGGATTCTAGTAGTGATCAGGACAGGTCCTCTGTGATCTCTGGTCCATCAACATCGTCCTCACTATCGTCGGATGAGGAAGGAGTCTCGTGTTTCCCCACTGGAAGTATAGACAACTTAGTGAAGTCAGTCAGGAATACCGTGGGGTGTGCAGATGTAAAAGAAGCCAAATCTAAGGACATTATGTTTGTGGGTCTAGCACAAAAAAAGAGGAGAGCCTTCTCTGTTATTACAGCAATGAAGGATCTAATAAAGAAGGTATGGGACAAACAAGGCCAGAGAGGGTTTCTCCCTTCAGTTTCAAAGAGAAAGTATCCCTTCAGTGATGAAGTTAGCAACCTGGTCCAAAGTCCCCAAGGTGGATGCGGCAGTGGCATCCACGTCTATGCACTCTCTCCTGCCTGTGGAGGGTGCGGGCGTTCTGTCTGACCCGCTAGACTGCAAAGCAGAGACATTACTCGAGGTCTTGGCAGTCATGTACCTTTAAGGGGCCTTGGGCATTTAAGCCAGCTATATCCAGCACATGCATGGCGAGGTTAATGCTGGTGTGGGTAGACCAGCTGGAGGAGCAAATCAAGGAGGGAGTGTTTTGGGAGAAGTTGTTATTCTCCATTCCATTGATTAGAGGGGCCACAGCGTATCTAGCGGATGCGTCAGCGGATTCTCTACGTCTGGCAGCTAGGTCGGCCGGTTTGGTGAATTTGGCTCAGCGTGCCCTGTGGCTGAAAAGCTGGAAAAGATATGCACAATCAAAAGCTAAATTATGCCCTATCCCATGCCAGGGTGAGTTCCTCTTCAGCAAGGTGTTGGATGACATCCTCACCAAAGCGGGAAAGAGAAAGAAGGTGTTCCCTAATCAGTGTGTTCCATCCTACAGGAGAGCGTTCAAAAAGCGTCCGTTAAGTAGGAAGAAGCCGTATGAGAACCTTTTTAGTGGATCCTTTTCCAGGAAGGGTAACCGATTCCGTTAGTCCGGACCCTCCAGTAGAGGGCAGGTTAAAGGGTTTTTTTTGCCACAGATGGAGGGATGTCACATTTAGTCCCTGGATCCTGAGTTTAGTAACATCTGGGTTGTAGCTGGAGTTTCTTCAAATTCCCCAGGATTCCTTTATAATGACCTCTATTAAGTCACCCACGCAGCAAGAAGCGTTTGAATTAGAAATTTGGAGTCTGTTGTCTAAGAAGGTACTGACGGAGGTTCCAGAGGATCAGGAGGGAAGGGAGTTTTATTCCCCTTTGTTCCTGATCTCCATGCCGGATGGTTCATTTAGGACTATTATAAATTTGAAGAGATTAAATACTTTCCTTTATAATCACACTTTCAAAATGGGGTCGATTAGATCCGCTATTAAACTTTTATTTCCCAGATGTGTGATGGCTGTTTTGAATCTGAAAGATGCGTATTATCATCTCCCCATACATGCCGAATACCAACAGTATCTCAGGGTGGCAGTCGTCTTGGAAGGTCGAATCCGGCATTCCCAGTTCACAGCAATGCCGTTTGGTCTTTCTACGGCTCCTCGAGTATTTACAAAAGTGAACTTGGAGGTGATGGCTTATGTACGTCTACGGGACACACTGATTGTGCCGTATTTGGATGATTTTTTTGGTGGTAGAAAGATCTGCCTCAATGTAGAGGTTGCCTAGCTGACATGATTTCATTCTTACAGGGGTTAGGATGGATAATCAACTTCGAAAAATCCAGACTGGTACCGACAACCCTTCAGTCTTTCCTGAGTCTACACCTAGATTCAGTAAGTCAAACGTGTCTCCTCCCAGAGTCAAAGATGTTGATCATAATGACAAAAGTTAGAGAAGCAATTGATGTCCTTAAGAGATGCCATGTCCCTCCTGGGGTCCCTTACCTCCTGCATTCCAGCAGTTCATTGGGCCTAATTTCATACCAGGCGCCTACAGCAGGAAATCCTGCGGAGGAGCACCTGCAGGGTCACCTGGGAGGAATAGTGACCTTGTCTGCGGAAGTTATAGACTCCCTGTCCTGGTGGTTGTATAGGAGCCATCTTTCTAGGGGGTTCCATGGGTAGTAAAACCATCCAGGATAATTACTACAGATGCTAGTCTGTAGCCCAGGGACAGTGGGACAATAAGGGAGGTGGATGACTCCTCAAATTTGAGAGAATTGAACTCAGTCAGTCATGCGATACATCACTTTCTCCCACAGCTCCGGGGGTCTCATGTGAGAATCTTGTTGGACAATACCACGACGGTCGTGTATTTAAATCGGCAAGGCGGAACGCGATCAAAGAAGTTAATGTCTACGGCAGTGGAGAGCTTTGAGCTGGCCGAAACCCATTTCTTGTCTCTCTCAGTCCTTCATATCAGAGGGGAGGACAATCTCAGTGGATTTCCTCAGTCGCCATATGTTGCGTCAGGGAGAATGGGTTCTCAGCTAGTGAATATTCAGGAAGATGATAGATTTATGGGGGCTCCCATAGGTAGACCTGTTTGCTACCAGGAAAAACAGGCAAGTTCAGAGATTTGCCTCTCTGAACACGGCAGATCGTCCGGAGATAGTAGACTCTCTTCAATCCCCTTGGCGGTTCAGTCTGCGTTCCCACCGATGATGTTGCTTCCGCTAGTCATCAGGAAGATCAGAGACAAAGGAGCGAGGGTAATCCTCATTGCACCCTTCTGGCTCAAGAGACCTTGGTTCTCATGGCTCGGGGCCATGTCCATATGCGACCCCTGGATCCTTCCATCAGATCCGGACCTGGTCTCTCAAGGCCCGTTCCTTCATCCTCAGGTGAAGGGTCTCCACTTGATGGTGTGGAACTTGAGAGGCAGTTGTTGAAATTAAGGGGGTTCTCTGGCGACCTGATTAAAACCCTTCTGCAGAGTAGGAAGGAATCCACAACAAAAATATATAGTAAGGTGTGGAGGTTCAGATTGCAGCTATTCTAGAGTTTCTGCAAAGGGAGCAGGAACTGGGTCTTTCAGTTAACACCCTAAGGGTCCAGGTTTCAGCTTTAGGAGCCCTATATGGTTATAATGTTGCGGGGGGATAGATGGGTCTCGCGATTTATCACAGCATGTGAGCGTAGTAATCTGGTACACTTTACTCGTTTACCTCCCTGGGACCTAAATCTGGTCCTTGATACCCTGACAGGTCCTCCAATTGAACCATTAGAGTCAGTTTCCTTAAAATACATATCACTGAAGACAGCACTATTAGTTGCATTAACATCTGCTAGAAGGGTTCGCGATATCCAGGCTCTTTCCATTAATCCTCCTTTCCTGTTAGTATTTCAGAATAGAATAGTACTGAAGCCAGACCCATCATACCTTCGTAAGGTAGCTGCAAAATTTCATAGGACTCGAGATCTTTCTTCCCTCCTTTTTTGATAATCCTTCTACTCCTGAGGAAGAGTGGTTTCATACTTGAGGAGAGCTGTCCTGAGCTATACAGATAGAACTCATCCCTGGAGGCAGAGCAGGGCTCTGTTTGTGTCCTTCCAGGGCTACAGGAAGGGGTGCGGAGTCATAAAAATAACATTATCCAGATGGATCGTTTTGTATCGTTATTTGATGTGTCCTAGTAGTCTCATGGCCACATGTAGCCCCCTATAGTAGGTGATAATTTATTTGGGCCTATCATGATGTGGCATTTATGGCTGAGTGCAATTTATCTACTCAGCAAAAGATGAAAGTCCTCCGGATGGGATAAAGGCACATTCAGCACGGGCTATGGCATCCTCCTGGGCTGAGAAGGCGGACACCCCGATTGGTCTAATATGTAAGGCTGCTACATGGTCTTCACCATCTACATTTTACAACCACTATAGACTGGATTTGTCATCATCCTCTGATTTGTTTCTCGGGAGATCTGTCAGCACGGTGGGCCCTCCCGGGTGATGGTTCTCTGAAAGTCTCTCGGTGGGTGCTGTCGTGGCGAAGAGAAAAATCTGGATTACTTACCAGTAATGCTCTTTTATAGAGTGCACGACAGCACCCTGTCACTTCCCTCCCTTACTTGTATATAGTGTAAATAGATCACTTTGGGCTGTGGTTGTATATATGTATGTGTATATGTATATATACAGGGTGGTCCAAAAGTAGGTGGACAGAAAATAACATGTTATTTTCTGTCCACCTACTTTTGAACCACCCTATGTGTATATTATATATATATATATATATATTATATATATATATATATATGTGTATATATATATATATATATATATAATGACAGATACATAATGAGGTTAGATAGAAAATTGGTTTATTTCACATTGAGGGAATATGTTAGCGATTGTCTAATTCTTGTTTGACGGTTCCTCTCATACTCTGTAATCCAACTGAGGAGGAGAGGGGGGGGACCGCCCCTTTTATTCTGTAGGTTTCCAGTTCCTATGGGCGGGTCCCCTCTCTCGATGGGTGCTGTCGTGGACTTTATAAAAGAGCCCAAGATACACTAATACCCGAGCATGCTTGGATAGCCCGTTATCCGAGTACATTTGCTCATCGCTATTTGTAGAATCTATTGTCTTTTCAACTTCAGCTTTTTTACAGATGGTGTTATGTTTGCATCAAGAATTTGTTGAAATTTAATTCAGTCCATTCTTCCCTCTACCTGTGAAAAGTTCCCCATGCTATTGGCTGTAACACAACTTCAAAGCATGATTGATCCACCACAATGCTTAAAGCGAACCTGTCAGTAGGTTTGACTGATATTAGATAACGGCACCACCTTTCAGGCCTGATGTACAGAATTCTATAATGCTGTATATCTGCCCACAACCCGACTTGCAAGACAATAATAAGAGCTTTAAGTATACTAACCTGCAGTCTGGTCCGAGGGGTATCGCTGGTCCTGGTTCGGCGCCGTCCTCCTTCTGGCTTCATGTGGATGACGCGTCCCTAGGTCATCCACACAGTCTCACCAGCATCGCATTCCTGAGCAAGCATAGTTCTCTGCCCTAACTAGGGCAGAGTAAAGTACTGCAGTGTTCAGGCGCTGGGAAAGGTGAAAGAGCCCCAATGCATGCGCACTGCAGTACTTTGCTCTGCCCTGGTCGGAGGCAGAGAAGTATGTTTGCTTAGGAGTGCGATGCTGGGGAGACTGTGGATGATGTAGGGATGCGTAATCCACACAAATAAAGGACCAGCGACACCCCTCTAACCAGACTGCCCCGCATGCGAGTATTATAAAAGCTCTTTCTCTTGTCTTGCAGGTCGGGTTTGGGGCAGATATACAACATTATAGAATTCTGTCCTTTAGTCCTGAAACGTGGTGGCCATATCTCATATTGGTCAAACCTGATGCCAGGTTCCTTTTACTGGTTTGCAAAAAGTACTTTTCATGAAATTTTACCTTTTTTCTCCACACATACCCTTTGATCATTGTGGCTAAAGAGTTCTATTTTAATTAGAGATGAGCAAATTTGATCTGGTCGGGGCTTGTTCGGCAAGCTATAGCGCATACTGAATAAGCTGCAGAGGGAACCCGGCTTCCTGTATCGCTCTGGCTCTCAGCTGTTTGGCTCCACAGCTGCACGTGTCGCGGCTGTTTGTTGGGCTCTCCATGCATATGTCGTGACTGTCACACATTCATGACACATGCAGTTGCGAAGCCGAATATCTGATCAGCCGGAGTGATCCAGGAAGCCGGGTTCCCTCTGCAGCTTATTCGGTAAGCGCTATAGCTTGCCGAATAAGCCTTGACCCGATCAAATTTGCTCACCTCTTATTTTAATCTCATCCGTCCATAGGAATTATTTCCAAAATGCATCAGGCTTGTTTAGATGTTTTTTCCATACTTCTAAATTTTATGGTGAGGATGCAGGAGAGGTTTTCTTCTGAGGACTCCTCCATGAAGGCCATATTTGTGCTGGTGTCTCTGAACAGTAGAACAATGTACCAAAACTCCAGAGTCTGCTAAATCTTTCTGAAGGTCTTTTGCAGTCAAGCAGGGGTTCTGATTTGCCTCTCTAGCAATCCTGTGAGCAGTTCTCGCTGAAATTTTGCTTGGTCTTCCAGACCTTATCTTGAACTTCACTGTTCCTGTTAACTACCATTTAATTCCATTTTGAACTGAGGAAAGGGCAACTTGAAAACGCTTTGCTATCTTCTTATAGCCGTTTCCTGCTTTGTGGGCCTTCACTGTTATGATTTGGTAGCTGAGGAGAGCAGGCAAAAAAGGAAATACACCAGAGCAGTTGGAAACTATGAGATTGCAGTACCCTGACTAACCACCACAACTAGAGGTAGCCGTGGAGCGTTCCTACGTTGGTCCTAGACGCCTCGTCACAGCCTGAGAAACTAACTACACCTAAAGATAGAAAGAGGAAAGCTATCTGCCCCGGAGCAGATCCCCAAAGAACATAGAAAGCCCCCAAACATGTAATGGCGGTTAGACAAGAAGAAATACTGACACAGACAGAAAATAGTATGAGCAAACGTTGGGGCCCAAACTTACTAAATAGAAAAGGATAGGAAGGGCACTTACTGCAATCCCAAAAAACCCTGAAAAGCACCAACTCTACTAATTTCAAAAACACCTGAGATCACACGACCTCTACCACCTAAATTAGTTCTCTGGTGTAACCAAAAACAAAACAGCAGCCACTGAAAAAACTGGAAAAAGCAAATGTACAAACATCAGTGGCTGAACTGAACTGAGAGGGCAAAAGCCCCCAGAAGGGACCCTGAAGGCCCCCACAGAAGTGCAGGACAAAATGCAAAAATCAAGCACAAAAACAAAAAGAAGAAAATGTCTTATCTGTTAGCAGGAGATTCAGACACGACACAGCAGGCTACCAAGGAAACAGGAATCAAGGATTGAGACCAGAACAATTGATCACCGGCAACCCTGATGGGAAGGCGACTCCCTCATATAAGACCAGTCAGTAACACCTGATTCCCAATCCTCACAATCTTCACTAGACAGTCCAGTACCGTTTGTAACCACCAGAGGGAGCTTCCGCTCAGAACTCATTTCCAGCCTATTCACAACACTTCACCATTTTCAGAGTGCTAGGCAGCTTTTAAATGGCCTAGCCTTTTCAAATGGATTGGCCCTTAAATGAGAGTTCTGTCACACAAAATAGTTCAAAAATAACATTTCCCATATGTCTACTTCACATAAGCACAATTTTGGAAACATAATTTTTTTTTGTTAGGACGTTATAAGGGTTAAAAGCTAACAAGCAATTTCTCATTTTTCCAACAAAATTTACAAAACCATTTTTTAGGAACCACATCACATTTGAAGTGACTTTGAGGGACCTATATGACAGAAAATACGACAAGTGACACCGATCTGAAAACTGCACCCCTCAAGGTGCTCAAAACCACATTCAAGAAGTTTCATGGGAACTGAAGCAATGTGGAAGGAAAAAAATGAACATTTAACTTTTTTCACAAAAAATTTATTTTAGATCCAAACTTTATTTTCACAAGGGTAACTAGAGAAACTGGACCCCCAAAATTTGTGCAATTTCTCTTGAGTATGGTGATACCCCACATGTGGGGGAAATCCACTGCTTGCGCGCACGGCAGGACTCAGAAGGGAAAGAGTAACGTTTTGATTTTTTTAATGCAAAACTGGCTGGAACAGTGAGCAGATGCCACTTCGCATTTGGAGAGCCCCTGATGTGCCTACACAGTAGAAACCCCCCACAAGTGACCCCATTTTGGAAACCACACTCCAAGGATTTTATCCAGGGGTATAGTGAGCATTTTGAACTCACAGGTACAGCACAGAATATGATAACATTAGATCGTCATATTGCATATGTCATCATTAATTTTAAACGCAAGTGCTCGCTACTCCAGTTTTCACCGGATGCTCGGGTATGCACAAGTGCTCAAGTGACATGCTCAAGTCCCTGGCACTCGTGTTACGCGGCTGTTAGACACCCAGAAAAAAACATGCGTGGATCCGCGATGCTCTGTGTATACCCGATGTAAGCTCGAGTAGCAAGCACTTGCGCTCAACACTAGCCATCATATTGTCATCGTATTTTTGTTTTACTTTTAAAAAAATCCCAATTCTAACTCCAACCCTAAGACAAAAAATTATTTTACCTGACAAGGGTGGTTTGATTTACTTTTTTATTTTTATCACTGTGATAGTCTCCCACAGTGATCAAAAGGAACCAATAGGAAAAATTGTTGTCGGGTACCGGTCGGCAGATCTCGGCAGGCACACTGCCCATGCGCCTGCCATTTTTCTTCCAGGAAGATGACATGGAAGGCCAGTGGATGAGCAGGAGAGCCTGGGGATGGTGGAGGTATTGGGGGGGAGGGTGCTCGGGGGACCCCATTTGTCTCTTCTCTGATGTTATATCAGAAGAGAGAGCAATTTATTTTAAATTGGACTTTTTTTTTGTTATTTGGTGAATAATGGCGATCACGTGACAGAGGACCGTAAAAACTAGCCCTGGTTATGTTCTGATTTTCCGCTACCCAGGTCACTGAGAACCCTTATTTCTCAGTGTCGTTAAAAAGCAGCGCTAAGGAATAAATACCCTTAACTGCTGCCATTAAAAGGCGTAGCGGCGGTTGTTAAGTGGTTAAAGTATTAAGTAACATTCTATATTTATATGAATTGAGACTACTTCCCCTGTTCCCACTACATATCCAAGAGGATAAAATATCCTTCACGCTGGCTCTTGTAGACATGGCTTCTTGTGCCTATGAATCTGGCCCTGCTGTTACATGGGATGTCATTAGCTCTTGATATAAGGAGAATATGGTGCAGGTAAATAACAGGCTTTACTAAATTCTTTTCCTGTCATTGGCCAGTACATGACTGGATATATACAGTTCTGCACAAAAGTGGACATAAAATGCTGCATTGTAAGAAGGTTTTTAAAAACAGAATTGATTAAGAAAAAAACAAAGGCAATGAGCAAAGAAAAATTCAATCAATATTTGGTGTGACCACTCTCTCCTTTCAGTTCTCCTAGTAAGGCCTCTTCCACATGTCCGGGTCTCCGGTACGTGTAGTGACAGTTTTCATAAATATCGGAGACACTGACACGTAGACACATTCAAGTAAATGGGTTTGTGCACGTCAGTGTGTTTCCACGGACCGTGTGTCCATGAGCAAAACACACTGACACATCGGTTTTTTATTGTTGGCATGGGCCGCAAAACGTCCCGCACACGGGCGCTCGGATGACACACATGGATGT
Organism: Oophaga sylvatica; assembly: GCA_033576555.1. Taxonomy (NCBI): domain Eukaryota; kingdom Metazoa; phylum Chordata; class Amphibia; order Anura; family Dendrobatidae; genus Oophaga; species Oophaga sylvatica. Next base: position 156,001,848 of record JARQOD010000003.1, read on the forward strand.
CATCCGTGTGACACGCACCGGCGCCAGGAAAGCAGCGGTATATTAAGCGCTGTTCTCCAATGCTGAACACGGCTCTCATCATTCTCCACTGCTCTGCTGGTGATCACTGCGAGCAGGGGAGACTGATGAGTTGTATTCAAGTAAGGGCAATAACAGCAGGCAGCGACTGATGGGATTATTACTCCCATCAGCCTACACCGGTTGCCGCTAATAACTGACAGCAGGATTGGCTGATTGGCTAAAAAAAACTGTGGGTTCCCCTTTATTTTCTACAGCCAGCCAGGCAAATCTCACAGCTGGGGGTTGCAACCCTAGGCTGTCAGCATTAGCAAGGCTGGTGATGAAGAATAGAGGGGTCCCCATGCTGTTTTTTTATTTAAATAAATAATTTTAAAAAACGGCGTGGGCTCCCCCCCATTTTTGACAAGCCTTGCTAAAGAGGTCAGCTGGGGGCTGGTATACTTAGGCTGGTAAGGGGCCATGTATATTGACCCCCCCAGCCTATAAATAGCAGCCAGTATCTGCCCAGAAAAGGCGCATCTATAAGATGCGCCAATTCTGGCGCTTTGCCCGGCTTTTCCCACTTGTCCTGTAGCGGTAGCAAGTGGGGGTTCATATTTGTGGGGTGGATGTCACCTTTTATTGTCAGGTGACGTCAAACCCACGGCTAAGTAATGGCAGGGCATCTATAAGACGACTATCTATTACTAATCCTATAGTTGTATGATAAATACACAGCAAGTATAATATCCTTTATTAGCAATAAAACAAAACACACTTCCATTTTATTTAAAAATAACAGTTATACACACCTAACGCCTAATTCCACTGAAGCCCTCGTCTTCTGTAAACAAAAAAAAATAAAAACACAATCCCTAACCTGTCTGTCATTCTGTCTCACGGTGTAATCCGTATCTGTGGGATAAATAAGTTTTCAACCTGTACAGTGCCAAGATGCGACCGTCCAAGCTGAGAACCACTGGTGACTGAGCTGCGGCGACATCATCGTGGCAATTTCTGGTCAGTGAGGCTGCGTTTCCAGCAGGGCTGAACTGCGGTGACCTCAGCACCATGGGAAAAAGTGATGAGGTCACAGCAGTTCAAGCTCAGTGTCTTCACAGCAGATAACCGTGAACAGCTCAGTCTCCAGGTTGAAAACTATTTACCCCAGACATGGATTACAGCGTGGGACAGAACATCGGAGAGGTGAGGGATATTGTTGTTTTCAGCTGCAGATGGAAGGAAGAGAGCCACAGTAATTCATTACTGATGGGTAGGCGGAGCCCCAGATCAGGATGACACCTCAGATCAAAAGCATGTTGACTGGCTGGCTCCTCCAGCTCGGGCTCCTCCTACTCAGCTCCTTCAGTCTAAGATTTGAGGTCTCAGAGGATGGTCGCTGCTAATGCAGCTCCTCAGAAGATTTTATTATTTTATTTCGGACAAGAGACTTGGATCACCAGTTGGTCTAGAGGTCTCAGGGGTACCAGCGCTGCTGTGCCCAACCTCTCCCTTGGCGGATCTGTATTTACATTATGGTCCCTGCAGAATCTTGCCGGCCCTGGGGGATGAGGAGAGCTTCCCTGGCGGGGACGCAAACCACACGTGCGGTCACTGCGTTCCTCGCCCTGGGGGGAAGCATGGGCACAAGCGCCACAAATCCTGAGGGGTCCCTGTGGCGCTAAGCTGGTGAGTACTTCACACAATTTTTATTATAATAATGTGTGAGTGCTTTAGCGTCTGAGAGTGGCAGCGCTATTACATGTATATCAGTATGCTTCAGCGCTGCGGTGACAGCGCTGTTACATGTAGATGTGGTGAACTTTTGTCCGCAGGCAGATACCTGCAGGACAGAGAGGGAGCAGGAGCGAGGGAGTTTGCGCTCAATATTTGAGCTGGCGGGGGGCGTGGCCTAACGCTTCCCGGTCTTCTGTGCAGGAAGACGCGCGCTCTGGCGCTTCGCTTCCGACTCCCTCACTGCGGCGGCCTTTACCAGGCTCCTGGGCTCCTCAGACCGCTCCTCTCCTCATAGACACCACGGCCAGCTGGGTGAGTGCTGATCCCTCACCCCGCAGCGCAGAGATCCTTATCCTGCAGCTGCGGTCTCATTAGAGACCTAAAATTTGTTAGCTGGGGCTCACACAATATATATTGTGGGGAGTTTGCGACATTAACCCTTCTGAGGGTTATTTCTACCAGCGTTTTTTGCTGAATGCCGCTGGGGTAGCTCTACCTGAAGAGCGTTAACCCTTCAGCGATTTAAAAAAAAAAAAAAAAACGCATATTTTGCTGGTGCTGCCGCTTTGACCTGCTAATACAGGTGAGGCATGTCTGAACAGAGTTCAGATGCCGCGGACCACGTCCCAGTGCCACTGCGGCAATCTGATACGCAGACCTCAACAGCGTCTAGCACTGCGGTCGACAGTGGTGCAAAATTGGATGATATCGCTCGCTCGATTAACAGCTTGTCTGACCTTTTAGGTCAATATGTGTCTGCTAATTCCTCTCATAGGAAGCGACGCAGGCCGTTACCGGCCTCTACACGAAGCGAGTCAGATGTATCTGATTTGGATGGTGGACTGGGTTCCCCTTTAATTTCGGATGGAAAAATATCCGATTCAGATGAGGACGAACGGCAGGGGCGTTCTTCTCTGGCGAGACGTACGGAGGCATTGATTGACGCCATGAGAGAGGTTTTACAGTTACCGGAGGTGGTACCTAGTCGTCCTGGTAAATCAGCACGGATGTTCCAGGAGTACCGTACTTCGCGTACAACATTACCAGCTCTGGAGGAGCTTAAGAGTGTAATAGAAGAGGAACGTCTGTGTCCAGATAAGCGTTTTCACGGAACGCATTTCTTTGATGCACTTTATCCTTGCTCTGCGGAGTTAAAGGATAATTGGACTTCTGCTCCTGAAGTGGATGTTTCCTTATCCCAGCTTAGTAAATCCTCACTACTCCCTGTTAAAGGGAAGGCGAGTTTGCAGGAGCCGTTGGACAGAAGAACGGAGATGGCGGCAAAATCAAGCTATGAGGCCGCGGGTCATGGATTCCGAGCGATGCTAGGATCCATGTGTGCTTCTAGAGCTTCTCTAGGCTGGTTGGCACGTCTAAAGACGGCGTTGCAGAACGGATCTCCGTTATCTGATGTACAGGAAATTTGCGAATGGTTAGAAACTGCAGCCTGTTATATCTTTGATGCGGGTCTGGATACGGCATCCCTTCTGGCCAGAGCGCAAGCTACAGCGGTCACAGTCAGAAGAGCTTTATGGCTCAGACAGTGGGCCGGGGACGCAGTTTCCAAACAAGGTTTATTGGCCTTACCTTACAAGGGTGGCCTCCTTTTTGGATCCGACCTCACAGAGCTGATTTCCAAAGCAAAGGCGAAGGAAACAGCATTGCCACAGCGTAGGGCCATGGCTTCGGTGTCTAGCAAGCCTGGTGTCTATAGCGGTCGGCGGTCCTTTCGGGGCCGAGGACGATTCGGTCACTCCTCGTGGGGATCGGGCCGTTCTTCTTTCTCGGGAAAGAAGTCCTCTCAGAAAGCTCGTACTCCCTGGAAGCAGAATTTCCGTCAGGACAAGCGGGAATCTGATAAGAAGCCCGCCAAGTCAGACTGACGCCAGGGGTCCACTCGAGGACTCTCGAGTGGGGGGTCGCCTGCTTCATTTCAAGGCGACTTGGATGTCTCGCGTTCCAGATTCCTGGGTAACGCGGGTAGTGTCGACAGGCTATTTCATAGAGTTTTCTTCTCGACCCCCAAATGTTTTTTGTCAGTCTCGCATTCCGTCAGAACCCGAGCTTTTTGTCGCTCTACAGCGAGAGGTCGAATTTCTGCTACAAAAGGGTGTAGTAATACCGGTTCCGTCAGAGGACCGAGGAAAAGGTTTTTATTCCAACCTTTTTGTAGTTCCCAAAAAGGAGAACAAATTTCGCCCGATTCTGGATCTCAAGCGATTAAACCGGCATGTCCACACCCGGAAATTTCGCATGGAGTCACTTCGCTCCGTTGTAGCAGCTTTGTCACAGAACGATTTTCTGGTGTCAATCGACATTCGCGACGCCTATTTGCATGTTCCCATCGGAAGGGCTCATCAGCGCTTTCTTCGGTTTGCCATAGGACAGGATCACTATCAGTTCGTGGCTCTGCCTTTCGGCTTAGCCTCAGCGCCCAGAGTCTTTACAAAAATTCTGGCGCCCCTCATGGCAATCCTTCGAAGACAGGGGGTTACGATTCTTCCTTATCTGGACGATCTTTTGATAGTGGCTTCCTCGGAAGAGGAGGCAGTGACGGCTCGCGATTTGTCTCTACAGCTTCTGAAGGACTTCGGTTGGCTGGTCAATTGGGAGAAGTCGTTCCTGGAACCATCGAGGGCAATCCTCTTTTTGGGGATGCATTTCGACACGATTCGGACAGTAGTTTCTCTACCGCCAGACAAACAGTCATGTCTTCTTCGACATGTGCAGATTATGAAATCCTCGACAGCAATGTCCCTACGGAAGTGTATGCGTCTTCTGGGACTGATGGTGGCGTCCATAGAGGCAATTCCTTTTGCCCAGTTTCATTCCAGGACTCTCCAAAGGTTCATCCTGAGTCGATGGAATCGGTCGCAATCGCTGGATTGCAGTGTCACCATTTCTCGCGCGGTGCGAGATTCCCTAGGATGGTGGTTACGTCCAGGGGCATTTTCCCTGGGGAAGTCCTTCCTCCCTCCGAAGTGGTCAGTCATATCCACCGATGCCAGCCTGACGGGCTGGGGGGTGTTTGGAACAATCTCTGGATTCAGGGGGTATGGTCATCGGAAGAGTCTGTTCTTCCGATCAACATCCTGGAATTGAGGGCTATTTTCCTTTGCCTCCAGCATTGGACGGTCCCTTTGAGCGGTCTGCCAGTCCGAGTGCAGACAGACAATGCGACGGCTGTCGCGTATATCAATCACCAAGGCGGGACAAGGAGCTCCAAACTCATGGTGGAGGTGTCCCGGATTCTGATTTGGGCCGAGGCCAGAGTACCAGCCATTTCTGCAATTCACATTCCAGGGGTTCAGAATGTTACAGTGGACTTTCTCAGTCGCAAGAAGATGGATCCCGGAGAATGGAGTCTCCACCCGGAACTTTTTGCACTACTGTGCTCCCGTTGGGGAACTCCCCAAGTGGATTTGATGGCATCCAGGTCCAATGCCAAGTTACCGACGTTCATGTCCAGGTACAAGGACCCAAAAGCTGTGGCGGTGTATGCTCTAGTGGCTCAGTGGGATCAGTTCGAGCTAATCTATGTATTCCCGCCGATATCCTTACTTCCTCTAGTACTGCGTCGGATCAGACTAGAGAGAATTCCAGCTATTTTGATAGCTCCAGATTGGCCAAGAAGGATGTGGTTCTCGACAATAATGTCGCTGTTGGCGGCACCTCCTTTTCCACTTCCTCTTCGACCGGACTTGTTGACTCAGGGGCCCGTTTGTCATCCGGACTTGAAATCTCTGCGTTTGACGGCGTGGCTCTTGAGACCGAAATCTTAACCCGTAGAGGTTTTTCAGCCGAGGTCATTGCTACTCTTCGTGCTGCAAGAAGTCCGGCTACTACTAGGATTTACCACAAAACTTGGGAAACCTTCTTTTCGTGGTGTTTGGGGTCCTCTCGGAACCCGAGAAAATTTTCCATTCCCAATCTGTTGGCTTTTCTGCAGCATGGGTTAGACAAGGGTTTGGCAGTCAGCACCCTGAAAGGTCAGGTTTCTGCTCTGTCCTTATTGTTTCGGAGAACCATTGCCTCGCATAGGGACGTGCTTTCCTTTTTCCGCGGTATAGCTCGTAAGTTTCCGCCGCGGAAGGCACCTGTGTCTCCTTGGCGGCTCAATCTTGTTTTGGAGGCTCTTCAGCATAAACCTTTTGAGCCTATGGATTCTGCTAGCCTTTCTTTACTTTCTTGGAAGGTGGCCTTCCTAGTAGCGGTCACCTCTTTGAGAAGAGTTTCTGAGTTAGCAGCTCTTTCTTGCTCGCCTCCTTTTCTGGAGTTTTTTCCGGATCGTGTAGTGTTTCGCACACTGGGTGATTTTCTACCTAAAGTGGTGTCACAATTTCATGTTAACCAGGATATTGTGTTGCCTTCACTCTGTCCGGATCCGAAGAATGCGAAAGAGCGAGATTTACACACATTGGATTTAGTGCGGGCCTTGAAGTTTTATCTATCTATTACTCAAGGTTTTCGTAAGACAGACTCCCTGTTTGTGGTTCCAGCAGGTCGTCGGCGTGGTCAACGAGCTTCCAAGGGTTCTATAGCTCGTTGGATCCGGTCAGCTATTTTGGAAGCTTACCGCCTTCGGGGTGAATCTTGCCCGATTAAGATTCGAGCCCATTCCACAAGAGCTGTGGCTTCATCGTGGGCTTTTCATCAAGGTGCCTCGGCAGTGCAGCTCTGCCGGGCGGCAACTTGGCGCTCTGTCCACACGTTTACAAAGTTTTATAAAGTGGACGTCAGTGCTTCCGCTGATGCAGCCCTCGGACGTAGGGTCCTGCAGGCAGCTGTAGTTTAAAGTTCTGGATGAACTTGTGTTTAGCGCTGGTTGCGCTTTGTTGTTAAGGTTGTTGGGTTTCTGCCTTTTGTTGGTTTTTTCCCACCCTTATTTTTGAACTGCTTTGGGACGTCCCATCAGTAATGAATTACTGTGGCTCTCTTCCTTCCATCTGCAGCTGAAACACGGATTTTGGTAAGAACTTACCTGTAAAATCCTTTTCAGCGAAGGAAGGAAGAGAGACACAGCACCCTCCCAAGGCAGAAGTGTGTTGATGTTTTCAGATGCAGCGCGACCCTTATCTGATTGCGATATCTGGGCTGAGGTCAGCGCGCTAAGGCTCTGTTCCAGCATCGCCAGCTCATCACAGTAGTCAGGTTTAGTGAGTAGCACCTGGAACTCTGTGGTTTTTGGCTTACTTTGCATGCATAACCTGTATTCTTGTGTTTTCTCTGAAGTTCCTTCAGAAGGGGTTATGTTGCTCCGCTGGTGATCTTGGTTCTTCCCTAAAGCTTTGGTACGACTGAAGGAGCTGAGTAGGAGGAGCCCGAGCTGGAGGAGCCAGCCAGTCAACACGCTTTTGATCTGAGGTGTCATCCTGATCTGGGGCTCCGCCTACCCATCAGTAATGAATTACTGTGTCTCTCTTCCTTCCTTCGCTGAAAAGGATTTTACAGGTAAGTTCTTACCAAAATCCGTGTTTTTCATTTTTTTACGGAAGACTAGGGCTTCGGTGGAATTAGGTGTTAGGTGAGTATAACTGTGTTTATTTTTAAATAAAAATGGAAAAACAGGATTTTTGGTTACCATAACATCTGTTTCTCGGAGCCTTCATTGGAGGACACAGGAAATCATGGGTGTATGCTGCTGCCACTAGGAGGCTGACACTATGCACAAAAAAGTTAGCTCCTCCTCTGCAGTGTACACCCTACTGACCGGCACTAGATTAATCACTTAGTGAGAAAGCAGTAGGAGAAGTAACATAGAAAAGAAACAAAGACAACTCAAACAGTAAAAACATAACAGAGTAAGCAGAGCTGATAAACATGGGAGGGTGCAGTGTCCCCCAATGAAGGCTCCGAGAAACAGACTTCACGGTGAGTAACCAAAAATCAAGTTTACTCTATCACTTAAGAGGGAACACAGGAAACCATGGGACATCCCAAAGCAGTCCCTAGGGAGGGAACAGCAGAAACTCCGTTCAGTCTGGAGAACTAACCACTGCCGCCTGCAAGATCCTACCTAGGCTGGAATCCGCTGAAGCGTAAGTATGGACAGTGTAAAATTTGGCGTACGTGTGGATGGAATACCTGCTTGCCGCTTTGCAGAGTTGCAGGGCGGATGCCCTATGGTGTACCGCCCAGGAGGTGCCCACTGCCCGGGTAGAGTGCACCTTAATCACAGGGGGAGGCACTCTGTTCTTAACCCGGTATGCCTCCATAATTGCTGACCAGATCAGCGAGCAATCGTAGCCTTGGAGGTCAGCAGGCCTTTACGCGAACCTTCTGGAATGACAAAGAGATAGTCTGTCTTCCTGAAGGGGGCAGTCCTAGCCAGATAGACCCGCACCGCCTGACCTGGTCTAACCTGTGCAGTGAATGCTCCAGAGGATGGGTTGGAGCCGGGCAAAAGGAAGCGAGGACAATATCCTCATTTAGGTGAAAAGCGGACACCACCTTGGGAAGGAAAGAGGGAAGGGGCCGCAAAACCACCTTGTCCTGATGGAGAACCAGGAAAGGGGGGCGACAGGAAAGAGCCGCCAATTCCGAGACGCGCCTAATGGAGGTGATGGTCACAAGAAACAACATCTTCCAAGACAGAAAAGATAGAGGGACTTCTCGGAGAGATTCAAAAGGAGAACTCCTAAGAGCCTCCAGGACCAAATTGAGGTCCCAGGGGTCCACGGGTGTCCGGTACGGGGGCGCAGCATGCGCTACCCCCTGGAAGAAAGTTCTGACCTGAGAACGAGAGGATAGGTTTTTCTGAAAAATAGAAAGCACTGACACCTAGCCCTTTAGAGAACGAAGAGCCAGACCAGCACCAAGTCCAAGTCCCGCCAGAAGAAATGCCAGAATGGAATGGAGAGCAAAGGACATTAGCGGGGTGTGATTAGATTCACACCAGCTGAAATAGGCTCTCCATGTCCGATAATAGACTCGGGACGAAGAAGGCTTTCTGGCCTGGATCATGGTCCGAATAACCCAATCTGAAAATCTGGACGCTTTCAGAACCGCGGTTTCAATAGCCACGCCGTTAAATTGAGTGACTGAGAATTCTGGTGGAAGATCGGTCCTTGGGACTGAAGATCCGGTCTGTCTGGAAGCCTCCAGGGGGCATCCGCGAGAAGATTGATGACCTCTGTGAACCAAGACTTCATGGGCCAATCCAGTGCAATCATAATGACCGGCACCCTTTCGCCTTGATCTTCAACAGCCTTGGAAGAATGGGGAGGGGAGGAAACATAAGAAAAAGGCAAACTGTGAGTAGGGTATTGCCAGAGCGTCGGCGTCCACCGCGAGAGGATCGCGGGACTTGGAAACGAACCGTGGCACCTTCCTGCTCAACTGGGACGCCATGAGGTCCACATCCAGAGTGCCCCATTGAAGGCAAATTTGATGTAAGACTTCTGATGAAGAGACCACTCTCCCACCGTGAGACCCTCGCGGCTGAGAAAGTCGGCGGCCCAATTGTCTACACCGGTGATATGTACTGCGGAAATCGCCGAAACTGTTGTCTCTGCACAAAGGAGAATCTCGGATACCTCGGCCATCGCCAAGGGACTCCGAGTCCTTCCTTGGTGATTGACATATGCCACTGCCATGGCATTGTCTGTTTGAACTCAGATCGGCAGACCCCAGAGAAGCCTTTCCCAGTGGCGCAGGGACTGAAGAATGGCCCATATCTCGAGGATGTTGATTGGCAGAGAAGATTCTTCTGTCGACCAATGACCTTGGACAGTCAGGTGGTGAAAGACAGCACCTCAGCCGGGAAGGCTGGCATCCGTTGTCACCACCTGCTAGTGAACGGGAAGGAAGGACTGACCCCGGAAAATGAGAGGGATGACAGCCACCAATTGAGAGCTCATTTGACTCGGGAAGAGAGTCGAATCGGACGATCCAGAGAGAGAACAGACTTGTTCCACTGAGATAGGATGGCTTGCTGAAGCGGTCTTGAATGGAATTGCATAAAAGGAATCGCTTCTGATGCTGCCACCATCCTTCCCAGGACCACCATGGCCGAACGGAAGAAAAGCAACCGAGAACCCTGCCGGGAGAAAACCCCCTGCTGGAGGATTGCTCTCATCTCCTGGGAAGAAAAACCTTTGTCTGGCGGGTGTCAAACAGCATGCCCAGAAATATAAGGCGCTGAGTAGGGATAGGCAAGACTTTGCCCTGTTGATCAGCCATCTGAATCTGGACAAGGTGACGAGAACGACGGACAGACTTTCCTGGGCCTGATGAAAAGAGGGAGCCTTGATGAGGATGTTGTTGAGGTACGGGAGAAGCACTAGACCTCTGATCCTCAAAATGGCTATAAGCGCTGCCATGATTTTTGTGAAAACCCGGGGAGCGGTTGCAAGTCTGAACAGCAGGGCGACAAACTGAAAATGGTCTTGCCGCACTGCAAAACGCAGGAATCTGTGATGCCCTGGGAAGATAGGGACATGGAGGTAGGCGTTCTGGATGTCTATGGAGCACAGGAACTCCTGCAACTCCATGTAAGCAATTACTGAACGAAGGACTCCATCTTGAAATTTCGCAGACAGACCCTTTTGTCAAGTAACTTTAGATCCAGGATAGGTCGAACTGTGCCGTCCTTTGGCACACCAAAAAGGTTTGGATAAAACCCTGTGAAACGTTCCTGGTCTGGGACAGGAACGATGACACCTCAACTAAGAAGGGAGGCAATGGACGCAAAGAACCTCAGAAGCAGAGAAGCGTCTATTGGAGGACGAGATTTGAAGAATTGATCTCGGGACTGTGAAACAAAATCTATTTTGTATCCCGAGGATACAACCTCCCTGACCCATGCGTCCTCTACCGAGGCGAGCCAGATGTCTGTGAAAAACCGCAGACGGCCGCACAGCCTGGGAGATTCCCTGGAATCTGGAGATGAGTGATGCAGAGGAAGATCTGCCAGATCTAGACCTGGAGGACCTACCCTGCGCATTGTGGTGACTCCAGGAGGGGGTGGGTTTAAAGGAAGCCCCTTTCCTATCCTGGCGAGCCTGTGGCCTCTCTTGGTGAGAAAAATTCTCCAATGCTGAGAAATGGCGAAAGGACCGAAACCTACGCTTCAGAGGAAGCCGGGAGCTCGTCCCTCTCGTGGCCTCCTTAGTCCCCAAGGGTGGTTTGCACGTTAATGATCAGGCCAATTTTTACAATTCTGACCACTGTATCTTTATGAGGCTATAACCTTGGAACGCTTCAACGGATCTTAGCAATTCTGAGATTGTTTTCTCGTGACATATTGAACTTCATGATGGTGGTAAAATTTATTCGATATAACTTGCGGTTATTTATGAAAAAAAATGGAAATATGGCGAAAATTTGAAAAATTTTGCAATTTTCAAACTTTGAATTTTTATTCCCTTAAAACAGAAATATGTCACACAAAATAGTTAAGAAATAACATTTCCCACATGTCTACTTAACATCAGCACAATTTTGGAACCAAAATTTTTTTTTGTTAGGAAATTATAAGGGTTAAAGTTGACCAGCGATTTCTCATTTTTACAACAAAATTTACAAAGCCATTTTTTTTAGGGACCACCTCACATTTGAAGTCACTTTGAGGGGTCTATATGGCAGAAAATACCCAAAAGTGACACCATTCTAAAAACTGCACCCCTCAAGGTACGCAAAACCACATTCAAGAAGTTTATTAACCCTTCAGGTGCTTCACAGGAGCTGAAGCAACGTGGAAGGAAAAAATGAATATTTAACTTTTTAGTCACAAAAATGAACTTTTACAAACTTTTTTTTATTTTCACAAGGGTAAAAGGAGAAAATGGACAGATAAAGTTGTTGTGCAATTTCTCCTGAGTACGCCAATACCCCATATGTGGGGGAAAACCACTGTTTGGGCACACGGCAGAGCTTGTAAGGGAAGGAGCGGCGTTTGACTTTTTCAAACCAAAATTGGCTGGAATTGAGATTGGACGCGTTTGGAGAGCCTCTGATGCGCCTAAACAGTGGAAACCCCCCACAAGTGACACCATTTTGGAAACTAGACCCCTATGGAACTTATCTAGATCTGTTGTGAGCACTTTGAACCCCCAAGTGTTTCACAAAAGTTTATAATGCCTGGGTGTGAAAAAAAAAAAAAACTTTTCCACAAAAATCATTTTTTTAGTCCCAAATTTTTGATTTTTCCCAAGGAAATTGGACCGTAAAAGTTGTCCAATTTGTCCTGAGTACGCTGATACCCCATATGTGGGGGGGAAACTGATTGGGCGCACGGCAGGGCTTGGAAAGGAAGTAACGTTTTGGAATGCATTCATTGATGGGGGTCATGTTCCGTTTGCAGTGCCCCAGATGAGCCTAAACAGTGGAAACCCCCCACAAGTGACCCCATTTTGGAAACTAGACCCCCTAAGGAACTTATCTAGATCTGTGGTGAACACTTTGAACCCCCAAGTGCTTCACACAAGTTTATAATGCCCAGGCATGAAAATAAAAAATCCTATTTTTTTCCCACAAAAATTATCTTTTAGTCACCAATTTTTTATTTTCCCAAGGGTAACAGGAGAAATTGGACCACAAAAATTGACTAATTTGTCCTGAGTACGCTGATACCCCATATGTGGGGGAGAACCACTGTTTGGGCGCATGGCAGAGCTCGAAATGGAAGGAGCACTATTTGACTTTTCCCAACCAAAATTGGCTGGAATTGAGATTGGACGCCATGTTGCATTTGGAGAGCCCCTGATGTGCCTAAACAGTGGAAACCCCACACAAGTGACCCCATTTTGGAAACTAGACCCCCTAAGGAACTTATCTAGATCTGTGGTGAGCAATTTGAACCCCCAAGTGCTTCACACAAGTTTATAACGTAGAGCCGTAAAATAAAAAAATATTTTTTCCACAAAATTGATCTTTTCACCCCAATTTTTATTTTCCCAAGGGTACCAAGACTCCAAAAGTTATTGTGCAATTTGTCCTGAGTACGCTGATACCCCATATGTGGGGGTAAACCACTGTTTGGGTGCATGGCAGAGCTTGGAAGGGAAGGAGCGCTAATATGTTTCGGTAGCTGAGGAGAAATTGCAAAAAATAGCCAAAGAAGCAATACACCAGAGAGGCTGGAAACTATTGGATTGCAGGACCCTGAACTAACCGCAACACTAGAAGTAGCCGTGGAGCGTACCTACGGTGATCCTAGACGCCTCGTCACAGCCGGAGAGATAGCTACACCTAAAGGCAGAAAGATGAATGCTATCTGCCCCGTAGCAGAATCCCCAAAGAAATAGGAAGCCCCCAAACATGTAATGGCGGTTAGACTAGAACAAAATACGAACACAGACAGAAAATAGAATGAGCAAACGCTGGGGCCCAATCTGTCTAGATAGGAAAGAATTCTGACTGCAACCCAAAAAAACCCTGACAAAAATACCAACACTTCTGATTAACAAAAAACCTGAGATCACACGATCTCTACCACCTAAATCAGATCTCTGGTGTAACACACAGCAATTCAGCAAATAAAAAGTGACATAGGAACAGAGCAAAAGTGCAAACACAAACTGAGCACAATTGCAGCACCAGGCCCCAAAAGGGGACCAGGCTGAAGTCTACTGCTAAGCAGCAAACCAGCAAGGAAAATCCAACCAGAGGAAAAAAATAAACAAATCACTTATCTGAATGAGAGCAGGAATACAAGCTGCGCTCCAAGCAAGACCAGGAAGAACAATTGATTACCGGCAAGGCTGAAGGGAGTTCAGGTCACTTATATCAGACCATTCAGAGCCAGCTGAAGGCCATTCAGCAATCAGTTCATTACCCTCAGCAACCACCGGAGGGAGCCCCAGCTCAGAAGTCACCTCCAGAGTATTCACAACAGAGCGTCGTTTGACTTTTTCAACGCAGAATTGGCTGGACACCATGTCGTGTTTGGAGAGCTCCTGATCTGCCTAAACAGTGGAAACCCAAGGCAAATGACACCATTTTGGAAACTAGACCTCTCAAGGAACTTTTCTAGATGTGTGGTGAGAACTTTGAACCCCCAGGTGTTTCACTAAAGTTTATAACGCCCGAGCATGAAAATAAAAAAAATATTTTTTCCACTAACATGATCTTTTAGTCCCCAACTTTTTATTTTCCCAAGGGTAACAGGAGAAATTGGACCCCAAAAGTTGTCCAATTTGTCCTGAGTACGCTGATACCCAATATGTGGGAGAAAACTACTGTATGGGCACACGTCAGGGCTCGGAAGGGAAGTAGTGACGTTTTGGATTGCAGACTTTGATGGAATGGTCTGCGGGCGTCATGTCGCATTTGGAGAGCCCCTGATGTGCCTAAACAGTGGAAACCCCCCACAAGTGACCCCATTTTGGCAAATAGACCCCACAAGGAACTTATCTAGATGTGTGGTGAGCACTTTGAACCCCGAAGTTCTTCACAGAAGTTTATAACGTACAGCCGTAAAAATAAAAAATCCTTTTTTTTACAAAAATGATTTTTTCGCTCCCAATTTTTTATATTCCCAAGGGTAACAGAAGAAATTGGACCCCAAGAGTTATTGTGCAATTTGTCCTGAGTACGCTGATACCCCATATTTGGGGGTAAACTACTGTTTGGGCGCATGGCAGAGCTCAAGTGAAGGAGCACCGTTTGACTTTTTCAACGCAGAATTGGCTGGAATTGAGATCAGACGCCATGTCACATTTGGAGAGCCCCTGATGTGCCTAAACAGCGGAAACCCCCCAATTCTAACTCCAACCCTAACCCCAACACACCCCTAACCCTAGTCCCAACCCTAACCACAAACCTAACTTTAGCCTCAACCCTGACCCTAGCTTTAGCCGCAACCCTAACCCTTTTTATTTTACTATTTTTCCCTAACTTAGGGGATGATAAAAGGGGGTTTGATTTACTATTTATAGCGGGTTTTTATGATTGGCAGCTGTCACGCTAAAAGACGCTTTTTATTACAAAAAATAGTTTTTTGCATCACCACATTTTGAGAGCTATAATTTTTGCATATTTTGGCCCACAGAGTCATGTAAGGTCTTATTTTCAGCAGCAGATGGAAGGAAGAGAGCCACAGTCATTACTAGTGGGTAGGCGGAGCCCAGATAGGATTGACACCTCAGATTAAAAAGAGTGTTGACCGGCCCCTCCAGCTCGGGCTCCTCCTACTCAGCTCTCCAGTCTAAAATTTGAGGTCCAAGAGGATGGTCGCTGCTGGAAGCAGCTCCTCAGAAGATTTTATTATTTTTTTATCGAACAAGAGACTTGGATCACCAGAAGTGGTCTAGAGGTCTCAGGGGTCTCAGCGCTGCTGGACCCCAACCTCTCCCTTGGCGGATCTGTACTACCCTGTATGGTGGTCCCTGCAGAACCCTGCTGGCCCGGGGGGATGAGGATGGCTTCCCTGGCGGGGACGCAAACCGCGCTGCTGGGGTCACTGCGTTCCCGCCCTGGGGGGAAGCGATGGGCATAGCGCCACAAATCCCTGGGGGTCCCTGTGGCGCTTTGGCTGGTGAGTACTCCACATTTTTATTGATGTGTGTGAGTGATTCAGCGACTCTGCGCGTGCTGTTACAATATACATGCGGTGACTTGTGTTTTTTGTCCGCAGGTTGATGCCTGCAGGACATAGGAGCGGGGGAGAGAGGAGCTGCGCGCCTTTTTATTTGAATTTTCGCGCCTCTCTGAGCGCGCGCTTTACTGCAGTCTCCATTTCTGGCTTCTCTCATGGAGCGGCGGCCATTACTAAGCAGGCTGAAAGCTCCCTCGGACATCGCTCCCCTCCCCTCCCGGCAAGCGCTGCACCGCGACCAGCTGGGTGAGTCGCTTCTACCCGTCTAGGGCAGAAGTTTAACCCCCTCACCCCCACAGCGCGGGCGCCTTTCTGAGGCACAAATGGGTGGCAGACTGTGCTGTCCTGCAGCTGTTTTCCCAGGGGGCTCGCACACCATTTTCATAAAAAGGTTGTGGGGAGCCTGCGACATTAATATTGCCACTATACGTTCCCGCTAACGATCCCGATAACGACGCATACTATGCGATCGTTTGTGTGATCATTTTTAATGTCGCTAGTAGCTGCCAATCTGGGCGATCTCATTAACAACGCATAAGCGGTTAGCGATCCCCTTAATGACTTTGGCGGTCATTGCGATTTACAAAACAGCGCAATTTTTTAGCGATCTTGTTGAACTTTCTTGTTTAGTGTGGCATAGCTGTCAAGGGGCTCGCACACTCTTTTCATTATCAAGGTGTGGGGAGTCTGCGACTTTAACCCCTTCTTAGGCGGTTAACTCTTAATGAGGGACAGCTGGGGTAGCTCTCTTTAAGAGCTTTAACCCTTCAGCGTTCGTTTTTTCTTTAAGAAACACACTTTAACCTGCCATATACTGTGCAAGGTCAGAGACCGTCTCCCAGATATGCTAAGGATCAGTCTCGCGTATCTGACACGCAGACATCGACGGCGTCAAGCGCAGCGGTCGGAGGTTCCAGTGGTGTCAAAATGGAGGCCCTCGCTAGTTTCTATGGATGGCCTGTCTGTCTTTCTAGGTTATTGAGTGTCAGCTAGATCCTCTCATGGCATGGAAGTGACACAAGCCGGTGCCTTCCTTCTCGCGTAAGACAAGGAGGATCGGCAAAGGGACACTCTGCCCCTCTTTTGGGCCGTAAAGAGGTTTTTATTGGAGGCGTTACAGTTACCGGAGGAGGTAACTGGATGTCCTGGTAAGTCGGCCCAGATGTTTTCAGTCGCGATCAGCTTTACCATCACTGGATGAGCTTAATGGGACAGTGGAGAAGGAGCGCCTGTGTCCAGATAATTGAGACACTGTATCCGTGTTCTTCGGAGTTGATTGATTGATAATTGAATTCCTTCTCCTGAAGTGAATGTCCCTTTATCCCAGCTTAGCAAAATCTTCCTGTTAAAGGGAAGGCGAGTCTGCAGGATCCGCTGGACAGAAAAACGTAGATGGCAGCAAAATCCATCTACGAGGCCGCGGGTCATGGATTCAGTACTAGAGTCCATGTGTGCTTGTAAAGCTTCCTTGAGCCGGTTGGACCGTCTATGGACGGCGTGGCAAGATGGATCCCCTCTATCGAGGTAGATGGGCTTTTCAAGTTGTTGGAGGATACTGCGTCACTGCTATCCAGGGCGCAATCCTCGGCAGTCACAGTCAGAAGAGCACTGTGGCTTAGACAGTGGACCGGGGACGCGGTTTCCAAGCAGGTTTTGCTATCTTTAGCTTACAAGGTGGTCAGCTATTTGAGTCTGACCGCACGGAGCTGATTGCCAAGGCAAAGGCAAAAGAAACGGCTTTACCACAGTGCAGAGCTGTGACTTCTGCGTCTGGCAGGACTAGTGCCGGTAGTTGTCGGCAGTCCTTTCGGTCCAGGGGATGATTCGGTCAGCCCTCTGGGGGTTCGGGTCGTCTCTCTTTTTTTCAAAAAAAAAAATTCCCTGGAAACAGAACTTCCGTTAAGACAAAAAGCCCGCTAAGACGGTCTGATGTCAGGGTATCACTCGAGCGCTCTCGAGTGGGGGGGTCGTTTACTCCAATTCAAACCGACTTGGGCTTCCCGCGTGTCAGACACCTGGGTGACACAGGTCGTGTCGGCAGGCTGCTTCATAGAGTTTTCTTTCTCGACCCCCAGACAGTTTTTTTGTCAATCTCGCGTTCCGTCAGAGCCCGCTACTGTGGGAGGTAGATTCCTTTCTGCAGAAAGGTGTGGTGGTTCCGCTGGAGGGCCGGGGAAGAGGGTTATATTTTAACCTCTTTGTGGTCCCCAAAAAAGAGGACAAATTTCGGCCCATTCTGGATCTCAAAAGATTGAATCGGCATGTCCACGCCCGGAAATTCCGCATGGAGTCGCTTCGCTCCGTTGTGGCGGCCCTGTCGCAGAACGATTTTTTGGTGTCAACCGACATTCGCGACGCTTATTTGCACTTTCCAATCGGAAGGGCCCACCAACGCTTCCTTCGTTTTTGCCAGGATACCAGTTTGTGGCTCTGCCATTTGGGTTGGTCTCAGCGCTCAGAGTTTCTACAAAAATTCTGGCGTCTCTCATGGCAATTCTTCGAAGACAGGGGGTTTCGATTCTTCCCTATCTGGACGACCTTTTGTTTGTGGCGTCCTCAAAGAAGGAGGCGGTGACTGCTTGCAATCTATCCCTTCAGCTCCTGGAGGACTTCGGGTGGCTGGTCAATTGGGAGAAGTCGTCTCTGGAACAGTCGCAGTCATTCCTGTTTTTGGGGATGCATTTCGACACGGTACGAGCAGTGGTGTCTCTGCCTCCAGTTCAAGCAAGCAAGTCTCCTTCGACATGTACAGGTTATGAAGTCTTCGACAGCTTTGTTCCTTCGAAGGTGTATGCGCCTTCGGGGTTTGATGGTGGCGTCCATGGAGGCACTTCCGTTTGCCCAGTTTCATTCCAGGGCCCTCCAAAGGCTCATTCTGAGCCGTTGGGATCGATCGCAGGCTTTGCTGGATTGCAGTGTCATCATCTCTCACAGGGTGCGAGAATCCCTAGGATGGTGGTTACGTCCAGGAGCGTTATCCCTGGGGAAGTCTTTCCTCTCTCCGAGGTGGTCGGTCATAACCACCGATGCCGGCCTGAAGGGCTGGGGGGGTGTCTGGAACGATCCCTGGATTCAGGGAGTATGGTCATCGGAAGAGTCTGTTCTACCGATCAACATCCTGGAATTGAGGGCAATTTTTTCCTTTGCCTCCAACACTGGACGGTCCCTTTGAGCGGTCTGCCAGTCCGAGTGCAGACAGACAATGCGACGGCGGTCGCGTATATCAACCATCAAGGCGGGACTGTCACGCTGTCTAATGATATGTGTACGATGTCAGTAAACTATTCTTACAGAAACAACACTCTATACAACATATAGTTTAGCAACATCAGCATGTAAATATAGAATAGATTTACCTGACACGATATCCGTTGAACTCAGGGTTAATCTTGAGGACTTGATACGCTGTCACAGGAAAGAGGAGGACCGGGGTCTAACCTGACCCTAAAACTGGGGTCCTAACTAATCCCTCACCTTGGAGGTACTGATAATGGTTCAGAAGTCCAAGTCTCCAGCCTAACCCTGTCTCCTATCAGTCCCTGAACCCTGTAATCAGTCCTAAGAAGTACCCTGATTACCACCAAAGGGATATGGGCTGATCTCTGCTAAATACACAGATTAGACATATAAGACAGACTGGAGAAAACACAGACTCGCATACACACTCAAACACAGAAGGAACATAAATGGTCTGGGATATAAAACTCTAAGCAAGTTGAGCTTAAAACAACTAAGGAGCTCTTTAACTTAAGTCTATACAGATTCAATCCTATCTGTGGTCTGCATGAAGAATTTCACTGGCAACTCCCAAAGCAGACAACCAGGGATTTAAAGGAAACCAATCAACAAATAATCAATTGCAGCCGGGAGAAACTGCACCCAGTCCCAGAACCGAGCACAGACAGAATTAACTCCCTCACTGCCAAACACAAAGAAACAGCAACTCAGCTGTGAGAAGTCAGAATGTGCAACCGCGACGATCTTCGTGGCGATGCACACATGACAGGGACGAGGAGTTCCAGGCTCATGGTGGAGGTGTCTCGGATCTTGTTATGGGCCGAGACCAGGGTGCCAGCCATCTCTGCGACACATTCCAGGAGTCCAGAATATCACGGCGGACTTTCTCAGTCGCGAGAAGATGGATCCCGGGGAATGGAGTCTTCATCCGAAAATTTTTTGCACTGCTGTGCTCCCGTTGGGGAACTCCCCAAGTGGATTTGATGGCATACAGGTTCAATGCCAAGTTACCGACCTTCATGTCCAGATACAAGGACCCGAAGGCTGTGGCGGTGGATGCTCTGGTGGCTCCGTGGGACCAATTCGAGCTAATCTATGTGTTTCCACCGATATCCTTGCTTCCTCTGGTGTTGCGTCGGATCAGACTGGAGAGAATCTTCCTCTTCACCCGGGCCTGTTAACCAGGGTGTAATGTAAGGAGTACAGTTCATATAGTGTCTTGTGCTTGGGTGCGATGAAAACACAGGAGTCACAGGTTTGATATAGAAGGTCTTGTATTACTTCATACAAGTGGCAATAATAGTCACACAGTTTGCAGATACAAAAGCAGGAGACACAGCAGGCCAGAGTAACTTAAGCTCAGCAATCACTCTCCACAACAGGTTCAGGATCTCTTCTCTGTTACCATAAGTCCATGCAAACGTGGATTTATCAAATAGCAAGGTTCCAAAGTCCACGAGTGTTCCAAAGTTCCACAATAGGAAATAACTGGAGTACAAGGTCCAAGGCTTCCAGGAGTCAGGTCACAGGTACACTGCAGGCTTGATTCTGAAGCACTGATTGCTCAGCTGTGGCTGCTTAAGAAGCAAGAGGGAGAGAATCAGGGCGGGAACATGCAAGCTGGAAACTCCATATTGACTGAGGGCAAGACAGCTGCAGCAAGACAGAAAGTAAAATGGCTGACGGAAAAACTGAGTTTCAGGAACATGTACACAGAACCTTACATTACTCCCCCTTAGGGACAACCTCCGGATGACCTCAGACCAGGCTTGTGTGGTACCTCTGATGAAACTGACGGAGCAAGCGAGGAGCATTAACATTATTGACTGGTTCCCATGAGTTTTCCTCCACTGGGTAGCCCTGCCATTTAATCAAATATTGTAACTGATTTCTATACAACCTGGAATCTAGAATCCTTTCCACCACAAATTCTTCCTGACCATCGACTAGCACTGGGTCAGGGCAAGGAGAAGAACGTCCAGGAAACGTATTGGGTGTCGCAGCCTTTAGTAGAGATACATGAAAGACAGGGTGGATTCTCATAGTTCTGGGCAGTTGAAGACGACAAGCGACAGCACTTATAATTTTACTGATTTTATAAGGTCCAATGTATTTATGTCCCAACTTAGATGATGGAATTCTTAACTTAAGATTTCTGGTTGACAGCCAGACCAGGTCTCCTACCTTGAAAGCTGGTGCAGGTTTACGAAATTTATCTGCGGCTTTCTTGTACCTTTCCTGAGCCAATTCCAGATTTCCCTTTAGAAGATCCATATTCTTTTGTAAAGACGTGATTCTTTCAGTCACTGCTGGCAAAGGCGTTTCTATGGGAAATCGAGGAAGAATATTAGGATGATAACCTAAATTGGAGTAAAAAGGAGACTGCTTAGTGGAGGCGCTCTGAGAGTTGTTATAAGAGAACTCAGCCAGTGGAAGTAGATCCACCCAATCATCCTGTAGGTGGCAGATAAAGCAGCGAAGATACTGCTCCAGGGTCTGATTGGTTCGTTCCGTCTGTCCATTAGTCTGAGGATGAAAAGCAGAAGAAAGATTCACTTTAATGTCCAATGCTGCACAGAAATTTTGCCAAAACCTTGAAGTGAATTGCACCCCTCGATCCGAAATAACCTCATCTGGTACTCCATGTAAGCGAAACACATTTTTAATCATCAAATCTGATGTCTGTCTTGCAGTGGGTAAGCCGACACAAGGGATAAAATGAGCTGCTTTTGTTAAACGATCAACCACCACTAGAATGGTGTTCTTCCCTTGAGAGGTTGGTAACTCCACAATGAAGTCCATAGAAATGGATCCCCACGGGCGGGACGGGGTGGGAAGAGGTTGCAACAGACCAGTTGGTGAGGAGCGAGGTGTTTTGCATCTTGCACAGACTTCACATGAAGTGACATAGTTTAAAACATCCTTCCTGCAAGTGGGCCACCAAAAGAAACGAGAAAGAAATTCCTGTGTCTTTAGAATTCCTCTATGCCCAGCTATCTTGGAATCGTGAATGAGTTGCAATACTCTTAATCTGACTGTTTCAGGAATATACAGACGTTGTCCCTGAATCCACACACCATTCTTAAAGACAAGACTTACGTCCCTTGGGGGTTGTGCCAAAAAGGAATCCGCATGGTATGCTTCCTTGATGTCCTTAAGTAGGTCTTGATTATGAATCACTCCCAGGAATCTAGAGTCAGGAAGAATAGTCTTAGGAGGAGTAAGTGGACGTGTCTCTGCTGAATAAATCCTGGAGAGTGCATCAGCCTTTCCATTGCGCGATCCTGGTCTATAAGAAATGATAAAATTAAATTGGTTTAAGAAAAGATTCCAGCGAGCCTGGCGAGGAGTCAGGCACTTAGCCGACCTGATAAATTCAAGGTTACGATGGTCTGTCAGGACGACTATTTGCTGTGCAGCTCCCTGAAGAAGGTGTCTCCATTCTTTGAAGGCGGCAATAATGGCCAACAACTCTCTATTGCCCACATCGTAGTTCCTCTCAGCCGAAGACAACTGCTGGGAAAAGAAGGCACAGGGATGCAAGACATTCTTCTCACCTGTTCTCTGAGAGAGTATAGCTCCAACGGCACAGTCTGAAGCATCCACCTCTATTATAAAGGCAAGTTCGGGGTTGGGATGTACTAAGATAGGTGCAGTGGTAAATTTATCTTTTAGATGGGAAAATGCTTCCTGGGCTTGGGGAGTCCAGGAGAACCTAGACTCTTTCCGGGTAAGTTGGGTGATAGGTGACACTACCTCAGAGAAATTCCTAATGAAACGTCTATAGAAGTTGGCAAACCCGATGAAGCGCTGCACCTCCTTTACATTTCTAGGACTTGGCCAATCCTTGATGGCTTGGGTCTTGCTTCCATCCATACTAATTCCTTGTGTAGACAGTACATACCCCAGAAATTGAATTTCGGTCCTATGGAATTCACACTTTTCAAGTTTGATGTAAAGATGATTTTGTCTTAGACGTTCCAAGACCATTCTCACATGTCCATGATGTTCCTCTGTGGAGTTAGAAAAAATTAGAATATCATCCAAATAAATCACCACGAATGTATCTAGGAGATCCCTGAAGATGTCATTCACCAAGTGTTGGAAAGTGGCTGGGGCGGTACTCAGACCAAAAGGCATAACTAGATATTCAAAGTGTCCATAGCGTGACCTGAATGCAGTCTTCCATTCATCCCCAGGTCTAATACGGACTAAGTTATAGGCCCCACGGAGATCTAGTTTAGAGAAAATTTTGGCATGTCGCACTCTCTCCAATAACTCAGGGATTAAAGGCAATGGATAACGGTTTCTAATAGTAACCTTATTGAGTTCCCTATAGTCTACGCAAGGTCTCAGAGATCCATCTTTCTTCTTTACAAAGAAGATGGGTGCACCTGCAGGAGATGAAGAGGGGCGTATGAAGCCCTTGGCTAGATTTTCGTCTATGTAATCCTTTAAAGCCTTTAGCTCGGGCCCCGCCAGGGGGTAGATCTTACCAAAAGGTATCTCTGCTCCAGGCAATAATTCAATTGGACAATCATATGGACGGTGAGGGGGAAGCTGGTCAGCGTTCTTCTTGTCACATAAATCCACATAGTCCTGGTATACAGCTGGTAGTTCAGGGACTGACATGGTTCCTTTAGGAACAGAGCAAGCTGAAACTTTTGGACTTATCTGTTTCTCTGGAAAGTGTAATTCCTTGGTCTCCCAGTTAATGGTAGGATTCTGAGCCTGCAGCCATTGTAGCCCTAGAATAATGGGAAAGTGGGGAGAAGAGATAAGCATAAAGGACAGTTTCTCTTGATGATCTTTACCCATAAGAACCCTCAAAGGCTCTGTTTCCTGATCCACTGGTCCAGAGGTCAGCAGAGAGCCATCCACAGTTTCCATCTGTACTGGAGTAGCCTTCTTCACTGAACGTATCCCCTGTTTCAGAGCAAAGGAGACATCCATAAAATTTCCACTTGCCCCTGAGTCGATCATAGCAGAGCTAGACACCCAAGCTGAGTCAACCCAGAGTTTGATGGAAAGAAAGCAATGAGAATTGTTTTTCTTACAACTCAGCTGGGACACCGCTGAGGAAACTTGAAAAATTGCAGCGTTTACACAGTCAACGTCCTCAGAAGTAACGGAGTTTAAGTCCGAGAAATCAAGATCTGTTGCTGCAGATCTCTCTGGAGCCTGAGGCTCGGACCTGACAGATCCCCTCTCGCAACACTCACAGTGAATGAGTGCTGCAGTAGTCTTACGAGAACGGCTGGGGCAGTTTATAATGAAGTGCCCTGACTTACCACAATAGAAACATAGATTCTCCTTAAAACGATGTTCCTTGCGTGCATCACTAACCCGTCGTTGTAAAGAGTCTACCTGCATGGGTTCAGGTTCAGGTTCCCGTGTGATCCTACTCAAAGGTTCCTTAGCTGGAGAGGAAGGTAGGAAAAGGTTAGTGCGATTGCTTTCGAACCATCTCTCTTGCCTGCGTTCAGTCAGACGAGTATCAATACGGATGCAGTAGTTAATAAAGTCACCTAACGCAGTGGGAGGGTCGGCACGAGCAAGTTCATCCTTAATCAGTGGAGATAACCCTTTTCGAAAAATAGATTTTTTGGCGGAACTGTCCCAGGTGGTATCAAGGGCCCATCTCCTGAAATCCAAGGCATATTCAGCTACCGAGTGCTTACCTTGGCGCAAAGCTAACATGGCTGCTTCAGCTGTTGCACCTCGATTGGGGTCATCAAACACCTGTCCCATGGCTGAAATGAAAGCATCAAGATGATCCAAACATTCATCCTCAGTCTCAATCAGAGGGTTTGCCCACATCAAAGCCTTGTTGGTAAGCAACATAATTATAGTAAGCACTTTAGATCGTTCAGTGGGAAATTGTGAAGCATGTGCAGAAAAAAAAAGATTGCATTGATTAATAAATCCCCTGAATTTCTCACGTTCACCGCCAAAACGAAAAGGGGGCAACTTGGGAATCCCAGAACTCGGGGCTACGGCAGGAGCCTGGACTCACTCCTCTAGAACCTCAATCCTGGCTCGCAAATCCTGGGCAGTCTGTCCAAACACTTGCAAATTGTGATTAGTGAGGTCCTGTAGGTTTGTAAAACGGTTTTTATAGTCTGCAAATCTGCAAGGATATTATCAGTCACTCCGCAAAGTTCCTTTATGCGGGCCTCCATTTTCCAGATCTTTTAAGACAGGAGTACTGGAAGGAGAGGAGAAGAAAAAAAAACAAAAACAATAGTGTTTACCTGTGGTAACACTGCAGAGAGAAAAAAAAATTAAGGGAACTGCTCACCTGGAATGGTTGTGAGAAGTCACAACCACTGTCATCACAGAAAGTACAACCGGACATCCGATATCCACAGTCACAGCAGACACAGCCTCTCCAGACCCAGCAGACACTAACGTTTGGCTTCAGAATCTTGTAATGTAAGGAGTACAGTTCATATAGTGTCTTGTGCTTGGGTGCGATGAAAACACAGGAGTCACAGGTTTGATATAGAAGGTCTTGTATTACTTCATACAAGTGGCAATAATAGTCACACAGTTTGCAGATACAAAAGCAGGAGACACAGCAGGCCAGAGTAACTTAAGCTCAGCAATCACTCTCCACAACAGGTTCAGGATCTCTTCTCTGTTACCATAAGTCCATGCAAACGTGGATTTATCAAATAGCAAGGTTCCAAAGTCCACGAGTGTTCCAAAGTTCCACAATAGGAAATAACTGGAGTACAAGGTCCAAGGCTTCCAGGAGTCAGGTCACAGGTACACTGCAGGCTTGATTCTGAAGCACTGATTGCTCAGCTGTGGCTGCTTAAGAAGCAAGAGGGAGAGAATCAGGGCGGGAACATGCAAGCTGGAAACTCCATATTGACTGAGGGCAAGACAGCTGCAGCAAGACAGAAAGTAAAATGGCTGACGGAAAAACTGAGTTTCAGGAACATGTACACAGAACCTTACACAGGGGCCCGTTCGTCATCCAGACTTGAAGTCTCTGCGTTTGACGGCGTGGCTCTTGAGACCAAAATATTGACCCATAGAGGTTTCTCAGCCGAAGTCATTGCCACTCTGCGAGCTGCCAGAGGTCCGGCTACTACTAAGATTTATCACAAGACTTGGGAAGCCTTCTTTTCGTGGTGTTCGGGTTCTTCAAGGAACCCGAGGATTTTTCCCATTCCCAATTTGTTGGTCTTTCTGCAGTACGGGCTGCACAAGGGTTTGGCAGTTAGCTCTCTGAAGGGTCAGGTTTCTGCTCTGTCCTTGCTGTTTCGGAAGGCTATCGCCTCGCGTAGGGACGTACGTTCCTTTTTTTTCGCGGGGTAACCCGTCACTTTCCGCCGCGGAAGACGCATGTGTTTCCTTGGCGGCTCAACCTTGTCTTGGAGGCTCTTCAGCATGGGCCTTTTTGAGCCTATGGACTCTGCTAGCCTTTCTTTACTTTCTTGGAGGGTTGCCTTCTTAGTGGCGGTCACCTCTTTGAGAAGGGTTTCTGAGTTGGTGGCTCTTTCCTGCTCGCCTTCCTTCCTGGAGTTTTACCCGGATCAAGTAGTGCTTCGCACACGGGGCGACTTTCTACCTAAGGTGGTGTCGCAATTTCATGTTAACCAGGATATTGTGTTGCCCTCGCTTTGTTTGGGTCCGAGGAATGCAAAGGAACGGGCCTTGCACACATTGGATTTAGTGCGGGCCTTGAAGTTCTGTTTGTCTGTTACTCGAAGTTTTCGGAAGTCAGACTTTCTGTTTGTGATTCTAGCAGGTCGTCGGCGTGGTCAACGAGCTTCCAAGGACTCTATAGCTCGTTGGATTCGGTCGGCCATTTTGGAGGCTTACCGACTTAAAGGCGAACCTTGCCCGATTAAGTTTCGAGCTCACTCCACGAGGGCTGTGGCTTCATCGTGGGCCTTTCATCAAGGGGCCTCGGCAGCTCAGCTCTGCCGAGCGGCGACCTGGCGTTCCGTCCACATGTTTATAAAGTTTTATAAGGTGGACGTCAGTGCTTCCGCTGATGCGGCCTTAGGACGTAGGGTCCTGCAGGCGGCTGTAGTTTAAAGTTCTAGTTAACTTGTATTTGGCGCCTGTTGCGCATTTATCTAGGTTGTTGGGATTCTGCCTATTTTGGTTTTTTTCCCACCCTAGTTTCTGGATTGCTTTGGGACGTCCCACTAGTAATGACTGTGGCTCTCTTCCTTCCATCTGCTGCTGAAAGATGGATTTTGGTAAGAACTTACCTGTAAAATCCTTTTCAGCGAAGGAAGGAAGAGAGACACAGCTCCCTCCCATGGCAGAAGTGTGTTGTTGTTTTCAGATGCGGCGTGACCCTTCTCTGATAGCGATTATCTGGGCTGAGGTCGGCGCGCTAAGGCTCTGTTCCAGCATCGCCAGCTTATCGCAGTAGTCAGGTCCAGTGAGTAGTACCTGGAACTGTGTGGTATTTTGCCTAAATGCATGCATAACCTGTATTCTTGTGTTTTTTTCTCTGAAGTCCTTCAGAAGGGGTTATGTTGCTCCGCTGGTGATATTGCTCTTCCTTAAGCTTGTGTACGACTGGAGAGCTGAGTAGGAGGAGCCCGAGCTGGAGGGGCCGGTCAACACTCTTTTTAATCTGAGGTGTCAATCCTATCTGGGCTCCGCCTACCCACTAGTAATGACTGTGTCTCCTTCCTTCCGCTGAAAAGAATTTTACAGGTAAGTTCTTACCAAAATCCGTCTTTTTGCGGTACAAGTTGACGTTTTTATTGGTACCACTTTTGAGCACGTTACTTTTTTGATCGCTTTTTATTTCGATTTTTGAGAGGTTAGAATGAACAAAAATCAGCAATTCATGGATTTCTTTTGGGGGGTGTTTATACCGTTCCACGTGTGGTAAAATTGATAAAGTAGTTTTATTCTTCGGGTCAGTACGATTACGGCGATACCTCATTTATATAATTTTTTGGCGCTTTAATACAATAAAAACAATTTTATATAAAAAATAATTATTTTTGCATCGCTTTATTCTGCGAGCTATAACTTTTTTATTTTTTTGCTGATGATGCTGTATGGTGGCTCGTTTTTTGTGGGACAAGATGACATTTTCAGCGGTACCATGATTTTTTATATCGGTCTTTTTGATCGCGTGTTATTCCACTTTTTATTCGGTGGTATGATAAAGCATTGATTTTTTGCTTTTCTTTTTTTTTTTAAAGGGGTTCACTAAAGGGGTTAACTAGTGGGACAGTTTTATATAGGGGGTTGTTACGGACGCGGCGATACCAAATATGTGTACTTTTATTTTGGTTTTTTTTTATTTACAGGAAGAAATTAATTTATTGGGGAATATTTTTTTTTTCCTTTATTTTTGATTTTTTTTTTACTCTTCTGATTTTCATTTTTTAACTTTTTTACTTTGTCCCATGGTGGGACATCACAGTATTTTATCAGATCGCTGGTCTCACAGGCAGTGTTGCAGGCTTCCTGCAGGACCCAGCGGCCATCTTGGATCCGGGGTCCTGCAGGGAGGAAGGCTTCAGAACAGCAAGATCACATCGCGCTGTTCTGAGGGCCTCAGGGGAGCGCGCAGGGAGCCCCCTCCCTGCGCGATGCTCCCCTGTGCCCTGGTACACCGCGATCATGTTTGGGAGCGCAGCTGATCGCCTTGGACGTACTATCCCGTCCCTGGGAATTAAGTCCCAGGTCACATGGACGGGATAGTACGTCCGATGACTGAAAGGGGTTAAGAAGTTGGTACTCCCATACTGTTTGCCTATGCAGTGAATGCAAGGCCTGCCCTGCACCAAATGTAGATGCACCTCAATACCCCTTTGAAGAGCCATACAGGAGGGCCACCTGAAAGCAATGTTCCCATTATTAGGAAGTTGGTACTACCATACTGTTTGCTTATGCAGTGAATGCAACACCTGCCCCAAAATTGGATGCACCACAATAACCCTTTGAAGAGCCATACAGGAGGGCCACCTGAAAGCAATGCTCCCATTATTAGGAAGTTGGTACTCCCATACTGTTTGCCTATGCAGTGAATGCAAGGCCTGCCCTGCACCAAATGTAGACACACCCCAATACCCCTTGGAAGAGACATGGAGGAGGGCCTCATAAAAATCTGTTCCCATTCCAAAGGAGCCAGTCTCCTATACTTGTAATGCCTATGCAGTAAGTGCATGGGCTGACAAACATTTCACCCGGGAGGGTATACATCAACATACCGTATAAAAAAATGTTGTTTACAGGCATCTGTGATGATAACCTGGAAAGAAAGCTCATTCCTTATCCTTTCTGCTGCCAGCCCACAGCCTACAACCCCCCTTCTCTCTCCCTCTGCTACACACATTGCAGCTGCAAACTGCTCTTACTCGCTCCTTCCTCTCACCTCCACCTCAGGAATGTCTTTGTCCTCAAACCCTGCAGGACGGTCCTATAGCTTATAATGGGAATTCATTCATTTCGTCATAACTCGCTGGGAGCGTATGATAGGAACACGAAAGTTACAGTTCTGCAACACGCTCCTATCAGGCTCCAATGGTACTGGTTCTGTTCTAGCCCCAACAGAACCAGAGAAATGGATTTCTCTGGTGCAGAGTGGAATATCTCATCCGAGTTTGGGCTCATTAGAACACTAATTTCAGAATAAGATCACTGATAGGTCTGCCATTATTCTGTTAAGTTCTTAAGCAAAGTTATGGTCAGTATAAGTTCCAGAGCTTAAAAACTAACTTTGAGCTATGGGAGGTGGCCAGTAAACTATCCTCTTTTGTGAGGTCACACACCCATAGGTATAAGTCTGCAACTAGCCCCTCCTGGTCATTCTAGCCTGAGATGACTTGACTGAAAGATCTCCAAATGAACTATGACGTGTGGCTCCTCCCCCAGCCTGACCTGCCTGCCATGATCTAAGTACCATGTGAGTTTTTCACCTTTAACCCTGTTTTTATTTTAATCGCATTGTACATAATTGTATTGTCTCAGCTTGTTACATCTCTTTTTATACTGTATAAACACTGCCTGAATTTTAGGAATAAACATATAAAATTATTAGTTTGGTTCTCCTGCTCTATAAACGAATTAGCACGTGCCTGAAGTAACTACGCTACTAATTTGAGTTTGCTACGGACCCTCTTAATTCTTGATTAAGAGAATTATAGCTGGTGGCAGCGTGTGTGTGCTGGGCTACCAGGGAGAGTGTTGGCAGTGACGGAGTGGATTTTATAAGTGTATTGCCTTGCTGCGGCTAGGAGTAATTATAATTCCCTCACTGCAGCGTGCCCAATAGCCAGCACACATCCAAGCGGCCCGTCTGGCGACTAATTATCCCAGGTGCAGTTCCCTGACTGACCTGAGGTTTAAGGGGGCGCCAGAGAACTGCAAGTTCCTAAGTGGAACTGGAAGGGGGATAAACAAATCCCTGCAATTTGTGGTATACTGTAGCAACAGTGGGATAACTAAAATAAGCCCCTGCAGATTATTCCTGACACAGTGGGTCGGGCGGCAGCAGCCGTCGTGTTTTTCGTCGCAATTGGTGGCAGCGGTGAGATTATAGAGCATTAGTGATCTGGTCTGAGCAATCATTCCTCTCACTAAAAAACTTGCAGGTTCTTCCAGGGACCCTGCAGCAAAAGTTTTGGAGAACGAACGCAGTGTTTACTAGTCCTGAGACAATTGTGTGTACTTGCGGTTACCCCTCCCTCCTCTTTGTTTTCTATCCTATCTTTTATTTGGCAATCATGGCTGCAAGAGGAGAACGCTGGTATGAAAAGCAGAACAAGGAAACTCTTGCGGGAATCTGCACGTACCGAGGCCTTGACCCCACGAACCAAACCAAAGCCCAACTGGTCCTGACCCTGGCGGCACTGGATGATGCTGAGAGCGTGGTGGGCGCAGGAGTCGGCCCAAGCAGAAATGGTGCTACAGCGGAGGCCCAAACGCTGAATGCTGGCCACACTGGCACCCAGGGCGGATTGGACCCCTACCTGCAAGCGGCCTTGGATCAACTCCCCACCGAAGACCATGCTGGACGTCTGCAGCTGATCCTGCAAGCCCGAGAGAGAGCTGACCAGCGAGAGAGCCGAGCGCCAAGCCCAGGCCCAGCAGAGCCGAGGGCCCGAGCCGAGCGGGAGGCCCAAGCGCAGAGAGCCCATGAGCTGGAGATGTTCCGAAGCCCCGGCCAGAGCACTTTCCCGTGATGGAGAAGGACGGAGACTTGGACACTTTCCTGCGAGCCTTTGAGAAGGTCTGCAGACAGTACCAGCTGCCTGAGGATCAATGGGCCAGGTACTTGACCCCTGGGCTAAAGGGCAAAGCTCTAGAGGCGTTTGCTTCACTCCTGCCAGGCCAAGATGGTGACTGAGGCCATCAAGAAGGCCCTGATCGCCAAGTACCAGCTAACCCCTGAGGTATACTGAAAGAAGTTCCGGAACCTCCAACGGGGCCCACACGACAGTTATAGCGATGTGGTGCAAGGACTCAGGACCCACTTTGACCAGTGGATCCATGGACTGTCCGTCGACACCTTTGAGCAGCTGAAGGACCTGATGATCAAAGACCAGTTCCTGCATCTGTGCCCAGCTGAGGTCCGACAGTTCATCCTGGACCGAGAACCAGAGGACGTGGTCAAAACAGCTTGGATTGCCGACAGCTATGAGGCCAACCGGAAACCCAAGGTGCGGAAGCCAGTCACTGCCAGCTGGAGAGGGGGTAAGCCTGCAACCAACCCGTGCCCCTGCCAGCCGTCCCTCTGGAGGCCCTATCCCCTTTGCCAATGCCAGGCCTTCATCAGACCCCCCACCAGTGTTTCTCCTGTAAACGGACTGGACACATCAGCGCCGCCTGTCCGGAGAGGCAGAAGAACCCCCCAGCCAAGGCCTCCGAGCCCAACGCCTCTATTCTTTTGGTGGGTGGTGTGGAGGGGAGGGTTGATGACAATGTGCTGGCCGTCCGCATGGGGGCCCGTCTTGCTACAGGCCTCGGGGACAACGGGGCTGAACGAACCCTCATCCGACCCGAACTGGCGGCCCCTGAAGAGTTGATTTCAGGGAAAACCCTAAGGCCAGCGTCACACTGGCGAGTTTTATGCGAGTAAGTCGCACGACTTTCTCGCATCAACACCCCGCACGGCCGCCCGCTCTCGGACCCGAGTGCGCGGCTGCATAGAAATACATGCAGCTGCACACTCGGGTCCGAGAGCGAGCGGCCGTGCCGGGTGTTGATGCGATAAAGTCGTGCGACTTACTCGCATCAAACTCGCCAGTGTGACGCCGGCCTAACTGTCACCGGGATTGGGGGCGTCCGCTGTCCCTTGCCGATGGCCCGGGTTTTTATTGACTGGGGTGCCGGGAGCGGGGTGAAGGAAGTGGAGGTGTCCGAAAACCTGCCCACTGATGTTTTATTGGGGACTGATTTGGGGAGGATGGTTGCGTACTACGTCCTACGTCCCTGACACCCCTCCCCAATCTGGTAATAAGGTTAACGTTAACCATGATGATGTTGATGATGATGGGAAACTGAATGTATCACCTGCCAATGCTTTGCTAAGTGATGATGCAACTGATAACCATTCTTTCCCTAGGAATGATGCTGATGATGTATCTGTGCCATCTGAACCGGTTAACCCTTTCTCTGAAGTGGTAGATGTGTCCACAGGTACAGGAGCATTCAGCCACGTCGCTCTGCGGAGTCAGATGGCTGAGGAACCCCTAGCAGGAGCAAGCGACATTGCTCAAGGAAATGGGAGGTGCATGGGAACCGTGAGGAAGGTGACGCCATGCCACTGACCAGTGCCACCGAGGAAGATAACTGGCCCATAAGTAGCACTGCTCCTGAAATGTTGGGGGTGGATGGGGAAGTAGAACCCATAGCAGTGCAGGCTGATGGGTCTGTAGAAATCCCCAGGGAGACTGCATATGTAGCTGCTGTCACCCGCAGTCAGAGTGCCCGGATCGCAGGTAGCGCCCTGCCATCTGGACCATCCTCCGCTACAGGAAAGACTGAATCAGAGGTGGACCCAGAGCCGGTCCCAGAGGGTCCCAGTGAGGAAGGAACCCTGACGTCACTTCTGGCTGCCTCCAGCCAGGAGTTCCAGGCCGCTCTGCACTCAGATGCGAGCCTGGACAACTTGAGGCACCTCGCCGAGACGCCCACCTTCGTGACTGATAAGGAGAGGGTGTTCTGGGAACGAGGAAGGTTGTACCAGGAGACAGTACCCGGAGATTCCCAAAAGGAGTGGTTGAGGGAAAAACAGCTGGTCGTCCCATATCAGTTTCAAGGTGAGTTGTTGCGGATTGCCCATGAGATTCCACTCGCTAGACACTTGGGGATCAGCAAAACTAATGCACGGCTGTCACAACACTTCTATTGGCCCAAGATGGGGACAGATGTGACTAACTACTGTCGCTCCTGTATCACCTGTCAAAGAGTGGGGAAGGCGGGGCCTGCTCTTAAGGCTCCCCTGATCCCGTTGCCAGTGATAGAGGAGCCTTTCCAGAGGATTGCGGTGGACATTGTGGGCCCGCTGGCCGTCCCCAGCAGCTCTGGAAAGCGATACATCCTTACTGTGGTAGACTACGCTACCCGGTACCCGGAGGCAGTAGCTCTGTCCTCAACTAGGGCAGATAAGGTGGCGGATGCACTGGTGACCATCTTTTTACGGGTAGGATTTCCCAGGGAGATGCTTACCAATCAAGGGACCAAATTTATGTCTCGCCTAATGGAGGCTCTCTGTAAGAGAATGCAGGCGAGGCGTATGGTATCGAGTGCGTATCACCCACAGACAAATGGTTTGTGTGAGCGCTTTAACGGTACCCTCAAACAGATGCTCCGCATGCTGGTTGAGACCCAGGGACGCGATTGGGAGCGGTACCTCCCACACCTGCTATTTGCCTACAGAGAAGTTCCGCAGGCCTCGACAGGGTTCTCCCCCTTCGAGCTCCTGTAAGGCAGGCGAGTCTGGGGACCCCTTGGGTTGATAAGAGAATCCTGGGAAGATGAGCCAAACCCCACGGAAGTGTCCATCGTGGATTATGTCATGCGCTTCCGCGACAAGATGCAGACCTTGACGCAGTTGGTGCATGACAACATGACGCAGGCTCAGGCTGACCAGAAGCACTGGTACGACCAGAACGCCCGGGAGCGGACCTACCAGGTGGGTCAAAAAGTGTGGGTGCTGGTCCCCATACCAAAGGATAAGCTTCAGGCAGCCTGGGAAGGCCCGTACGTCGTGCACCAACAGATCAACCCAGTCACCTACGTGGTCACGCTTGACCACGCTCGGGGTAGGCGCAAGGCCTTTCACGTTAACATGATGAAAGCTCATCACGAATGCGAAGCCTGCGTCCTACCGGTCTGCAACCTGCCCGAGGACGGGGAGGAAGACCCCCTTCTGGACATGCTGCCCCAAGCCAAGGCCAACGGGTCCATTGAGGATGTAGAGGTAAGTGCTTCGCTAACCGTACCCCAGCGGTCGCAGTTGCTGGCCACACTGGAACCCTTCCGGGCTGTGTTCTCCAACCGACCCGGACGGACGAAGTTGGCAGTTCACAAGGTGGACACTGGGAATCATGCTCCACTACGGCGAACACCTTATTGGATCTTGGAGGAGGTGCAGCAGGTTATGCGCCAAGAGATCGACGAGATGTTGCAGTTGGGGGTGATTCAACAGTCCAAAAGCGCATGGGCCTCACCTGTAGTTCTCGTGCCAAAAAAGGATCGGACCACCCGGTTCTGCGTGGACTACCGGGGCTCAACGCCATCACTACCTCTGATGCACACCCAATGCCACACATCGAGGATCTAATACATATACATATCTAATATATATACATCATGGATTTAAGCCGGGGATACTGGCAGATTCCCCTGAGCCCTGAGGCGCAGGAGAGATCCGCCTTTATCACCCCTTTTGGACTGTATGAGTCCACAGTCATGCCCTTTGGCATGAAGAATGCCCCTGCCACTTTTCAGCGGATGGTCAACCACCTGCTTCAGGGACTGGAGAAGTACGCTGTGGCGTACCTGGACGACATTGCCGTCTTCAGTTCCACCTGGGAGGAACGCCTTCAGCATCTCCAGGAGGTGCTCAAGCGTATTCACCAGGCAGGTCTGACCATCAAGCCGGGAAAATGCCAGATGGGCTTGAGGGAGGTCCACTACCTGGGGCACCAGGTAGGCGGGGGTTCCATGAGTCCAGAGCCAGAGAAAGTGGACACAATCTATAGGCAGTTCGTACAGAACAATAGCGCGATGGCAAAACCCTTGATGGACCTCACCAAGCACCATCTACTCCAAACAGTCAACTGGACAGATGGCTGTGAGGCGGCATTCCGAGCTTTAAAAACAGCCCTGTGCAGCTCTCCAGTGTTGAAAGCCGTCGACAGCAGTCGGCCATTCCTGGTACAGACCAACGCCAGCGAATTTGGCCTCGGTGCTATACTCAGCCAGGTTGATTAGTGGAACCAGGAGCACCCTGTGTTGTACCTGAGCCAGAAACATCTGCCGAGGGAAGTGGCATGCTCCACCATCGAGAAGGAGTGCCTGGCCATGGTATGGGCACTGCAGCGGCTGCAGCCCTACCTGTACGGGCGCACCTTCACAGTGGTCACCGACCACAACCCTCTGAGCTGGCTGCACACAGTGTCCGGAACCAACGGAAGGTTACTACGCTGGAGCCTTGCCCTACAGCAGTATGACTTTACTGTACAACACAAAAAGGGCAGCGAACATGGAAATGCTGATGGGTTGTCCCGCCGGGGAGAACCCGCTGAGGTGCACATGGCGGATTACCGACAGGTCATGCCTCCTTAGCGCACTCTAAAAGAGGGTGGTGTGATGATAACCTGGAAAGAAAGCTCATTCCTTATCCTTTCTGCTGCCAGCCCACAGCCTGCAACCCCCCTTCTCTCTCCCTCTGCTACACACATTGCAGCTGCAAACTGCGCTTTCTCGCTCCTTCCTCTCACCCCCACCTCAGGAATGTCTTTGTCCTCAAACCCTGCAGGACGGTCCTATAGCTTATAATGGGAATTCATTCATTTCGTCATAACTTGCTGGGAGCGTATGATAGGAACACGAAAGTTACAGTTCTGCAACACGCTCCTATCAGGCTCCAGTGGTACTGGTTCTGTTCTAGCCCAACAGAACCAGAGAAATGGATTTCTCTGGTGCAGAGTGGAATATCTCATCCGAGTTTGAGCTCATTAGAACACTAATTTCAGAATAAGATCACTGATAGGTCTGCCATTATTCTGTTAAGTTCTTAAGCCAAGTTATGGTCAGTATAAGTTCCAGAGCTTAAAAACTGTAACTTCGAGCTATGGGAGGTGGCCAGAAAACCATCCTCTTTTGTGAGGTCACACACCCATAGGTATAAGTCTGCAACTAGCCCCCCCTGGTCATTCTAGCCTGAGATGACTTGACTGAAAGATCTCCAAATGAACTATGATGTGTGGCTCCTCCCCAGCCTGACCTGCCTGCCAGGATCTAAGTACCATGTGAGTTTTTCACCTTTAACTCTGTTTTTATTTTAATTGCATTGTACATAATTGTATTGTCTCAGCTTGTTACATCTCTTTTTATACTGTATAAACACTGCCTGCATTTTAGGAATAAACATATAAAATTATTAGTTTGGTTCTCCTGCTCTATAAATGAATTAGCACGTGCCTGAAGTAACTACGCTACTAATTTCGGTTTGCTACGGACCCTCTTAATTAATTCTTGATTAAGAGAATCATAGCTGGTGGCAGCATGTGTGTGCTGGGCTACCAGGAAAAGCGCTGGCAGTGACGGAGCGGGTTTTATAAGTGTATTGCCTTGCTGCGGCTAGGAGTAATTATAATTCCCTCACTGCAGCGTGCCCAATAGCCAGCACACATCCAAGCCTGGTGACTAATTATCCCAGGTGCAGTTCCCTGACTGACCTGAGGTTTAAGGGAGCGCCAGAGAGCTGCAAGTTCCTAAGTGGAAGGGGGATAAATATAAATCCCTGTAATTTGTGGTATACTGTAGCAGCAGTGGGATAACTAAAATAAGCCCTTGCAGATTATTCCTGACACAGTGGGTCGGGCGGCAGCAGCAGTCGTGTTTTTCGTTGCAGCATCATAACCACTCTTTCATAAAATTATGTGGGTGATGCATCACGGACCACGGTCACCCTGGTGTTATAGTGGTGGTGGATGATTATTAGGGATGAGCGGTGTTTGAATCGAACTGTTCGCCAATCTCAAATTCGAGCTGTTTTGGGCGGTGTTCGAGCCGTTCGACGAACCCGAACGATTTGAAAAAATCCGGCTGTTCGAGGTTATGTTCGATAACTGTTCATGCACCAAAATCGTAACTGTATTTTTTTAGAGTAATGCTGATAATCAATGTTAATACACAGTTTGAGTGTAGAGCGGGGCGGGGGGAGGGGCATGGGATGGATCTCTGCAGAAATAATGAAGATCTCCATTTTTTTTTTCTCTTTCCCGCATTTCCAGTGGGAGGTGCAGTCTGTCAGCCTATCAGCAGCGCACACACGGAGTGAATTACTTTTTTTTCACACAAGCAAGGGCATCTGTCGTTGGCTGTGTATGTCACATGTCCGTGCCCTATAAGACCCAGCCATTTTCCCCGTCGCCACAATTTTCTCACTGCTGCAGCTGAGTGTTAGACGGCACTGCTGCTGCTGTGAGCGCTATATTGTGCACTAGCAAATTGGAAGTGAAATTTCTCTTTAATCAACAGAAAGGTTTAGGGAGTAGGGAATGGGACTAGTTTGTAATTGCAGCCCTTTTGAGGGCTAGGTTACAGCAGTTCCTAGCACTTTTAGCAGGCAGGTCTGTGCTCTTAATTAATAGACAGATAGGTTGGGAGTAGTGACTATTTGTAATTGCAGCCCTTTTGAGGGCTAGGTTACATTAGTTCCTATCACTTTTTGCCAGCTCCACCAGCGTTCAAATAACTACAAATTTTTAGCTGCATCTTGCCTGTAAAATAATTTTGGGCATAGAAGCAGTGTGTGGTACTCATTCTGTTAGGCCATCTATACAAAGCTCCACCAGGGTTCAAATAACTACGAATTTTTAGCTGCATCTTGCCTGTAAAATAATTTGGGGCATAGTAGCAGTGTGTGGTACTCATTCTATTAGGCCATCTACAGTCATGGCCAAAAGTTTTGAGAATGACACAAATATTATATTTTCACATGATCTGCTGCCCTCTGGTTTCTATGTGTGTTTGACAGATGTTTTTATCACAGACAGAAATATAATAATTGCAAACATATGAGTAACAAAAGCTTATATTGACAGTTAGAATGAGTTAATGCAGCAAGTCAATATTTGCAGTGTTGACCCTTCTTCTTCAGGACCTCTGCAATTCTCCCTGGCATGCTCTCAATCAACTTCTGGACCAAATCCTGACTGATAGCAGTCCATTCTTGCACAATCAATGCTTTCATTTTGTCAGAATTTTTAGGTTTTTGTTTGTCCACCCGTCTCTTGATGATTGACCACAAGTTCTCAATGGGATTAAGATCTTTGGAGTTTCCAGGCCATGGACCCAAAATCTCTATGTTTTGTTCCCTGAGCCATTTAGTTATCACCTTTGCTTTATGGCAAGGTGCTCCATCATGCTGGAAAAGGCATTGCTGATCGCCAAACTGCTCTTGGAGGGTTGGGAGAAGTTGCTCTTGGAGGACATTCTGGTACCATTCTTTATTCATGGCTGTGTTTTTAGGCAAGACTGTGAGAGAGCCGATTCCCTTAGCTGAGAAGCAATCCCACACATGAATGGTTTCAGGATGCTTAACAGTTGGCATGAGACAAGACTGGTGGTAGCACTCATCTTGTCTTCTCCGAATGAGGCGCTTTCCTGATGTCCCAAACAATCGAAAAGGGGATTCATCAGAGAAAATAAATTTACCCCAGTCCTCAGCAGTCCACTGCCTGTACCTTTTGCAGAATATCAGTCTGTCTATGATGTTTTTTCTGGAGAGAAGTGGCTTCTTTGCTGCCCTCCTTGAGACCAGACATTGCTCCAAGAGTCTCCGCCTCACAGTGCGTGCAGATGCACTCACACCTGCCTGCTGCCATTCCTGAGCAAGCTCTGCAATGCTGGTAGCCCGATCCCACAGCTGAAACACTTTTAAGAGACTGTCCTGGCGCTTGCTGGTCTTTCTTGGGCGCCCTGGAGCCTTTTTGGCAACAATGGAACCTCTCTCCTTGAAGTTCTTGATGATGCGATAGATTGTTGACTGAGGTGCAATCTTTCTAGCTGCGATACTCTTCCCTGTTAGGCCATTTTT
Organism: Oophaga sylvatica; assembly: GCA_033576555.1. Lineage (NCBI taxonomy): Eukaryota > Metazoa > Chordata > Amphibia > Anura > Dendrobatidae > Oophaga > Oophaga sylvatica. Next base: position 156,040,631 of record JARQOD010000003.1, read on the forward strand.
GTGCATTGCAATGATGACTGCACGTGTTTCTTTAGAGATAACCATGGTTAACAGAAGAGAAACAATGATGCCAAGCACCAGCCTCCTTTTAAAGTGTCCAGTGGTGTCATTCTTACTTAATCATGACAGATTGATCTCCAGCCATGTCCTCATCAACACCCACACCTGTGTTAATGGAGCAATCACTGAAAAGAGGTTAGCTGGTCCTTTTAAGGCAGGGCTGCAATGATGTTGAAATGTGTTTTGGGGGATAAAGTTCATTTTCTAGCCAAATATTGACTTTGCAAGTAATTGCTGTTAAGCTGATCACTCTTTATAACATTCTGGAGTATATGCAAATTGCCATTAGAAAAAGTGAACCAGTAGAATTTGTAAAAATTAATATTTGTGTCATTCTCAAAACTTTTGGCCATGACTGTATACAAAGCTCCACCAGCGTTCAAATGACTAATAATTTTTAGCTGCATCTTGCCTGGACAATAATTTGGGGCATAGTAGCAGTGTGTGGTACTCATTCTATTAGGCCATCTATACCAAGCTCCACCACCTGTGTATCTAATAAAATTGTTTTACTGCTTCTAACCCAGCCAATCCTTTTGGGCTAGTACCACAATTTGGCCACTCAGCTCTGCTCGGTTTCCATCCATCGTTTTTTGTGCAAATAACTCGAGTTATCAATTAGGAGGGTGGGGGAGAGGGATTAACCAGGGCGCATGGTAGAAGCCAAACTAGTGAGGAAGGTGCAGGAGCCCAGGAAGAAGTGGAGGACGAACTGGCGATGGGCATGGAAGACTCATCAGATGAGGGAGACCTTGATCACATTTCTGTTGTGCGAGGTTGGGGTTGAGAGGGCAGAGGAAGGAAGCATGATTCTTACCTCGCCACCAACACAACAGGGACTTGGTGCTCCTGGATGCGCAAGACACATGAGTGCCTTCTTGCTACACTACCTGCAACATGACCCTCGAATTGTCAGAATTCGAAATAATCCAGACTACTGGGTAGCCACACTCTTAGATCCCCGGTACAAAAGATAATTTGTCGAAATAATTCCTGCCATAGAAAGGGATTCACGCATGCAGGAGTATCAGCAGAGACTGTTGCATAATCTTACATGTGCTTTTCCACAAAACACCAGAGGCGCACGTAGTGAATCTCACAGTTGTAACTTGCCAACCGTGGGACTGTCGAGTCTTCAGCACTCAAACCATAACAGAAACACAGTATCTGCTGGTGTTAACAGCAATTTTGCGGAATCCTTTCACCACTTTTTTAGCCCATCCTTTGCAAGGCCACAGGAGACAAGAAGTCAGACACATAGTCAACGCCTAGAGACGATGGGACAGGAGTATCTCCAAGTGAACATCGAAGCCATGACTGTGTCACTGGACCCTAGCTATTTTTGGGCTTCCAATCTGGATAAATGGCCGGAGCTCGCCACTCACGCCTTGGAGATCTTGTCATGACCCGCAGCCAGCGTTCTCTCTGAACGTGTGTTCAGCGCTGCTGGTGGTGTGCTGACAGATACGCGTACGCGGCTGTCCACTGACAATGTAGACAGACTCACGTTCATAAAGATGAACAAATCATGGATCCGCAAGGACTTTTCTACCCCTGTGTCATCCTGGGGAGAGTAAAAGCTTGAGGATTTGTTAAAGTGGTGTCTGTGCCCCAAATTTTTGAAAAAAATGGAGACTCTTTTTGGAGTCCCCTTGCTGTGTTTTACGTGACGTTGGCATCGTCAATTACAGGTGGGTTGGGTCTCCCCCCCCCCCCTTTTAACCATAAGAAACTACATACACTATGGCTTGGGGTAACACAGATGGTTGAGTGTGAAGAGCTGTTTACTCATACTTTAGCCTGGGAATCAGGTCTGCTCCAAAGCTTCAGTGTCTGCTAGTCAGCGGAGTAGCCACCGGCTGTAGATCTAATTACAATTTTTTTTCAAATTCAATTTATTTTTATTTTTGTGGTGAAAAAGTACAAGAAAATACAATATACATAGTAAAAGGGGTAGTATAACTATAAATCTATGCATAACGACAGTACATTGGGGGGTACAGGGAGGGTTTTCCATCAATATCCAGATCAAGCATGTATTTTTCAATATGAAAGATAAGAGAGAGAGGGAGCGGACCACGGCAGACCACCAATCAATAGAGTGCGATTATGATCATTGTTGTGCCGACATCACGGATAACTTTAGTTGGGGCTAGATGGTAGGCGTCAGAGTTTTTTAAATCAATACAATTCCTCCAAATCACACAGTATCTATCAACATCAGCCGGTGAGATGGCAATCAGATGCTCCATGCTATTAAGGAGGGGAGATCTGCGCAAACCATTCCTCCACAGTGGGTGGGTCTCTGCTTTTCCAGTGTCGTGGAATGACCTGCATTAGGTAGCCTATTGATGACCTTTTATAACTATGTTTACTTATTGGTAACATTAATAAAAGGAGGGCTTCTGGCGTATTAGGGATAGTCAAACCAGTTATTTTCTCAATCATGAGAACCACCTTTGCCCAAAATGCATTTATTATAGGGCATGCCCACCATATGTGTGACATTGTCCCTTCCCCTCCCCACATCTCCAACATCTATCTGAGACCACTGGATACCATCTATGAAGGACTGCTGGTACCTGGTACCATCTAGAGATAATTTTAAAGGAGGTTTCCTGAGCTTTGGACCCTATTGAGGTTTTATGTGTTAGGAAGAAACATTTATCCCATTGTGAGTCAGAGAAGGACTTCCCCAGTTCCCTTTCCCATGCACCGCAGAATCCTGGCCTATTGTCAGTTACCTGGGCAATGAGGAGATTATACAGTAGGGAGATGGAGTGTGTAGGGGGTGACAATGATAGGCTCAATTTTTCAAAATTTGTGAGATCTCTATGTGTTAGAACCCTCTTGTTAGATTTTGTTTCAGTTTGCTGGTCACATGACCTTTTTTCCCTATTTAGTCTGGCTCCGCCCTTCTGGCTTTGCTGGACTTCATTGTATTATCTACTCTTAAGCTAGCCGGGTGCTTAGGTGCCTTACTCTGTCAGTTTTGCTTAATCTTAGGATCTCGTAGTAATTTGTTTTCTGTTTAATTTTCCCTGCTACAATTTCTGTTAGGAGGTGTCCACCTTTTCTCCCAGTCCCTACATCTTGTAGGGATTCCTTCCTCGCAACTATAGGTCTTCGTTCAGACTAGCTGAGGACTTTAGCGGGTCTGGTCGCAGGATCAGGTTCCCCGTTACATCGTAGGGATCAAGCTCAGTTTTATTGTAGGGACAGAGTTCCCATCTTTCCTTAGTGCTTGTAGCAGTTCATAACAGTAAGTCCAGCCAAGAAATAAAAAAAAAAAAAAAAAATCTCTAAGGAAAGATTTTCTGTTATCATCATGGTGTCGGTTCGGGATTTGGCTGAACGCCTGCAGGGTCTCTCTCTGGAGGTGGCTGAAATCCAGCAACACGTGAGTAGTTGTTCTGGAGCACATTTCGTGGAGCCAAAGGTACGTTTGCCTGATTTATTTTTTGGTGAACAACAAGATTTTTTTTCTTTTAAAAATGCTTGCTTGTTGTATTTTCATTTGAGACCCAGATCCTCTGGTGATGAATCACAGCGCATAGGGTTTATAATGTCACTTTTGCGCAAAGAACCTCAGGACTGGGCCTTTTCTCTGCAGCATAGTGATCCATGCTTTGGATCAGTGGATGTTTTTTTTTCTGCTTTGGGGTTGTTGTATGACGATCCGGATCGTGTTTCATCAGCTGAGACAGAGTTGAGACGTTTGAGACAGGGATCGGGTAATGTGGAAAAATATTGTACTCACTTCCGTAGGTGGTCCACCCAGGTGGGCTGGAACGATTCAGCTTTGAAAAGTTTATTTCTTGCAGGATTAAGTGAAAGGGTTAAAGATTTGCTGATTGCTTATCCTATACCTGGTAACTTGCAAGAGGCTATGCAATTGGCCATACGGGTGGATAGGAGACTGCGTGCAAGGGTTAATGAGAGTAAGTCTGCTTTGTCAGCTCCAGGTTTGGAGAAGGAATGTACTGACATTGCAGAGCCGATGGAAATTGGAGCAATGGCACCTCACTCTCGGGAAAAAGAACGCAGGTTTGCTCAAGGTTTGTGTTTCTACTGTGGTAAATCTGAGCATTTCATTAAGAACTGTGCGCTTCGAATGAATAAAGAGAAAAAAAAAATGAGGTCAGTGTCGCCCGCATAGCTTGTTTAAACAATAAAGGTGTCTTTCTTTCTGCTACCACTGCTGGTGAGGAGGAATTAATGGAGTTTCGGGTATTTGTGGATTGTGGTTCAACTCTCAATGTGATTGATGGGAAATTTTTGGAAAAACTAAAATTAAAACCCAAACTTCTGTCTTCTCCTATTAATGTGGTGTCTGTGGATGGCTCTCCCTTGAAAAATGTTACTCACCATATCTGTGAATTTCCTCTTACTATTAATGGTGTTCATCAAGAGAATTTGGATTTGGTAGTTTTGAATAATTTGCCCTCACCGGTGATTTTGGGGTTACCCTGGTTAAAATTGCACAATCCGGTACTGGATTGGTCTACCAATGAAATTAAGTCCTGGAGTCCTAAGTGTTATGACAAGTGTTGTAACGGGCGTATTGCTGCTGTAGTTAAGGGGGAGTTACCTGTACCTATTCAGGATTTTTGGAAAGTTTTTTCTGATAAAGAATCGCAGGTATTGCCTCCTCATAGAGAATATGATTGTGCAATTGAATTTGTCCCTGGAGCGACTCTTCCTAAAAGTCGTTTATTTAATTTGACTATTCCTGAGAGAAAGGCTTTGGAGGAATACATACAGACAAGCTTGGCCGCCGGTCACATTAGGCCTTCCAAATCTCCTGTGGCGGTTGGATTTTTTTTTGTTAAAAAAAAGGACGGCGGTTTACGGCCTTGTCTAGACTTTCGTGAGATTAATAAGATTACTATACGCAATCCTTACCCACTGCCATTGATTCCTGATTTGTTTAATCAGTTAGTGGGGGCCAAGTGGTTCTCGAAAATTGATCTTCGAGGGGCATACAATTTGTTGCGCATGAAGGAGGGGGATGAATGGAAGACTGCGTTTAACACTCCACTGGGTCATTTTGAGAATCTGGTCATGCCTTTTGGACTTTCCAGTGCTCCGGCATTTTTTCAGAATCTTATTAATGACATCCTTAGACCTTTGATCGGCAAAAGTGTGGTTGTGTATTTGGATATTTTGATTTATTCACCGGATTTGGAGTCTCATTGGAGGAGTGTGCGTGAAGTATTACAGTTACTGAGTGATAATTCACTTTTTGCCAAACTAGAAAAATGTGAGTTCGCTGTACAGAGACTTAGTCTTTTGGGCTACATTGTCTCCAGTGAAGGTTTTGAGATGGACCCTGTGAAAGTGCAAGCTGTGCAGGATTGGCCTAGACCTATTGGTGTGAAATCAATACAGAGGTTTTTGGGGTACGCCAATTATTATAGAAAATTCATAAAAAAATTTCTGTGATTGCCAAACCTCTGACCGATCTCACCAGGAAAGGTGCTGATGCAGTTCAGTGGACTACTGAGGCCATTGAGGCTTTTGTGTTGCTAAAGGAGAGGTTCAGCTCTGCTCCCATCCTTACGCAGCCTGATGTGACTAAACCATTTTTGGTTGAGGTTGATGCTTCTTCTGTGGGGGTCGGCGCGGTGTTGTCTCAGGAAAAGATGGATGGAGTACATCCCTGTGCTTTTTTTTCAAAGAAATTTTCTGAGTCTGAACTAAATTATGATATCGGTAATCGGGAATTGTTGGCAATTAAACTCGCATTTGAACACTGGCGTCATTTTTTGGAGGGAGCGGAATTTCCCGTTCAAGTCTTCACCGATCATAAAAATCTGATCTACCTTGATGCTGCCAAACGCTTGAATGCCCGTCAGGCTAGGTGGGCACTGTTTTTCTCACGCTTTAATTTTACCGTTACTTAAATGCCCCGGTACTAAAAATGTTAAAGCTGATGCTTTGTCTCGCAGCTTTTCTCCTATGGTGGGTACTGAGGAGGAGGAAAACATTTTGCAAGAGGGGGTTGTTATTGCGGTTTTGGACTCCGTGTTGGAAGATGAGATTCTTAAAGCACAGGAGAATGCCCATCTAACACGCCGCATGGGAGGTTGTTTGTGCCTGGTACCCTGAGGAGAGATTTGTTTGTTGAATGTCATGACTCTCGGTTGGCAGGTCATCCTGGAATCTCTGAGACCAAGAGACTTATGGGTCGCAGCTTTTGGTGGCCTGGATGGCAGAAGGAAGTCATTAAGTGGGTGCGTCAATGCACTGTGTGTGCTAGATCTAAGTCTTCTCATACTCCTGCTGCAGGGTTGCTTTGCCCTCTGGAGGTCCCTAGTGCACCTTGGACACATTTGGCTATGGACTTTATTACTGACCTTCCCCCTCTGAGGGTTTCACTGTCATCTGGGTGGTCGTGGACCGTTTTAGCAAGATGTGTCACTTGGTTCCTTTCATCAAATTGCCCTGCGCTAAGACTCTCGCTAAGGCCTTTGTCAACGAAATAGTCAGACTACATGGTGTAATTACTGACATTGTTTCTGATAGGGGACCTCAGTTTGTGGCTCGTTTTTGGCGCGCCTTTTGTGACAGGTTGGGAGTTCATTTGTCGTTTTCATCCGGATATCATCCTGAGTCTAATAGCCAGACAGAAAGGAAAAACCAGGATGTTGAGCAGTTCTTGCGTTGTTTTGTGACTGATAATCAAGAGGGGTGGTCTGAGTTTCTGCCACTTGCTGAGTTTGCTCTTAACAATCATACATCTGCCTTTGCTGGTTGTTCGCCTTTTTTTTGTTGTACTGGGAGACATCCGTCTTTTGGGTCATTTTCCAAGTTGGGATCGGCTGTACCTGAAGAGGAGAATTTTTCTGGTGTGTTGGAGAGAGTTTGGACTGATGTGCGTTGTAATCTTCAGGAGGCTAACAAAAGATCCAAAGTGTATTTTGATAGAAAACGACAAGAGGTTTTGTTTGCTATTGGTGACATGGTCTGGTTGTCCTCTAAGAATCTGCGCTTGAGGATTCCGTCTAAGAAATTGGGTCCCAAGTTTGTAGGGCCCTTTAAGGTGCTTCAGGTTATTAACCAATCTGCTGTTAAGTTGGAGCTTCCCACCTCCTGGAAGATTAATCCGGTGTTTCATGTTTCTCTCTTGAAAAAAGCTGAGGTCTCAGATGGAGACGTCTCGACCACTGTTCCCCTGGTGGTGGAGGACGGGCAATATGAGATTTCCCGCATCCTAAATTCTAGACGGTATAGAGGGGGTTTGCAGTACCTCGTCGCTTGGAAGGGTTATGGACCCGAGGATAACTCATGGGTGAGGGAGGATGATGTTTCTGCGTCTAGACTTGTCAGAGCGTTTCACAAGAGGTTTCCGGATAAGCCTAAGTCCTAGGGGATCCGGAGGATCCTCTTAGAAGGGAGGGTACTGTTAGAACCCTCTTGTTAGATTTTGTTTCAGTTTGCTGGTCACATGACCTTTTTTCCCTATTTAGTCTGGCTCCGCCCTTCTGGCTTTGCTGGACTTCATTGTATTATCTACTCTTAAGCTAGCCGGGTGCTTAGGTGCCTTACTCTGTCAGTTTTGCTTAATCTTAGGATCTCGTAGTAATTTGTTTTCTGTTTAATTTTCCCTGCTACAATTTCTGTTAGGAGGTGTCCACCTTTTCTCCCAGTCCCTAGATCTTGTAGGGATTCCTTCCTCGCAACTATAGGTCTTCGTTCAGACTAGCTGAGGACTTTAGCGGGTCTGGTCGCAGGATCAGGTTCCCCATTACATCGTAGGGATCAAGCTCAGTTTTATTGTAGGGACAGAGTTCCCATCTTTCCTTAGTGCTTGTAGCAGTTCATAACACTATGAAGATGTGTGCGCTTCTTCACAGTTGAATAGAAGTATTGTAACTGGCTATATCCAAATTTGCCTTCGGGGAAGTGGCTCTTCCCTGTAACAAGTCATTGAGGGGGAGCAGCGAAGTATTGGAGATGACATGAGAAAATAATATCGGATGGGATTTATTTGAACAGAGAAATCTATTTGCAGATAGTCCTGGTGAGAAATCTGGATTATCTGAAATCGGGAGCAAGGGGCCCTGGGGGTCGATTGAGGATAAGCTTTTTTTGGGGGATCTCAAAGCCAAAGCAGTGGCATAAGTACTATATGACATGAGGCCAAGAGAGGGGACAATTAAATGGGCACACCATGGGAGAGTGGTAAGAGCTTTAGGACAAATGGATTGAGCTATTTTGACCCACAATTTCCCCTCCAAATGATGGAAGAAGTCCAGGATTCTAGCATGTACTACTGTCATGTAATACCTTCTACAATCCGGAAGGCTAAGGCCCCCTTTTGTTTGTGTCTGATCAGAACGTCCCCCCGAATGCATGGACGCCCACTTGCAAAGCTAAATCTGCAAAATCTACTGCGTAGTCTTTTCCAAAAATTTGAGGGAATTACCACAGGAATGGTTTGGAAGATATATAAGATGTATAAGAGTTTAGGTAGGACGTTCATTTTTAGTATATTTATTCTGCTGAACCAGGAAAAATCCTTCACCGTCCAAGAAGTAAGATCTCTATGGAGTTGTTCAATAAAGGGCCCAAAATTAAGAAAAAATAGACGGGAGAGGTCTCTATGAAAACGAATTCCTAAGTATTTGATACCCTGTGAGGGCCAGGCAAAGGGAAAGTTGGACTGGATGGAATCCTGTATGGATTCGGGGAGGGAAACATCAAGGGCCTCAGACTTCGCTGCATTGATTTTAAAATTTGACCATATACCAAAGTGATCTATTTCAGCCATAATAGCAGTGATGGATATATGTGGTTGAGTGATATATACTAGGACATCATTCATCAGCAAATGCAGAGCACTTGTACTCGGTGCCTCCCACCTCAATCCCCCTAATATTGGGGTTATCGTGAATTGATGAGAGCAGGTGCTCCATCACTAGGATGTATAAGAGAGGGAACAGAGGACATCCCTGCCTTGTCCCATTGGTGATTATGAAAGGTGATGATAATGTTCCATTTATCTTCAGCCTAGCTGACGGATTGCGATACAGGGCCATGATTTTGGCTATAAAAGGGTCCCCTACCCAAGCTTTTTAAGAGAATAATATATGGCGTGCCAGGAGACTCTATGGAATGCTTTCTCAGCATCCAACGAGAGTATCTAATTACAATTTTTTAACTGCATCTAGCCCAAGCAATACTTTGGGCCTAGTAGCAGTGTCTGCTAGTCAGCGGATGTCACGCGGTCTTATGATATGTGTACGATGTCAGTAAACTATTCTTAAAAGAACAACACTCTATACAACATATAGATTAGCAACATCAGCATGTAAATATAGAATAGATTTACCTGACACGATATCCGTTGAACTCAGGGTTAATCTTGAGGACTTGATACACTGTCACAGGAAAGAGGAGGACCGGGGTTCTAACCTGACCCTAAACTGGGGTCCTAACTAATCCCTCACCTTGGAGGTACTGATAATGGTTCAGAGGTCCAAGTCTCCAGCCTAACCCTGTCTCCTATCAGTCCCTGAACCCTGTAATCAGTCCTAAGAAGGATTCTGATTACCACCAAAGGGATATGGGCTGATCTCTGCTAAATACACAGATTAGACATATAAGACAGACTGGAGAAAACACAGACTTGCATACACACTCAAACACAGAAGGAACATAAATGATCTGGGATATTAAACTCTAAGCAAGGTGAGCTTAAAACAACTAAGGAGCTCTTTAACTTAAGTCTATACAGATACAATCCTATCTGTGGTCTGCATGAAGAATTTCACTGGCAACTCCCAACACAGACAACCAGAGATTTAAAGGAAACCAATCAACAAATAATTAATTGCACCCGGGAGAAACTGCACCCAGTCCCAGAACTGAGCACAGACAGAATTAACTCCCTAACTGCCAAACACAAAGAAACAGCAACTCAGCTGTGAGAAGTCAGAATGTGCAACCGCGACGATCTTCGTGGCGATGCACACATGACAGTACCCCCCCTTCTACGAGGGGCCTCCGGACCCTCAGGGCCAGGTTTGCCAGGGTGAGTTCTGTGGAAGGTCCGCACCAAACGATCTGCGTTAATGTCAGACGCAGGAACCCACGTCCTCTCCTCTGGACCATACCCCTTCCAATGCACCAAGTACTGAAGGGACCGGCGATTCAGACGTGAGTCAATGATCTTTGACACTTGAAACTCCAAGTTACCATTGACCACCACTGGAGGAGGAGGTAGAGGTGATGGTATGACTGGTGCCACGTACCTCTTAAGTAATGACTTGTGGAACACATTGTGGATTTTAAACGTAGGAGGGAGGTCCAGACGAAATGCCACAGGATTAATTATGGAACTGATCCTGTACGGCCCGATGAATCTGGGGCCCAGCTTCCAGGAGGGAACTTTAAGTTTTATATTCCTGGTAGACAACCATACCAGATCGTTCACATTAAGATCTGGACCAGAAACTCTCCTCCTATCAGCCATACGTTTATAACGGTTCCCCATAGCACTCAGATTATTCAATACACCTCTCCACACTGAAGCAAGTGACGACGAGAAACGCTCCTCCTCAGGAACCCCAGAAGGGCCCCCCCCATTGAATGTACAAAACTGGGGATGAAAACCATATGCCCCAAAAAACGGGGACTTACCAGTGGACTCGCTCCGCCTGTTGTTAAGAGCGAACTCTGCCAGAGGCAAGAAAGAAGACCAGTCCTCCTGGTTCTCTGAGACAAAACACCGAAGATAAGTCTCTAGGCTTTGATTCAGACGCTCTGTCTGACCATTGGTCTGCGGATGAAAAGCCGAGGAAAATGACAATTGCATCCCCGACGTAAACAAAATGCCCTCCAAAACTTGGACACAAACTGAGACCCCCTATCTGACACCACATCAGAAGGCAACCCATGAAGTCTCACAATCTCCCCAATGAACACCTGCGCCAGAGTTTTAGCATTAGGGAGGGCAGGAAGAGCAATGAAATGTGCCATCTTACTGAACCTGTCAACAACCACCAGTATGACAGTCTTCCCTGACGACTGAGGAAGGTCCGTGATGAAGTCCATAGACAAATGAGTCCATGGACGCTCCGGAAGTTTCAAGGGTAAGAGGGTCCCAGACGGACGGGTATGAGGGGTCTTAGAGCGAGCACAAACCCCACAGGACGCGACAAAAGTTAAAACATCTTTATTAACGTTAGGCCACCAAAACCGGCGAGAAAGGAGATCTAAAGTAGCCTTACTCCCTGGATGTCCTGCTAAAGCAGAATTATGATGTGCCTCAATAACCTTTTGTCTCAACTGATTTGGGACAAACAGTCTCCCTGGAGGTCCTGCAGGGGCGTCCCCCTGAGCCTCTAACACCTCCTCCTCAAGCTCAGAACATACAGCCGACACTACCACCCCCTCCTGAAGGATAGGAATCGGGTCATCCATTTTCCCGGCCCCTGGGAAACTGCGAGACAAGGCATCCGCCTTAACATTCTTAGATCCAGGGCGATAAGTGACAACAAAATTAAACCTGGTAAAAAACAACGACCATCGAGCTTGTCTGGAATTCAGACGCTTAGCAGATTCCAAATACAGCAGGTTCTTGTGATCAGTAATGACGGTGACCGGGTGGACTGCCCCCTCCAAAAAGTGACGCCATTCTTCAAAAGCCAACTTAATGGCCAAAAGTTCCCTATTGCCGATATCATAATTCCTTTCGGCGGACGACAATTTTTTAGAAAAGAAAGCGCACGGATGCCATTTACCAGGGGACGGACCCTGGGACAATATTGCACCCACCCCTACGTCAGACGCGTCCACCTCCACAACGAACGGCTGTGATGCATCTGGTTGGATGAGAACGGGTGCCGAAGCAAAACATTTTTTCAAAGAGGAAAAAGCTTGGCAAGCTTTGTCCGACCATTTAGAAAAATCCGTCCCTTTTCTTGTCATGTCAGTGAGAGGTTTGACAACAGATGAGAAATTACAAATAAATTTCCGGTAGTAGTTAGCAAACCCCAGAAAACGCTGCAGAGCCTTAAGATCCTCTGGCTGATCCCATTCAAGCACTGCTCTCACCTTTTCAGGGTCCATACGGAAACCGGAGGCTGACACCAAGAAACCCAAAAACTGAAGTTCCTGTACGGCGAATACACACTTTTCCAGTTTGGCGTATAGTTTATTGTCTCGCAAGATCTGCAACACCTGTCTCACATGCTCCTGGTGAGACACAAGATCTGGTGAGTAAATTAAAATGTCATCCAAATATACGACCACAAACAGCCCCACCAGATGACGAAAAATGTCATTAACAAAATGTTGGAATACTGCTGGTGCAGTAGTCAGACCAAAAGGCATGACAAGGTTCTCATAATGTCCCTCCGGCGTGTTAAACGCCGTTTTCCACTCATCCCCCTCTTTTATCCTAATCAGATTATACGCCCCCCTGAGATCCAATTTAGAGAACCATTTGGCGCCAACAATTTGATTGAAGAGATCAGGAATCAGAGGGAGTGGATACGGATCTCGAACAGTAATCCGATTAAGTTCGCGGAAATCCAAGCAAGGGCGTAGGCCTCCATCTTTTTTCTTCACAAAGAAGAACCCCGCGGCCACTGGGGAAGATGAAGGTCTAATATGCCCTTTGGCCAGACTTTCCGAAATATAATCTTTCATAGCCTGCCTCTCAGGACCAGAAAGGTTATATAACCTAGCTTTAGGTAACTTAGCATCAGGAAGTAAATTAATAGAGCAGTCATACACACGATGAGGAGGCAACTCCTGACACCCCTCCTCAGAGAACACATCCCCAAAGTCCTCCAAAAAAGGAGGCAAAGTACTAGGCACGACCGCACTGATGACTGTGTTCATGCAGTTACTTTTGCAAAACTCCCCCATTGGCTTATATCTCTGGACTGCCAATTAATCACAGGGTTATGTTTAACCAACCAAGGAAGTCCCAACACAATAGGAGTAGGTAGACCCTCCAACACATAACAAGATAATAGTTCCCTATGTATTGCCCCTACCCGAAGGTCAATGTTATGAACCTCATGAACAAAGCTACCTTGGCCGAGAGGCCTGGCGTCAATGGAGAATATAGGGATCGGTTTGACCAATACACTCAGATGCATACCTTGAGCCTGAGCAAACTGAGCGTCAACCAGATTAGCCCCGGACCCACTATCAAGAAGAACAGAAAATCTCTCCACTCTCGTACCAACCACCACCTCCACTGGTACAAGGAACTGAGAAGAACTAGCGGACGAAATACATACTCCCAGGTTGTCGTCCACCACACAACCTGGGATTAACAGTTTTCCGGCGACTTTTTGCTCAACAAGGCACGGGATGGACATCCCCCAACAAAATGTCCCTCTTTCCCGCAGAAGAAACACCTTCTAGTCCTGCGGCGTACCGCCAATCCCCTCCTACGAAATGATGTCCCTCCCAACTGCATAGGCTCCTCCGAACAGACAAGGGGAACCTCAACATAAGGGACTTTAGTAGTAGGTGGAGTAACAACAGGGGGCGGAGTTACCTCACACCTCTCCCGGAGCCGTCTATCAGTACGGATAGCTAGGGCCATAGCAACCTCCAGTGATGGAGGAGAATCATACTGAGCCAAAACGTCCTTTAATTTGTCAGAAAGCCCATGACAAAACTGGCTTCTAAGAGCTGGGTCATTCCACTGAGTATCTGTGGCCCATCTACGGAACTCAGAAGCAAATTCCTCCGCCGGACGATCTCCCTGCTGTATCTTACGTAATTTTGTCTCAGCAAGAGAGACCCGATCTGGGTCATCATATACCAAACCCAGGGCAGTAAAAAATCGATCTACTGACTGTAGAGCCGGGGATCCCGGAGGAAGGGAGAAGGCCCAGGATTGAGGGTCCCCTTGTAGGAGCGAGATAACAATTCCCACTCTCTGCTCTTCACTCCCTGATGATCGAGGCCGAAGCCGAAAATACAATTTCCATGCTTCCCTGAAGGTAAAAAATTTGTCTCGCCCACCAGTGAACCTGTCCGGGAGAGCTACTTTAGGTTCAAATCTGGTTTGCTCCGAGGGAGACAAAACTTTGGACTTAATGTCCGTCAGCTCCATGGATAATCCCTGCAACTGCAGAGCCAGCTGGGCTACTGGATCCATGGCAACTGGGAATAATTTTATGGGCCAGTGAAAATGTCTCGCGGTCTTATGATATGTGTACGATGTCAGTAAACTATTCTTAAAAGAACAACACTCTATACAACATATAGATTAGCAACATCAGCATGTAAATATAGAATAGATTTACCTGACACGATATCCGTTGAACTCGGTTAATCTTGAGGACTTGATACACTGTCACAGGAAAGAGGAGGACCGGGGTTCTAACCTGACCCTAAACTGGGGTCCTAACTAATCCCTCACCTTGGAGGTACTGATAATGGTTCAGAGGTCCAAGTCTCCAGCCTAACCCTGTCTCCTATCAGTCCCTGAACCCTGTAATCAGTCCTAAGAAGGATTCTGATTACCACCAAAGGGATATGGGCTGATCTCTGCTAAATACACAGATTAGACATATAAGACAGACTGGAGAAAACACAGACTTGCATACACACTCAAACACAGAAGGAACATAAATGATCTGGGATATTAAACTCTAAGCAAGGTGAGCTTAAAACAACTAAGGAGCTCTTTAACTTAAGTCTATACAGATACAATCCTATCTGTGGTCTGCATGAAGAATTTCACTGGCAACTCCCAACACAGACAACCAGAGATTTAAAGGAAACCAATCAACAAATAATTAATTGCAGCCGGGAGAAACTGCACCCAGTCCCAGAACTGAGCACAGACAGAATTAACTCCCTAACTGCCAAACACAAAGAAACAGCAACTCAGCTGTGAGAAGTCAGAATGTGCAACCGCGACGATCTTCGTGGCGATGCACACATGACAGCGGATTAACCCAGCTGTTAAGCAAGCTACACCACCTATAGTTTGGACACTTAATTTTTTCAAAGGAAATGCTTCAGCCCCCGGGACACTCAGTGAAGAGCATCGGGAGGCACCCCAAGGCACAGGGGCTGTGACTGGTGGTAGGACGCCTTGCGGTGGACCGCCAAGCTCGATCCTTATAAAAGCTTTTTAACTGCAGCAGCTTTACTGGACGCTACTGCAGCTGGAATTACCGCGGCTGCTGGCATGAGACTTGGCCTCCAATAGATCCTTGTAAAAGGATTTAAAGTGTACTCACTCAAATTAGAGAGACAATTTAAATTAAAATGATTAGACCTGCCTCCACCGCAGAGGGGCTCGCTCGACCCACCAGCGGACAGGCACCAGTATTGGGAGAGAGGGGCTGGCCGTCAGGGTCCACCCAGCGACACGCTGGTCGCACGGTCTCGAACGGAGTGGCCGTGTTGGGTTCGCACTTTTTTGGTTTTAGAAGGGCATGACATGCCTATATCTGTGTCTCCCCCTCCTTTTACTCTTCCACCTCTTTTCTTTTCGCATGACTATATGTACTTGTCACTTTTCCTTGTGTTAGTTGTGTCTTCTGAGCAGTTTGTCAGCTTTTGGACACCTTTGAAGTGTTTTCTATGTTTTTTCTATGTGTTTCTATGTGTTTTTGTTTGCCTGGCATTGGTTTTAACGGTTTTCGACGAACAGTTCGTCGAACATACGGGTGTTCGTCGAACCGAACCGAACTCGAACACTACGGGGGTGGCTCAACACTAATGATGATGAGGAGGACAACAGCAAATAGCCAAAATCAGGAAGCATATACCCATGTGTGGGTGTGAAGAGGTGCATGGGAATAGACCTCCTAAAAAAAAGACACTTGATTTGAGTTTATGTTACGCTGATATCATTCAGTGGTGTACAGAAGTCTGGCCCAATCCAGCCCTTGTTCATTTTTATAAGATTGAGCCTTTCAGTTGACAGGCGGATGCGCTTATTCGTTATAATTCCACCAGCGGCACTAAAACACGCTCTGACAAAACGCTAGTGGTAGTGCAGGCCAGGATCTCCAAGGCGTAGAGAGCCAGTTCATGCCACGTATATAGCTTTGAGACCCAATAATTATAAGGCACAGAGAAATCACGGCGGACGTTGGGACGGTTAGCAAGTTACTACCTCAGCATCTTCCCAAACTTTGCACTCCTTGTGAGAGTATGCCACGCCTCAGGGCTTGTGCGATGGGAAGGTCTGAGAAAAGTCTCCCAGAACTTTGACAGTTGTCCCCTGCCTCTGCTGGATTGGAGTTGTGTCTCTCTTGCCTGTACTCCTTGATTGTCCATTGATCTGTGACCTCTGCTGCCAACGTTTTCAGATGGGAATTTTTTAATAATTCCGCAACAAGGGCCTTCTGGTACTGCCCCATTTTAGTAGACCTGTCCGCCTAGGGAATAAGCGAAAGTTCTCCTTGTAGCATGGGTCTAGTAGTGTCACCAACCAGTAATGACTGTCACTCAAAATTTTGAGAACGCGAGGGTCACGGTCAAGGCAGCGTAACAAAATCACTCATCAGTGTCAGACTGCTAACAGGCAAGACTTCCTTGTCCTCACCAAGAGGACAACTGCCCATGCTCTCCTCCTCCTCGTCTCTGTCCTCAGGCCATCCACGCTGAACAGACAGTATGACAGATGTGCAGGTAGTACTGTCTATAGCGCATGAAACTAGCTCCTGTTCTTCCTCCTCCTCCTCTTCTTCATTGTCACCCTATCCACGTTGTGATGAGATAAGGCCTTGGCTATGT
This sequence comes from Oophaga sylvatica, assembly GCA_033576555.1. NCBI lineage: Eukaryota > Metazoa > Chordata > Amphibia > Anura > Dendrobatidae > Oophaga > Oophaga sylvatica. The sequence goes on from JARQOD010000003.1 coordinate 156,057,425, forward strand.
GTAATCACCCTGTATGGCTCCTTGCTCCATCTCAATGTGCTCTTTCAAAGTGAGAAGAGAGCAATGCAGAAGACAAAGAAGTGGGATGGTGACACTAATTACGGCGTCATCGGCGCTCACCATCTTGGTGGAGTCATCAAAGTTTTCTAGGATGGTACATATGTCTGACATCCATGTCCACTCCTGAGGTCGTATGTGTGGAGTCTGAACTGAATACTGATGGCCTTGTTGATGCTGGTAGTCAACAACTGCCCTCTTCTGCTCACAAATTCTTCCCAACACCTGCAGTGTAGAGTTCCAACGCGTGGGGACATCACACACCAGTCGGTGAGCCGGAAGCTGCAAACACTGCTGAAGGGCGGCGGAATCTGTAGCTCACTTTCTAAAATGGGCACACAAGAGGCGTACTTTGACCAGCAGATCTGGCAGCTCCGGGTAGGTTTTGAGAAACTGCTGAACCATGAGGTTAAGCACATGGGCCAGGCATGGTACGTATGTGAGCTCACCTTGCCTCAGAGCTGCCACCAGGTTCCGGCCATTGTCACACACGACCATGCCTGGCTGTAGGTTTAGCGGTGTCAGCCACAGATCTGCCTGCTCTTTCAGTGCTGTCCAAAATGCTACAGCATTTTGCGGTTTGTCACCGAAGCATATTAGCTTCAGCACAGCCTGTTGCCGCTTGGCTGAGGCAGTGCTGCAGTGCTTCCAGCTTGTGACTGATGTGGTCATTTCGGAGATGGAGGCTGAAGAGGAGGATGAGGTGCTGGAGCTGTAGACTGTGGGGATAACCCTGATTGACTTAGGGCCCTCAATCCTTGGCGTCAGAAGGACATGTTCCATCCCAAGGCGCGACTGGGTCCCAGCTTCCATTATGTTAACCCAGTGTGCCATCCCTGCCCACAAGCAGTTGTCCACATGTCCGTGGTTAGGTGGACTTTCCAGTAACTGCATTGTTGAGGACACAACTAATGTGGGACACGTGCATGTGTAATGCTGGGATAGCACACCGGGAGAAATAATGGCGGCTGAGGACCGAGTACAGAGGGACGGCGGCCGCCATCAGGTTGCGGAAAGCTTCTGTCTCCACAAGCCTAAAAGGCAACATTTAGAGTACAAGCAGTCGCAAAATGTCTGAATTTAGTAGCGTGGCCTGTGGGGTGTTGGCTGCGTGTTTGCGTTTGCGCTCCAAGGACTGGGGTATGGCCAACTGAACACTGCGCTGGGACAAGGACGTGGACATGCTTGCTGATGGTATTAGTTGAGTGTGTGCTAAGACAGGTGCAGGGCAGGAGGCATCTTCGCATGCACCATGGACAAGGGTATTGGCTTGCGCGCACAACAGCGGAAGAAGCAGTGGTGTCACCCACAGACACTGTTCCTGGACCCTGACTTTCGGCCCACAAAGTCGGGTGCTTTGCTGCCATGTGCCTGATCATGCTGGAGGTGGTCAGGCTGGTAGTTTTGCTACCCCTGCTGATGATGGCATGGCAGGTGGTGCAAATAATAACATAGTAACATAGTTATTAAGGTTGAAGGAAGACTTTAAGTCCATCTAGTTCAACCCATATCCTATCCTAACCTGCCCTAACATGTTGATCCAGAGGAAGGCAAAAAAACCCAAGTGGCAAACAGTAAGCTTCACATTGGGGAAAAAAATTCCTTCCCGACTCCACATACGGCAATCACTAGCTCCCTGGATCAACGCACTATCTAGGAAACTAGTGCATATAGACTGTAATATTATACTTTTCAAGAAAGGCATCCAGTCCCTTCTTAAATTTTAGTAGGGAATCACTCATTACAACATTATACGGCAGAGCGTTCCATAGTCTCACTGCTCTTACAGTAAATGGCTTTTTGGGGATTCGGCAGTGTTTAAAACACAACCAGACTCGGGAAGACCCAACAGTTGTACTGGCAACTTCTGACGTGTTGGTGTTACAAGGAATGGTTGCCCGCATTCTGTCTGCGGCCACCACACTGCTTCCTGCCTGTTGGGGTGCTATGCCTCCCTCCCCGTATGCCATACCTCCCAACTGTCCCGGATTGAGCGGGACAGTCCCGATTTTGACCCCCCTGTCCGCTAAGGACACTGTGTCCCGCAGTGAGACAAGCCGCCACGCCCCCCACGCACTCCTCCCTGTCTCTACAGCAGCCTCAGCCAGCGGCTCACAGCTAGCAGTGACGCTGCTATGCTGTTCTCTTCTGTGCCCACAGGACCTGTGATGAGGTCACAGGAGGGGAGGAGTCAGGGGTCACATGATCAGTGTCCTCTTGTGTGCAGGACTCTGCGCTGTGATGGTTGTCATGGTGCTGGATGAGGGTAAGTTTGTGTGCTTGTGGGGTCGGGACTCGGGTTTACAGTGTGGATGTAGCAGAGCCGCGCGTGTACGAGGAGTACGGAGCGGAGCCGCGCGTGTACGAGGAGTACGGAGCGGAGCCGCGCGTGTACGAGGAGTACGGAGCGGAGCCGCGCGTGTACGAGGAGTACGGAGCGGAGCGCGCGCTGTGTACGAGGTGTACGGAGCGGAGCCGCGCGTGTACGAGGTGCACGGAGCGGAGCCGCGCGTCTGTACGAGGTGCACGGAGCGGAGCCGCGCGTCTGTACGAGGTGCACGGAGCGGAGCCGCGCGTCTGTACGAGGTGCACGGAGCGGAGCCGCGCGTCTGTACGAGTTGAATAGAGCGGAGCCGTGTGTCTGTACAAGGTGCACGGAGCCGAGCCCCGCGTGTACGAGGTAGATGTAGCAGTGCTGTGTGTGTATGAAACGGAGCCCTGTGTGTGTGAAGTGTACGGAGCTGAGCCGCTCAGCTCCGTACACACAGGGCTCCGTGCTTGAGTCGTGTGTGTATGTAGCGGAGCCGCATGTGTACGAGGTGTATGCTGAAAAGCCGCATGTGTACAAGGTTTACGGAGTGGAGTCGTGTGTGTACAAGGTGTACAAAGCGTGGCTGCGTGTGTACAAGGTGTATGGAGTGGAGCCTTGTGTATACTGAGTGGAGCCTTGTGTGTGCGAGGTGGACGAAGCGGAGCCGTGTCTTTACGAGGCATACAAAGCAGAACCGTGTGTGTATGAGGTGTGCAGAGCCGTGCGTGTACAAGGTGTATGGTGGGGAGCATTCATACCTCCCAACCGTCCTGAATTCAGCGGGACACTCCCGATTTTGAGAGTCTTCCCCGCTGTCCCAGCCGGGAGCTTTTCCCGTGGACGCAGGAGTACATGCCGGAGCCCCGAAGAGCACTTTAAAACTCGCACGTGATGTTCCACCAGAAGTGACGTGCTGAAAGATGACCGGAAATGAGTTAATTTCGGGAGGAGATTGTGACGGAACCATGGAGGCACTTCAGGGAATGCTTTAGATCCATCACCGTGTCCTCGCCTTGGAATCGGGGATGTCGGCCATGTGAGCGGATCATGATATGTCCTGCACCGGGAGGCTCAGGTGGGCACTACAATGGGAGCCGGGCTGCTATAGTATCTTTATAGAATCTTTATTTCTTTCTCTCTCTGTTTCTTTCTCACTCTCTGTTCTTTCTTTCTTTCTCTCTGTTCTTTCCCATCTTTCTTTCTTTCTCTCTGTTCTTTTTCTTTCTTTCTCTCTGTTCTTTCTTTCCCCTCTTTCTTTCTATCTCTGTTCTTTCTTTCTCTCTGTTCTTTCTTTCACCTCTTTCTTTCTATCTCTGTTCTTTCTTTCTCTCTGTTCTTTCTTTCCCCTCTTTCTTTCTGTTCTTTCTCTCTCTGTTCTTTCTTTCTCTTTCTTTCTCTCCCATCTTTCTTTCTCTCTATCTCTGTTCTTTCTCTTATTGTTCTTTCTTTCCCTTCTTTCTCTCTCTCCCTCTGTTGTTTCTTTCTTTACCCTCTTTCTTTGTTCTCTCTGTTCTCTTTTTCTGTCCCCTCTTTCTTTCTCTCTCTGTTTCTTTCTTTTTCTCTATCTCTCTGTTCTTTCATTCCCCTCTTTCTTTCTTTCTTTCTTTCTTTCTCTCACTGTTCTTTCCCCTCTTTCTTTCTCTCTCTCTGTTCTTTCTTTCCCCTTTCTTTCTTTCTTTCTTTCTTTTCTTTCTTTCTTTCTTTCTTTCTCTCTCTGTTCTTTCTGTCCCCTCTTTCTTTCTCTATTCTTTCTTTCTTTCTTTTTCTATCTCTTCTTTCATTCCCCCTCTGTCTTTCTTTCTTTCCCCTCTTTCTCTCTCCCTCTCTGTTCTTTTTTTCTCTCTGTTCTTTCTTTCCTCTTTCTTTCTTTCTTTCTCTGTTCTTTCTTTCCCCTCTGTCTTTCTTTTTCTCTCTGTTCTTTCTTTCCCCTCTTTCTTTCTCTCTCCCTCTGTTCTTTCTTTTCCCTCTTTCTTTCTCTCTCCCTCTCTGTTCTTTCTTTCCCCTCTTTCTTTTTTTCTCTCTGTTCTTTTTTTCTGTCCCCTCTTTCTTTCTCTGTTCTTTCTTTCTCTCTCTGTTCTTTCTTTCCCATCTTTCTTTCTTTCTCTCTCTGTTCTTTCTTTCCCCTCTTTCTTTCTCCGTCTCTGTTCTTTCCCCTCTTTGTTTTTTTTTCTCTCTGTTCTTTCTCTTCCCTTTCTTTGTTTATTTCTTTCTTTCTCTACTTTCTCTCTGTTCTTTGTTGCTTTCCCCTCTTTCTTTCTTTATCTCCTTTCTTTCTGTTTTTTTTCTCTCTCTGTTCTTTCTTTTACTCAGTACCAGTGTGCCCACAGTAACAGTCAGTGTGATCACCAGTGCTAAATGGGTGTGGTCAGGGCGTGGACATGGGTGTGACTAGTTGTGAAATGGGTGTGGTCAGGGCGTGGCCTAAAATTTGCCGCGGCGGGTGAGGAATATGTGGTCCAGACTCACAGCTACTCAGATTTGACCATATGGAAGACAGGGTGGTTGTGGTGTGGCAAACTGACTGGAAGCATTATCCGCTATCCAACCAACAACCTTTTGACAATGCTCTTGGTTCAATAGTGGTGTGCTGCTGCAGTCCCCTAGTAATTGGGACAGGAAGGTTGGGCGAGAAGATGTGGGTGTTTGTTGTGGCACAATTTCAGCTAGCCCTCGGCCTCTGCATGCACCATCACATGCAGTTCCTTGTCCCTTGGCACGCGCCTTGCCTTTTTTAAATGGAGGACATTATTTTGCACGGTCACTACAAATGGCTGAGTTTAAAATAGCTGGCCTGTAGGTATTAATTTTTTTTTTTTCAGCAAAGTCTCCGGAGGATGGAAGTGAAGCCGCTCATTCTCTCTCACCCGTCCTTCTCTGCCTTTTAAATCTCGTGGGGATGGAAGTGAAGACGCTCCTTCTCCTTCACCCGTCCGGCCCGTCCTTCTCTGCCTTTCAAATCTCGCGGGGATGGAAGTGAAGCCGCTCCTTCTCTTTCACCCATCCTTCTCTGTCTTTCAAATCTCGCGAAGATGGAAGTGTAGTGGCACATGCCACATCCGGCCCGCCCTTCTCTGCCTTTCAAACCTCGCGGGGATGGAAGTGAAGCGGCGACGCTTCACTTCCAACCCCGCGAGGTTTGAAGGGCGGGCCGGACGGGTGAAAGAGAAGGAGCGGCTTCACTTCCATCCTCCGGAGACTTGAGAGGCAGAGAAGGGCGGGCCGGACAGGTGAAAGAAGGAGGTAATAGGATACAAGGGCGGGTTCGATTCACTTACTCATTCCCGGTGAGGCACCTCGTCATCGAGATCGCTCCCCACACCGTATGCGGCGACCGCAGAGCTCCGCACACGCCATATAAGACAACCCCTGACTTTTGAGATTTTAAGGGGTTAAAAAGTCGTCTTATACGTCTGAAAATACAGTATTTTTTTCAGGAAACTGGTGTCAATAACTTGTATAAGACACTCCAACAAAATTTTTACAGTAGCCTAGAAATGGTAGAATTTTCTGCGCACTCAGGCGTGATCTCTGTGACAGCCAAACCCCTATTTAAAATAGCTGGCCTGTAGGTAACTATTTTTTTCAGCAAACTGGTGTCAATAACTTGTATAAGACACTACAACAAAATTTTACAGTAGCCCAGAAATGGCACAATATTCAGCGCACTCAGATGTGATCCCTGTGACGGCTAAACCTGTTTAAAATAGCTGGGTTTTCACGCTGTAATATGGAAAGGATCTGGCTGTATTCTGCAATGCCAACAAGTAAATGGAGCAAAAAAATGGTGTGCTCTTGATTGCTTTTGAAGAAAATAATCAGGATTAAGATGCAAAAAAAATTATTCCTGGCCACTGATACCTAGGGCTATGTATATATGGTAAATATCTGTAATAGGCAGCAGCATACAGTACTGAAATGGACCCTTTTGCTATATGCAATGAAATCTGCCACATACACTGCCTGCCTACCTAGCACTGATATCTATGGCTCTACGCACTTTGATTAGTCCTCAGAAGGACTGTTGGTTTAGATGAATTTGTGCATTAAAGATGGTATACTCACATAACTAAAACAACACCAAATCTGTCCCTCTCTCTGCATCAACTCTCCCTACACTGCCTAACTCCGGGAGCAGACTGTGATGAGCACGACGCCGCCCGGTCTCCTATAGACCTGATGATGCTGTGCGGCAAGCTAATCGCTGTAATGCCACACCCAACATGGCTGCGGCATTACAGTGTGTGGCACACAATCCCTGCATGTTGATTGGCTCTGTAAAGAGTGCCAAACTTGCAGGGCTCGCTTCATCACTAATAAAAATGTAAAAAATAAATTGAAACAAAATTGTAAAAAATGTTTTTTAAAAATCACTGAATAATAAAAAAATATATATATTGCACCCGTAAATAAATATTATTATGAACAAAAATAAAAAAAAGTACACATATTTGGTATTGCCGCATCCGGAACAACACGACCTATAAAAATGGTATAACTGAAAACGTGATCTCCTCCCATAAAACAAGATGCCAGACAGCTCCATCAGCAAAAAAATTAAAAAGTTACAGCTTTCAGAATAAAGCGATGCAAAAATTGCTTTTTCTATAAAATAGTTTGTGCAAAAGCGCCGAAACATAAAACATATATAAATGTGGTATTGCTGTAATTATACTGACCTGAAGGATAAAGTTGCCTTATCAATTTTACCACAAGCGGAACAGCATAAAAAAAATTCCTGAAATGCTGGTTTTTGTTAATTCTGCATCCCAAAAATAGGATTAGAAAGTGATTAAAAAATGTCATGTGCCCGAAAATGATACCAATAAAAACTTCAACTCGTCCTGCAAAAAGCAAGCCTTCACATGACTCTGTCGGACAAAATATGGAAATATTATAGCTCTCGAAATATGGTTTTGTAAAAACTAGTTTTAGAAGAAAAAAAAAGCATTTTTAGTGCTTATTTCAGTAATTGCACCGACCCGAAGAATAAAAATGTCTAATCAATTATACCGCACGAGGAACAGTGTAAAAAAATAAATAAAACCAATTCTTGACCTGCTGTTTATTTTTTCATTCTGCCACCCAAAGATCGCAGTAAGGCTCAGCGCACATTTATCCTGCGCTCTGTGTTGCGCGCTTACACCGGGGTTTCCATGTAAATTTCTAAAATACCTGATTCAAACAGAACCCCTAACGGAAGATTCCCTATAGTGAAGCAGATAGAGACACTGTGACCTCCGTCTGATCTGTGATCCGGCAGTTTCTGTCTTTTTAGGAGTGCATAAAAGTGCCGTCGGCCAAACAACGCTGAACATATGGAATACAGAGTAACTCTGCTGTCTAATTATTGTGAATGGATCCCTCAGGGTTTCATCTGAATCATGTCACTCGGAGATTTAGATGGAAACCCCAATGTAAGTGCTCAGCGTACAGCGCCTGATAAATGTGATCCCAAACGTTATGTAAAATGTTCCCAATAAAATCTTCAAATCAATCCACAAAAAAAAAAACAAGTCCCCACTCAGGTCCGTCATCTGTCAATGGAAATATAGGGGCTTCCACGTTACTAGTAGTACAAAGGCTCTGGAAAAGTGAAATGGCCCTTGCCCCCCAAAAGAAATTCAGCAAATTCTGCGCTCCCCAATAAAAATGCCTCCCTCCCTTCTGAGCCGCTGTGTACCTAAACATTTTTTACACTTCTGTACCAATGAGAGCCTGCCTAATTTACAGGTGCATGTCTCCAGAAGCACGGGCTGGGCTTACCGTACTGGTGACTGCAATGTACTGGCACTAAAACATGAGGGTCACCACAATGTACTGGTGACTACAACAGCAGTTTGCAATTTTCACTCAGTTACATCCACTGCTGCTTGTTTCTGGAAAACACCCATGGAGTAAAAATTGTCACTAGACCTGTAGATAAATTCCCAAAGGGGTATAATTTCCAAAATGGGGTCACTTGAAGAGGGATTCTGCTCTGCTAGCACTTAGGGGCTCTGTATATGGAGTCCGCAAACTATTCTAGGAAAATCTGCACTCCAGGAGGCAAATAGCACTCAGTCCCTCTCGACTCTCATCATATGGCTAAACAGTATTGTACAACCATATAAGGGGTATTTCTACATTCAGCAGAAATCGTGGGAAAAATTTTGGTTACATTTTTACCCATTTCCCAGTGTGAAAATGTAAAAGCTGGAGCTAAAACAAAATTTTGGTGGTAAAGATGTAATTATTTTTTTCTTCATTGCCCAATGGTATAAAATTCTATGACCCACCTGTGGTGTCAATATGATCACTGCACCCCTAGATAAATTAACTGAGAGGTGTAGTTTGTAAAATGGGGTCTCTTATGTGGGCTTCTGCTGTTCTGGCACCACAGGGGCTCTGCCAATGTGACATGGCACCCTCAAACCAGTCAAGCAAAATTTCTACTCCAATATGGCGCTTCTTCCCTTCAGAGCTTTGAGCTGTGCCTCAAAAGTAGTTTTTGACCACATGGGTATCGGCGTGCTGAAGAGAAATTGCACGATAAATTTTGGAATCCATTTTCTCCTGCTGTCTTTGTGAAAATGAAAAAAATTGAGGATAAAAAACATTTTAGGGTGAAAAATATTTTTTTCATGTTCACAGATCAACGTTGTGAAATTCTGTGAAGCACTTGTCGGTTCAAAGTGCTCACCACACATCTAGATAAACTCCTCAAGGGGTCTAGTTTCCAAAATGGGGTCACTTGTGTAGGTTTTCCACTGATTAGGCACATCAGCGGTTCACCAAACGTGACAAGACACCAGCAGAGACCATTCCATCAAAGTCTGCGTTCCAAAATATCACTCCATTTTTATCCCCACATATCTTGGGCCGGCGTTAGGGGCAGGCAGCCCAGGCAGCTGTCAAGGGACCCCACTCCCCCAGGGGCCCCCAGCTATCGGCACATCACGTAGCCATTATGGGGCCCCTGTGAGGCAGGGGGGCCCACCTGCCCCCATCGCCGACTCACCCGCCGCATTGAACTGTACCGGCGTCAGACGCCGCTGCAGTTCAAAGCAATGATGGAGGAGAGAGCCTCAGCTGATGCTTCCTCTCCCATCATTCCCCGCTCTGCCTCTGCCACACAGCGGGTGCGCGATGACATCATCGCACACTCACTATGTACCAGGCAGAGCTGGAGCTGGGAGGAGCCAGCAGCGCGGGCACAAGGAGAGGTGAGGAGTGTTTTTTGTTTTTTTTTGTAACAGTGCTGGACTGTGGTGCCATTCTTTGGGGTGGAGATGCAGGCTGTGCTGTATACCATGGGCCTGTGCTGTATACCAATGGGGGGACTGTGCTGTATACCAATGGGGGCTGTGCTGTATACCATGGGCCTGTGCTGTATATGTGGGGCTGTACTATATACCTGTAATGTATGTGGTACAGTTCATATAGCGTCTTGTGCTTGGGTGCGATGAAAATACATGAGACACAGGTTTGATATAGAAAGTCTTGTATTACTTCATACAAGTTGGCAAAAATAGTCACACAGTTTGCAGACACAGAAGCAGGAGACACAGCAGGCCAGAGTAATCTAAGCTCAGCAATCACTCTCCACAACAGGTTCAGGATCTTCTTCTCTGTTACCGTAAGTCCATGCAAACGTGGGTCTTTCAAAGAGCAGGGTTCAGAGTCCACAAGTGCTTCAGAGTTCCTCAGTAGGAATAGCTGGAGTACAAGGTCCAAGGCTTTAGGAGTCAGGTCACAGGTTCACTGCAGGCTAGATTCTGAAGCACTGATTGCTCAGCTGTGGCTGCTTAAGAAGCAAAAGGAGAGAATCAGGGCGGGAACATGCAAGCTGGAAACTCCATTTTGACTGAGGGCAAGATAGCTGCAGCAAGACAGAAAGTAAAATGGCTGACGAACAAACTGAGTTTCAGGAACATGTACACAGAACCTTACATTACTCCCCCCTTAGGGACAACCTCCGGATGACCTCAGGCCAGGCTTGTGTGGGTACCTCTGATGAAACTGACGGAGCAAGCGAGGAGCATTAACGTTATTGACTGGTTCCCATCAGTTGTCCTCCACTGGGTAGCCCTGCCATTTAATCAGATATTGTAACTGATTTCTATACAACCTGGAATCTAAAATCCTTTCCACCACAAATTCTTCCTGACCATCGACTAGCACTGGGTCAGGGCAAGGAGAAGAACGTCCAGGAAACGTATTGGGTGTCGCAGCCTTTAGTAGGGATACATGAAAGACAGGGTGAATTCTCATAGTTCTGGGCAGTTGAAGACGACAAGCAACGGCACTTATAATTTTACTGATTTTATAGGGTCCAATGTACTTATGTCCCAACTTAGACGATGGAATCCTTAACTTAAGATTTCTGGTTGACAGCCAGACCAAGTCTCCTACCTTGAAAGCTGGTGCAGGTTTACGAAATTTATCTGCTGCTTTCTTGTACCTTTCCTGAGCCGATTCCAGATTCTCCTTTAGAAGATCCATATTCTTCTGTAAAGACGTGATTCTTTCAGCCACTGCTGGTAAAGGCGTTTCTATGGGAAATCGTGGTAGAATGTTAGGATGATAACCTAGATTAGAGTAAAAAGGAGACTGCTTAGTGGAGGCACTCTGAGAGTTGTTATACGAGAACTCAGCTAATGGAAGTAGATCCACCCAATCATCCTGTAGGTGGCAGATAAAGCAGCGGAGATACTGCTCCAGGGTTTGATTGGTTCGTTCGGTCTGTCCATTAGTCTGAGGATGAAAAGCAGAAGAAAGGTTTACTTTAATGTCCAATGCTGCACAGAAATTTTGCCAAAACCTAGAAGTGAATTGCACCCCTCGATCCGAAATAACCTCATCCGGTACTCCATGTAAGCGAAACACATCTTTAATCATCAAATCTGATGTCTGTTTTGCAGTGGGTAAGCCGACACAAGGGATAAAATGAGCTGCCTTTGTTAGACGGTCAACCACCACTAGAATGGTGTTCTTCCCTTGAGAGGTTGGTAACTCCACAATGAAGTCCATAGAAATGGATCCCCACGGGCGGGACGGGGTGGGAAGAGGCTGTAACAGACCAGTTGGTGAGGAGCGAGGTGTTTTGCATCTTGCACAGACTTCACATGAAGTGACATAGTTTAAAACATCCTTCCTGCAAGTGGGCCACCAAAAGAAACGAGAGAGAAATTCCTGTGTCTTTAGAATTCCTCTCATGCCCAGCTATCTTGGAATCGTGAATGAGTTGCAATACTCTCAATCTGACTGTTTCAGGAATATACAGGCGTTGTCCCTGAATCCACACACCATTCTTAAAGACAAGACTTACGTCCCTTGGGGGTTGTGCCAAAAAGGAATCCGCATGGTATGCTTCCTTGATGTCCTTAAGTAGGTCTTGATTATGAATTACTCCTAGGAATCTAGAGTCAGGAAGAATAGTCTTAGGAGGAGTAATTGGACGTGTCTCTGCTGAGTAAATCCTAGAGAGTGCATCAGCCTTTCCATTGCGCGATCCTGGTCTATAAGAAATGATAAAATTAAATTGGTTTAAGAAAAGATTCCAGCGAGCCTGGCGAGGAGTCAGGCACTTAGCCGACCTGATAAACTCAAGGTTACGATGGTCTGTCAGGACGACTATTTGCTGTGCAGCTCCCTGAAGAAGGTGTCTCCATTCTTTGAAGGCGGCAATAATGGCCAACAACTCTCTATTGCCCACATCGTAGTTCCTCTCAGCCGAAGACAACTGCTGGGAAAAGAAGGCACAGGGATGCAAGACATTCTTCTCACCTGTTCTCTGAGAGAGTATAGCTCCAACGGCACAGTCTGAAGCATCCACCTCTATTATGAAGGCAAGCTCGGGGTTGGGATGTACTAAGATAGGTGCAGTGGTAAATTTATCTTTTAGACGGGAAAATGCTTCCTGGGCTTGGGGAGTCCAGGAGAACCTAGACTCTTTCCGGGTAAGTTGGGTGATAGGTGACACTACCTCAGAGAAATTTCTAATGAAACGTCTATAGAAGTTGGCAAACCCGATGAAGCGCTGTACCTCCTTCACATTTCTAGGACTTGGCCAATCCTTGATGGCTTGGGTTTTGCTTCCATCCATACTAATTCCTTGTGTAGACTGTACATACCCCAGAAATTGAATTTCGGTCCTATGGAATTCACACTTTTCAAGTTTGATGTAAAGATGATTTTGTCTTAGACGTTCCAAGACCATTCTCACATGTCCATGATGTTCCTCTGTGGAGTTAGAAAAAATTAGAATATCATCCAAATAAATTACCACGAATGTATCTAGGAGATCCCTGAAGATGTCATTCACCAAGTGTTGGAAAGTGGCTGGGGCGGTACTCAGACCAAAAGGCATAACTAGATATTCAAAGTGTCCATAGCGTGACCTGAATGCAGTCTTCCATTCATCCCCAGGTCTAATACGGACTAAGTTATAGGCCCCACGAAGATCTAGTTTAGAGAAAATTTTGGCATGTCGCACTCTCTCCAATAACTCAGGGATTAAAGGCAATGGATAACGGTTTCTAATAGTAACCTTATTGAGTTCCCTATAGTCTACGCATGGTCTCAGAGATCCATCTTTCTTCTTTACAAAGAAGATGGGTGCACCTGCAGGAGATGAAGAGGGGCGTATGAAGCCCTTGGCTAGATTTTCGTCTATGTAATCCTTTAAAGCCTTTAGCTCGGGCCCCGCCAGGGGGTAGATCTTACCAAAAGGTATCTCTGCTCCAGGCAATAATTCAATTTGACAATCATATGGACGGTGAGGAGGAAGCTGGTCAGCGTTCTTCTTGTCACATAAATCCACATAGTCCTGGTATACAGCTGGTAGTTCAGGGACTGACATGGTTCCTTTAGGAACAGAGCAAGCTGAAACTTTTGGACTCATCTGTTTCTCTGGAAAGTGTAATTCCTTGGTCTCCCAGTTAATGGTAGGATTCTGAGCCTGCAGCCATGGTAGCCCTAGAATAATGGGAAAGTGGGGAGAAGAGATAAGCATAAAGGACAGTTTCTCTTGATGATCTTTACCCATAAGAACCCTCAAAGGCTCTGTTTCCTGATCCACTGGTCCAGAGGTCAGCAGGGAGCCATCCACAGTTTCCATCTGTACTGGAGTAGCCTTCTTCACTGAACGTATCCCCTGTTTCAGAGCAAAGGAGACATCCATAAAATTTCCACTTGCCCCTGAGTCGATCATAGCAGAGCTAGACACCCAAGCTGAGTCAACCCAGAGTTTGATGGAAAGAAAGCAATGAGAATTGTTTTTCTTACAACTCAGCTGGGACACCGCTGAGGAAACTTGAAAAATGGCAGCGTTTACACAGTCAACGTCCTCAGAGGTAACGGAGTTTAAGTCCGAGAAATCAAGATCTGTTGCTGCAGATCTCTCTGGAGCCTGAGGCTCGGACCTGACAGATCCCCTCTCGCAACACTCACAATGAATGAGTGCTGCAGTAGTCTTACGAGAACGGCTGGGGCAGTTTATAATGAAGTGCCCTGACTTACCACAATAGAAACATAGATTCTCCTTAAAACGATGTTCCTTGCGTGCATCACTAACCCGTCGTTGTAAAGAGTCTACCTGCATGGGTTCAGGTTCAGGTTCCTGTGTAATCCTACTCAAAGGTTCCTTAGCTGGAGAGGAAGGTAGGAAAAGGTTAGTGCGATTGCTTTCGAACCATCTCTCTTGCCTGCGTTCAGTCAGACGAGTATCAATACGGATGCAGTAGTTAATAAAGTCACCTAACGCAGTGGGAGGGTCGGCACGAGCAAGTTCATCCTTAATCAGTGGAGATAACCCCTTTCGAAAAATAGATTTTTTGGCGGAACTGTCCCAGGTGGTATCAAGGGCCCATCTCCTGAACTCCAAGGCATATTCAGCTACCGAGTGCTTACCTTGGCGCAAAGCTAACATGGCTGCTTCAGCTGTTGCACCTCGATTGGGGTCATCAAACACCTGCCCCATGGCTGAAATAAAAGCATCAAGGTGATTCAAACAATCATCCTCAGTCTCAATCAGAGGGTTTGCCCACATCAAAGCCTTGTTGGTAAGCAACATAATTATAGTAAGCACCTTAGATCGTTCAGTGGGAAATTGTGAAGCATGTGCAGAAAAAAAAAGATTGCATTGATTAATAAATCCCCTGAATTTCTCACGTTCACCGCCAAAACGAAAAGGGGGCAACTTGGGAATCCCAGCACTCGGGGCTACGGCAGGAGCCTGGACTCGCTCTTCTAGAACCTCAATCCTGGCTCGCAAATCCTGGGCAGTCTGTCCAAACACTTGCAAATTGTGATTAGTGAGGTCCTGTAGGCTTGAAAAACGGGTCTTTATATTCTGCAAATCTGCAAGGATATTATCAGTCACTCCGCAAAGTTCCTTTATGCGGGCCTCCATTTTCCAGATCTTTTAAGACCGGAGTACTGGAAGAAGAGGAGAGGAGAAAAAAAAAAAAAAAGTGTTTACCTGTGGTAACACTGCAGAGAGAAAAAAAAAAATTAAGGGAACTGCTCACCTGGAATGGTTGTGAGAAGTCACAACCACTATCATCACAGAAAGTTCACCCGGACATCTGATATCCACAGTTACAGCAGACAAAAAAGAGAAAAGAGAAAAAAAAAAAAACAATAGTGTTTACCTGTGGTAACACTGCAGAAAAAAAAAACACTTAAGGGAATTGCTCACCTGGAATGGTTGTGAGAAGTCACAACCACTGTCATCACAGAAAGTACAACCGGACATCCGATATCCACAGTTACAGCAGACACAGCCTTTCCAGACCCAGCAGACACTAACGTTTTGGCTTCAGAATCTTGTAATGTATGTGGTACAGTTCATATAGCGTCTTGTGCTTGGGTGCGATGAAAATACATGAGACACAGGTTTGATATAGAAAGTCTTGTATTACTTCATACAAGTTGGCAGAAATAGTCACACAGTTTGCAGACACAGAAGCAGGAGACACAGCAGGCCAGAGTAATCTAAGCTCAGCAATCACTCTCCACAACAGGTTCAGGATCTTCTTCTCTGTTACCGTAAGTCCATGCAAACGTGGGTCTTTCAAAGAGCAGGGTTCAGAGTCCACAAGTGCTTCAGAGTTCCTCAGTAGGAATAGCTGGAGTACAAGGTCCAAGGCTTTAGGAGTCAGGTCACAGGTTCACTGCAGGCTAGATTCTGAAGCACTGATTGCTCAGCTGTGGCTGCTTAAGAAGCAAAAGGAGAGAATCAGGGCGGGAACATGCAAGCTGGAAACTCCATTTTGACTGAGGGCAAGATAGCTGCAGCAAGACAGAAAGTAAAATGGCTGACGAACAAACTGAGTTTCAGGAACATGTACACAGAACCTTACAATACCATGGTGCTGTATACCATGTGTGGCTGTGCTGTATACCAATGGGAGGCTGTGATGTGTACCATGTGGGCCTGTGCTGTGTACCAATGGGGGGCTGTGATGTATACCATGGGCCTGTGCTGTATACTATGGTGCTGTATACCATGTGGGGCTGCACTGTATACCATGGTGCTGTGCTGTATACCATGGTGCTGTGCTGTATACCATGGTGCTGTGTTGTATACCATGGGGCTGGGCTGTATACCAATGGGGGGCTGTGCGGTATACAATGGGCCTCTGCTGTATACCACGTGGGGCTGTGCTGTATACCATGGTGCTGTATACCATGTGGGGCTGTGCTGTATACTATGGTGCTGTATACCATGTGGGGCTGTGCTGTATACCAATGGGGGGCTGTGCTGTATACCATGGTGCTGTATACCATGTGGGGCTGTGCTGTATACCATGTGGGGCTGTGCAGTATACCATGGTGCTGTGCTGTATACCAATGGGGGGCTGTGCGGTTTACCATGGGCCTCTGCTGTATACCATGTGGGGTTGTGCTGTATACCATGGTGCTGTATACCATGTGGGGCTGTGCAGTATACCATGGTGCTGTGCTGTATACCAATGGGGGGCTGTGCGGTATACCATGGGCCTCTGCTGTATACCATGTGGGGTTGTGCGGTATACCATGGTGCTGTATACCATGTGGGGCTGTGCTGTGTACCATGGTGCCATATAACATGTGGGGCTGTGCTGTATACCATATGGGGCTGTGATGTATACCATGTGGGGCTGTGCTGTATACCATGGTGCTATGCTGTTACCAATAGGGGGCTATGCTGTATACCAATAGGGTGCTGTGCTGTATACCATGTGGGGCTGTGCGGTATACCATGTAGGGCTGTGCTGTATGCCATGGTGCTGTGCTGTATACCAATGGGGGGCTGTGCGGTATACCATGGGCCTGTGCTGTATACCATGGTGCTGTGCTGTATACTATGGGCCTGTGTTGTATACCATGGTGCTGTGCTGTATACCAATGGGGGCTGTGCGGTATACCATGGTGCTGTGCCGTATACCATGTGGGGCTGTGTTGTATACCATGGTGCTGTGCTAATACCATGTGGGGCTGTTATATACTATGTGGGGCTGTGTTATATACTATGTAGGCTGTGCTATATACTATGTGGCTGTGTTATATACCATGAGGGATACATATTACATTATATTCTATGGGGGAGGCTGTGTTATATAATATGGGGGGCTACATTATATTCTATGGGGAGGTGGGCTGTAATATATTCTATTCGGGGCTACATAATATTCCATGGGGGGCTGTATTATATTATATTCTATGGGGTGATCGCATCGTACTCTGAGGGGGCTACATTATACTATATGAGAAGGCTACATTGTATTCTATGGGGGGCTGCATTATATTATATGGGGGCTAGATTATATTGTATGGGGGTTTTATTATACTTTATGAGGGGGCTACATTATATTCTATTGGGGCTGCATTATACTATATGAGGAGGGCTACATTGTATTCTATGGAGGGGCTGCATTATACTATATAAGGGGCTGCCATATATTCTATGGAGGAGCTGCATTATACTATATGAAAGGGGCTGTATTATATTCTATAGGGGGGTTACATTATATTCTGTGGGGTGGCTGCATTATGCTCTAAGGGGTGGCTGCATTATACTATGAGGGGGGCTGCATTATATTCTATGGGGGTTACATTATATCGTATGGCGGGGCTACATTATACTCTGGGGTGTCTGCATTATGCTCTATGGGGTGGCTGCATTATACCATATGCGGGCTGCATTATACTGTATCGAGGACTATGGGGAATACATTATACTATATGAAGAAATATGGGGTGCATTATACTATGGGAAATGAATTGTACTGCATGGATGACTGGCGGTGTATTGTATTATATGGAGCACTATGAGGAGTGTATTATACTATATGGAGGACTGAGCAGTGTATTTTAATATATGGAGTAGTGTATTATATTATAAGGAGGACTGAGTGTATTTTAATATATGGAGGGCTATGAGGAGTGTATTATACTATATGGAGGACTGAGGAGTGTATTATACTATATGGAGGACTATGGGGCACATTATATTATATGGCGGCCTATGGGGTGTAAACTGTAGATGTGCTGCTGATAACATTATAATGTATGGTGATCTATTAGTGATTGTTCTGTCCCCATCATTCTTTCTCAGACGGTGGAAAGAGGCCGGGAAACAAGTGTTGAACGACTTCAATATTGTCGATAACACTCATTTAGCGGCCTGAACTCAGCACATGTAAATACAATCGAAATGCTTCTGTGTGATGTTCAATATGTTAGCATTTGGGGCCCCATTTTAAACTTTGCCTGGGGCCCCACTTTGCCTAAAACTGGCCTTGCACATATCCATATGTTTATCCCCACATATGGGGTATTGCATTTTCAGGAGGAATTGCACAACTAATTTTGGGTTCCATTTTGTCCTTTTACCCCTGTGAAATTAAAAATTTGGGGCTAAAATAACATTTTTTCTAGGAAAAATTTGACTTTTTTTATTTTCACGGCTCTACGTTCTAAATTTTTGTGAAGCACTTGGGGGTTCAAGGTGCGCACCACCAATCTAGATACATTCCTTGAGTTGTCTAGTTTCCAAAATGGAGAGAAAACAGCTCACCACATTGTCAGGATGCCAGCGAGACAAACGTAGTAAAGTCCAAGAAAACCTTTATTAGTCAAAAATTAAAAATAACATGTTATGATGGTAGAACTACCAGCGGCACACTAACCAACGCGTTTTAACTTAAGAAGCCTTAATCATGGTTATAAAGGTATGATCAGTGGTATATATATATATATATATATATATATATACATACACATAGAAACATATCACATGGTATGTCAGCAACCAATGAGTACAAATCTTTTTGTGCACCACATTTTAAATAAGAAATCAACAAACTGGAGCAAGTTCAGAGAAGAGCGACCAGAATGGTGACCGGTCTGCAAACCATGTCCTATGAGGAACGGTTATAGGATTTGATAATGTTTAGCTTGCAAAAGAGCTGTCTACAAATATCTCAAGGACTGTCACATTGTAGAAGGATCATCTTTATTTTCATTTGCACAAGGAAAGACTAGAATCAATGGGATGAAACTGAGTGGGAGGAGACAGATTACTTATTAGAATTTTTTTTTTTTACAGTTAGGGTGATCAATAAGTGGAACAGGCTGCCACGAGAGGTGTTGAGTTCTCCTTCAATACAGTCATGGCCAAAAGTTTTGAGAATGACACAAATATTAATTTTTACAAAGTCTACTGCTTCACTTTTTCTAATGGCAATTTGCATATACTCCAGAATGTTATAAAGAGTGATCAGCTTAACAGCAATTACTTGCAAAGTCAATATTTGGCTAGAAAATGTACTTTATCCCCCAAAACACATTTCAACATCATTGCAGCCCTGCCTTAAAAGGACCAGCTAACCTCTTTTCAGTGATTGCTCCATTAACACAGGGGTGGGTGTTGATGAGGACATGGCTGGAGATCAATCTGTCATGATTAAGTAAGAATGACACCACTGGACACTTTAAAAGGAGGCTGGTGCTTGGCATCATTGTTTCTCTTCTGTTAACCATGGTTATCTCTAAAGAAACACGTGCAGTCATCATTGCAATGCACAAAAATGGCCTAACAGGGAAGAGTATTGCAGCTAGAAAGATTGCACCTCAGTCAACAATCTATCGCATCATCAAGAACTTAAAGGAGAGAGGTTCCATTGTTGCCAAAAAGGCTCCAGGGCGCCCAAGAAAGACCAGCAAGCGCCAGGACCGTCTCTTAAAAGTGTTTCAGCTGCGGGATCGGACTACCAGCAGTGCAGAGCTTGCTCAGGAATGGCAGCAGGCAGGTGTGAGTGCATCTGCACGCACTGTGAGGCGGAGACTCTTGGAGCAAGGCCTGGTCTCAAGGAGGGCAGCAAAGAAGCCACTTCTCTCCAGAAAAAACATCATGGACAGACTGATATTCTGCAAAAGGTACAGGCAGTGGACTGCTGAGGACTGGGGTAAAGTTATTTTCTCTGATGAATCCCCTTTTTGATTGTTTGGGACATCAGGAAAACGCCTCATTCGGAGAAGACAAGGTGAGCGCTACCACCAGTCTTGTCTCATGCCAACTGTTAAGCATCCTGAAACCATTCATGTGTGGGGTTGCTTCTCAGCCAAGGGAATCGGCTCTCTCACAGTCTTTCCTAAAAACACAGCCATGAATAAAGAATGGTACCAGAATGTCCTCCAAGAGCAACTTCTCCCAACCCTCCAAGAGCAGTTTGGCGATCAACAACGCCTTTTCCAGCATGATGGAGCACCTTGCCATAAAGCAAAGGTGATAACTAAATGGCTCAGGGAACAAAACATAGAGATTTTGGGTCCATGGCCTGGAAACTCCCCAGATCTTAATCCCATTGAGAACTTGTGGTCAATCATCAAGAGACGGGTGGACAAACAAAAACCTAAAAATTCTGACAAAATGAAAGCATTGATTGTGCAAGAATGGACTGCTATCAGTCAGGATTTGGTCCAGAAGTTGATTGAGAGCATGCCAGGGAGAATTGCAGAGGTCCTGAAGAAGAAGGGTCAACACTGCAAATATTGACTTGCTGCACTAACTCATTCTAACTGTCAATATAAGCTTTTGTTACTCATATGTTTGCAAATATATATTTCTGTCTGTGATAAAAACATCTGTCAAACACACATAAAAACCAGAGGCCAGCAGATCATGTGAAAATATAATATTTGTGTCATTCTCAAAACTTTTGGCCATGACTGTAGAAGTCTTCAAACTGAGGCTGGACAGACATCTGTCTGGGATGATTTAGTGAATCCTGCTTTGAGCAGGGGGTTGGACAAGATGGCCCAGGAAGTCCCTTCCAACTCTTCCATTCTATGATTCTTTTAAAAAGACACACAGTAGATAGCATTCAATGGTTACACATAATAGAGAACATTATGCATTTGATGATAATGACATGATGTGAAATCCTGTATAGAAACAAAGTAACAAATGTTTGACGTGAAACACCTAGACCATGTATAATAAAAAGGGAATTAGACCTACCAGTAATTCTTTTTCCATGTAGTCCCTCAGGACAGCACTATGGAGGTAGTCCTTCCTTAACCTATAGCAGGACAGGATCACAGAGAGAGTAAAAGGCCCCTCCCACCTCCACCCTCCAGTGTTTTTTCAATGTACCACAGAAGGATGGAAGGAAATGGTCTAAACGCGCCGTAACAAACACGTATGTAAAACCCTTTAGCGGCTCTATCTCAATCTCGAGCCATGGCAACGTGACGGACGAACGATCTGCCGGAAGATCGATCCCATGCAAGGCTAAAGACAAACATAAGGGAGGGAAATAAGGGTGCTGTCCTGAGGGACTACCTGGAAACAGAATTACCGGTAGGTCTAATTCCCTTTTTCCATTACGTTCCTCCGGACAGCACCATGGAGAATACCAAAGTAAAGGTCGCAGGGTGGGTACAGAAGTCCAAGGACCAAAGTCCCAGGCAAGAACCAAGATAGATATCTAAAGAAATCGGCAAAGATAATCACCATAGTGAGTGTCTGATTTCTAATATATAATTACCTTGTAATGTCTTCACATCCTGTTCCGTCCAGATGTCTCTGGATCCCAGAATTCCAAGCGGAGGAAGTTCACCGACCACCATATTGGGATTCCCAAGTGATGTGTGTCTCAATATGGAAACTGAGGTACCACCAGCGGAACACCATCGCACCACACACACACTGTATATGCCGTACCCACCACACATACTGCATACGCCGTACGCACCACACACACACACACACACACACACACACACACACACTGTAAACGCCGTCCACACCAAACTGTCTGTGTCTGACCATGTACAGAACATACCACATCTCCTGGGCAGGGGAGGAAGCAAAAGACAATACTGACATTTCAGCATGGGATCACAGAGGATTTATTTTGTGAGGTAAAATATTTCACTGACTGTTTTTAAACAATATTTTACCTCATAAAATGTATCCTCTGCTATCTCCTGCTGTGCATAGGGGGGAGACAGCTCAAACAGAACAGCACATGAGGGAAGAACATAGCACAGGAAGGAGAGAGACAGCAGACAAGGGGGATAGCACATGGGGTAGACAGGTCAAAGAAGAGAGCACAGACGGGAGAAGTCAGCACATGGGGAAAGAGAGAGTGGATAGGTGGGTGAGCACATGGGGAGATGTACTCTATAGCGCCACCTATTGGAA
Source organism: Oophaga sylvatica (assembly GCA_033576555.1). NCBI lineage: Eukaryota > Metazoa > Chordata > Amphibia > Anura > Dendrobatidae > Oophaga > Oophaga sylvatica. Next base: position 156,079,468 of record JARQOD010000003.1, read on the forward strand.
GTAGCGATAGGTGGCGCTATAGAGTACAAGTCCTCTTTGTTTGAAGAGGCAATTTGCATATTAAAATTTCCCAGAGGAGCATTGCACGGCGAATAAGCCTCCTTACCTCGACACGCCAGAGCTGGTATGTCACTCTCCACAAGGAGAAACCTTACCCCCAGACCACATGGGGGGAAAGATTCTCAACACTTCAAAGCCTTCCCCCATCGTGACATTACTGCCCTCCTGATGTGATAGCATCGGGCCTCCATCTAGTGTATCTATAACTGCCAATTTCAGTATGAATGTGGCAAACAAGGTATGTAGCAGAAATGGAGAGTGAAACACATCCGCTGTACCCCAACACCAATAATGAACCGCAGTGAATTAGTTATTGTGATAGATACTTTTAAACACCGCAGCCCCAGAGTAGGTTTTAAAAAACCTTATTGCCCAGCAAAAATATGGTGATAGCCACAGCCACCACACAATAAGGACTGTACAGACCAGTAATCGGCTGGATGTGCTTAACAACACAGGACTGTTCCTTCATCGGTCCTCCTGGGCTCATATTAAACCTTGGTTAGAGATCAGCTTAGGCCTCTTTCACACATCCGTTTTTTGCCGTCAGGCACAATCCGTCTAAAATGTGAAAAGATGGATCCGGCTTCTTTTGTGAAAAACTGATGCAACGGATCCGTTTTTTAGCCGGATCCGTTGTGAACTTTTCAACCCGGAAAAGCACTGTACGCATGTCTGGAACAAGGAGAGAGAGATAGAGAGAGAGAGACCTTGGTTTCCAGAATCCGGATCAGTCTTTTCACGGATTGCACAAAAGACTGATCCGGCACCATTGACTTGTATTGTATCAGGTGGCCGGATGCGCCGGTTCAGGAGCTGTCCGGTTTTGTCGCCGGAAACAAAAACGTTGCAGTGACCGTTTTGTCCGGCCGCTGGAAAGGAAATTTATGGCGGATCCGGAAAAAAAGGACGCAACAGAAGGACATACGGCGTGATCCGGCACTAATGAAAGTCAATGACAAAAAAAACGCATCCGGCGGTTTAAAAAACCGGATCCGTTTTTTGCGTCACCCGATCCGCTTTTTAAAAAAAACGGATGTGTTTTGCGTGACGGCAAAAAACGGATGTGTGAAAGAGGCCTTACCATACAAGGAGACCTGCAGGACAGAGACCCTGGACTGCTGGAAGATCAAACCAATAACAGTTAGTACATGGATAATGGCAGAGCATTGGGATGTACGTACATTAGGCTGGTTTCACACTAGCGTTTTTTTGCGCAGCGCATCATGCTCATCCGATCGCATGCATCATGCGCCCCATATTTAACATGGGGGCACATGGTTTAGCGTTTGCATGCGATCATCAGCGTTTTCGTGCGCATGCGTTATTTCGAGGTGAGCGCCTAGGCGCGCACGACGCAACATCTTGCATTTTTTGGTCTGCCCAAAGTCGTTAAAAGCGTGCGTTCGATTTGCGCACGGAATGCGCCAAAACAGCGCATTACAGTCTATGGGATCGCAGGCGTGCGCATGGACATGCGCATTCAAGCGTTTTAGTACGCATGCGTTGTAAAAGATTACACATGTCTAGACACTGGTTTAAACCACCCCCTACACAAAGAAACATTGTTTGGGGGGGTAGTGTATATAAAAGAAGGTGTTGGCACTGGCAGTCCACTACTCTACAGCCTGCTACAGATAGCTAGCCTGATACACAAGGAGCTTTCAACAACTGGGGTAATGTGAGTATGAAAATCTAATGTCTGTCTCTTTTTTTTCTCAATTTATTATGTACTAATGTCTCTTTTTTTTTTATTACAGCATGTCTTCTGGAGAGGAATTTGTGCCGGCCCCTGGTGAATTGGCCCAAGCAGAGAGTGAAGGGAGTACCTTCCTTCCCTACTGATTGGTAAGTATTTGCTGTTGCATGTACACATATGGCAAATTATTTTTTTTTCTTTTTCAGACCTCATCGTCCATGACAGCGGAGGTAGAGCGGAAGCAGCCAGTCCAATTGCAGGTGGGCAGACGGCAGGTAGTATAGACTGACTGATTGTACTTTTTTTTTTTTCCCCTGACTTTTTTCTTGCCCGTTTTTCCTATTCAATCTTGCTGCTATTCTGAATCTTGCTTCTATGCTGTCTTGTTTTCTATCTTTTTCATTTCCAAATCTTTCCAAGATTAATGTTTTTCTTTCTTTTCTAGGCTCCAAACCGGGGTGAGGAACTCGCCTTGGATAATGACACTGTGATACAGTTGGTCCAGGAGCGAGTCCCGTTGTGTGACAGCCGTGATGCAATGCACTGTGACAACGTGGTGATCTGGCGGCTCTGGAATGAGGTGGCCGCAGCGCTGATGGATGGCTGGGACAACGCCTCTTCAAGGGTCCGCAAGGAATTTCGTAAGTATTTCAATGCTGTGTGATGCGGCAGTGACCTTGGCGGGATCACACAACTGTGTGTGATGCTAGTAACTCCTGTGAGTTTTTAGCATCACACATATTTGTGTTATCCCGGCCTACAGTGCATTGTCTAACTTTTTATTTTTTTTTCCACAGTGAACAAAGTCAGAACCTGTTGGCGCTCGATGAAGGACCGCTTCAACAAGGACCTGAGGCAGGTGAACCGGGTTGCCAGTGGTGCTGCGGCAAGAACCTCCACCAAATACCGTTACCATCGGGGGCGTTGGCCTTCCTAAGACCGGTCCTTGCCACCAGATCGTAAATATTTTGTTGTATTGTATTGTGTTGTATTCTGTGTTTTTCTATTCCACAGGAGTTGGCGCTTTGACCATTGTAAATGCATGATATAATGTTTTTCTTTTCACAGCACCTGGAGCAGCACCCTGCAACTTGGTCCTGGAGCAGTCCTTCAGCGAGCTGCCTCGGACCAGTCCCAGCCATCCACCAGCCAAGAAGCAGCTTGTGGGTTGGCAACACAGACAGCTGGAGACCAGGAAGCTGGTCCATCAGGTGTTCCCCTGTCCCAGGTCTCTGCCACTGGTTTTGCGGGCACTTCTAGCCAGCGGCAGAAGGCCTCGGACAGGAATTTCATGCCCGAGTTCATTCACTTGAGCATGGTTTTTCAGAATGGCCTCAAGGCCCTGAGCGACAGACTGGAAAGCGGTTTTACCCTAATGGAAACAGGCTTCCAGGCTGTCGACCGTCGCCTTGACCATCTGGAAGCCGACCTCAACAGACCAGCGCACCATTTCTTTCACCAAATTGAACGAGGCATGGCGGAACACCTTAGTCCTGAGCTCCAGCTGACTGTGATGCAGGCCTGCAACACCACTTACATGCAGGCTATGCAGGAGAGTCAGTACGCGCAGCAGCCAGTGGTGCCTTTTCCAACCATGTCACCACTGACTTGCTTCACCTCACTACCGACTTCTGCTGCATACCACTGCACGGCCACCAGCATTCCAAGCCATGCCGAACACCAGTACATGCAGGGCTGCCACTAGGAATTTCGGGGCCCCATACTGGCAAAATTTTCGGGGCCCCCTTGAGACTCCACTCAGGCTCCACTCTAGCCTCGCCTCCACCCCTCGAACTGTCCACAGTCCCACCGCTGTCTCTTGGAAAAACTCCACTTCTCACACACATTAACAGTTCCCATCACCAGATCACACATATAGACAGCAGCTCTTCTTTTGGCCAAAATATTTTTTTAAGCCGCCACCATAACACGGTAGACTCTTTTGGCCGAGCCCTACTCTACTGTAACCTATTAAATATTTGTTAAAATATCCAATACATGTAGAGAAAATATATTGGCTTATACTTTATAGGTTTATTATGTCATCAGTGCTATGGAAGTTGTTTTGGCAGCAGGGTAGGAAGTTAGATATGTTGGTTGTAATGTATTGATCTGGGTTATGCATGGCCAAGCATTTGTATAGATGAATAACGGGTTCTTGTAACTACTCCTAGATTATCCATAGGCCTCGCAAGAGAAAGAGGACCTGTGAAATTGAAAGCTGTACTAATAACTCAATATGCAAGCTTGTTGGTTTTCTTCCATTACAGATATTACGATAATTGTGTATACATTGCACTGGCTATTTACAAAATGTGTATATCTGTTTGTTGTTGTCTAATAAACGAATAAAAAAAAATCCAATACAATTTAGGTATATTTTTATTTTTCAATTTTTAAAATGACCAATAATATCACATACTAGGAACAAATACCACCAGACCACATATTACCACCACAAAGTGACCAAATAATATCACATACAAGGAACAAATACCGCCACACCATGTCCAGACCACACATTACCACCACAGTGACCGAATAATATCACACACAAGGGACAAATACCGCAACACCATGACCAGACCACATATTACCACCACATAGTGACTGAATACTACAATACTGATCAGTAATAAAAAAACACAATACTATCACCATAAGTGCCATTATACACAGGAGATCTGTACTTAGTATGCAGTGTCTGTGTACAGGTAATACAGTGATCACTGGTGACATTGTACACAGGACCGCTGTATATAGTATACAGTGTATAGTGTCAGTGTACAGGTAACACTGACTCACCAGTGACATCCCTAGGTGAAGTTCTTCATCTTTGCTTTTCATCTTTCATCCAGCACAGACCGCCATCACTTCTTCCAGCCAGGGCTCGTCTCTGCAGGAAATAACACAGTTATCTAGAGCTCTACTTGCATTACATATTTTTTTTCCAACTTCTAAACTACAACAGATGAAGAAAAAAAGGCTACATAGTGTCGCTCTGCACAGTAACAGGACCTCCCCCCATTTAAAACAGTATTCTCAAAAAATAAAATAAATACATCACTACAGTAATAATATCCCTTAATTAGCCCCTATGGTAATAATATCCCCCATCCTGGCCCCGTGTGTCTCATTCCTGGCTTCAGCCATATGTTCTCCCATCCCGCCCTCATGAGTATCCATTCTGCCCCATATGATCTCCCCATCCTGCCCCATGATCCTGCCCCATCTGTCTCCAACCCTGCCCCATCTGTCTCCAACCCTGCCCATCTGTCTTCAACCCTGCCCCATCTGTCTCCAACCCTGCCCCATGTCTCCAATCCTGCCCCATCTGTCTCCAACCCTGCCCCCATGTCTCCAATCCTGCCCCATCTGTCTCCAACCCCGCTCCATCTGTCTCCAACCCTGCCCATGTCTCCAATCCTGCCCCCAGTGTCTCCAATCCTGCCCCCAGTGTCTCCAATCCTGCCCCCAGTGTCTCCAATCCTGCCCCCCGTGTCTCCAATCCTGCCCCCCGTGTCTCCAATCCTGCCGCCGTGTCTCCAATCCTGCCCCGTGTCTCTAATCCTGCCTCCTGTGTCTCTAATCCTGCCCCGTGTCTCCATTCCTGCCCCCTGTGTCTCCAATCCTGCCCCCTGTGTCTCCAGTCCTGCCCCGTGTCTCCAATCATGCCCCATGTCTTTCATCCTCCGACGTGTCTCCAGTCCTGCCCCCAGTGTCTCCATTCTGCCCCGTGTCTCCAATCATGCCCCATGTCTTTCATCCTCCGACGTGTCTCCAATCCTGCCCCCAGTGTCTCCAATCCTGCCCCCAGTGTCTCCAATCCTGCCCCCAGTGTCTCCAATCCTGCCCCCAGTGTCTCCAATCCTGCCCCCAGTGCCTCCAATCCTGCCCCCCAGTGCCTCCAATCATGCCCCCAGTGTCTCCAATCCTGCCCCCCCAGTGCCTCCAATCCTGCCCCCAGTGTCTCCAATCCTGCCCCCAGTGTCTCCAATCCTGCCCCCAGTGCCTCCAATCCAGTCCCCAGTGTCTCCAATCCTGCCCCCCAGTGTCTTTAATCCTGCCCCCCGTGTCTCCAATCCTGCCCCCAGAGTCTCCAATAATGCCTCCATGACTTTCATTCTGGCCCCATGTCTTTCATTCTGCCCCATGTCTGTATGTCCAATCCTGCCCCGTCTCCATTCTGCCCAGTCTCCATTCTGCCCAGTCTCCATCCTGCCTCCAGTGTCTCAAATCCTGCCTGTCTCCATTCTGCCCCAGTGTCTCCAATCCTGCCCCCAGTGTCTCCAATCCTGCCCCCAGTGTCTCCAATCCTGCCCCCAGTGTCTCCAATCCTGGCCCACGCCGTCTCCATCTCTCTCTGCCCCAGTTGCCTCCAATCCTGCCCCGTCTCCATTCTGCCCCGTGTCTCCAATCCTGCCCTCTGTGTCTCCAATCCTGCCCTCTGTTTCTCCAATAATGTCCCCTGTCTCTCCATTCTGCCCCGTGTCTCCAATCCTGCCCCTTCTCCATCCTGCCCCCAGTGTCTCCAATCCTGCCCGTCTCCATTCTGCCCCGTCTCCAATCCTGCCCCGTGTCTCCAATCCTGCCCTCTGTGTCTCCAATAATGCCCCCTGGCGCTCCTTTCTGCCCCGTGTCTCCAATCCTGCCCCGTCTCCATCCTGCCCCCAGTGTCTCCATCCTGCCCCAGTGTCTCCAATCCTGCCCGTCTCCATCCTGCCCCGTCTCCATCCTGATTCCTGCCCCGTCTCCATCCTGCCGGGCCCCTGGCTTGCCACTTGCAATGTTAATTTAAAAAAAAAAAAAACCTTTCTCCTTACCTTGCCGTCCTTCAGTGGCGAGCGATCCATACTCCAGAGAAAGCGCGCACTTGCCGGCAACTGACAACGAAGTCAGGTGCCGGCGACGTGCGTGCTGACGTCAGCTGCCAGCCTCCGATTGGCTGGCAGCGTTAACTATTACCGTGCAGTTACTTGATCTGCAGAATCCTGCCGCTGGGGGCGGGGCAGTGGGGCCCGATGGGTAGAGGTGACGGGCCCGATGCGGGCCCCCTCTGCTGATCGGGCCCCATATGCCAGTCAGGGCTGTAATGCCCTGATGGCGGCCCTGAGTACATGACAGCAAGTCCCAGTGCAGCTGGACACTCCACCGCCACCACCATGCCAAGCGCTGCTCCTGCTTGGACATCCTCCACCCCTGCTTGGACCTCAACTACCTCCACCCCTTCTTGGACCTCCACCACCTCCACCTTGTTGTAGGACAGCCACCACCACTGAACAGCAGCTGGGGACTCACACTCATTATTCGGGACCACGGACCCTGGCAGGACCTCCATCACCAACAGCATGCAACAGCATCTTCTGGATCCTGCCAGGAGGTCCCCCAGCTCCAGGAAGTCCCCAGGCTCAAGGAGGTCCAAGAAGGACAGCACAAAGACTGGCCGCAGAATGCACAAAAAATTAAAAACTTTTGTTCTCCCTTCCCCCTCATCTCCCACTGTGTCTGACCCGCTCCCTTCACCCACAATTTTCGTTGCCCCTTCCCCTCGAACCCCTTTGTCGCCTTCCTTAAGCCATTCTTCGTCTCTCCACACCCCCAAGTTCCCACCATCTTCCCCCAAACGTCGCTCCCGGTAATTTTTTGTTTTGTTTTATTTGCTCCCTAACTGTTTGGTTGAATTGTGTCTTTCGCCGCGTACACACACTGCGCCGTACACTTTGTGATTTTGCCACCACATAGCTCCAGTACTGACACATGCTTCTTGTGTCAGCCCTGGAGCTATGTGTTGTCGAAAACACAAATATATGACTTGTATTTTCACCACCAGTCTCTTCAGTCTGCAAATATTGGTCAGACTGAATAGAGGATGGTGGGGAGTGCAAGGCATATCTATTCTCACCTTGCCAGGTATCATAAAGAGTGAATTGAGGATGGTGTGTTTTGGCAATCATCATTTCACTCTTTGTGACTCAAGGCCAGGGGATTCTAGATATACTTTGGAAGTAACCACATCATTTATTCAGTCTGTGGCAAATAGACTGAAGAGATGATGGAGAAAATACACATCATATCTACAATACCCTGGCCTGGTATCATAACTATTTAGCACTCCTGGCCAGGTGACTATACCTATGAGTTGTCATCTGCAGCGTTGCTTCAGTCTGCATTATCTATTGCACGCAGACTGGAGAGATGCTGGAGGTTAACTCATGTGTAATTCACCTGCCCATGTGTCATAAATTTATGAAATCAGGATGTGTTTTTTTGGCATCCTCACTTCAGCATGACGTCAGGAGATTCTACAACTAATATTTATAGGCCGGCGTCACACTAGCGAGTTTGATGCGAGTTAGTCGCACGACTTACCCGCATCAACACCCGGAACGGCCGCCCGCTCTCGGACCAGAGTGCGCGGCTGCATGTATTTCTATGCTGCCGCGCCCTCTGGTCCGAGAGCGGGCGGCCGTGCCGGGTGTTAATGCGAGTAAGTTGTGCGACTAACTCGCATCAAACTCGCTAGTGTGACGCCGGCCATACTGATAGGGTCAGGTGTCATAAATAGTGAAGGATGCTAGTGCATCCCAAAATCACTATTTGTAACATCAGGCCAGGTGATAAATATTAGTTATATCTCCACCGTCGCTGCAATCTGCTTGAACACAGACTGGAGAGATGATGAAGGTCATACAACTTTTCTCTGTAGACTCACCTGGTAAGGAGTCGTAGTAAAGTCAGGATGCACAAAACACAGCATCCTGACTTCACTGGGACTCCTGGGCAGGTGCTTATTGTATTGTATAAAGACAGAGTGCACTCGGTACAGGTATCAAAACTGTTTTTTTTTTTACATACACACAATAAATTTTTTTTACACCATTTGATCTTGCCATGCCACACGTCCCACATCAGATATAAAGTATGCAGCAAATTGTTCCCTCATTTGGCCAACTTCAACTGCTGACCTGAGAGGGTGCTGAGTGAAATCAGGCCATGGGTTGGCAGCTGGTTCATCTAGTTCAAAGTTAGGGTGCTCTTTAGCCATAACAAAATTGTGAAGAACCACACACGCTTTCACCACCTCATCCACTGTTTCCAGTTTAAGATTAATGGCTGTGCCGAGAATGCGCCATCTGGACACAAGAATCCCAAAGGCACACTCTACAGTTCTTCGTGCTCTTGTGAGTCTGTAATTAAAGATTTTTCTTGTGTGGTCCAAGTCCCGGCTGGAGTAGGGTTTCGGCAGGTTTGGGCACATTTGAAAGGCCTCATCCCCAACCATTACAAATGGCAGTGGCGGACCTTCGGTGTGGGGAAGAGGCCGTGGCTGGCGGAAATTAAAATGGTTGCCATACAACCTACGGCCCATGTCAAAGTTCTTAAAAGTCTGTGAGTCACTGCCCCGGCTAAATGCTCCAATTTCCACCGCAACAAAACGACAGTCTGCATTCGCAATGGCCATGAGTACTGTAGAAAAGTACTTTTTATAGTTATAGTACGTCGATCCAGTTCTTGAGGGTTTGGTTATCCTTATGTGTTTCCCATCCACCTCTCCCAAAAAGTTGGGGAAATTGCAGACTGTCAAGCTATTTCAATCCACTTTTCTGAGGTGGGCAGGGGCATAAATTCAGGACAGAGAACGTCCCACAAAGCCCGGCAGGTGTCCGCAACTATTCCCGACAAGGTGGAGATTCCAAGCCGGTACTGGAAGTGGAGTGATGATAGTGTCTCTCCAGAAGCCAGGAATCTGCAAAACAGAGAAAGAAAAATTTTAATATTTTTGTCTAGGCTTTAGCAAAACACTGACATGAAAAAAATTTCTGTACATGGCATAACAATAATTCTGCAGGCTTTTAGTAAATGGCAGAACAAAAACAATTATTATCATTTGGTTTTTAAATATTACATACCGTAATGTGACCAGGAGCCGTTCCTCAGGAGGAATCGCACGACGGAGCTGTGTGTCCTGTCTCTGGATGGCTCCTTCAACACGACCAAGAAAATACATGAAGCTTTCTTGGGACATCTGGGTATAGTCATTAAATTTCAACGGGTTTGCCTGGAGCTCGCTGAAGAGGGTGTGGTACGCTCCATGGCTCTCCCGGAGTTCAATAATCGGATGTATCCACAAACGCTGCCGTATTCGCTGTCTCTCTCTCTGCCTTTGTTGCTGGCCAACAAATGCAAAAGCCAGAGCCAGCGCGATGGCCAGATCCAAGTTGAAGCGAAAACTCTCCCAACGCAGATCCATTGTGACACAGGAAACAGCAGCAAAATCTGAAGAATTCAGCTGTAACAGGGTATATATATATAGAAGTCCCATGACACTCGCCCACTGTTGTCCCATTGGTGGAGTCTTTTTCAAGGATTTTCCTCCTGTGAAATGTGACACTTTAGAGAACGCATGCGCCTGAAAAACGAAACCGCTGCGTTTTTTTTGTTGTTATGCGTACATTGATGCATTAAAAAAAAACATGCGCTTCCATGCGTTTTTGCATGCGTATTTAATTGCGCACGATGTGCAACGCACAAAGGCGCTAATGTGAAACTAGCCTTACTCATCCAGGAGATCATGTCTATTCTGAATCCTTAGATGTCTAAACCCCAAGTAAGGGTTGGATATTATTGAAACTAAGGAAATACTCCATCTGGCAGGTAATACCTCCTGCCATTACCAACTTCGGGCTTCTCATAAGAAGCGCTGAAATGGAAATGTGGATAATCACTCCTGTTTTACTGATGTTAGACACAGGGAGTCTGGACTCTGGAATTGATGAAAGTAAGTGGTGGTGGGGGGGGGTTGCTGGTAAAAACCCTCTGACTCGAGAGATTATTTGAAACTGCCTCTATACGAGTCATTAGTCCAGACATTACTGTATATGTACGTCAACTTATTTATTTATATCCTAAAAGGCAATCTTCTCATATTTATACACCCAGACTGCCATGGTGGGAGCAACCATACTCTATAGCTAGAGAAAAGTAGGTTTCTTCCCATCACAGAGGGAGCTTATCTACTGGGAGGCAGTGGGACTATGGGTTCTCAAATGTAAGAGTCTTGGATATGGTTTCTATTATCTTAGGGGCCCCGACTGCTGTAAGAGCAGGTGTATGGGATCCTCTGTCACCTGACGCAGTGCTGCTGATTCGCCACCAGGTACAAGGTACCCTGGTAAACATAATACAACAGACTTATGGGACAAGAATCTGTCTACCGGATGTTGATCAAGGCATCTCGTCTGATTGGCGTATTTGGAGTCGGGAAGGATTCTTTCCTTCCACCTTGTGGGATTTCCTTCTCCTAGGACAGTAGTATGTCCTTTTATAGGATGAATCAAAAATATGTATGTCACCCTTTAAAGCTAATTATGAAAGAGACTTGCCTTTAGCACTCAAGGTAGTAGCTCACTTGAGAGTTCTATTCCAAAAGGAAGAAATGCTACTTTACTAGGCCAATTCAAGAATAGCTGTTCGTTTGGCTAAGGCCTGTTGTAAAGAATAAAGCAACAGAAGTTGGATCTGGGTCCAAAACACGAAGACTCTATAACCAGATTTGGGGACCGAGACAAAAATGTGAAGTGGTATGCCGATGATACAAGATGCGGCCACGCATTAAGGCACAAGTCAGCAGGTCTAAGCCAGAGGCAAAAAGGCACAAAGCCAGAGGTACTATGAAGCACAGAAGTACTATGAAGCACAGAGGCACTGTGACACACTAGTGATATACCATGAGGCACAAAGGCACTGAAGCACTATGCTGCACAGAAGCACTGTGATGCAATATGATGCATAATTTAGATTGTGAGCCCCATCGGGACAGCGATGAGAATGTGTGCAAACTGTAAAGCGCTGCAGAATATATTAGCGCTATATAAAAGTAAAGATTATTATTATTTATTATAGAGGCGCCATGAAGCACTATAATGCAATATGAAGCAAAAAAGCACAAAGAAGCACTATGATGCAATATGATTCACAAAGGCACTATGATGCAATATGATGCATAGAGGCACTATGATTCAATATGACGCACAAAGGCACTATGAAGTGCTATGATGCACAAAAGGCACTATGAAGCACTATGATTCTGCAGCCTTGCAGCGCTGGAGTCCTGGGTTCAAATCCCACCAAGGACAACATCTGCAAAGAATTTGTATGTTCTCCCCGTGTTTGCGTGGGTTTCCTCCGGGATCTCCGGTTTCCTCCCACACTCCAATGACATACTGATAGGGAATCTAGATTGTGAGCCTCATCGGGGACAGCGACGATAATGTGTGCAAACTGTAAAGCACTGCAGAATATGTTATCGCTATATAAAAATAAAGATTATCATTATTATTATGATGCAATATGATGCATTGAGGCACTATGAGGCAATATAATGCACAAAGGCACTATGATGCAATATGATGCACAAAGGCACTATGATGCAATATGATGCACAAAGGCACTATGATGCAATATAGTGCACAAAGGCACTATGATGCAAAATAATGCACAAAGGCACTATGATGCAAAATAATGCACAGAGGCACTATGATGCAATATGATGTACAGAGGCATTCAAGATGATGCATAGAGGCACTATGATGCCCTATGATGCACAGAGGCACTATGATGCAATATGATGTACAGAGCGACAGACAGAGTAACGGCCATCCTTAAAGGTGCCAAAACAAGAGACTGGACCTACAGTTACATGCAAGAGAGCAATCTCTCAGAGTTTCGGATAAACACCCAGTCTGAATAGTACATCTCAATTGTCAGACTGACCCCACCTGAAGGAGCCAATTAATGAGCTGCAGCTGGAGGGCAGTTTTCATGGAGAAGATGTGCTGCATTAACATCTTGTATCCTTCTATGGGTGGAGTAGTTAAGTTGCAAAGAAAAGTGAAACACTTGTTTATTGAACCAAAAAATGGAAAACATGCTTCAGAAAAGTCACTCTGAAGCCCAATCATAAGGCTTTGTGCAGACAAGACATGCAACTAACTGAAGTCAAATCATAAGATGTAGCCTGGACATATGGCCTTATCATAGCCTAGAGGTCCAAGGCCTGGCTGCGTATATGTGAAAACACACCTCAGCACATGAGGCTCTAGGCCCAGCTTCGGCACAAAGGCCTAGGCCATCAACACAACATTCAATCATGCACTCACCTGTGCTGGCTCCATACCTGCTAGAAAACGGGGAGCTGGTAACGCCGAGAGTCCAGCATGGAGGTAAGCGACGTCCTGTTAGGAATGCTGCATTACTGCCAATGATTTCCTCTCCTGTGCCCCACGAGATCCAGGAAACCAGCCTGTTGCCTGTCTCGTTCTGCACTTCCGCGTTCTACCGTGGAACGCACGCTGGCCTTTTACCTCTGGCGCCCGCTCTGATGTCACCGGAAGAGTGTCGGCTTTCTCCCCCGCGCAACTTCCAGTATTAGTGCTGGTATGCCGGCTAACGTCAGAGCCGAGAGCCTCCAATGCGGGAGGAAGCGGCTCTACCCAGGAGCCTCGTCCACTCACTGGTCTCTGTCCCCTTGGAACTGTATACTTGTGCTGGTATATCACATAAAATACGTTTAAATTTGTAGATGTAACATGAAAAAATGTGGAAAAGTTCAAGGCTTATGAATAATTTTTCAAGACTCTGTATATAAAGTGCTCACTGATGCCAGAATGGTCCTGTGAAAGGAGCCACTGCTGTAACAAGTCAACTGTGAGTGGTTGTCATTCAACATTACTGTTTTCACCGATTTGTCACAAACACCACTCATGACGACTGTGCCTTGGAAGCTACTGTAAAGGGGGACTCCGCTTCCCACACTCACTTATCCACTCACCTATTGCAATAGGCTGACAATGAGCTAGGCGCACCCCACAGCCACTTTTCACACCAGCACACTTTTCGCTGCCACTACTCGCCGCTTTGACGGGCCAGCGAGATCATAGAATGGTAGAGTTGGAAGGGACCTCCTGGGTCATCTGGTCCAACCCCCTGCTCAAAGCAGGATTCTCTAAATCATCCCAGACAGATGTCTATCCAGCCTCTGTTTGAAGACTTCTATTGAAGGAGAACTCACCACCTCTTGTGGCAGCCTGTTCCACTCATTGATCACCCTAACTGTCAAAAAGTTTTTTCTAATATCTAATCTGTGTCTCCTCCCATTCAGTTTCATCCCATTGCTTCTAGTCTTTCCTTGCGCAAATGAGAATAAAGATGATCCTTCTACAATGTGACAGCCCTTGAGATATTTGTAGACAGCTATTAAGTCTCCTCTCAGTCTTCTTTTTTGCAAGCTAAACATTCCCAAATCCTGCAACCGTTCCTCATAGGACATGGTTTGCAGACCGGTCACCATTCTGGTGGCTCTTCTCTGAACTTGCTCCAGTTTGTTGATGTCTTTATTAAAATGTGGTGCCCAAAACTGGACACAGTATTCCAGATGAGGTCTGACCAAAGAGGAGTAGAGGGCAATAATGACCTCACGTGATCTAGACTGTATGCTTCTGTTGATACATCCTAGAATTGCATTTGCCTTTTTTGCTGCTGCATCACACTGTTGACTCATGTTAAGTCTGTGATCAATTAGTATACCCAAGTCTTTTTCACATGTGCTGTTACTTAGCCCTATTCCTCCCATTTTGTATATGCTTTTTTCATTTTTATTGCCCAGATGTAGTACTTTGCATTTTTCCCTGTTAAAATCCATTCTGTTAGTTGCTGCCCACTGCTCGTTTATGTATATCTTTTTGAATCCTCTCTCTCTTCTCTAGTATTAGCTACCCCTCCTAGCTTTGTGTCATCAGCAAATTTGATCAGTTTACCCTCAATTCCTTCATCTAAATCATTGATAAAGATGTTGAACAATACAGGGCCCAAAACAGAGCCTTGTGGTACCCCACTTGAGACATTCTTCCAACTGGATGTGCAGCCATTTACAACCACTCTTTGGGTCCGATCACTAAGCCAGTTATGAATCCACCTAACAGTTGCCTTGTCCATTCCATACTTAGTCATTTTTTCAATAAGGATTGTGTGAGATACTTTGTCAAATGCTTTGCTGAAGTCAAGATATACGATATCTACAGCATTTCCCTGATCCACCCAGTCAGTGATTCTGTCATAGAAGGAAATTAAGTTAGTCTGACATGACTTATTAGTTACAAACCCATGCTGACTCTGTTTAATCACTTCATTCTTATCCAGGTACTTGCATACATGTTCTTTAATAATTTGTTCAAAGATCTTTCCTGGTATAGAAGTCAGACTCACCGGCCTGTAGTTCCCTGGGTACACCTTCTTCCCCTTTTTGAAGATAGGAACAACATTTGCTCTTCTCCAGTCTTCTGGGACTTCTCCTGTTCTCCAAGAATTTTCAAAGATTATGGACAGTGGTTCAAGAATTTCTTCTGCTATCTCCTTCAGTACCCTGGGGTGTAATTCATCTGGACCTGGAGACTTGAATTCATTTAGGTTAGCTAAGTGTTTCCTCACTGTCTTTCTGTCTACACTGGGTCAAACACTAGCACACATGACTCCAAGCTTTCCGGAGCACCTGAGAGATACTCTTCTTGCACTCTGGCATACACAGGGTAACACAACCCAGATATTCTCAACATCTTCAGGGTTTATGGGCATGTTTAGAGCAGCAAAGAAAAAAACTAAATTTTAGATTTAAAGAAACACTCCCATTAAACTTTTAACATATTGCAACCATTATACTATATAGCACTGTGTATTTTAAATTGCTCATTTTGCCTTTCTACCCAGTCAATACACAAGTACAGCAGTTTTGGTTTTTGTACCTCTTCTAAAAGATACAATAGTATGCAATCAAAACATTGTACAGTGGATTGTACAGTGGGGATAATAAGTGTTTGATACACTGATACTGAGACAGAATCTAAAAATTAAAAAAAAACAGAAAATCACTTTGTACATATTGTTACCCCTTTATAAATTACTTGTGAGGCCATTTATAGAATATGGGATCCAGTTTTGGGTTCCACATTTTAAAAAGGATATTCAGAAGTTAGAGTCAGTTCAAAGGCAGGCAAACAGATTATTACATGGAAGGCCTTTCATATTAGAGGTTTAAAAAGTGGGGCTTGTTTAGCTTAGAAAAAAGACTCCTCAGAGGGGATCTCATTTACATATATAAATATATGTGTGGCCAGTACAAAGGCACATCACTTATTCCTTCCAAAGACCATACTTAAGGTACTGTCACACTAGGCGAGATCGCTAGCGATATCGCTTAAGCGACAACGATTTTATGACGCAGCAGCGACATCGTCAGCGATGTCGCTGTGTGTGACATGTAGCAGCGATGTGGCCCCTGCTGCGATGTCGCTGATCGTGCATGAACGTTCTGGACTGTTTTTTGATCATTGGCGTCCCGCTGGTGAGCCTGAATCGCTGAGTTTGACACCCTTTATGAACGACGAGCGACCTCGTTGGCGACTCATATGTCAGCGGCGCAGGCGGGACTAGGTTTTCTTTAGTAACGTTCCTCAGCTCCGATTGGTGGCCACAACATCACCTCAGCAATAAATGAAAACGGTTATTAATGGAGCACACTCGGACTGGGTCACGGTTAGCAGTGGGGTACCACAGGGGTCAGTATTGGGGCCGCTTCTCTTTAACATATTTATTAATGACCTTGTAGAGGGCATACAGAGTAGTATTTCAATATTTGCAGATGACACTAAACTCTGCAGGGTAATAAATACAGAGTAGGACAATTTTATATTACAGGAGGATTTATGTAAACTAGAAGCTTGGGCTGATAAATGGCAAATGAGCTTTAATGGGGATAAATGTAAGGTCATGCACTTGGGTAGAACAAACAAGATGTATAATTATGTGCTTAATTGTAAAACACTGGGCAAAACTGTCACTGAAAAAGACCTGGGTGTATGGGTGGACGACAAACTTACATTTAGTGGCCAATGTCAGGCAGCTGCTGCAAAGGCAAATAAAATAATGGGATGCATTAAAAGAGGCATAGTTGCTCATGAGGAGAACATAATTTTACCTCTATACAAGTCACTGGTGCGACCACACTTAGAATACTGTGTGCAGTTCTGGTCTCCGGTGTATAAGAAAGACATAGCTGAACTGGAGCGGGTGCAGAGAAGAGCGACCAAGGTTATTAGAGAACTGGGGGGTCTGCAATACCAAGACAGGTTATTACACTTGGGGTTATTTAGTTTGGAAAAACGAAGGCTTAGGGGTGATCTTATTACAATGTATAAATATATGAGGGGACAGTACTGTCGGGGTCGTATCGACAATTCCACTCGTCCTCCAGTCACTCCGAATTCAGTCTATGAGCATGGGTCAACCATTCAAAGAATGAGTCAGACAACAGGCTGGTTCAAACTTAGAGCATGCTCAGAAGGCTACTAACAGGCAGCAATCTCAGCAGCGTTCTACCTTTATTTCCGCGTACACAAGATTAAATACACTACACAAAAGGGTGGAGCGAGGGGCAAGCGAAGGAGAAGTAAGCCATATATATCTAGTATCCGGTTAGGTCTGATTGGTCCGGGTGCGTTTCTCGGAATCAGGCGTTGGCCGGTACTGGCGCCATCTTATAATAAGTTTCGATCTGAGTAATACTTGACAAGGAAAAACTTATTGTTTCAACAGACAAAATGGTAGCAAGACACACAAGCATATAAAAGTATAAAAATATATATATATATATATATTGTCCCTGACAATCCCCCCTAAACACTAAGTTTTTCCCTTGACTGCCTTTGAGACTGTCCATGCGTGGGGAGAGGGGAGTTGGATTTCTTCGCCAGGGTATCTCAGGAACTGTCCCCTTGTGGGACGCCCCAGACAACTGGGCCCTACTCTGATAATCACATGGAGTTCTCCCATCTGTCCCTAAACTAAATCTCTCAGTTGGACTCTATCACAGGGGTTTTGTCAGGCTTATCCAAGGGAGTATATTTTTCCATGTCCTCCTTGCTTGCATCATCATACAACAGGGATGTATTTTCCTGTTGAAAAAAGGTACCAGATACAGGGGCGGCGCTAGTTACCGCTTTCCTGTATAGAGGCACTACACAACACAAAAATGCTAGTCCTAATACTAGGAGCCCCACCACCACCAAACAGGCCTGTTGGAGGAACCCTTTAAGGCCTCCTAATCATCCGGAAAAGAAGGAAGTGTCTACTCCTGCATTGGATTTCAACTCCTCGCTAGGCCCGTGATCTTTTTGAGAGCCATTATTGTTTTACCATTAACCCCTGAATTCTGAGGGATATAGGTACAGCACTCTTCCCCTATCATCCCACAGACTCCTCCTTTTTCGGCAAGAAGCATATCTATAGCCAATCTGTTCTGGAGAGTCATTCTTGTGTTGGGCCCTAGTTCCTCAACTATACCCTGGAAGGCATCTCTGCTATAATTAACAAATCTCTGCTCACTGTAATATATATAATTTATCCAGTCCACATTCCGGTTAATCTGTATAGTTGGGATAAGAGAGAGAAAGCCTGCTGTGATTTGATTTTGAGCCTTGTATTTGTCAGGGACCCCCCTAGAAACACCTATGGAATCTATATATATTTTGGGGTCTTCAGCATAGCTGGTATGTAACTGGTCTAAGCTTCTTCTTTTTCTAGTCGGTTCGGGGGCCGTCTCTGGATCCCAGGGCAAGATTTTGAATTGCATTGCCAATTTTACCAGGGTACACTGACCAGTCCAAGTAATCGGAAGTCTGGACCTAAGTCGCCCATCCCCGCAGAACAAGTAACCATCATATATATATCTGGTATGATTGGTCAATAAGTCAGCCTCTATTGTCTGGTTACTTCCACAAAAACCATCATCGAAGACACCTAGAGAGGGGCCCGTAGAGTTATACAAAAAAAGGTTGCACTCTATCGTGCCAAAGCAAGTCAATGTGAAATATGAAACATGAATAGCAATATGGCTTTTGAATATTAGAAAAAAATGAATGAGACGCTTTGCACAAAATTTGGCCAAATAATGCCTGCCCATACACCAACGTCAAGGTGGTCTCAGAACGTATGGGTCCCTGTCTATGTGAACATACCTCTATTAGGCTGATATCTGAATTCCTGGGTGAATGTGGACACCTCTGTCAGTAAAGCTTGCCTTTTCTGGGTGAGCAGGAACCTGCTATAATTAAAATCACCACATGGTGATGGGTGGAGTGCTCGGTCAGTAAGCTAACATAGAAGTAAAAGAAAACTGACTGGCACATCCAAACCAGTGTGAATTAGGTGCAAACCAGGAGCAGCTACCTCCATAGACAATATACAAAAAAAGGTTGCACTCTATCGTGCCAAAGCAAGTCAATGTGAAATATGAAACATGAATAGCAATATGGCTTTTGAATATTAGAAAAAAATGAATGAGACGCTTTACACAAAATTTGGCCAAATAATGCCTGCCCATACACCAACGTCAAGGTGGTCTCAGAACGTATGGGTCCCTGTCTATGTGAACATACCTCTATTAGGCTGATATCTGAATTCCTGGGTGAATGTGGACACCTCTGTCAGTAAAGCTTGCCTTTTCTGGGTGAGCAGGAACCTGCTATAATTAAAATCACCACATGGTGATGGGCGGAGTGCTCGGTCAGTGAGCTAACATAGAAGTAAAAGAAAACTGACTGGCACATCCAAACCAGTGTGAATTAGGTGCAAACCAGGAGCAGCTACCTCCATAGACAATATACAAAAAAAGGTTGCACTCTATCGTGCCAAAGCAAGTCAATGTGAAATATGAAACATGAATAGCAATATGGCTTTTGAATATTAGAAAAAAATGAATGAGACGCTTTGCACAAAATTTGGCCAAATAATGCCTGCCCATACACCAACGTCAAGGTGGTCTCAGAACGTATGGGTCCCTGTCTATGTGAACATACCTCTATTAGGCTGATATCTGAATTCCTGGGTGAATGTGGACACCTCTGTCAGTAAAGCTTGCCTTTTCTGGGTGAGCAGGAACCTGCTATAATTAAAATCACCACATGGTGATGGGCGGAGTGCTCGGTCAGTAAGCTAACATAGAAGTAAAAGAAAACTGACTGGCACATCCAAACCAGTGTGAATTAGGTGCAAACCAGGAGCAGCTACCTCCATAGACAATATACAAAAAAAGGTTGCACTCTATCGTGCCAAAGCAAGTCAATGTGAGATATGAAACATGAATAGCAATATGGCTTTTGAATATTAGAAAAAAATGAATGAGACGCTTTGCACAAAATTTGGCCAAGCACTCCGCCCATCACCATGTGGTGATTTTAATTATAGCAGGTTCCTGCTCACCCAGAAAAGGCAAGCTTTACTGACAGAGGTGTCCACATTCACCCAGGAATTCAGATATCAGCCTAATAGAGGTATGTTCACATAGACAGGGACCCATACGTTCTGAGACCACCTTGACGTTGGTGTATGGGCAGGCATTATTTGGCCAAATTTTGTGCAAAGCGTCTCATTCATTTTTTTCTAATATTCAAAAGCCATATTGCTATTCATGTTTCATATTTCACATTGACTTGCTTTGGCACGATAGAGTGCAACCTTTTTTTGTATATTGTCTATAGAGGTAGCTGCTCCTGGTTTGCACCTAATTCACACTGGTTTGGATGTGCCAGTCAGTTTTCTTTTACTTCTATGTTAGCTTACTGACCGAGCACTCCGCCCATCACCATGTGGTGATTTTAATTATAGCAGGTTCCTGCTCACCCAGAAAAGGCAAGCTTTACTGACAGAGGTGTCCACATTCACCCAGGAATTCAGATATCAGCCTAATAGAGGTATGTTCACATAGACAGGGACCCATACGTTCTGAGACCACCTTGACGTTGGTGTATGGGCAGGCATTATTTGGCCAAATTTTGTGCAAAGCGTCTCATTCATTTTTTTCTAATATTCAAAAGCCATATTGCTATTCATGTTTCATATTTCACATTGACTTGCTTTGGCACGATAGAGTGCAACCTTTTTTGTATATTGTCTATGGAGGTAGCTGCTCCTGGTTTGCACCTAATTCACACTGGTTTGGATGTGCCAGTCAGTTTTCTTTTACTTCTATGTTAGCTTACTGTATACTTTTTTGTATATTGTCTATGGAGGTAGCTGCTCCTGGTTTGCACCTAATTCACACTGGTTTGGATGTGCCAGTCAGTTTTCTTTTACTTCTATGTTAGCTTACTGACCGAGCACTCCGCCCATCACCATGTGGTGATTTTAATTATAGCAGGTTCCTGCTCACCCAGAAAAGGCAAGCTTTACTGACAGAGGTGTCCACATTCACCCAGGAATTCAGATATCAGCCTAATAGAGGTATGTTCACATAGACAGGGACCCATACGTTCTGAGACCACCTTGACGTTGGTGTATGGGCAGGCATTATTTGGCCAAATTTTGTGCAAAGCGTCTCATTCATTTTTTTCTAATATTCAAAAGCCATATTGCTATTCATGTTTCATATTTCACATTGACTTGCTTTGGCACGATAGAGTGCAACCTTTTTTGTATATTGTCTATGGAGGTAGCTGCTCCTGGTTTGCACCTAATTCACACTGGTTTGGATGTGCCAGTCAGTTTTCTTTTACTTCTATGTTAGCTTACTGACCGAGCACTCCGCCCATCACCATGTGGTGATTTTAATTATAGCAGGTTCCTGCTCACCCAGAAAAGGCAAGCTTTACTGACAGAGGTGTCCACATTCACCCAGGAATTCAGATATCAGCCTAATAGAGGTATGTTCACATAGACAGGGACCCATACGTTCTGAGACCACCTTGACGTTGGTGTATGGGCAGGCATTATTTGGCCAAATTTTGTGCAAAGCGTCTCATTCATTTTTTTCTAATATTCAAAAGCCATATTGCTATTCATGTTTCATATTTCACATTGACTTGCTTTGGCACGATAGAGTGCAACCTTTTTTTGTATATTGTCTATGGAGGTAGCTGCTCCTGGTTTGCACCTAATTCACACTGGTTTGGATGTGCCAGTCAGTTTTCTTTTACTTCTGGGCCCATAGAGTTGTCAGGAGAGTAGCAGGTGTAATTATCTGTAGTGACAATCACATCGCCGGGGGTCCGAACTCTAGACCCCCTACTGATCAGGGGAACATAGTCAGGAAAAGAACTACCATTGGATCCTTTCAATAACCCAAACAAGCAGAGAGTGGTTTTGTAATCAGCGGGGAAAGCGTGGGTATATAGATGGGTAGTGGCAGCAGCGCAGGCTACACATCCTACCGATATGTTTTGGGCTCTAACATTATATCTGACCCATTCGAGCCAGAGATTCTTGCGGGGGTTTACCTGGGTCTCTATGGAGAAGACTTCCTGCCACCCGAGTCCTGGGATAGGGACAACCTCATCAAGGACTTGTTGCAAAGATTTCCCCCCCCGGGGTAGGTTGGTGACCATTGGGGTTGATGTGGGCTTCGTTTTCATATCTTTGAATGTTATTATTCCTGTCCTAGAGTTGAGGGAACCCACATGGCAGCTCAAGACATACTTCCCCAAATCTCCTGTCTGGGGATTTTCTAAATTTAGATATAAAGGAAAGCAATTCTTGGTCCAGGAGCATCCGGGACTATCTATTTGTCCTGTACTTAAGGTCATTCGGGTTAGCAGGGACCTTCCCTCTTTGTCCTTTCTATCCTTGGCTTCCTTTGGCTTATATCCCCACTCAGTCTCTCCCGTATTCCAGCCCACATCTGACCAGTAATAGCAATTCTCATTCCCTGGACGAGTCACGCATAGATAAAATGTCCCTTGGGCATAGGCCTTATGCCAGTACGAGGTCTTCATACCCCCTCCCCATCCCTCTGTCATACAGTCCACTACATCACAATAATCAAACCGGTAGGTCTGAATCTTTGCGTCAGTGTCTACCCAAAATGTGGTGGTTGCCCAGCTTGGAACAGACAGTAGACACGTGGAAAGGATATACAGAAGCAGTCTCATTCTGTTTGGCTTCGTTTGCAGTGGGAGGCGTGTATCCAGGTGTTATTTCCCTCAAGTTTCAGGGCCGTCGGGGTGGTCAGAACCACGGTGTGCGGTCCTTCGAAACGAGGCTGGAGGCAATCTCTCCGAGCAAACTTCTTCACATACACCAGATCGCCAGGTGTGAAGTTGTGTACTGTATCACCTGTGGATTCTGGGAGAGAAGCAGACACTGTAGAGTGGAGGTTAGTCAATTCTTTAGACAAAGCAATTACAAATTTTACCACTTTGTCATTAGTCTCTGACAATTCTTGGGACCTAACCTCTCCTATCTTGGGCGGGGCTCCGAACAGAACTTCATATGGGGTCAGACCATGTTTGGCTTGTGGAGTGTGTCGGATATGGTACAACACGACAGGGAGTAAGTCAGGCCATGGGAGAGGGTGGTCTTGGGTCATTTTTAAGAGCTGGGTCTTAAGTGTGGAGTTCATTCTTTCCACCTTGCCTGAGCTGGCAGGATGGTATGGGGTATGGAGACCTAAATCTGTCCCCAGCATGTGCCAGAGTTCCCTGTAAACACCAGCGGTGAAGGCTGGTCCTTGGTCTGATTCTATCACCTGAGGAATTCCGAATCTGCAGGCAATTTCAGTGATCAGCTTCTTGGCTGTGGTCTTAGCTGTCATATTAGTGACCGGATAGGCTTCGGGCCAGGCGGAGAACATGTCTACTGCCACCAGAACATATTCATATTTTCCCGCTTTGGGCATTTGGATATGGTCCACTTGTATCCTCTGCCAGGGGTAATCTGGTTTGGCCAGATGTTGGAAAGGGACTCGTTCAGTGGCCGTCGGGTTACAGGTGGCGCAGACAGAGCAAGATCTTGAGTATGCAGCCACTGTGGAGGAGATTCCTGGCGCGAAGTATAGTTTCTTGATGCAGGCTAGGGCCTGGTTCTTTCCTCTATGAGTGGGTCCATGTGCCCACGCGGCCACTGCTGGGTACATGCGTCTGGGCAAACAGGGTTTTCCATCTACTTTGTAAAGGGCAGAGATGGGATCTCCATGGTCTTTATACCCCGCTCCTGCTGCTTTCCATTGTTTTATTTCTTCAGCAGGAGCTGTCCTTTGCTCCTCCCGTAATTTCTCTTCAAGTAGTCTGGCCGGTTTGAGGTCAGTGGGTGGTTCTGGGTGCTCTGCTTCTACGTCTTTAGCTTTTCTTCTCCTTCTGCACGTTGGGAGTAACTCTGGAGATCCTGTGAGATGGGTAGCGGTGGCCAGTTCCTTGGCCTTCGCTCGGGTGAGGGCCATTGCCACGGCCTGTGGGAGTCCGCTGGACTCTTCCATCTGTTCTTCTTTCTCCTGCCACTTTGGTGACACATTCTCCATAGCAGCGGCCTTAGCCGCTTGGTCTGCGAGGTGGTTGCCTCTAGCCTCTCTTGAATCTAGTTTCCCATGGGCTTTGATTTTGATAACAGCAATCTGAGTAGGCATTTCCAGGGCCTTCATCAAGGTCTTGATCCACACGGCATGTTTTACTGGTGTTCCAGCAGCTGTAATGAATCCCCTGGATTTCCACAGGAGTCCAAAATCGTGGCAAATCCCATGTCCATACCTTGAATCAGTGTATACGTTAGCTGTGGTACCTGTCGCCAGATGACAGGCTTCTATCAAGGCCACCAGCTCAGCTTCCTGTGCTGACATATGGGGCGGCAGAGCTGCGGCCGCGAGGACTTCTGTTTCTGTGGTGACAGCATATCCTGTGCGGAACTTGCCGTGGGGGTCTGCAAAACGGGAACCATCAGTCCACAAATGTAGAGCAGGGTCTGGAAGAGGATGGGACGTCATATTTTTTGGTGCAGAGGTTTCTAATTGCAAAACCTCTAGACAATCATGAGGCTCCATTTGAGGATGTTCATTTCCCCCCCCAGAAGGTGGAAGCAAAGTGGCAGGGTTAATGGTGGTGCACTTGGTGAACGTTATGTTGGAAGGCAGTAAGAGAGAGCATTGCAGTCGAAGGTGTCTCTGGTTCGTGAGGTGTCTTGGAGAGGTCTGTTGTAGGACAGCAGAGAGATCATGGCCAGCTTGTATGACCAAGTCATGTCCAAGGACAATGTCAGCAGACTTGTCCAAAAGAGTATGAGCAGCATGGACTGCCTTGAGGCAAGTTGGAGCAGTACGAGCTACCGGGTCCAGGCGGGCTGAATAGTAGCCTAGAGGTCGGTACTTATCAGCGTGGCGTTGTGCCAGGACTCCTGAGGCGTGACCGTCTGCTTCTGATACAAAGAGATGAAACGGTTGAGTATAGTCCGGAATGCCCAAGGCAGGGGCAGAGATAACAGCCTCTTTGAGACGATGAAAACATGTTACTCGCTGTTTGTGGACATATGGATCCGGGGCATGAAGCCAGGCTGAGCCTCCATCCTTAAGACAATCATACAATGGCTGCATTAGTCTTGAGGCATCAGGGATCCATTGTCTGCAATAGGTGATGAGTCCAAGGAACGTCTGCATAGCAGAATAAGAAGCAGGGAAAGTGATCTCCATGATCGTCAGCTTTCTCTCTTCAGTGAGATGTCGGGCTCCTTGTGAGATGCAATGGCCTAAGAAAATAACCTTCGGTTGACACCACTGCACCTTATTCTTGGAGACCTTGCAATTGGCAGAATGGAGGAACATCAAGAGTGACGCAGAAGCTTCCAGCAGGTTATCCTCAGTTCCACAGAGCAGAAGATCATCAACATATTGTAGAAGGGTGACTTGCGGGTTTTCTTGAATCCAGGGTTCTAGGACTAACTTCATGGCGTGTGTGAATTGATTAGGTGAGTTCTGAGCTCCTTGTGGGGTCCGGGTCCACGTGAGCTGGGAGCCTTGAAAAGTGAATGCGAAGAGGAACCTAGAATCTTCGTGCAGAGGCACACTGAAGAAGGCATTAGCCAGGTCTATCACAGTGAACAAGGTGGCCGTAACAGGCACTCGAGACAACAGAGTATTTGGGTTAGGCACCACCGGGGTCTCCAGAATGGTGGCAGCATTGACTGCCCTGAGATCCTGAACCAACCGATACTTTGGAGGTTCTCACGGGGCAGTTTTCTTCTTGACGGGGAAAAGGGGCGTATTGCACGGTGACACACATCTAATTAGGACTCCAGACTTCAGGAGGGAGGCAATTTGAGTACTTAGGCTCTGTTCTTGTGCAGCCTTGAGGGGGTACTGAGGTAAACGAGGGTACTGATAACCAGGCTTAAGGTGTACCTCAACTGGGGGAACCCGCAGAAGACCGACATCTTCAGGGCAACTAGACCACAGGGAGTCTGGGTATTGAGAGGTATCGAGAAGTGTGTGAGGTTGTATAGTCATCATCATCAGAGGGAAAGCTTTCAGAACACAGCAGTCCTCTGTTCCTTGTTCTGAGTGTGGGTCTTGTAGAAGAAGTTCCATACCATGGTCTCCAAAGGTGATCGTTGCTTTCATCCTCTCAAGTAGGTCAGCTCCAAGTAGTTTAACGGGGCAAGTTTCAGAGACCAGGAACCTTGTCAGTACTCCAGTGAAGGGTCCTGCAGCCACCGGGACGGTCAGTGGAGAGGCGACATGCTGGCCTTCTACTCCAACACAGGTGAGAGTTTCTGAAGATAAAGATACTGAGGGAGGAAGTTGTGTAGAAGAGATAACAGAAGTGGCCGCCCCAGTGTCCACCAGGAACTTCAAAGGTTGTTGGTCCACCTGTATGGTAACTGTCCCACAGGCTGCAGAAGGGTGCGTAGCTGGGAAGGTGGACACTGGTTGGCCTGCCCGACATTGGCGTGGGGGCGGTCTTCCATAGTTTTCGTGACGCCTGTTGTCATTACGGGGTTGAGCCCATGGACCCTGATCACGGGGGAAATTTGTTCCATCGGGATGATGGAGGCTGGGGCATTCTCTGCGAATATGGTTAGGACTGCCACACTCCCAACACAACATACGGCCTTCTGGGTCACGGTTCCTTCTGTCTCGGGGAGGTGGTCTTCCATTTTGTCCGCGATCTTGTCTCCTTTGTTGAGGAGGGGAGTCACCTCCGGTACCTCTGACCATCACCCACTTGATCCCTTGTTGGTTCCCAGAAGGTTGGTAGCTTTCTTGAGCTTGATATACCATGGTGGAGACAGGTGCTGCCTTCTTCTTGGGCTTGGCATCTTTGTCTTGCTTCTGTGCTGCCTTCTGGAACGCCTTAACAATGGTAACTGCATCAGTGAATGAAGAAAACCGAATCTCAGGGCGCTTGCCCAGGACCTCTTCTTTCAACTTGTCTTGGAGACCGTCAATAAAAGATTGGACCAGCAGGGTGGCCTGCGTTTTCACATGGGGGCTGTATCCCAAATCTTCAAAATGCATATTCAGCCTCGCGGCGTATCTCTCCACAGGTTCCTCAGGTTCCTGCTGGACATCTTGAACAGATCCGGTTTGGTCAGACAGACGGTCTTGTGCCCAGGCTTTCAGTTGTTTTATGTATGCAAGGCCGGATTCATAAGAATTGGGCGGACCCGCTTTGGCCGGATCCAACGCTTTCTCAATGGTGGGCAGAAAATATTCTGTAGTTTTCACAGACGTAATTCCTGATAGGTCTGCCCAGGTTGCGCCATATATGGTCCGTGTACGCTCTAAGCGTCGAACATATTGCATAGGGAATTTGTCCGGATCTGGGAGCTTGGAAACTAGAACATCTACCTGTGTAGGGGTGAAGGGCTGATACTTAATTACACCCAAAGGTCCGGGAACATGCTGGGGGTGAGGGGTATCCATGATGATCGGCACTTCAGGTGGCAGGGTGGCGTTCGGTACAGGTCCCTGAGGGATGTTCGGCATAACAGCAGTCAGCTGTTGGATACCCAGAGGCATGGCTTTCTGGACTGCGGGGCTCCGGACGCAGACAATGCGTACGGATTCTAATTCATGGTCGATGGTCCGTAGACCGTCCTTCAGAGAAGACACATGTTCTTGCACACAGGGGCCAAGGGGGTATCCAAAAATGCCAGAGGATATAAGTGGTATTGACACGGTGCGCCTGGGCATGTCTTGGGTTCTTAATTTTCCCGCATGGAAAAGTATTGAACGGATTGTGGATCTAAGAGTGAACCGTGAGTCTTCTGGATGCATGGGATCATAGAGGGGGCCCACAGCGTGGATGACTACATCTGAAGGTAGGTTACCAGCCCGGGTAACCATGGTCTGTCCGGGTGGAAGCGGGCCGTGTTCGGCCAGATGGATCACGCATTCCGTAGTGAGGTCAGGACCTGCGGTCTCCGCTATTTTACGAGCCAGGCCACCTGTATTGGTAAGGTTGGAATTAGAAGGGTTGATGATGGCACCAACCTGGTGGGACAGGATATCACCATAGCCTATGGACAGGGTGACGGGGCGGCCGGCTGGGTCCTCATAGATCTGTGAGTGGCAGGGGTGCCAGTCCTCGGGCATGACAGGGCCTGGGGACCTTCCGGGGAGGGGCCGGGGCCTGCTACGTAGATGAGGGGTTGTTTGAGGGGCAGGTGAGAGTGTGGGGGGGCTTGGGCCCACCCCGCGTCTGGTTCTGAGCCCTCGTAGTCACCTATTTGCTCACGGCGGGCCCTCATAGCAGCTTGGAAAGCCGGGGACTGCAGGAAATCTCCAGGAGTGGGGACGGGAGGGACCCCCACAGGGACAGGGGGAGTGCTCCGGCTTCTGGGTCTGGAGCAGAGGGTAGGGGGGTCGGTCCCGAGACCGAGGGCACATGTGCCGGGACTAGAACCTTTTCCGGCTAAGTGGGTGGTTGGTAGTAGGTGCCGGAAGGATTCAGTAGGGGGTATAGGCCGGACCGAGGATTTCCGGGTGTCTCAAGATGGCCGCCAGCGGAAGTTCCATTTCCGGGAGTGGGCTGGGCGTTGCGCCAGGGACGGCCCGCCCCACAGACACGACAGACCTCTGCCCAGGGCGGGTTCTGTTCTCCACACACACGACACATCCACCCTTCCGGTGATTTGGTGTCGGCGCCATTATAGGGCGGTGGCTGGGGACTTGGCACAGTGACAGGCATCAAGGGTGTAGTGGCCATTTTAGTTACATCAACAAGATCACATTGTGAACATTTAATATATCCGAACAAGGGTTCGGCACCTTCTGAACCTCCTGCACCATCTACCTCTTTCCAGCCCTCGACTTTCAAATCAGTCGCTACCCTAAGATGCGCCTGGGCTTGGTGCAGGAGTCCTTCATCACTTAACTTTCCTTTCTTCTGTCCTACATAATCTTTCCACACTGAAGGCTGGAGTCTGCCCGTACTGGGTAGACCCATCATCTTATATAAACTCCTCACATTTTTAACAGCCTTCTTGCCTTCCCGTGACTCGACTATCTCACCTACTCCCACAGCTCCACCCTCTAACTTATGAGGTTTTTCGGACTTGAATAGACGCAACATGACTTCAGAATGTAATGATCTGTCGCGACTCAGACCACCGGTGCCGCCAGCAGGTCACCACCCGTCAGTGTAGAGCACTCCTCAATACACTGGTAAGACAGAGAGCTTCCTCAATCTATCCCTTCCCTAACCGCAGGTGATGACTTTACAGCTCGACTCACCGCAACACTCTAATTATCACAGCTGGCCGTCCCCTTGTGGGACTCCCCTGTATTAGACAAAGAGCACTCCTCAATTTGTCATGTACTTGGCTCACATGTGCATCTTCCACCCCACTAGAGGAAACATCTATACAGAATTTTCGCTAACAGTCACGGGAGACAACTATCTAGAAATGAGTACAGCGACCGGAAGAGGAGGAAGTGGTGTTCACACGAGTGCGCGCAGGTACGCGACGTCACTCGGTCTCACGATTGCTGGTTCGGGACGTGGCGCGGGGTCGCCCCCAGTCTCACCACTCGACCGGTCACTCACCCAGACCCAGACAGAAAACACGACAGGACCTACAGTGACTGACACACAGGCAAGTGGGACATATAAATATATGCTCTCAACTTACCGTGCTCGACGGAGGGTGATCAGTCCTCGAATTCAGTCACCACGGGTACCACCGGGAAATCTATGAGACGGGTCTGGCAAGTAGCGAGCCGCTGGCCACGCCCCACGTTGGGCGCCAATTGTCGGGGTCGTATTGACAATTCCACTCGTCCTCCAGTCACTCCGAATTCAGTCTATGAGCATGGGTCAACCATTCAAAGAATGAGTCAGACAACAGGCTGGTTCAAACTTAGAGCATGCTCAGAAGGCTACTAACAGGCAGCAATCTCAGCAACGTTCTACCTTTATTTCCGCGTACACAAGATTAAATACACTACACAACAGGGTGGAGCGAGGGGCAAGCGAAGGAGAAGTAAGCCATATATATCTAGTATCCGGTTAGGTCTGATTGGTCCGGGTGCGTTTCTCGGAATCAGGCGTTGGCCGGTACTGGCACCATCTTATAATAAGTTTCGATCTGAGTAATACTTGACAAGGAAAAACTTATTGTTTCAACAGACAAAATGGTAGCAAGACACACAAGCATATAAAAGTATAAAAATATATATATATATATTGTCCCTGACAGTACAAAGACCTTTCTAATGATCTTTTTACTCTTAGACCTGTGACGGGGACAAGGGGGCTGGGGCTCTATGTCTGGAGGAAAGAAGGTTTAGCCATAATCACAGACGCAGATTCTTTACTGTAAGAGCAGTGAGACTATGGAACTCTCTGCCGTCTGATGTTGTAATGTTGTAATGAGTGATTCCTTACTAAAATTTAAGAAGGGACTGGATGCCTTTCTTGAAAAGTATAATATTACAGGCTATATTCACTAGTTTCCTAGATACTGCGTTGATCCAGGGAGCTAGTCTGATTGCCGTATGTGGAGTCGGGAAGGAATTTTTTTCCCCAATGTGAAGCTTACGGTTTGCCACTTGGGTTTTTTTTTTGCCTTCCTCTGGATCAACATGTTAGGGCAGGTTAGGATAGGATATGGGTTGAACTAGATGGACTTAAAGTCTTCCTTCAACCTTAATAACTATGTTACTATGTTACTAACCGCCCCCATCCATTGTTCCAGAGCGCTTTGTGGATTACTCCAACGTTCTAGTCCTTTGTGCGTTGTTGCGAGGATACTTTCCGCGGCAATTCCGCAACGTGTGCACATAGCCTAAGAAGCCCTCCTACTCTGCATTCAATATCTGTATTAATTGCACCTGTTTGAACTTGTTACCTATATAAAAGACACCTGTACACACAATCACACTCCAACCTCTCCATCATGGCCAAGACCAAAGAGCTGTCTAAGGACATGAGGGACAAAATTGTAGATCTGCACAAGGCTGGGATGGGCTATAAGACAACAGGCAAGCAGCTTGGTGATTATGAAACAACTGTTGGCACAATTATTAGAAAATGGAAGAAACGTAAGATGTCGGTCAATCCTCAGACAAGGGCTCCATGCAAGATCTTGCCTCGGTGGGTAAGAATGATTCTGAGAAAGGTCAGACATCAGACGAGAACTAAATGGGAGGACCCGGGCAATAACTTGAAGAGAGCTGGTACCACAGTCTCAAACATTACCATTAGTAATGCCGATTGGATACCTGTTGCATGTAGCACATGGCTTCAGGCGTGCGATTTACAGTGCAAGAAGAAAAGAACTATTCAATTTTATATATTTAATCCAGAAAGGTATGCACAGTTTATAAATAACTATACAAAGATTATACAAAATGGGAACAAAACAATATGGTATATACATTACAAGTTTATGAGATCCCCAACTTTTAGGATATCTTCACTTCTGGAGGTCGCAGGCGGCAGATATTGTCATGTTTCCTAGCGCGATTCTACCTTTCTATAGAGATGAAACATGGCATGGATAGCATCATCCATTGGACCCAATATTAAGTTGGGGGGTCTAGATTGGCCTTACAGTGTTGTGAGTGAATGCGTTATGTTCGTCCCTTCACTACAACGCCAAAAATATATCTCCCATAAATATTTGATATATGCAAACCCCAGTTTCCATCTGGAGGTAGTCCTTCTTATCCTTGATAAGGATAGGAACACACAAGAGGCTAAGAGGCCCATCTCTCCACCATCCACCAGCGATTTTCCTGTCTCTAGCAGAGACAAACGAATGTGAGGAGCGTTTGAGTCTCAGAAGAAACTTACTCAGATCAGTTGAGCAGGAGCTCTAGATTGTTGGATGCAGGGGTATCAGAGGGTCTGTCCATTTAATTTCTTCTGTAGTGTGGTCTGGAGGTCGACCCCTCTCTGGGTAGAGGTCCCTAAGCCTTCCAGTTGAGCCATCCCCTGGATGTGCGTGAGAAGATCTCCGCTGAAGACGCCAGCATGTGGGGATGCAATTCCGATTTCCAGGGGAGCGACACGAGACCTCTATCGTCCAGTGTGCATTCTAGCGTGGACAGTACTTCCGGGTTTGGGGGAGGGAGTGCTTCTAGTTGCCTATTACAAGGAGAAACAAGGCCACTCCTGAAGAAGGTGAGTCGGACCTATATATTTTATATATTTTACCTCCCGGGAAGGGCGGGCATCCGTTACCAGTGCAGAAAAGCAATGGAAAGACAAAATCATGGCTGTTCTCATGTCCCTACAGAATCCTTGGGTGAAGTAAATGGAATCTGGGGGTTTAACCACCCTTCCTTATTTCTCTCTGATACCTATATTATATTATGGCTTTTTGTTCCTATAAGATAAGGAAATTTCCGAAAGGTCTATTACCTCCTCTGTTACTAAGAATATGGGAAAAATGTGCCACATCTAATTGTATAATCGTCTTATCCTGTCTGTCTGTCTGTCTGTCCAGGAAATCCTGCGTCGCTGATTGGTCCGGCAGCGGCCAATCAGCGACGCAGGGCTAACTCTGCCCATGTGGTTATGTGACTCACCAACTGCTCATGATGTACTGAACATGTTTGGTCAGTTACAGTGTCTGATGTACTTCTGTCACATTTACTGAACACGGGTAATACACAGTGACATGAGGTAATACACAGGTGACATGAGGTAATACATAAGTAACGTAAGGTAATACACAGTATATACAGTAAAATGAGGTAATATACAGTAACATGAGGTAATACACAGTAATATGAGGTTATACACAGTAATATGAGGTAATACACAGGTAACATGAGGTAATATGAGGTAATATACGGTAACATGAGGTAATACACAGTGATATGAGGTAATACACAGTAACATGAGGTAATACACAGTAATATGAGGTAATACACAGTGACATGAGGTAATACACAGTAACATAAGTGATGCAGGGCTAACTCCGCCCATGTGGTCATGTGACTCACCAACTGCCCATGATGTACTGAACATGTTTTGTCAGTCACAGTGTCTGATGTACTTCTGTCACGTTTACTGAACACGGGTAATACACAGGTGACATGAGGTAATACATAAGTAACATAAGGTAATACACAGTATATACAGTAAAATGAGGTAATATACAGTAACATGAGGTAATACACAGTAATATGAGGTAATACACAGTAATATGAGGTAATACACAGGTAACATGAGGTAATATGAGGTAATATACGGTAACATGAGGTAATATACAGTAACATGAGGTAATACACAGTAATATGAGGTAATACACAGTAATATGAGTTAATACACAGGTAACATGAGGTAATATGAGGTAATATACGGTAACATGAGGTAATACACAGTAACATGAGGTAATACACAGTAATATGAGGTAATACACAGTGACATGAGGTAATACACAGTAACATCAGCGACACAGGGCTAACTCCGCCCATGTGGTCATGTGACTCACCAACTGCCCATGATGTACTGAACATGTTTTGTCAGTCACAGTGTCTGATGTACTTCTGTCACGTTTACTGAACACGGGTAATACACAGTGACATGAGGTTATACATAAGTAACATAAGGTAATACACAGTAAAATGAGGTAATATACAGAAACATGAGGTAATACACAGTACTATGAGGTAATACATAGGTAACATGAGGAAATATACGGTAATATACGGTAACATGAGGTAATACACAATGATATGAGGTAATACACAGTAATATGAGGTAATACACAGTAACATGAGGTAATACAGTGACATGAGGTAATACACAGGTAACATGAGGTAATATACAGTAACATGTGGTAATATACAGTAACATGAGGTAATACACAGTAAAAGGAGGTAATATACAGTAACATGAGGTAATACACAGTAATAAGAGGTAATACACAGGTAACATGAGTGTTGTGAATGGGTTTGAGATGAGTTCTGAGCAGAGGCTCCCTCTGGTGGTTACAAGCGGTACTAGTGAGGATTGTGAGGACTGGGAATCAGGTGTTACTGATTGGTCTTATGTAAGGGAGTCATTTTCCCATCAGGGTTGCCGGTGATCAATTGTTCTGGTCTGAATCCTTCTTTCCAGTTTCCCTTGTAGCCTGCTGTGTCGTGTCTGCATCTCCTGCTATCAGATAAGACAATTTCTTATTTTGTGTTTTTGCTATATTTTTGCATTTTGTCCTGCACTTCTGTGGGGGCCTTCTGGGTCCCCTCCGGGGGCTTTTGCCCTCTCAGTTTAGTCCAGCCACTGTGTTTTGTACTTTTGCTTTTTCCAGTTTTTTCAGTGGCTGCTGTTTTGATTTTTTTTTACACCAGAGAACTAATTTAGGTGGTAGAGGTCGTGTGATCTCAGGTGATTTTGAAATTAGTAGAGTTGGTGTTTTTTCAGGGTTTTCTGAGATTGCAGTAAGTACCCTTCCTGTCCTTTTCTATTTAGATAGTTTGGGCCCCAGCGTTTGCTCATACTATTTTCTTTCTGTGTCAGTATTTCCTCTTGTCTAACCGCCATTACATGTTTGGGGGCTTTCTATTATCTTTGGGGTTCTGCTCCGGGGCAGATAGCTTTCCTATTTCTATCTTTAGGTGTAGTTAGTTTCTCAGGCTGTGACGAGGCGTCTAGGACCAACGTAGGAACGCTCCACGGCTGCCTCTAGTTGCGGTGGTTAGTCAGGGTACTGCAACCACATAGATTCCAGCTGCTCTGGTGTATTTCCTTTTTTGCCTGCACTCCTCAGCTACCGTAACATAACAGTATCACCGGCCATAAAAATTGTATTGTACTCACAGAAGGGAAAAAATATTTTGAAGGAAGAAAAGTTGTCAGAGATATTTTTCTGTTTGTTGCATTTTTTTTTTTTCCCTCTGTATCTCTGGGTGCTGGGGAGGATCTTTTCTCCCAATGGAGTTTGCACAGTTGTCTGGCCGTGTGGATCAGCTTGCCACTGAGGTTCAGAGTATTGCTGCATATCTTGCTAGGTTGCCTGTTGTGGAACCTAGGATCCCCATGCCAGATTTGTTTTTAGGGGATCGAGCTAAGTTTCAGAATTTCAAAAATAATTGTAAATTGTTTCTTGCCTTAAAATCTAAGTCCTCAGGAAACGCAGCGCAGCAGGTTCAAATTATCATCTCTCTCCTGCGCGGCGATCCTCAGGATTGGGCTTTTTCCCTGATACCTGGGGATCCTGTTTTGAGTGATGTTGATGCATTTTTTCAGGCTTTGGGGTTATTGTACGATGAGCCTAATGTCACTGATCAAGCTGAAAAAGCCTTGTTGGCATTAAATCAGGGGCTTGATGACGCTGAGTTATACTGTCAGAGATTCCGTAGGTGGGCAGTCCTGACCAAGTGGAATGACGACGCTTTGGCGGCCCTTTTCCGGAAGGGTCTGTCGGATAATGTAAAGGATGTTATGGTGGGATTCCCTGTCCCCTCTGGTCTCAATGATTCTATGTCATTAGCGATTCAAATTGACAGACGTTTGCGTGAGCGGAGAAGTATGCGTGGAGTGGTGTTGCCTTGTGAACCAGCTTCTGAGCCCATGCAGTGTGATGGAGTGGTGTCTGGGGCACAGCGTCATGAGTTTCGAAAGCGCAATGGGTTATGTTTCTACTGTGGTGATGCCTCTCATGCTATTTCAGTCTGCCCTAAGCGGGGAAGACATTTTGCACGCTCAGTTGTCTTGGGTAGTGTTCAGACTAAGTTTTTATTAACTGTCACTCTGATATGCTCTCTGTCCTCATTTTCTGCTCAGGCTTTCGCTGATTCTGGAGCAGCTATTAACCTGATGGATTATGATTTTGCTAAACGTTGTGGGTTTCCCTTGATACCCCTACAGAAGTCTATTCCTTTACTGGGGATCGATTCTACCCCTTTGGCTGAGAATAAACCCCAGTTTTCTACTCAGGTAATAATGAGGATTGAACCTGATCACCAGGAGTGCTGCAAATTTTTGGTTCTATATAATCTGCATGACATTATCGTGCTGGGTTTCCCTTGGTTACAGTCTCATAATCCTGTTTTGGATTGGAAATCTGTGTCTGTAACCAGTTGGGGCTGCCAATGTGTTAATACCAACACTCCTGTTTTTTCTGCCTCCCCGCAGGCTGAGGATGTTCCTGACTTTTTGTTTGATTTTTCTGATGTGTTTAGCGAAAGTAAATCTGCATCCTTACCTCCCCATAGGAGCTATGACTGTGCTATTGAATTAGTGCCAGGTAGTAAATTCCCTAAAGGTCGCCTTTTTAACTTGTCTGTACCTGAACATGACGCTATGCGGTCTTATATCAAGGAATCATTGAAGAAGGGTCATATCAGACCATCCTCTTCACCCTTAGGTGCCGGTTTTTTCTTTGTGGCCAAAAAAGATGGTTCATTAAGGCCGTGTATTGATTATCGTCTCTTGAACAATATTACTGTGAAATATCAATACCCGTTACCCTTGATTTCTGACCTGTTTTCCAGGGTGAAAAACGCTACTTGGTTTACCAAGCTTGACCTCAGGGGGGCGTATAACCTTATTCGCATTAAGCACGGGGATGAATGGAAGACGGCATTTAACACCCCTGAAGGGCATTTTGAGTACCTTGTGATGCCCTTTGGGCTCACTAATGCTCCTTCCGTCTTCCAGTCCTTCATGAATGACATTTTCAGGGATTTTGTGGACAAGTTTCTGATTGTTTATTTGGATGATATCTTGATTTTTTCTAATGACTGGGACTCTCATGTGAAACATGTTCGAACTGTATTCCAGATTTTGAGAGAGAATGCTCTGTATGTGAAGGGATCAAAGTGTCTTTTTGGCGTACAGAAGATCTCATTTCTGGGATTCATTTTGTCCCCATCTGTTATTGAAATGGACCCGGTCAAGGTTCAGGCCATCTGTGATTGGGTCCAATCTACTTCATTAAAGGCTCTTCAGAGATTTTTGGGTTTTGCCAATTTTTATCGTAAATTTATTCGTAATTTCTCGGTTATTGTTAAACCATTAACTGATTTGACCAGAAAGGGTTCTGATGTGGTGAATTGGCCTCCTGAGGCAGTCTCTGCGTTTCAGGAACTTAAGCAGAGATTCACTTCTGCTCCTGTTCTACGGCAGCCTGATGTTTCTCTGCCATTTCAGGTGGAGGTTGATGCCTCTGAAATTGGGGCAGGTGCCGTTTTGTCCCAAAAAGATCCAGAGACCTCTAAAAGTAACCCTTGTGCCTTTTTCTCTCGAAAATTTTCTCCTACTGAACGTAATTATGACGTGGGTAATCGGGAGTTATTGGCCATGAAGTGGGCTTTTGAAGAGTGGAGACATTGGCTGGAGGGAGCCAAACATCAGGTGGTGGTCCTTACGGACCATAAGAATCTGGTCTATCTGGAATCTGCCAAGCGACTCAATCCTAGACAGGCCAGGTGGGCCTTGTTTTTCACACGTTTTAATTTTGTGGTTTCCTTTCTTCCTGGCACTAAGAATGTTAAGGCGGATGCCCTCTCGAGGAGTTTCCTTGCGGACTCTCCTGAGCTATCTGATCCCTCTGTTATTTTGAAGGAGGGTGTAGTTCTTTCCGCCATCTCGCCCAATTTGAGACTTGCTCTGGAGGGGTGTCAGGAGGATAGGCCCGAGCGCTGCCCTGTTGGAAAATTGTTTGTCCCGGACCAATGGAAAAAGAGTGTGATGTCTGAGATTCATTGTTCCGCATTGGCTGGGCATCCCGGAATTTTTGGTACCAGAGACTTGGTTAGTCGGTCCTTTTGGTGGCCTACCTTGTCTCGCGATGTCAGGGAATTTGTGCAGTCCTGCGGGACTTGCTCTCGCTCCAAGCCTTGCTCTCGCTCTAGTGGTTTGTTGATGCCATTGCCTGTGCCCCAAAAGACCATGGACCCATATCTCTATGGATTTCATTTCCGATCTTCCTGTTTCTCAGAGAATGACCACCATCTGGGTAATTTGTGATAGGTTTGCCAAAATGATACATCTTGTGCCATTACCTAAGTTGCCTTCCTCCTCTGAATTGGTGCCGTTGTTCCTTCCTGTTCGTTTACACGGCATTCCTGAGAACATTGTGTCTGACAGAGGAGTCCAGTTTGTTTCCAGATTTTGGAGGACTTTTTGTTCTAAACTGGGTGTTCAATTGTCTTTCTCCTCGGCATTTCATCCTCAGACCAATGGTCAAACTGAGAGAACAAACCAGACATTGGAGACTTATCTAAGATGCTTTGTGTCTGCTGATCAGGATGACTGGGTCTCTTTTTTGCCTTTGGCTGAGTTTGCTCTTAATAATAGGGCTAGCTCTGCCACTTTGATGTCTCCGTTTTTCTGTAATTCTGGGTTTCACCCTCGATTTTCTTCAGGACAGACGGAGGCTTCTGTCTGTCCAGGTGTTGACTCTGTTGTTGAGCGTATGCAGATTTGGGACCAGGTAGTGGAGAGGTTGTCCCTCTCTCAGGAGAAGGCCCAGCGGTTTGCTAACCGGCATAGGACTGATGGTCCTCGGTTTAAAGTGGGGGACTTGGTCTGGTTGTCCTCAAAGAATATTCCTATGAGAGTAGCATCTCCTAAATTTAAGCCTAGGTTCATTGGACCTTATAAGATCATGGAGATTATTAATCCTGTTTCTTTTCGTTTGCTTCTTCCAGGGACATTTAAGATCCATAACGTGTTCCACAAGTCCTTGTTGAAGAGGTTTGTTGAGCCAGTGGTTCCTGCTGCTGTGCCTCCTGACCCTGTTTTGGTTGAGGGCAATCTGGAGTATGTGGTTGAGAAAATATTGGATTCTCGTTTTTCTAGACGAAGACTCCAGTATTTGGTTAAATGGAGAGGTTATGGTCAGGAAGACAATTCTTGGGTGTTTGCTTCGGACATCCATGCTAGGAGACTTATCCGTGCGTATCATAGAACTCATCCTGACCGACCTGGTTGCTCAAATGAGGGTTCGGTGACCCCTCCTCAAGGGGGGGGTACTGTTGTGAATGGGTTTGAGATGAGTTCTGAGCAGAGGCTCCCTCTGGTGGTTACAAGCGGTACTAGTGAGGATTGTGAGGACTGAGAATCAGGTGTTACTGATTGGTCTTATGTAAGGGAGTCATTTTCCCATCAGGGTTGCCGGTGATCAATTGTTCTGGTCTGAATCCTTCTTTCCAGTTTCCCTTGTAGCCTGCTGTGTCGTGTCTGCATCTCCTGCTATCAGATAAGACAATTTCTTATTTTGTGTTTTTGCTATATTTTTGCATTTTGTCCTGCACTTCTGTGGGGGCCTTCTGGGTCCCCTCCGGGGGCTTTTGCCCTCTCAGTTTAGTCCAGCCACTGTGTTTTGTAGTTTTGCTTTTTCCAGTTTTTTCAGTGGCTGCTGTTTTGATTTTTTTTTACACCATTGAACTAATTTAGGTGGTAGAGGTCGTGTGATCTCAGGTGATTTTGAAATTAGTAGAGTTGGTGTTTTTTCAGGGTTTTCTGAGATTGCAGTAAGTACCCTTCCTGTCCTTTTCTATTTAGATAGTTTGGGCCCCAGCGTTTGCTCATACTATTTTCTTTCTGTGTCAGTATTTCCTCTTGTCTAACCGCCATTACATGTTTGGGGGCTTTCTATTATCTTTGGGGTTCTGCTCCGGGGCAGATAGCTTTCCTATTTCTATCTTTAGGTGTAGTTAGTTTCTCAGGCTGTGACGAGGCGTCTAGGACCAACGTAGGAACGCTCCACGGCTGCCTCTAGTTGCGGTGGTTAGTCAGGGTACTGCAACCTCATAGATTCCAGCTGCTCTGGTGTATTTCCTTTTTTGCCTGCACTCCTCAGCTACCGTAACATAACACATGAGGTAATATACGGTAACATGAGGTAATACACAGTAATATGAGGTAATACACAGTGACATGAGGTAATACACAGTAACGTGTACTATATAATCGTCTAATTCTGTCTGTCTGTAACAGAAATCCTGCGTCGCTGATTGGTCGCGCCGGCCGGTCGCGACCAATCAGCGACAGGTGCAGTCCGGCCGTGAATTGGCGCAGGATTTGAACTATGCACACCACTGCTATTATCGGGAGATCAGCGGCGTGTCATCTCCTGCCACATGGAGGTCAGCGGCGATGCAGCGGAAGTACCCCGACCTGCGGCCTCCACGTATACGCCAGCAGCAGCCTCCACATACACCCCACCAGCAGCAGCCTCTATATACCCCACCAGAAGCAGCTTCTATATACCCCAGCAGCAGCAGCCTCCACATATACCCAAGCAGCAGCAGCCTCTATATACACCCCAGCAGCAGCCTCTATATACACCCCAGCAACCTCTATATACCCCACCAGCAGCAGCCTCTATATACCCTACCAGCAGCAGCTTCTATATACGCCAGCAGAAGCCTCCACATATACTCCAGCAGCAGCAGCCTCCACATATACCCCTGTTGTGTTATGGTAGCTGAGGAGAATAAGCAAAAACGGCAATACACCAGAGAGGCTGGAACCTATTGGATTGCAGTAACCTGAACTAACCACACAACTAGAGGTAGCCGTGGAGCGTTCCTACGTGGATCCTAGACGCCTCGTCACAGCCTGAGAGATAACTACACCTAAAGGCAGAAAGATGAAAGCTATCTGCCCCGGAGCAGATCCCCAAAGAAAATAGGAAGCCCCCAAACATGTAATGGCGGTTAGACAAGAAGAAGCACGGACACAGACAGAAAATAGAATGAGCAAACGCTGGGGCCCAATATGTCTAGACAGAAAAGTACAGGAAAGGATACTCACTGCAATCCAAAAAAACCCCTAAAAAATACCAACTTTTCTGATTGCAAAAACACCTGAGATCACACAATCTCTACCACCTAAATCAGATCTCTGGTGTAACAAAACTAAGCCGCAGCCACTGAAAAAACAGGAAAAAGCAAATGAACAAATAACAGTGGCTTCAGATAAACTGAGAGGAGCACAAGCCCCCAGGAGGGGACCTAGCTGACCTCCACAGAAGTGCAGGGAACAATGCAAAATGCAAGCACAAAAATAAAAGCAGAAAATATCTTATCTGATAGCAGAAGATGCAGACAAGACTCAGCAAAACTTCCAAATGAACCAGGAACCACAATTGAGACAAAAACAATTGATCACCGGCAACCATCATGGGAGGGAACCTCCCTTATATCAGACCAGTCAGTGAACCCAG
This sequence comes from Oophaga sylvatica, assembly GCA_033576555.1. Classification (NCBI taxonomy): domain Eukaryota; kingdom Metazoa; phylum Chordata; class Amphibia; order Anura; family Dendrobatidae; genus Oophaga; species Oophaga sylvatica. Next base: position 156,120,662 of record JARQOD010000003.1, read on the forward strand.
ATTGCCATTCCTCGCTGAAAGGTTCAGTACTGTCTGTAACCACCAGAGGGAGCCTCTGCTCAGAAACCATCTCTAGCACATTCATAACATACCCCACCAGCTGCAACCTCTATATACCCCAGCAGCAGCAGCCTCTATATACCCCAGCAGCAGCAGCCTCCACATATACCCCAGCAGCAGCAGCCTCCACATATACCTCAGCAGCAGCCTCTATATACACCCCAGCAGCCTCTATATACCCCAGCAGCAGCCTCTATATACCCCAGCAGCAGCAGCCTCCACGTACCCCCCAGCAGCATCAGCCTCCACATATACCTCAGTAGCAGCAGCCTCCACATATACCCCAGCAGCAGCCTTCACGTACACCCCAGCAGCCTCTATATGCACCCCAGCAGCAGCAGCCTCTATATACACCCCAGCAGCCTCTATATACACCCCAGCAACAGCCTCTATATACACCCCAGCAGCCTCCATATACACCCCAGCAGCCTCTATATACACCCCAGCAACAGCAGCCTCTATATACACCCCAGCAGCAGCAGCCTCTATATACACCCCAGCAGCAGCAGCCTCTATATACACCCCAGCAGCAGCCTCTATATACACCCCAGCAGCCTCTATATACACCCCAGCAGCAGCAGCAGCCTCTATATACACTCCAGCAGCCTCTATATACACCCCAGCAGCAGCCTCTATATACACCCCAGCAGCCTCTATATAACCCCAGCAGCAGCATCTATATATACCCCAGCAGCCTCTATATACACCCCAGCAGCCTCTATATACACCCCAGAAGCCTCTATATACACCCCAGCAGCCTCTATATACACCCAGAAGCCTCTATATACACCCCAGCAGCAGCGGCCTCTATATACACCCCGGCAGCCTCATATTTTGATGATCTGTTTAATAATTTTGTTCAGTTGTATTAAGTTCTATGAGCAATAACATTTAATGATAATGTATATATTTTACTCGGAAAATCCTGTGTATTCATTGCATTATTCTTAAATCTTCATAAATAAACTACATACATATTCTAGAATACCCGATGCGTTAGAATCGGGCCACCATCTAGTGTAGTATAAAGCTTCCAGAGACGTATGGAATGCAACTATGTTCAGAATGCATTGCTAAAGTAGTTAAGGAAAAACACTACTCCTTTATGACAGACATAGGGACTATGATTAGAGAAGTCCAGAACACTGTTACAAGCCTGGTTTCTCCTCATTCCTCCCAGTCTGCTCCTCGTCAGAAAAGACCTAGATGGGATATAGGGTTGAGTCCAGAGGAGGACGAGTTATCTTATTACTTTGACCAGGTACAGGAGGAACATGAAAGTGTTACTCCAGTATTACCAGAAGAGAAAAGAAATACCTTTTCTCATCAGAGGATACCAATACAATTCTACTGGCTGTAAGAAATACTATGAGAATTGAAGAAACCCATCATGGACCCTCAATTCAGGATGAAATGTTTAGAGGTTTAAGGTCCTGGAGGAATACAGTATATCCAGTTAACAAGCATATAAAAGCTATGATCCTAGAGGAATGGGAAGATGTAGAAAAAAGGCTAATTATACCCAGAGATTTTAAGGCTTGTCTTGCATTTGAACCTGAAGAGGTAAAAATAGGGGAAGAAATCCCTAAGACTGACATTTCTATAGCCAGGGTAGAAAGAAAGACATCTATCCCATTTGAGGATTTATCACATCTACGGGATTATTTGGATAGGAAATTACACAGGCTACTCAAAAGAACCTGGGAAACTTCAGCAGCAATAATTAGGGCTAATATCGCTGCTACCTCAGTGGCAAGATCCATGAACTTATGGATAGACGAGTGAGAGAGCCACCTTATGAAGATCAATATTCTGGGATCTTTACCCTTACTAAAAAAAGGCAACAGGCTTTATGGCAGACGCTTCAAAGAAATAGATCAGATTTGCGGCAAGGAATGTGGGGCACTTTCTAATGCCACTAGACAGGCTATGTGGCTTAAAAGATGGTCTGGAGATAGCTTATTTATCAAATGTTTCATTCCTTTTTCTGGACTCCAGATATTTGGCCCGGTACTGGATGATAGCCTGGAGAAGGATTCAGACGATAAAAAAGGATTTCTAGGAGAGAAGTCCAAGACCATGCTTTCCTTTCAGAGAACCAGATCACATAAAAAGCAAGACTATAGCGAAAAGGAAGACAGGTACATGGAGGTACCCCAAAGGAGATAAAGGGAGAAGTGCCATTCTCAAGCCAGCTACCAGCACAGGAAGACAACGACACCAAAAATGTGAGGGGAAGACTCCAGTCCTTTCACAATGCATGGAAAGTATCTCAAAATTAATGAATACTACAGTCTCGGAAATATACAAAACAGAATTCACTCACAGCCCCAGGGGAAGATTCCAAGTCACATCTTTCCAGTACCCGAGGGTCTATCATAGGCTGCTAGGAGACATAAAAAAGCTAATAGATTCTGGAGCAGTACCAAAATCAGAATGATTCCTCGGCTACTACTCAAGTATATTCTCAATAAAAAAACACCTGGGGGTGACTTTCATAAAATCATAAATCTAAAATCCATAAACCAGTGGGTTTCATAAAAGAAATTCAAAATGCAATCAATTAAATCAACTATCCCTCTAATCGGCTAAAATATGGTAATGAGTGCTCTAGATCTCAAGGAGGCCTAATACCATGTGCCTGTTCACTAATTCAGTCAGAAATATCTGAGATTCGCAGTGAAGGAAGAAGTGATTCAACATCATCAATACCGGTGCCTTCCATTTGGTCTTCCCTCTGCCCCACGCATTTTCATCAAACTGGTGGCATAAATTATGGCCTTTTTCAAGGGAAAAAGAGATAGTCATTGTTCAGTACCTGGACGACTTTCTTCTAGTGGCATAATCACCTCAACAGCTCAAAATCCATTTATTCTTAATTATCTTGGTTCTGAAGAACCTGGGATGGATCATAAACTGGGATAAATCGGACCTCATTCCTGGAAAACAAAACGTTTTTCTAGTACTCTTACATTCAGAAAACCAGTCATCTTTTCTACCAGAAAGGAAGCAGGAGGAACTCAGAGCTAGATTCATTTCCTTCCAGGGAAGAGCATGAGTGTCCATCAGAGAAGGTATAAAAATCTTAGGCCTGATGAGAGCTTGCATACCATGCATTCACTGGAGCCAGTTGCACTCAAGGAAATTGTTACAGGAGATCCTATTGTCTTGGAATAAACAGGCAGACGGATTGAACTAGGTAAAATTGTCCATAGTGGTAAAAAAGTTGTTAAATTGGTGGACCTCTGTGGAGAATCTTCAAAACGAAAATTTGTGGATCCTATCCCTATTCATGGCAGTTACTACAGATGCGGGCAGCAGCGGATGGGGGGCTTATGTACAAGTTCAGTACCTTCAGGGCACCTGGCCACAGCCGAGTTATCTCAGATAGTCAAATCACAGAGACCTCTGAGCCATCTGGGAGACACAGAGATGTCAAGGTTGCCTTAAAAAATCAACTTATCAGGGTCCTATGGGACAATGTCACAACAGTGTCCTTCCTCTGTCATCAAAAGGGTCCGAGGCATCACCATCTTCAAGCCTTAGCCACAGATATCTTCAGTTGGGAAGAAAAAAACGGTCCTTTCAGTCTCAGCAGTACACCTGGAGGGGTCTCAGAATCAGGTTGTGGACTTTCTCAGCAGAGAGAAAGTGCAGACACCAGAATGAGCACTAAAAAGAAGTGTTTAATCAGTTAACCCATTGCTGCAGTACCTCTCATGTAGACCTATTTGCCTCCAAAAAGAATGCAAAAACACAGGAATATTTTTCCGTAAAACCAGGAGACAGCCCAACAGGAGTATGTTCCCAAGTATGGAACATAAATTTGGTGTCTACTTTTCCATCATTTCCTCTAATTCTGGCGGTGCTAAGGAAGATTTGGGAGGACCAAACCAAAGTAATCTTAATTGTACCGTTTTGGCAGAAGAGAAGCTGGTTTTCCCAGCCGAGACAATTGGCTCTGGAAAATCCCATCCTCTTACCGTTAAGGCACAATCTTTATTCCAGTGGCAAATAAAGTGAAGTTCCTGCGGTTATCAGCCTGGATCCTGAGACGCAAATCTTGAGATCTCAAGGGCCTTCGAACCCAGTAATGTCCACTATCCAAAAAAGCAGGAAGCCTGTAACATTGACAATATATGCAAAAATGTGGAAGAAGTTTTGTCCACAATATAAGGAATCAACATTGGACATCTCATGTTAGGCTATCCCAAAGATTCTGAACTTCCTCAAGTCAGGGTTCGACAAATGGTTAAGACCTAACACAATGAAAGTACAGATGTCAGCTTTAAGTGCCTTCCTGAATTATTCTCTAGCAAATCACCCCTGGAATGAAAGATTTGTTAAGGCCATAGGCAGACTAAAGCCCACGATCAAAACCTCCATTCCCCCCATGGGACATGAATGTACTGTAATTCTAAATGCTCTATGTAAACCACCATATGAGCCACTAAGGCCGGGTTCACATTAGTGTATCAGGTATCATGTTGTGTTCGTCGGGCACGTCAAAACGACGCACGGGAACGCATCTGCATACAACACATGTCCCTGCGTACCCAATGTTAAATATAGGTATGCAAAATGCATGCGGATCTTAAGGAAAGTAGTACGCAGGTCTACCGTGCGCACTGATACGCTAATGTGAACCCGGCCTAAGAAACTCAGATTTAATGTCACTCTCCTGGAAGACAGCTTTCCTAGCCAGCTATCACTTCGGCAAGACGAACGGGAAAGATTCAAGCCTTGTCTATCAAAAATCCCTATCTCAGGGTTCTAGAAGACTGCATCATATGAAGGTTAGATCCGACGTTCCTGACTAAGGTGGTAACAATTTTTCATACTGTATGAGCCAAGAGATCTCATTACCGTCCTTCTGTCAAAACCACAAGGATAGACGGGAGCTCACATTTCATTCATTGGAAGTCAGAAGGGCAGTTCTTCATAACTTAGAGACAATAAAAGGTTGGCGAATAGACTAATCTATTCATTCAGTTTGGGAGAAAGACTAAGGGAAGAAGGCTTCAAGATCTACCATGAGTTAAATTGGTAATCAGTCTAGCCTATTCCTCAGAAAGAAGAACTCCTCTGGATGAAGTCAGTGTCCATTCAACCAGAGCAATCTCTATATCATGGGCAGAACGTGCAGGGGCCTTAGTGGACCAGATCAGAAGGGCAGCAATGTGGTCAAGCCATTACACCTTTTCCAGACATTTTATAGTGGACGGCATGTTAGGCCAAAAGACAGCCTTTGGGAAGAAAGTCCTCAAGGCAGTGATCCCACCCGGAATGTTTCTCTGGTATTCTCCTGATGGTGCTGTTAGTAGAGACATCCTGGAAAGGGGGAAATAATCCTACAGATAATTAAGTTTCCAGGAGTCCTTCATGATGGCACCCTCTACATTCCCTCCCTTGAATTTTCTTTCTTCTATATGAGGTAAACGTATGTACAGTAGAAGGAATTTAAATAAAATAGAATTACATCCATCCTGGTGTGGTACTTGGAAAATCACTGGTGGGTGGTGCAGGGAGGGGCTTTTTAACCTCTTGTGTGTACCAGTTCCCAGGGCCGGCTCCAGGTTTTTATGGGCCCCGGGCGAAAGAGTCTCAGTGGGCCCCTTTAACACAGACTACGATTCATGATGCACAGATACAGCAGAGAAATATGGGTATAGTACAATGCCAAACACTTCACTTCTTCCATTACATGAGTGATATCTATTGTAAATTGTACAATAGCTCAAAAACCGCCAAATCCTCACAGCGCACAGTACAGACTGGACAGTACAGTCCTCCATACAATATTATGGGCACCACATAGTCCACCATACAGTATTATGGGCCAAATATAATGCTCCATAAAGAATATTGGACCCCATATAATGCTCCATACAAAATATGGAGCTCTCCTCTGCACTGTGCTGCGTTCTGCACTGTTACGGCTCAGGAAAGGTCGCTGTGGAAACGCTCCCCATTATCATCATCGCTACCCCATTATCATCATTATTGCTTCCCCATTATCATCATCATTGCCTCTCCATTATCATCATCATTGCCTCCCCATTATCATCTTCATTGCCTCCCCATTATCATCATTGACTCCCCATCATCATCATTGCCTCCCCATTATCATCATTGCCTCCCCATCATTATCATTGCCTCCCCATTATCATCATCATCATTGCCTCCCCATTATCATCATTGACTCCCCATCATCATCATTGCCTCCCCATCATCATTGCCTCCCCATCATCATCGCCTCCCCATCATCATCATTGCCTCCTCACCACCATCACTGCCTCCTCACCACCACCATCAAACATACAGCACCACACACAGACAGCACCGCAGCACTCTCTCACATACACACACACACAAAGCACCGCACTACATACACACTCGCAGGTAGACACACACACACACATCTCACCTGTCCGGCGTCTGCACCGCAGGCAGTCCCGCAGCATCACTGGCGCCCGCACTTACTCTCTGCCACAGCCGGTCGCTGAATGATGATGTCATCCAGCGGCGCTGCTGTGAGAGGAAGTGCGGGCGCCCTGCAGGCGCCACCTGGAGGCGGGAGCTGCGGAGGCACGGGGAGAGGTAAGCATTGTGCCGGCTGCCGGGGCCCTGAGCAAGCGGGGGGGCCCAGTGGCGGCTGTTATGTTTCGGTAACTGAGGAGAAATAGCAAAAAAATAGCAAAAGCGGTAATACACCAGAGAGGCTGGAACCTATTGGATTGCAGTAACCTGAACTAACCACACAACTAGAAGTAGCTGTGGAGCGTTCCTACGGTGATCATAGACGCCTCGTCACAGCCTGAGAGATAACTACACCTAAAGGCAGAAAGATGAACGCTATCTGCCCTGGAGCAGATCCCCAAAGAAAATAGGAAGCCCCCAAACATGTAATGGCGGTTAGAAGAAAGCACGGACACAGACAGAAAATAGAATGAGCAAACGCTGGGGCCCAATCAGTCTAGACAGAAAAGTACAGGAAAGAATTCTGACTGCAATCAAAAAAAACCCTAACAAAAATAACAACACTTCTGATTGCGAAAAAAACTGAGATCACACAATCTCATCCACCTAAATCAGATCTCTGGTGTAACAAAACGCTATTCAGCAAATAAAAAGTAACAAAGGAGCAAAGCAAAAGTGCAGACACAAAAGGAGCACAATTGCAGCGCCAGAACCCCAAAAGGGGACAGGCTGCAGTCCACTGCAAGCAGCAAACCAGCAGAGAAAATCAAACAGAGGAAAAAAAAAAAAATAAAACACTTATCTGAAGGAGAGCAGGAAACTAGCAGTGCTTCAAGCAAGACCAGCAGGAACAATTGCTAATCGGCAAGGCTGCTGGGAACTCAGGTCACTTATATCCTACCATTCAGCGCCAGCTGAAGGCCATTCGGTAATCAGTTCATTACCCTCAGCAACCACCGGAGGGAGTCCCAGCTCAGAAGCCGCCTCCAGCATATTCACAACAGTACCCCCCCCTTGAGGAGGGGTCACCGAACCCTCACCTGCGCAACCAGGCCGATCAGGATGGGCTCGATGATAGGCACGGATAAGTCTCCCAGCATGAATGTCCGAAGCAAACACCCAAGAATTGTCCTCCTGACCATAACCTCTCCACTTAACCAAATACTGGAGTTTCCGTCTAGCAAAACGAGAATCCGATATCTTCTCAACCACATACTCCAAATTGCCCTCAACCAAAACAGGGTCGGGAGGCGCAGCCATAGGAACCACTGGTTCGACGAACCTCTTCACTAAGGACTTGTGGAACACGTTATGGATCTTAAATGTCCCTGGAAGAAGCAAAAGGAAGGAAACCGGATTAATAATTTCCATGATCTTATAAGGTCCAATGAACCTTGGCTTAAATTTTGGTGATGCAACCTTCATAGGGATATTCCTTGAGGACAACCAAACCAAGTCCCCCACTTTAAAACGAGGACCATCAGTCCTATGCCGGTTGGCAAACCGCTGGGCCTTCTCCTGAGAGAGAGACAACCTCTCCACCACCTGGTCCCAAATCTGCTGCATACGCTGCACAATAGAGTCAACCCCCGGACAGACAGAAGCCTCCGCCTGTCCTGAAGAAAATCGAGGGTGAAACCCGGAATTGCAGAAAAATGGAGACATCAAGGTGGCAGAGCTAGCTCTATTATTAAGAGCAAACTCAGCCAAAGGCAAAAAAGAGACCCATTCATCTTGATCAATAGACACAAAACATCTCAAATAAGTCTCCAAGGTCTGGTTTGTTCTCTCAGTTTGTCCATTGGTCTGAGGGTGAAATGCAGAGGAGAAAGACAACTGAACACCAAGTTTAGAACAAAA